>ML677366.1:23491555-23590789 GCA_007922305.1 Dermatemys mawii
CCGACAGACAGACCCGCACAGAGACACACCGATACACCCCGACAGATGCACGCACGCACGCACACACGCACACACACACACACACAGCCCGACAAAAAGACCCACACGGATACACCCCGATAGATATACACACACACACAGATTCATACTCAGAGTTATATACACAGACCCAGAGACAGACACACAAATACACACACAATACATACGGGGACACACTATTTTTATATACACCGACACAAAAGTACATCCCAGGGGCATAGCAGAGACGCACGCCGACACACGTTTTGTTTCCACCTTAGGAGAATATCGGGGAATTGATACCAGTGAAGATGCTGGTACCTGTGGTCCTGCCTCTTTGCTAGGAAAGAGCCCCCTCTTCCCACACTGCCCTGCCCTTAGCAGAGATGGACAAACCTTCCACTCCCAATCCCAGACCCAAGGTGAGGGTGAGATAACAGCTTGTATTAGTTCAACACCTGTTGGGGAGAGGCACGCTTGGGGCTTACACAGAGCTCTCCCTTCTGTGTAACCTGGAAAGCGTTTGTCTCTGGCCAACAGGAGTGGATGAAGAAGAAGAAATTACCTCACCCAACTTGTTGCCGTGTTAGTAGAGAATATTAGAGGGACAACAACAGGGCACACGCCCAAAGTTTCTTTAGAATTGTCCTCCCTCCTGATGTTTCTATATGGGGGGGTCTGCTCCCCTTGCCCTACCTGCATCACACCCCGCTACAGGAAAGGGGTTTCCTTGCACAACCCAGCCTTTTGTTCCCACCTGCCCGTTATTTTAATTTACCCTCCTTCCTCCCTTCTCTTCAAGCGATCTAACCAAACGGATCTCCATTCCCCCATCATATACTTTTGCAGAAAAGGGACCCTGCCTCTTCTTGCATTGGTCCTGCAGGCTGCAGCAATTTGGGAACCAGAGTTTTTAAAGAGGTCCTGGTGTTTTTTCCCTTCTCTCTCTCTCTCCCAGCTTCATTCTCAGCATGTACCGATTTTCTCAAAATCGCCTCGCTTTTTTGCGGCTACTTACATCAAAGAGGCTGGATCTCAGGGTGTGACAGTGATAAATGCAAACCAAACATCCTCCAAAGAAAGTGGTCGGCAGCAGATACCTGGTTACAAGCAGCAGCATCTTCTGTTAGCCTGCTGCCCTCTGCTGGGCCGCATAGCTCACGTCCATAGTCAGCTCCCCCAGCAGAACTACCGCCCTCTGTTGGAACTGAAGACAAAGAATACCCATCAAAGCAACAGGAACCTAGCAGGTTATTCTTTTTATTGAACTAGATAAGAATAAACAATAGAATCTCGGGACATTCTGCTTTTGTTAGATGGACCCTTTGTAGAGTCCACAAATCCTCAGTTGCTCTGAATTGTACAAACATGGCCACAGTTCATGGACAATTTGCAAATACAAATATAGAATGTCAAAAGGGGTTATGTAAGGACACAAGGTGAACTTCACTCCTCTGCAGAGAGCCAGCAAAAGGTGTATGTCCTGTTAGGGCTAATGTGGGACTTCAGTGGTGTATAAGCCACAGCGCTGATCTGTGAATTCACCCCCAGTAGTGGTTCCAGATGAGTAACAAAAAAAGGAAGGTCCAAATATATTTGTGTAGCTTCTTTCTTTTCTATATTCTCCTCCCAGTGAAGATGGCTTCATAATTTGTATAGGATAGCCAGGATTGTCAAGCTGTGACAATTTGAATGAGTGAGATTTCAAAACTTTAGCAATGCAGTTTATAATGCCACACTGAAAACAGAGCTGGTGCTTTATCACATGAGTGATATATTCTATAAACTGCCTTAAAATGAACCAAATGAGGGAATCTTCCCCGCAAACGAGTGAAACTTTGGGAGGTTTGTATCTAGGGGGGTTTTACTGGCAAAGATTTGAGAGCTAGAGCCTGTGAGGCTTTTTCATTTTTAAGCAATACAGGCTGCTAGTTAGAAGGCACTCATTCCCCTGATACCCACTAACTGAAGTGGAAAAATCTGCTTAGATGCTGCTCAATCTGGGCTGGGACAATCTGCACAGAAGCTCTGTGTCTTTGCACTACCTGCCAGCTTCCTTCAGCTACATGGCAATGCAGATCCTGTTGCTAGAGGCTCCTGTCTATCACACAGACCCTAGACCCCAGCCACCCCAATGTGCTGAAGGGCTGGCTGCTAGCATTACCTTTTATGTGGATTCCCCAAAGGATTGAAGGGGGTGATGACTGGCACCATCCTAATCCAGCCTGAGCCCACTGCCTCTGAACAGATTGTTGAATAGGGGTCTCAAGACAAGAGGTGGGAAAGACCAGCATTCACTCTTCCTGCTAGCCAGAGGTCTAAAGTAGTTTATCTCCTCCTACCTGCAAAGGCAATGATTTCTGCCTAAAACACCATGTGATTGTGCTTTCATTGAAGTCAATGGCAGCTTTGCCAAATGGGAGTAATAGCAAGGTCTACAATACAAAACACTACACTGGACATAACAACAATGTTGCAAGCATAGCTCAACACCGTGAGTGCTTGATTATAATACCACAGGTTCAGCCCCCACTAAGATAATATGAATATTTCTTCTCCAGTGTAATCTTTAAGGGCAGGGACTTTGTCTCCCTATGTGTCTGTACCCCCCATATTTTGGGTGCTATAATAAATAAATAAATAGAAATGAATATAGAACTAAACTTGATTTGCTTTCTAATGGGAGAACAAAATAATTCCAATAAAAACTACATTGTATGGAAAAGGAAGAAAACACCACCCGTGCTTAAACCTGAGTAGTTCCACAAATGACAATATTTTACTGAACTCTTGCAACTTCTATTCTTTTTCTGAGTGGGAGTGTTAAGTAAACTGGTAATTAAATCAGTCTGTTTTACTTTCTTCCATGTGAATGGGTTTTAATTAAACACCTATTTAGACAGCAACTTCAAATCACTTAATCTGGAAACAAATTTGTTCTATAAGGTTGTAATGACAAAGATATTACTGTCCTTCCACACTTTGTAAAGAAAAAAACATCAGCAAAATGGAGAAAGACCTGAGTAATTGTCTCCCTTATTTCAAGGGAAGGATTTTGGTTAGTATCTAGCCAATAACAAATTCATTCTGTAATTGTCAGAATTCTTTATTATGGGTTCTGCTCAGGTGGATCTAAAAGGTAGGTAGAAAAAAAATTGACTCAATTTCCAAACCTTAATGGCCCTACTTTCAAATTATGCTGTTCATAGTCAAATAAATGCATCACTTCTATAAATGCCATCTGCCAAAGCTCAGAAATAAAGGTGTTTGATAGTAACACAGGAGCCAGTGCTGTGGAATGGGAAGCTGTATATTTCCTGACCCAAATGTAATAAAGGCTTGACAGTCAGGAGTCATGGTAAGACTAGTCTTTAGCTTGTAGCTCCACTCATGTGACATGGGTTAGAGTTACAAACAGTCCCCAAACAGCAACCTGCAGCTCTGCTAAGGAACCTGCTAAGGCAGCAGTTCTCAAACTTGTGAGAACTGCGACCCTTTTTTAGCCGTGGCTTCTCGGCGCAACCCATGTGTGTCCGCCGAAAAGCCACCGAGTTGATTATTTCCGCATTTCGTGGCTTTTAAAGGGACATGCTGAGCGCTCCTGACTGAGAGCTCAGTATGTCTGCCGAGAAGCTGCCAAATACAGAAATAATCAATTTGGTGGCTTCTCGGCGGCCACAGGGGCTCGTGACCTCTTGGGAGGTACCCAGTGACCCCCCAAGGGGTCGTGACCCCCACTTTGAGAACCACTGTGCTAAGGAACCTGCAGCAGCAGATTGCCCAGTATCTTCATGAGAGTTTCCTGGAGATCTCTGAGGGAGATTCCCATGAAGTGAGGGAGTATATCAACAGCCTGTTCCACCGCTCAGTCTAGGCATGAGGTGGGAGACAAGCCTACTTTCTGCAACCCTCCTGCCCCCAACAACTCGCTTCAGAAATTCCCAAAATCAGATCCACTTACCAGGGGCCTCCTCTCCTGCTTGTGCTTCGCCAAGCTCTGACTGCTGAGACTGGCTAGGCTCCTTCCGGGTAGAAAAGAGCTCCTGGTTCCATGCATCTCTGACATCTGAGTCATCCTCTGCCTCTGGGTCCCCCTCCCCCTCTTCATCCAAGATAGGCAAACCAGGAGGAGGCACTTGCACCTCGAGGTAGGTATTCTACAGCTCCTTCCCTTTGACCCTGCACTGCACTGTGTCCTGGTCATGGCCTCTTTCTATCATTCATCTAGAAATCTTTCCATAGGTATCATAATTCCAACGACTGGAGCACAGCTGTGACTGCACTGCCTCCTCTCTCCAAATGTTGATGAGGTCCAGCTGCTTGGCATTGCTTCAGACTGGGGATCACCTGGTGCATGGAGCAGGCATGGCCATCTGGAAAGATGAGCAGAGACCACTGCATGCATCACCGAGCAAACAGGAAGGGGGACTTTCAAATTTGCAAAGGAATGTACAGGGTGGGACTGATGGTTGGTCACCTGAGGACAGGGCATTAGAGTTCAAACTGATGACCAGAGAGGTGAAAACAGGCATTGTGGGACATCTGGAGGCCAATCACAGTGTTGTAATAGCCACGGTGTCTACACTGGCACTTCAGCGCTGTAGCCCCGGCACAGAAACCTCTATGCCTCTTGTCGGGGTGGTGTTCTTAGAGCGCTGCATCTGTGCTATTTCTACGCACTAAGTGGCTTGGCAGTGTGTACACCTCAGGAGTTACAGTGCTCAAAGCTGCTTTACTGAACACAAACTTGCCAGTGTAGACAGGGCATTAGACCTGTGCTGCACCAGAAGCAACAACAGGGCAAATTACTGTCAGCAAGCGTGAATCATTAGAAAGTAAAACTACTCGAAAGGTGCAGGGGGACCATCAATGGTCCGGAAAGGAACTGGAATGCTTCCCTAACTGGGCCTCTGATAATCACTCATGTCAAGAAATCCCAAGCATGATGCCAGCGTAGAAGCTCTGCACCACCTACTCCCCCACTCCCAGGGAATGTTAGGGCTGGGAGGAGGTGTGGCGAGAGTAAACTGTGCTGCAAAGATCCTGGGCTGGCAAAGCAGCCCCAAAGGGGCCAAACTGGGACCAGGTTGTCTTCAGGATCAGGATAGCAGTGAGTCATTTATGTTCTCATGAGGACCATAGCTCCTATGAAGGACCCTACAAAATTCATGGCCATAAAAAATGCATCACAGACTGTGAAATCTGGTCTCCTTCCATGAAATCTGGCAGGGTTTGAAAGATTATTTTGTGTGTGGGGCTTATGATATTGTCACCCTTACTTCTGTGCTGCCTTCAGAGCAGGGCGGCTCTAGAGTGGCAGCTGTTGGCCAGGCACCCAGCTCCGAAGATGGTGCCTCATCAGCATCAGTGTAGAAGTAGGGGGCAATACCATACCATGCCATCCTTACTTCTGCACTGCTGCCTTCAGAGCTAGGCGGCCAGAGAGTGGCGGCTGCTGACTGGGGGCCCAGCAATGCAGGCAACAGCACAGATATAAGGGTCACAATACCATACCATCCCTACTTATGCACTGCAGTTGCTCTCCAGCTGTCCAGCTCTGAAGGCAGCGCAGAAGTAAGGGTAGTGGAACCACCCCCCCTTCAATAACTTTGAGACCCGCCCCCCCAGCTCCTTTTTGGGTCAGGACCCCTACAATTATAACATCGTGAAATTTTAAATTTAAATAACCGAAGTAATGAAATGTCTGATTTTCAAAATCATATGACCGTGAAATTGACCAAAATGGACAATGAATTTGGTAGGGCCCCACTCATATGTCCTGAAAGTCTCTAGCTCATACAGAGAATAGTTAAGCAAGCCTACCAAATCTTGGGCAATGAGGTGGATTTGTAGTTGGGCATTAATATCATTATCCACTTGAGCTCCTGGTCACCTTAGATTTTGTTCACTTAAAGCTCACTAAGTATTTTACACAAAAATATGTAATAGTATTTCACTGCCATTAGAAAATAACGAAGAGTACATAAATGCTGACCCACCACTGACATTTACAGGCATTGCTTCACCTCCATGGCCATTGAGGTTCTTGTCTATGCCTTCATCTCCTTGATCCTGGACTATTTCTATTCTCAGTGGCTTCTCCTAGAATCCACTCACAGTTCTAGACTGTTTATCTCCACCCTTTCACACACACAAGGGAGTCTGATTACATCACTTTGCTACTCAAACAACTCCCTTGGTATTTGTAAACATATACAAACTGGAAGTCATTTACCTTTTTGTACTTTACATTGTCTGTTTCTTTATAAAAATCAATAATAAGAATGATAAAAACCCCACAACTCAACTGGCACCCCATTCATTTCAGGACCCAGTTGAAAACAGACTTGGTTTTCAAAGCCCTCCATAGATTGATATAAGCCTGTTCTATGGACTTCCTCCAGTCTGGTGTCTTTGGTCCTCCATACAATGTCAGCATTGTGAGTATGAGAGCCTTTTCCTCTGCAGCTCTTGCCATCTTGAATAACCTGCCTCATTAAATCTCTCTCTCATTTCAAACCTTATCTGCAGACACTTCATCTCTTCATATTTCTCACCTGCTTCCCCACCATTAACTTTGTAATTATGTCATTTAACTCCATAAAGCTTTTTGAGGATTCAGTTTTTATAAAGGTACTATAACAACAATGTTGTATAGTGCTGTACTTTGTTTTCCAGAAAAATAATGTTACTTTTTTTTTCTACCCTTGCACTGATTAAGTGTAGGTGCAAAAGAGCAGAACCACTTCATCAACCAAATTGCCAGCAAAACTCTAAGTCCAGACTGTTAGTTGTAGGTTATACTTGGTGCTGATGTACTTGCAAATATAGGCTGATCGGTTTCAGTTTACAGTTTTGGCAGTTTAAAAACAATTAACTTGGAAAATTGATCAAATGTGCTTCAGAATTAGAACTGGAGAATAAATAAGGACCAAATAGCCACTTCCACTAAGTTACTTTTCTGATCAAATTTCCACTTTAAAATTTAAACTTCCTGCAGTCAATGCAGGAACCTCAAGTATCTCATATTAATTGCCTGGTATTCTCATTACTGGTCATGATGGCAGCAAATGCTCTTCCACAGATACTGATATAATTTATCTGCAAAAATAAATCACACATTATAGCACTTCTCCCTCTCCCCGAGTTAATTGCATCACTTCTTTAAATGTCTCCACTCCTGATGATTTGAGAGAGGTTTATTATTTGAAATATTTTAAGAATTATATTCCTTGAGTTGCATGCAAAATGATCTCAAGACTTACTCTGGATAAAAGTACAATCCTAATACTCTCCTCAGTAAGATTACTAAGGGGCATCTGTTTGAAGCAGTTCCTGTAAAATAGCACCCAAACTTACTGCAGGGATTTTACAGAGAAATATTAATTCACTATAAAAAGATTCTACATACCAAAAAGGACGTGTAATATTGAGACAATGGATCCTTTTTAAAAAGAGGGGCTGTGGTTTTTGGGGGGATGTGCAGCACATCCCTCTCCGCACCCCACTGCATGGCAATTTTCTGAGATGATGTTCTCAGCACAGATTTACCTCTAGATTAGTATGATGGGGGCTGACGTTGCCCCCTATGATATGTGCACGAGGAGTAGTTTCAAAATCTGAAGGTCTTCTGAGCTCTGCCTGAGACCACGGCCATCCATGTGGGTGTCCTCTGTCCGCCTAGCAGGGGAAGAGCCACATGCACAGTCTGGTCCACTGTTGTCAACTGAGCAGCACTAAAATGCAGATAGAGATGGTGACAATATGCAACGTCTTGGGTCAGCGCTCTCTAAAGTGTGTGCTAACATCTATGCACTTATGCCAGGTATGCTTTTGGTTCCACATACTCTATGCTGAGCAAGATACATAACATACCTTCCTGCTTTGAATTTCTCTTCCATTTGCTTTTTTGAATTTACTATTTGAAAAACACATCAAGCCTCAAATGGACTGACCTTTCTGCTAATGTATATCACCTAATGAATGGATGCAATTAACTAATTCATATTGGAATATTGCACTTTCCAGTCCACATTTATCATCTCTAAATGCTCAATCTGGTTTGCCAGTTTAAATTTTTTATTATTACCCTTTAAACTAAAGAAATAAGTCTTATATCTAATTAACTGAACTTACATATTCAATTAATAGATTCATTATACCTTAATGAATATGGATACAGCACGGGGGCAACAGCAGATTGCTGTGTCAGAGTGTTCCTACCTATATATCCTGTAAAAACCATGCTGTGAATCTCAGAGCAATTTTTTTCAGTTAAACAAACCTGAGTGCTAAGAGCACAGCACACACGCAATCTAACATTTCTGTACAGTGTGAACTGGACAATTTTCTGGTCTTTGCCCTCATTCTAGCCTCTGATAGATTCCCCCATGCAAAATGAACCCAAGCAGCAACACTTCTATTTCTGGAGAGGCAGAAAATCTAGATAGTCCATTGCGAAATTGGGACCTCTGGAGAAAATAAAGGCGAGGGCGACCCTGATTTAGAACACCTAGAAATAGCAAGACAGGAAGCGTTTTACCTGTTAGGTGGCAAGTAATGGACTGAATGAGCTTTCAGTGTAGAAAGTGTAACACTGCAAATAGAGATGACACAAGTGAGAACATAAAGGAGGATCATGTCACAGGGTCCTAGAGCCTGGGTTCCAGCCTGAGCCCAGATGTCCACATTGCAATTAAACAGCCCCACATCCTGAGATCCATGAACCCAAGTCAGCGGGCATGAGCCAGCCATGAGTGTTTAATTGCTGGGTAGACTAGAAGTAGGGAAGTAGAAGCACTAAGCAGTAGGCAGTGCCTGGATGCAAGGAGATCTCAGGGCAAGGGAGTGGGGGGACCCTTGGGAGTGGTAAAGGGAAGGTGGTTTGCAATGTAAATGGAGGAAGTTTTGTTGTCCTCCTAAAGATCTTCAAAGATTTGCTTGTCAAATGCAGCATTTTATATAGTTTTTGTGGAGATGGAACAAGTCCTCAATTCCCCTGGGTTTTTTTAAAATAGTATTTCACACTAGGAAGGCTTAGATCTACTGACCTTCTAGAATCCTTATTGTCTTATCAGTAGCCATAACAAGGTCCACTGTTCCTGCTACCATAAGGAATTTAGTCTTTGTTACAGGGTAAAAGGCTTTGATAATGCATCCCTTTCTGATTAGGAAAATGTAGAACTTACATCGTCAGAAAAATCCACTGGAAATACATCAAGGTTATCTTGCTTTTTTCATGCAGCGCTAATGTATTTATGGAGAAAAAATTAGTTTTCAGAGAAACATCCATTTGATCTACCTTTTGAAGTGTTTCTTCTTCAGGGGTCTGAAATTAATAAAAAAATATGCATTGAGCCAATGATATTCTGTTCTTGCAGAGAAAGGTATGAATAACTCATGGACCTTTATTGTTCTGAAAAGGGAGTGTATGTCTCTGAAAATGAACAGGGAATGGGCCAGAACAAACTACTACTCTGTATTCAATCAATCCATTCTCAAAAAAAAAACCCACTGGCCAAATCCTGCCCTGATTTACACACCCCTCTCCCATGTGCATACAGTAAGATAGAGCTGCTTGTAATGTAATTTACAAAAGGAGCTTATATGAATATTACAAACATTGGCGTGGACACAAAAACAGCTGTACAACATTTTTACTAAACTTGCATTTTGAAACAAGAGCAGCGATACCGCAGCATTTCACTACTGCCCTCTGCCCAGCTCACAGAGCCCTATCAATGTGAAATGTTATCTGTGTCAGACTATTTCAGATAGATAATCTCTGAGCACGCACACACTCAGTGAATCATTGCACAGTCGTCATATACATGAACATAGGATGTGCCATACTGTATGTCAATAAATGGGATGGCTGTATGTAGTGAGACGCTGCTGGGCCCCTCTTACTTCTGCCCCTGCTGCTCTCACAAAACCAGTCAGGGGCGCCTTAGGCTGATGCAGTCACCCATGTATTTTATTTAGAGTTCTTTCCCGCCACCAGCTTGCTATTTGTGCACAGGATTTTACAGCTGAACTGCACCAGGCCCTCTCAGCCTCTGATCTTTCTCTTCCCCACATCCCAAGCCTTTATAGCCCCTGGCTAATTAGGCTGGCAGCTGTTTTTAGTTGCCAAGCAGGAAGGGCTATTCAGCCAGCCCCAATCCATTCTGGTGTGGCAGGATGCTGATACAGCACTTCATGCCCAGCAGCCTGTCACACACCTTCCCCGTTAGGTAACCACTAGATTGGTCCTTCCCTGTCCTCTCTTCAACTGCCAGTGGGGTTACTCCCGGGAGTCTCTTGCCTCCCACTGGGTGCTCCCCAGGATCCTTCTTGCGGGGTTCATTTATTCCCCACTTGCAGAACGTACAGTATGTGGGGGTGGGGGAGAGGGGGGCAGATGGCCTCACAGCTCTGTTGCCACCCTCAGGTCGCCACAGGTCCCTGAATATCCAATCCTCCTTCCGGGGTAAGTCTGCTTCCTCATACTTGTCAATTAGATTGACTGCAGGCTCCACTGTGCTTGGCTGGTGTCGTCTGACCCAGACTCGCATGCTGTCTGAGAGGCCCTGTAAAAACAGTTCTAGAATCACTCGGTCCATAATTTCTACCACTGTTTGGGTATCTGGCCACAGCCAAGTAGCCTAGTCCATTAGCTTCAAGGTGAATGCCCTGGGCTGCAAACCCCCTGTCCATCTGTCCGACCAAAATTTCTGACGGTATTTTTATGCCCATAGTTACACCCACTCTAGGACAGCTGCCTTTGTTATCTCATAGTCTTTGGCCTGGTCATTACTGAGCGTTATATAGGCCACTTGAGCCTCACCGGCCAGACAGGGAACGAGGCCCAGGTTGTCCTGTACCATTTGGTTCACAGGGCTACCCGCTTAAAAGTGCGGAGGAAGGGGCCCATCTTACACCAGCCCAATACCGTCTTCCGGGTGCCATCACCCCACGTGGGACTCACCAGTCACTGTAGGAGCGCTGCTGCACATTGGACTGCTTCCTTATAAAGTCCTGCAGGGTTCTCTGTTGTTCCAGCTGCCAGCCAAGTAAGCCCTGCCTCTCTAGCTGGTGGGATTACTGGAAGTCTTGCAGCAGCTTTTGCATCTCCTCCTGCTGCTTCGCTAACCATTGTAGGATCCCTTCCATCTCCGGGCTGCCATGCACTTGCGCTGGCTTCAGATCCTGGACAAGTTCCCCACATGTAGCAAGGCTCTGCTGGGCCCCTCTTGCTTCTGTCCCTGCTGCCCTCACAAAACCAGTCAGGAACAGCTTAGGTCCATGCAATCACCCATGTATTTTATTTATAGTTCTTTCCTACCACCAGCTTACTATCCCTGTGCAGGGTTCTACAGCCAGACTTCACCAGCAACAGGCTAGAGTCACCAGCCCTTCTCAGCCTCTCTCCCCGCTGCCTGCCTTTATAACCCTTGGCTAATTAGACTGGCACCTGTTTCTAGTTGCCATGCAGGCAGGTCTGTTCAGCCAGCCCCAATCCATTCCCCTTGATTGTGGTTGGTGTGACAGGGGGCTGATTAAGCACTTCGCACCCAGCACCCTGTCACACGGCACTTCTGTATCATCTAAAATGTTATCATTATTTATTTCCTGAGACACAATGGTGCGCTTAGCCTTTTACGGAACAGAGAACTGCTGGCTTTGCCCCAAGGAATTTACAGGACTCCCATTGCCTGCAGTGGGCTTTGACTCAGGCCCTTAAGGCTCTAGCCAATGTGGAATATGCTTACAGTGTTTACTAAGAGAAGTAACATTAATTCATTGGAATCTTTCAAGTCTGTCACTCCAAAGGGCTGATGTTTCTTCTACAGACTGAGATCTTTTACTCCTATATCTGATTCATGTTAGCACATATGCATCAGAGATCACAACAAGGGATAGATGGAGACAGACCAGAAAGGGAAAGATAGTCTGCAAAAGTGTTCCTTAGGTATTCAAAGAATCAGTAATGCTGCATTTGAATCTGTTCAGCTCATCATCATAAAATAGTTGCTTTCTTTGAATGCACCAGCACTAACAATGATTCACTATCTAGAGAAAATCTTTCTAAGACTGTGTAGTCATTTTTCTGTGAAAATGTAAGTTAGGCAAATAAACTTGCATATGGACAGGAAATACAGCTAATGGGCATATTTGCCCCTGGTGTAGCTCAACTAAAACCAACAGATTTACAGTAGGGAAGAATTTGGCCCATATTATACAAATACGGAGCATTATGTTGTCTGTTAAAAAACTTGCTCACCCTAGCTGTTTTGGGTTTAGCACTTACATCAATAAGGATTTATGTGATACTGTGTTAAGAACTCAGTGCTGTATATATTGTTACCCCTGAGAATTAAGCTCTGGGAGCAATATGGAGCAGCATTATTCTTTATTTCTGTAGGACAAAGCATGAGGGGGAATGCAAGGAAGGTAGAATAATACAGTCTGTATATAACCCCTTCTCATTCCTATTCTGTTTGGATATAGAGTAGGGCCAAAGCACTTTAATGCAGATTTCACGGATGTAATGGCCCAATTTCTGGGGCCTAATTCTGAGGTTACAGTATAGGTACATTCAAGCATCGACCACATTAATATTGTAGACCTTCTTTCCCTTTTCTAAAAAGCATTTGCCTCCCTGCTTTCAGTCACCTGAATTCCATTTAATGATACTTAAATTGTATATGTTACACAAATTGGAAACTCAAGTCCAGATGAAACATCATTAGCAAAAATCGATAAACCAGAGGCAGAGAGCATTAGCCTCTTTGCGCTGTTCTGCACATGTGCAACCTTCTCCACCTCTTTGCCATAATAGCAACTTTTCCACATGAGCGATGGTCAAAGGGCAGGATTAATCGCAGTCCAGAGATGCTGGTGCAGAGCAGTGGTGCTTACTGCATAGACCTGGGGCGTTACGTCCCAGTTGTCAGTTTTTTAAGCTCTAAGCTACCTTGACAGTCTTGAAGGATGCTCATGTTTGGCAGTGCCAGTATTCCTACCATTATGACACCACAAGCAGGGCCAAGATGATAAACCTGAGAATGAGTGAGACTAGTAGAAAACAGTAATCATGGTGTTATCATCTGATCTCTCTTTAACTGGGCAGTCCAGCTCTCTACGTAGTAAAGGACCAGTAACAGGAAAGGTAGGGTGCATGGATTACTAATTAAGATTTTAAATGTTTAATAGCATTTCTTTTTCCTTACATTTCATGTGTTCTTCCCCCCACCCCCATGGCATCTAGATATTTGTTAGAATTGGGAGAATACGTCAATGAACCTGGTGTGATTATCACTCAAACGATAAACTGAATTCACTACAGCTGAGTTTGTACCCCTTTTATATTGGCTTTCTGCAAAGATTCTAGCCAATGACTTTAATGGGAGGAATACATGTGAAAACTGAAAATTTTAAGCAAATATTAAAGAATATTTGAAGAAAGCAAATTCTGATCTTTTAAGTGTATTGGCACTAGAGTTATGCTCACCTAGTCAAGGAACAAAAGCACTGTGGGGAAAGCAATGTGGCCTAGAGAAATGAGCATGGAGCTGGGAATGAGGAGGTCTTCAGCCATAATTTTGGATGTGCCACTGGCTCTACTGTGTGGCTTCTGCCAACTCTCCTTCCCACAGTATCTCCAGCTACCAAAAATGGGGCTACCAAATCTTGCGCACCTGCTGTGATAATTAATGAGATGATCACCACACAGCCCTTGAGCATGTAAAGGGGTACAGAAATGCAGTGCAACTCTAGAACAATGCAGCTCTGCATTGCCTCCCTACTCAGGGCTGGGGCTGCCTGCCACAATCTAGGCCTCTGTTAGAGAAGGAATTGCTATTGACATTTATCTTAATCAATTACTTTTCTTAAGTACACCACTTATGTCTCAACTTTCAAGGAAGAAACACTGTGTTCACCTCATTCTTGCTATAATGAGCATGTTCTCGGGAACCTGCTGCAATTTTTTACACACAAATTATACAAGTCTTTTCCTTTCAGAGCCATGATAAAGTTGTACCTTTTATGTGCTGAAACAACTAATATCCTGAACATGTAGCTTTGTAATGTAGTGATGCAAAGGTGTCTCCTAAAATGAAATAAATTAGGTTATAATCACATTAGACCCCAGAGTTGCACCGAACCAGCGTGATCTCTGGAATAACTCAGTTGAAGCAATGGAGTAGAAGACTCCGGAGTGAGGGAATTTTACCCTTATCCTGATCCTGCAGAATCAGATTCTTATTCTGGATGGGCCAGATCCAAAACCCACTGATGTTCATGGGAATGGGACTTCCCACTGATTTTAGTCAGCTTTAGGTCAAGCCTTATAATCCTGCTGCTGCTAGGTACTGCTGCCTTCTACAAAGCCTTATTTACACTAGGATGTTTCAGACATCTAATGCGGTACCCCATGGATGCAGTACTGCTGATGACAGGAATAGCATAGACAAGGCTTAGACATCTTTACCCCTGGGGAATCTAACCCACGGGAACTGTGAGTACGCCTACACTGCAATTAAAAACCCATGACTGGCCCATGACATCTGGTTCAGACTAAGGGGTCTTTAATTGTAGCATCCTAGAAGTTGGGCTCAAGCCCAGAAGTCTACACTATAGTTAAACAGCTTCTTAGCCAAGCCCTGTGAGCCTGAGTCAGCTGGCGCAGGCCAGCAGTATAAATATATACTGGGGATCCAAAAGGCCCCATGTGTAGACACAGCACCAGACACTGTGTGTCCCCAACTCATCATGAAGTCACCTACCAGGATTAAGCTCTGGATATTCCTGTATTTAATACAAACAAAGCCAACGGATGAAACAATGTTTCAACTTGTTCAAGTCAATCAATCAGTGTGTCAGTTGAGTCAGTGACACTTCTTATAGGAACAACCAAGCTGCTAATAACTTTTTTAAAAAGTAGACAAATGTTTCACTGTAGAAATACTATTCCACACTGGACCTGAGCCTGCAGGGTGCTCAGAACCTTCAGCTCTCTTTCAAGTCAGTGGGAAAAAAGGTCCTGAATACCTTGCAGTATCAAGCTCCTAGTCAGTTTTACTTCAGCATAGGGACTACAGTTAAGCTAAACATTTTGGAGGCATACACTCTTTTTCAGTGCCTCACCAAACTATACTCACACTGTAGAAAGCCACTTGACTGAAGCAAATTTCATTAGAGGCATTTACATTATTCTGCCTCATTGCTCTTTCATTAACAGGGCTCTCATCACTAGAGAGTTAAGGGATTTAGTCCAAGAAATGTATTACTATTCAGTCCGTGGATGCACAAACTAACGGCACTTCTAAAGCAGCATTCTTCAACAGGCACTGAAATCTTTCTAAACCGTGCAGAATGTGCTTTTTAAAAAAAACAGAAAGAAAAGCTAGAGCACATTTCTTTGGCAAACACTTACTCACTGGCACAGAAAGGTTTCAAAGAGCCAACAACTGCGTAACTTTAATCCTACCCAGGAGCAAAACCAAGGGCTTGCTTCCATATTTGGCAGTTTACATTGTCTCTCTCCTTCTCATCTTTTGGGGAAATAAACACACAAAAGTTTACCTTGGTAAGAGGTAACCTTGGGAGAAAGACAATGATTAATCCATTCTGTGTGGAATTAGAAGAAAAAAAGTTCATCCGTTTTTGATTGTGAGGTTTCCAGTATTATCTAGTTCTGCTAATATAAATAGAAGCCAGCAAACTCAGATATCGCAGAGCATGAAAAACTCATGATGAATCATCAGGTCATGTCAAAGGGATCCAGTCAATGCCTGCACAGTCAGATGATTTCACTGGCTGCACAGATGTCAAAATCTCATATTTCAATGTATAAGTAAAAGTGTCAAAGTTCAGCTGAAGCAGGGATGATTACAAAGCAAATTTGAGGGGTCTGTGTTGGAGCATAACTGGCATTACAGAGCAACAAGAGGAATCAAAAAATGGACGGACAAAGCAAAAGAACATTCAAGGAGAAATTTGCCTTGAAGAACAGCCTTATAAAAGAAGCCCTATCAGAATTCCTGGGAACATTTGTAATGATAGTAAGTGTCAGCTGCTTTCCTTCCTTCCTTCCTTCCCACTAATTTAATGATGGACAGTATTTGTAAGGGGACGTGTTGTTTTTTCTTGTACTCTACAAGTAGCATGGGTCACTGACTGACAGTGCACAGCAGTAAATGAACTGCTTCTATTAATGGTAAGTTTGTTATTACTTCAGTCACTTGAAATAAATATGCATGACTATTAAATATAGACACTACAATATTTGTTGAATGTACTTTACTATTGTCTGTTAATGGTTTCATCTGATAGCTGATTAGGTTCTTAGTGACTTACCAACTTCTGAAAAATGTGCAGATGTGAACAATACACTTCAATAATCCTGCTTTTCTATTTAAAAAAAAATCAGGAATTTCTTAGTTCTCATGCATGAGTTCCATTAGCACTGACTAATGAACCATCTTGCATATATAGGGTATAACAGATCTCAGACTAGATATCTTTTCACTGTGTTACACAGATTTAATCCTGTGATTCCTAGTGAATTGAATGGCTGTTGCATTGCTGAATCCTCAGGGATTTGAAAGCTTATCACATTTTGTTTGTGGCTTTTACATGGTCACATTTGCTGTAACCTGCAACTATTTTCCATTTCAGGCAAATATTAGACCCCTTCATTTTTAATTCAAAACAGCAAAATGTTTTCCTCTTTACTTCTGTTCAAAAAGTTTCCTGGGACTTTTGCATATTAGAAATTAGACATACAATGTAGATTTGATTTACAAAGACACACTGACTTGTTAGTAATATTCTAATAGCACATAAAATAATGATTACATTGTGCTCTCAAAATATCCTTAGTGAGTTTGGTGGTATTCTTTTTTATAGATGGGGAAACTGAGGCACAGAGCAGGTCACTGATTTACCAAAGAGGATCAGGTGGAATTAGAATACTAGTTCTAACCCCCATTTCCTTCCTTGTAGATGGAATGCAACTGTCTTGTGATTTTGCTAAGTATTTTATCAAGGTAAAACTGCACCAGAAAAAAATAAAATAAAATAAAAAACAACCTACCGAGACCCCAAACTAAATACAGGCATAATATTAGCATGGAAAGGTGTATTTTTTTTTTGTCTGTAACCATGTCAGTTAGATATAAAGCATGTCATCTACAAGACTCCCAATAGTTATGTAAGTATTGAAAATGACATTCTTTATCATACTTCAAACAACTCTTGGCACAGGCATTACAGTAACAATCCTACTTTGCAATTTTCTAAAACATCTATATGGTGTTAAAGCAAGGTACTCAGATGCAAGAATCTCAAAGCATTTTACCAGCAATAATCAATTAAGTTTCACAATAACCTCATAAGAAAGGAAAATATTTTACTTATTAGGAAGTGTGATTAGCAAAGATATATGAGACACCCATGAAGTCTGTGGCAGAGCTGTGAATATGACCCAGATCACCTGACATCCAGACCTATGTCTTAACCACATGATCCACCCCCTCCCCCATTAATCAAATTATGTAAGTGAAGAAAATATATTACAGTGCAGATGCTATTATTTGTAATGTTTATGCCAGAGTTGAAGGATTGCAACCCTACAGTCTGTTTTATAATAAAACAGGGAAACCAAACTACATAACCCTGGGGTTGGCAACATGACTAAATTTCACAATCTACTTTCTCTTATTTTAGTTTAAAATTGTTTCAGCCTGGGAGATTGCTGAAAAGACAAATAGACAAAACTGGATAATTGAGCAATCAGCAAGCTGATAGGAAACTAGGCTGATGTTTTGACTGTGCAGGGTTTTCTGAAGTAAACTGCAGTATAGGGTTATTGTAACAAGGCACTCCCTTTTCTGCAGTTACTTGCCTCATGATTTAATGGGATCTCACTGCCCATAGCATCTCTCTTCTCATGATTCACTTCTTTTTAAAAAAATATTAAAACCGATTTAATTTTGAGCTGGTGAAAGGGGCATGATTGACAACTCTGGATACAGAAATCCATGAAGCGCAGGTACAGCATGGTGGTGGACTGCAGAAGTTAGAGCTTCCCCACGCTGTCCACTGACACACCTTAATCCTATTCTAGAGTGAGAGTCAGGCAGTTCAGTTGGTCTATTCAATCCAGAGCCTCTCTAGAGGCACAACTAATGCCAATTGTGAGTGTTGCTTGTAGGATGTGGAGACTATATCCACCTAGAAATGGGCTAAGACGGCCTATTGATTTCTCATAGGCCACATATTGCAATGACTTTTAATCACTACCAAACTGGGGGTTGATGGAATTAAAAAAAATAATAATCTGGCCAGTCACTTACCCATAGGAAGACACTGGGATAGGTGAATTTGATGGCATATAGATCAACACCCATGGCCCCCTAATGGGTCATAGATGCTGCTGTGTAGCCTACTCCAGTTTTAGACCCCCCCGGGGAGAGGGCTGCTTTCACTACCAGTTTCCAAAGTGTTCCCCAGCACACAGTATGGCTGCTCTAGTTATGCTCTAGGACCAGGATTAGAGGTTCCACCATACATAGGCAGTGAAAACGTTACACTTCATCAAGGTAGGAATGTTAGGCCTCATGTAATTTCTAAGAAACAAACTTGGACTAGTGCAGTTTCTACATGGCAGAGCTATGTTAGCAGCATAGGCAAACATGTGCTCTGAGGAGCATGCATTATGCCGACGATTTCTGCTTGCAGATCATTTGCTGATGTCTGCACTATTCAGTTCCCTGTTTTTACACTTGTGTTGGTGGCATTACATGTAACATCTAAAGTCTCATAGTGTAGTTTAAATACATTTTAAAAGATGAAAGTCTATCTTTAACCCACCCAGTTATGGTATGTCTGCAGCACATATATAAAAATAGAGACACCTGTTTTCTTCACAGCAGGTGCAGTGCCATGTGATTTTTGCACACACAGGATATGGAAACCACAGTATGGGCCTGATCACTCCATGGGCTGACATTTGGCCCCGTTCTCATTATGGTGGGGTTCGTACCCTTCCGAAACAGGCTGTTGGTTCTGCCCCCAAATCTCAGGGATTTTCCATGGGTTTCTGTGTTGCATCTGGGTTTCCCACACACATGGATGCACCCGACCCCTGCACCATGCCACCCTCCCACACACAGACAGCTTCCTGGCAGTGAGACGTCCCTGGAGCCACACTGGCAGGGTTCCTGCAGCTGGCTGCAGCCCTCGCACTGTGGGGCATTGTGGCACATTTCCTCCCAGAGCTCCATGAGGCCAGAGGGAGAGACGGCACAGGGTTAGGGACGCAACAGAGCGGTCAAGCAATGGAGCAGAGGGGTGGGTTACATGATTTTCAGCTGATCTCCCATTCGGGGTCTGCGTAGGGCTAGTCTGCCTCTCTCTGATTTAAATCTCCTTTCTATATATATTTTTCCCTTCTGTTCTCTTACCCTTTTCTAAAGCCATGTCTGTGCAAGGATGTCTTGCATCAGTGTAGCATACACCAATGTAGCGTCACTGGAACCAAGGTGGTGGTGATGTGCTGCTCCAGTGTAAAGTTAGACTTACTCCTGTTTACACCAGTGTAGCACATCTGCACTGGAGCAGTGAAATGCTCAAAGAGAATGACTTCCCTCGCTTGTTCCCATGAGCTTAGTGTATTTTCTATTTTCACTCGAGAGAATGATCTTGTTGAAAGCAATTTCCCAGAAAAATGGCTAGGGAGCCAATAACTCCAGAGTCCAAAAGGCAGGTAGGGGCAGGGCCTGTTTACTTGCAAGTGGGAGCTTGTGCTCTGCTTTAGCAATATCAGGGCAAGCGGGTGGCAGTTGTGCAGGCTCCCTCTACAAGCAGATTGTGAGTTGTTTGCCTGTGGCCTTCTACTGATTGTGGAGAACATTTCACTGCGTGTTATAGTTGGAGATGATGTATATATTTCATGGTACTTCTACGCTGTAACTGGGGTGTGTGATTGCAACATATATACCCAATCTAGCTTTAACCTAGCTAGTGTGGGTACCTGACCAGTGAAGCTGCAAATGGACAGACTTCGACACAGGCCATTCGAGCCTGTCTAGGTAATTACTCAAGCAACTAGTCTGTGCTGAAGTCCATGCTACTGTGACTTCAATACTGTTGGTACCCATGCTAGCCAGATTAAAGTTAGTTTGGGTATGTATGTTGCAAAGTGCTGCAATCACACACTCTAAATGCAGTGCAGGCATACGCTTAAACTTGACCTTGAAGTGGGCAAAGCCAGGGACTTAGGAGGGCTGCTGTCCTTCTGCATAGCTTTAGTCTGTGGTTGAAGCTGCAAGGCCTCTTGTGTAACTCCCATTGAAATGCATGGGTGTTTGCATGTGCAGAAAGGTCTGTAGAGATCCGATACACCAGCTGTGTTCAAGAGGCTGCCACAGGTTGAAGGAAGGTTGTTTGACTAATGACTGAATGCCTATTTATCTTGTGGTCATCAATATCTTTTGGTCTTGTTTTCAAACTGCAAGCTCTCCATTATTGTACTCACCACTTTTTTTTTTTCTGTAAATAAACTCCTCTGTAGGTTTGCACCAAAATACCATTTCTTGGTTTATTCCTGTCTGAAAAAGCTACATATCTATCATTGACTGCTGGTCCAGTTGCAATCAAGTCAATAAATCCATTACAATTTAGCTGACTTCATATTTTCCTTCTTCCATGCTCCATATGAACTCCAGTGCACTTTAAGAATGGCACTGTATTGCAGATCCACAGTAGGGAAGCCATATTTCAAGTCCTCATAAAGTGCTGTTTATTGGACAACAGCCAGTTTAAATCTTGATTATTTACTTCTGCTTATTAAATGAAAGACATGTTTAGCCTACGTTATGGAATAAGTACTTACAAATTTTACATCTTTTAAAACAAAGATGATTTAACTTTTCTCATTATCCAAAATCCAAAGTTTGAAAGAGAAATTAGAGTACGTATGTAAAGAATGAGAGGGTTCAGTCATTTTTGCGTATTATAACATATAAATTAAATAGATATCAGTGGCCTCTAATAGCCACCTAGCTACTAGCTGTTATCAAATGACGATCTCCAGAAGGCATCATGTGAATGGTTAGTTAGAAGGGATTTGAAACAGAATGGGTTAGTTATGAGTAAGAAAAAAGCGGTTATAAATGAAAGATGAAAATGCATTTATAATTGAAATTCTGATACATCATTTACTATGGCATCACCCTTTGTAATAACGTTCTGTGCATGGTTGGGCTTAGGTATTGTAATACTCTGAAAAGTGGCTCTACAAAGTAATGGAGTTCTATGCAGTAGGGCCTCTGGCAACACTGTAATGCAAATAACACAATAATCATCACTCATAATTTGAGCTTGACACAGTTTGGTCCTGAACTTCCAGAGCATTTTACAAGTAAAAATGTCTGTGTTTTTTCCCATTTGCCAGTGTCACAAATTCAGCCTGAGGTCTGAAAGTTTTCTGGCTCCTGCAAACTTACCAGTAACATAGATTCTTAAGCTACAATTTTGTTGGCAAATCTACTGATGACATGCAAGCCAAATAAGAATTCCTCTCTCTCTCTCAAATGTATAGAACCTGCTTGCAAACAGAAGTCAAGCGTAATAAAAACATCACTTACTTTTGTCACTAAAGAGGACAGCCAGCCCAACACACAGGCACCAGTTTGTGCAAAGCAAGGGGGATATTTTTGCATAGTCACTTTTTTGGCCATAATTGTACTTCTATCAAAATTAGGTTTTTGCTCCAAACAGCAGTTCATATCTCACTGTAGTTTTTCTTTCTAAGTGAGCTGAATGGTTAGCAGTGGAGTGGAAGAACTGGAAGGAAGGCTAGCTAATGTTTTTCAAACCTAGAATGTTTTTCACAGCAAATAATTTTTAAAAGTTACAGGAAATCCTTTGTGTTTCCTGTTACCCAAAGTGCAAAATCGTGGTAGTCAGGCTTTCCAGTATATGACATTTTCATTTCAGGTGCTGCAAACATTCTGTCCTGTACAAACATTTTAAAAGAGAATTCAGTTAATCTTTGCAATTCCAACGGCTCCATCTCATTGGCTTCTGTTGATTAACACAGAGGTACCAAAAAATAAACTGGGATACGTTTTCCAAGGACAGAAACCCAGTATACTTTGTGCAGATATAACTTTTGCCAGCAAAACTGGCACTAAACTGCATGCCCATAGCTGAGTACTTTAGCCTCTCCCAGACTGACTGCAAAATAATCAAAACTACACCCACAATTCTACTGTATGTGTGAAATGTGGGTGCAAATTTTGCAAGTGCAAATTTGGATGCTGGTCTTTTGGAAATTTGTCCCATTAAGTAAGAAAATAAAAATAAACACAATGAAGTTAAACTAATTTCCAAACTGTTACAAGAACCTGGAACATACAATGAGACACAAGAAATTAACTTTTCACTATTGAAAAGTGTATTGAATTTACACTCTTTTGCCTTCAGTATGCTCTGTCTGTTAAAGTTATAGAATCATTTAAGTTAGAAGAAATTATTGTGAAACATCTAGTTCATTCCCTTGTATAATAGCAGAATTAATTTCTAAGCCATCTCTAAAACTGTTTATGACTGATATGGCAATTTCCTGAAATATTCTTGAAGAACCTTATTATATTAAATTTATGTATTATTGTGGGCTGGGGTTGTATGGAACCTCTGTAATGGTGAATGGCAGATATCAGACCTGGAAGTTCTAAAAAGACTATACCGAAATATTGAATAATATGCCAGACAAGTGTGGACTTCTGGAACAATAAGTGGAATCCCTGGGGAAAGGTTAATGCAAATTCACCAGCTCAAGGAGAGTATCATTATCTGCTGATTACCTGTTACAGCCAAGCTCAAAGGCCTGAGCAGTATAAAGAAATAGGCTGATCTGCCCAGTTTTTGTTCTAGTTCTGGATCCAAGATGGATATAAACTTGTAAGCATGTGGAAAATCCAGTTGTGGGTTGTGAAGAACTAAAACCTGCCAGACTCCTTGTTTGGTAAGCCTTTTAGCGTGCATGCAGGAACTTATATTGTTTTGGTATGTTCTCTCTCTAATGCTTTTACCTTAAGAAAAAATGTGCTTGCTTAGAAGCAGTGTGGAAACTTACACCTGCAGGCAATACACTGGTCATAGACTTTGGAGAGAAAGCAAAGCACAGCCACTGGTCTGTTTAAGCAGATTGACTTATTGGGGGTATCACTGTAAATCAGGGAACTGTCTTAAAAACCCTACTCAGAAGGGAGTGAGGCACAAATCTCAACAAGGAGCTGGAAACAATTAAATGAGTCCCCTGCATGGACACAGAGGGAGAAAATAGGTGCAGTTGCCCTGAAACTGTGACTGCACACATCTCAAAAGAACAACCTGGGAACTTACATTCATAACTCTGCTGGATGCTAAAAACCATAAATTTAACAGGTGCAAGTATTTTGGCTCATTACAACAATTTGTAACATACCCTATTGCCTGCTGCCCTTAATTGCCCACTTCATTTTAAGTGTCCTTCTACAGAAGGTGTGAACCCCTTATGCTTAATAATCTATTCCACCTTCTGTTTAGCTTAGGCAGTCTGCTTGCCTTCTTCAGACCTAAGGAAGAGCTCTGTGAAGCTAGAAAGCTTGTCTCTTCCAACAACAAAAGTTGGTCCTATAAGAGATGAATTCACCTACTGTGTCACATTATTCTATTATTTCAAAAAAAATAATTAAAAGCTTACAAAATGTATCCTATTTTTGAATAAAAACAAAGTTCAACCAGCTGAGGGCTGATGACCAATGGCAGTGTACACCCAGCATGGGGTATGACTGTCCATGTGGGAGCATGAGCAAGGCCCTGGATTCCCATTCATTTGCCAGCACCTGGAGGAAGTGCATACTGCACTCTTCAGGTATCACTCTCCTAGGAGTCATCAGGCCAGCTTCTGTTCTAGACAGGCACAACACCTGCAGACACGACTGCCTGGGTGATACAACTCCCCAGCCAGTACTGCTGTGCTTAAACGTGCTTTTACTTTTTCTAAGCTTCTACGGCTGTAAGTCAGTGCAGAAAGGAAAAAAGAGACAGACACCTCTCAGTATAAGAATGAATGATGAGACTTGCAAGGAAAAGCCAAATTAATATATTCTAGTTCTTCTCAAGAAGCTAAAAAGTAATTCTTCCCTCCTCTTTTCTCTGTACCCCACCCTCTTATTGAAGCAGACATCCTCCACTCCTGCAAGGTAGAGTCTACAACCTAAACTTCTTCAGAGTGTTTTCCTTTCTGACCCTCTCCTGGATTTCTAAAACCCAGCCAGAACCTGAAAATAATTTTCACCAAAGAAACTGATTCAAACTGGTTGTCTTGCCTTGTTTAGGACAGAAAAGCATTTCAGTGTACAGGGATGAAGAGGACAATATTAAATTAGTAAAATATGAGAGAACACAGACCTTTCCAGTTTCCCCGGACAATTTAACAGTTTATTCTTCCTCTATAGCGCATGCAAGAACAATAAAAAAACATTTTAAACACTACTTTAAAAATGCAGTAGGATCTATAGCTCAGTATTTCTCATATATATGTTTTATTTTACATAAAGCAATTTAAACCAGATCTTCATGTGTTTTAAAGCTTAAATGTACACATTTCTGCCAGAGACTTATGAAATGTACAGTATATCACTGTCTCCTAGTAGTAATGTTTTTTGCCATTAAAAAGAAACAGTTTCAAAATGATAATCATTTTAAGGTTTATGTCCATACTATTTAATTACCTAAATGATCAGCTTTAATTCCAAGCCCTTATTTTATTGGATAGTGAAAAGAAATGAAGGGAAATCCATTTGAGCCTGAAAGGATATTGATTGTGTCCCAGGAGATCTCCAGAAGAATAGATATGGCACTCTTATTACTCCAAGTTTGATTAAATTGCAGTATCAGGACAAAACTTAATATGTAACTAATGATAAAGAGCCATGTGGTTTTAAAGTAGTTACATGACTTTTTTTTTTAAACTACTAGACTACATTTTTATTGCACCATGAAAATTAGAAATATTGGCCAAAACACTGGAGATACTGGAAAAGATGGAGAAGACGAGTCCTTTTTGCTGAAGACTTTCCAGAAAGGATAAAAAAAGCTTCAGAAAAATCCTGTCCCCTGAATTTTTCCAGAACTCTAACCCTAAATATTAGCTGTTTTAAAACATGCCTCTCTTGTTGTTATTGTCTGAATTGCGATAGTGTTTAGGAGCTTCGGATATGGACTAGGCTCCATCGTTCTCGTTGTTGTACCAACACAGAGCAAAAAGATGATCCCTACCTCCAAAGATCTTACAGTTTATTATAAAAACAGCCAATGAGGAAATCAAATGGGAAATAACAATTTAATCAAAGTTGATTTTGCAAGTAAATGGATTGTAAATGAAAGAACACTATAAAATAGACAAAGGAAAAAACTTTCAAAGGGATACCATTGACTTGATAATTGTCTCTGTCTGAAAATAGCTTAGCTAGTATTATTAACAACACTGCCTAAGATTCCCGTAACTGAAGATCGCAGAAAAATATTCTTTACATTTTCAGTTTTACTTTGCACATTTGACAGCATTTTGCGTATGATCAATTTCACTGTTTCCCCGTAGAATCTTTGTGAAGATCCTTCAGATAGCAACAGGGAAAAATAATATTTTTTTCAAATAGGAAAATGTGATTGTCCCCCTGCCAAATTTTGTGGTTTTACAAAGAGGCAGAGGAAGGATCTGTAACTTCTTTCTTTCTTTTGCTTATTCTGCTGTCTGTCACCGCAGTAGCTGAGCAATTTTCATGCATGCTTGACAGCAATACAAAAAGACCCTAGTGGAATCTCTGACTCTCCTCCCATGTCAGAATTTAAAAAAAACTGTTTGGGGCATTTTTTAGGGGTGTGCGGTACGGGCACAAAGGTGTTAGGGGTTTTAAAAAATTTAGTTGTTTGATTTGCATTACAACTATGTTCCTTTGAGTTTTCTTTAACTGACTAGATTTCCAACTTCAGCTCCTGCCAGGCAACTCCTATCCCTGGTGAGCAAACCTCAGCTGTGACCGCCCATGCCAGGCCTGCACAACTTGGAAAGCAGCAAGGGCCATATTACTGCAAAAAAAACAGCCCTTGCTCCGCCCCCATCTGCTTCCCCCAACCCCTACTCACCCCCCGCTGGCCGCACAGTGAGCCTGTGCGGACCGCATGTGGCCCCCGGGCTGCATATTGTGCAGGCCTGGCCTATGCCTTTGTCCCTTACAACTGGCTAGACATATTCCCCACCACAACCCAGCAGAGGACAGGTTTCAGCCATTTCAGCTGCCCACCTGATGGACTTTCTGGAATCCTATATCCTGCAAAATCCTAAACAGCCAGGGGGGAATATGGCTATTGCCTTAAGGATGCCATGTTAGATGGCTTTCCCTCAGAGATGGGCTCCCAAAAGATTCCCATGACAATTTTTCTGCTTCCACAGACTCAGAATGGATGAAGCTAGGATACAGTAAGGACTCTCTCTCATGGGATAATAGAACTTTACTCTATTTTACTGCATTGCATTCTGGGGCATATCAGCCTCAAAGAACCAGATGCAGCTGTAGAATAATCCAGACAAATATTAAAGAGGTCCATCTTGCCTAAGAAAGAGGGAGAAGGCATGTTGCCTGCCAACAGAAAATGCCTCTGCGGGGGTTAGGGAGGGTTGCAGAGAAAGGTAGGAAGGAGGGTCTGGTGTTGGAAAGGGACAGAGAAGCTGTCCTTCCCTCACAAAGAAATCTGCACTGAAAGTTCTACGGCATTAGAGTGATCCTGCAGCAAGCAAATGTGTGTGTCAAAATGTGGCTGTCCTCTGAAAAGTGACTAAAACAGACACTTATTTTTCAATGACTTCCAGAATAAGAGTGCTTCATGGCCAAGATGGGCTTTGTAATTGTCACCACTGGGATCAGCCTGAGGTTGTGCTGAGTTCTTTCCTTCTTATACAATATCAGCAGTTGTAAAGATTCTGGAGACCATATTCTGGCCTCAGCGACACCTGAGCCACTCCATTGCAGGGTTGCACAAGAGTAACTGACTGGAGCTTAGTGCACAGTTCTGATGAGAATGCGCAAGATGCAAAAGAATGCAGCCCATTGTCTAAACTGTGTTGGCTCTTTAGAGCTAACAGCAGTAAAAAGCAATAAAAACTTAGTTTTGGCACTATCAGAAGTAGGTATGACTCTGAATACACAAGAAGCAACTCTGTTGAGTAAAGAGACACCATTCTTATATATACTCTATAACAGGGGTGGGCAAACTACGGCCCGCGGGCCACATGTGGCCCACCGGCCATTTTTATCTGGCCCGCGAGCTGAGCCGGGAGAGCGGTGCCAGTGGCCTCCTCCTCCCCACCCAGGGGCCGGACAAGCACCAGGACCCTGGGCCTTGCGCTCCTGCCCGGGGGCCAGGCTGAGCTGTGGGGAGCCTTGGGTCCTGCGCTCCCTGCCCGGGTGCCAGGCTGAGGTGCGGGGAGCCGCAGCGCCCCGCACTCCCCTTCCCAGATGCCCAGCCCAGTCACGGGGAGCTGCGGGGCCCCACGGTCTCCGCACCCAGGTGCCAGGCTGAGCTGCAGGGAGCTGCGGCGCCCCGCGCTCCCCTCCCCAGGTGCTGGGTGGAGCCGCGGGACCCTGCGCTCCTGTCCAGAGTGCTGGGCAGAGCCGCAGGGAGCCGCGGTCCCTGAGTTCCCCTCCGGGGTGCTGTGCCTAGCTTGGGGAGCCACGGGGCCATGCTCCTGGGCCAGAGGCCAGGCCGAGAGCATCCAGCACCCGGCTGAGCAAGGTAAGCAAGAAGGGGGCAGGGGGAGGGCGGCTTGGGTGATGGTTAGGGTGGGTTGGGGGTCTCGGGAGGGGGCACTCAGGGAACAAAGAGCAGGGGCCTTAGATGGGGGGCTTCCTGGGGGTGGTGGTTGGGGGGGGTGCTTAGGGTAGGTGGGTTTCGGGAGGGGGCAGTAAGGAACAAAGAACAGGAGGGCTTAGATAGGGGTTGGGGTCCTGGGGTACAGTTAGTGTGTGTGTGTCTCTGGAGGGGGCAATCATGGGACAAGGGTGGGGGTTGGATGGGTCAGGGGCACTGAGTGGGCACTCAGGGAGCGGGAAGTGGGTGGGGGTCGGATGGGAGTAGGGCCAGGCTGTTTGGGGAGGCACAACCTTCCCTACCCGGTCCTCTGCAAAATTTTGAACCCCCGTGTGGCCCTCAGGCCAAAAAGTTTGCCCACCCCTGCTCTATAAGTATTGCACTTTAAGAGGATTCACACACTATATACCCTATAGTTCTGGACTTAGACCTTTCAGAAAGCCCTTTTTAATACCAAAAATGCTATTATTACATATATCTTTTTTTGCAGAAATCCTGACTATCACACAGATGGAGGCAGTATGCTCTCAGTCTCCCCAATGTCTGGGAAAGTTCTACAAGCTGCCAGGGAGCCACAAGATATTATGCTCAAAGGATCCCAATTGTTCTCCTTCCCCTGATGTTTGTCATATTACCCATGACAAAGGAAAAGCTTTGCTGTCTGAAAAGCAAGCTCTTCTAGCAGGGAATGTGCAGACAGCCATCCCACACCCAGCCAAACTACATGTTATTGACAAGAGTAATCTTATTTGTTTGGGGACAAAAAGAGTCAGCCCTGAAGCTACTGGGGTAAATTTAACTTCTGAGGAGATGAGAACCTGGCAGCACAAGATAAGATAAAGGTATCTGCCCTCAATTACACTCAGGCAACCCACATTGATTTCAATTGTTTCAATCAGTGAGAATTTGTGGGTGTAAGGGAAGGCTGAACTTGGCCTAGAAACTTAAAATATTGAGTTACAAGGTGATGATCCAGTCCAGTTTCAGCTCAGACTATTGGAGATTACCAAGATATCAAATTG
This sequence comes from Dermatemys mawii, assembly GCA_007922305.1. Classification (NCBI taxonomy): domain Eukaryota; kingdom Metazoa; phylum Chordata; order Testudines; family Dermatemydidae; genus Dermatemys; species Dermatemys mawii. The sequence continues at coordinate 23,520,505 of ML677366.1, forward strand.
CTGCTCGTGTAATTACATTATGAGGTGGTATTTGCAATACTTGCAAGCTTAGCTCCTGGTATGCATATAATTGACTGTGCTCATGATAGTCAGTATTCATTCACTGTTCATGGGCAAGCATTACACATACACACTGAGCAGGGTATTGAGTGCCTTAGCTACACATGCACATTTTAGTTTGTGTGCCTACTTCTGTGGGTGCTGTTAGTTGCAAGCACAAAAACAGAGGAGCTAGAGCTGAAAACCTGGCTACATATTTAGAAAAAATAGCATTTAGCACACCCTACTCCCCCTACCCCCTCATCTTCTTCCACCCCAGTTGTGTCTCACACACACAGACCGGGTCACATTTTCAAAAAGGTGGTCTCTCTTTTGAGCCTGCAAAACTTGTGCCCAGCCATTGATTTGAGAGATACCACCTGACTGAGTGCAAAATCAGAGTGCAAACTGTACCTGCAGAAAGGTACATAGGTACCATAGCAATACTGGGAACTTTTTGATATACTTCTAAGTTGTGTCATTTACTAGGTCTTGCCTGGTGCAATTTCGCAGATAGCCCCTCTACAATGTCTGAAGAATAAGGTAGCTGAAGAGCACAATGCTTTACTCATCCTCTACCAGCTCTGGTCCCATCAACTATTCCATTACACCAGTCTTGTGGTCTAATGTCTCAAGCTGCTTCAGTTCAGGCATACAAGTTCTTCCCACGTTAAAGAAACATCAGCATATGAGCCTGGACGATCCAGGTTGTAGCTAAAGACAATAAAACTAGTCAGATTTGAAAACAATTAAAATGCATTTTGCTTTGGTTTTTGTTGTGTGTGTGTCTAATCATTAGGTATGTCATCCTTAAAGCACAAGAGAGAATATATATTACAGAAGTGTTCCACTCCTAGTATAGCATAAAGCAGACTGAAGCATGGAATTGGTCTGTCTGCTTCACAAGATACAATGCTATAGCCCAGGGGTCGGCAACCTTTCAGAAGTGGTGTGCCGAGTCTTCATGTATTCACTCTAATTTAAGGTTGCGTGTGCCAGTAATACATTTTAACATTTTTAGAAGGTCTCTTTCTATAAGTCTATAATATAGAACTAAACTATTTTTGTATATAAATTAAATAAGGTTTTTGAAACATTTGAGAAGCTTCATTTAAAATTAAATTAAAAAGCAGAGCCCCCCGGGCCGGTGGCCAGGACCACACTGGGCAGCGTGAGTGCCGCTGAAAATCAGCACGAGTGCCGTCGGTTGCCTACCCCTGCTATAGCCTATACGACTGCTTTCTAAAACAACAACCCTGTCTATAAAAATTCTGACAACTGTAATGTTTTGGCACCACATAGTGCTTTGTTTGCTTTGGAGTGAGCATATAACCTGTAAGCAACAGCTGCACCTGCGTAGATGATGAAGTTGGAGTCAGTCTGGCCAGGCCAAAAGCTTTGTGCTGGTGTAGTAATATCAGGGTGTGATTTTTAATTTTTTTATTTTATTTTATTTTATTTTGGCCACAACAGTGATAAACCAGCAAAAGACCTAGTGTAGATGCAGTTATACCAGCATAAATGGGATTTCATTTGGGGAACCGATATAAGCTATGCTGGAAGAAGCACTTTTTTTGCTGGTATAAACTGCATGTATACTAGAAGCGTTTGCCTGATAGACCTACTCTAAACTACAAAAAGTTTGTTGGTAGTGCTAAGGCAAAACAGGCTTTTACTGCTGCTCTGCTTAGCTTCTGTGAAGAATTTTCCACTCCATGCATCTGATGAAGTGGGTTTTAGCCCTCGAAAGCTTATGCCCAAATAAATGTATTAGTCTCTAAGGTGCCACAAGGACTCTGTTGTTTTTGTGAAGAATTTGCGTTACTCTCACAGTAGGCACTTCTCCAAGAACAAATTTATATATGTTCAGATAAATAGAATTAGCAAGACCATCTCCAGCGCAGCCATCTGGTGGCTGCCAATAACATTACAACAGTGAACGAAGAGGTGATTAGCACGGGCTAATTTGGAATCACTTTTAAGTACAGATATGAAAGTGATCATTCATGAGGAGCAAGAAAAATTAGAATCCCATAAACATGGACAGGAAGAAAATAAATATGCACGTGAACATGAATCACCAACATAATTAATATTGCTCAAGATAATCCCAGGCACACTAACATGGAGTGAGTGAGACTGGGCTCTGGCTTCTGAGGCACATGCTACTATCCAGTGACCCTTAGCCTCAGAGTCTAGATACAGGTGGACAAGCTGTGAAATGGAAGTGTTCAGACTGTTGATAACCACTCATTCTAGGGCCCTGGGCCCGAGTTCAGCTGTGGATCCCCAGTCAGAAAAGCACTTAAGAGTGCACTTACATTTAGGAATGTGCTTAAAGGGAGATTTTCAAAGGCACAAAGTAACTAGCAGTGGGACCTGGGTGTGTAAGTGCCTTTTGTGACATTCACAGTCTTCCCTGTTGGTTTAATGTGGGATTTGAGTATGTGCCTAAAGTTAAGCATAAGCTTTACTGCTCTGCTAACTCGGGATGGACTTAATCCCATCTAAGTGCTTTGCTGAACTGGGACCTTGATGATACCCAGCGTAAAATGTAAATTTGTTAACCTAGTGAGAATGCCCCCACGTGAATTTATGGAGAATCCTCATTTTAATGAGGTGCCATGTGGAGAATGCAGAGACAATGAAGCCCTCAGGTGAGTGTTTCCACTTGTGCACACATCCAAGAACAGTGCTAAAATAAAACAGTCACGTGGGCAGATTTTCAAAATGCCTAGTCCACCGCAACTCCCCTTTGCTCTCAATAGGAGCAGTGGGGAGCTGAGCATTTTTGAAAAGGTAGGCATGGGTGGTTATGGAAAGAGGCATTCATTAGTAAGAGTGTAGAGCTATTTATTTTTCAGACTGCTTGCATAGGGAAACAGCAAATAGGTAAATCTATTTGGCTGATTTTTCCAGAACTTGCTCCAGCTTGTCTCTTTCCAACCTAGGCCCACAATGTAATTACCTCTGGTCTTTCATTCTTATTTCTGATCTTCGTTTATGTAACACAGGATTTTTCCAATTATTCCAACCTCTTCTCCTTTATCCTGTCCTGTCCATTCAATGGACACCTGGCATTTTAAATATTTTTACATGATATTCTAGCAATTCACATTCATACAGAGTGTCATCTGATCTCAAGACAGCATTATTTAAGCACACAATAAAATCTCCAAAGATTGATCTTTTTACCTGCTGGTTGAACAGTGTAATCCAGAGTTTCAAAATGAAGTTACATGCTAAGAAACTGTTGGGATATATTTCACAATTTTTATCATCATTTTCTCTTTGTTTATAATAACCTATTGAAACTGACATTTTACAAGACAGAATGATCTTCCCCAATCAGCAGCCAGCCCCTGGACTGGACTTTGTTTTAGGGGATGGACTGCAGAAAGGGCAGCATTAAAAGGATTTACTCTGAAAGAATAGTCAAATTATATATATAAATTTGAACATGTTTTACCCAATAAATCAGGTTGAATTTTCCGAAGGTGTGTTTCTGCCAGTGACAGTCAGCCCAAAGGCTCTTGTGCTGGCTTCGCACTGGGCTGAATTTCACCAACAGAGCTCAAAACCCTTTTCATGGGAGAGACCATATAAAATTCTATGTATACTCAACTAAGTAGAGCTAGGAGGCAAGAGCTAGGTTTGCTGCCTTTTAATGAAGCAAAAAGAGAAATGTAACATTGTCATAGCACTTTGCCTTCCAACCTAGAAGTTCTCTTTTATTCCATGAATGCCAGATCTTTCTCTGTTATAATCTAGGACATTGGTGGATAAAATTCCTACTCATAACAAGCCATGCTTTCTGCCACTGAACTGAAGGAGATGAAAAACCAATACCCAGCACAATTCAAGTACTGGTTGTCCACATGTCACTGATTTCAAACACTTGAATTTCTTCTCTAACACATTTCCCCTGCCATTAAAGCAGCAAGCAGGAGTTACAAACCATCCAGTAAGATCTCATTTACAGCTTGGTGCCAGCATTCTCATGTTTTACCTTTCCCTTCCAAACTACAGGCGCTCGGATGTGGGTCTGTTGCCCAAGCTGTCCTTAGCCGAGGGGCCATGGGTGGACCCATAACAGTATCTGTTGGATTTGCAATGGCAGTCACCATGGCAGTGTATGTATCCGGTGGCGTGTCTGGTAAGTCTTTTTTTGGTGTGTGTGTGAAGCATTCATACCACAGCTTTCACAGATTTATATATAGTCCACTTTCATGGTATTCTTATCAGTTACACATTTAGCAACATCAAGTTGCTGTCTGCACCATTATAGCAGAGGATAGATCAGTTCTTCCATTAACCCTATCTGCCCCCACACTTTCCTTTTTCAGTATTTAATAAATTCAGCCACCAGTTTCCATTCTGGACTTAAACACATAACACTAAGGTCCCTAGGGATCCTGGTCCATAGAATAAGTGCTTTGTACCAGGTCAGAAACCAGCCGAGCCACTGCTCTGAGGTTTCCTCAGCAGAGAGGGCTCCCTGGACAGTATAAGAGCCATGTTAGGGTAATGGCCATGAAAAGCTGCTAGAGTCCAGCAATGCCCAGCTACTACAGTGATTCCCAGCTGGGTACAAGTTAGAGTGACCCTGAAGTTGCTCTATCTTGCACCACTTGCCAGCCCTAGGATCAGGGATGTATAAAGGTGACATACAGACACACCTTTGCCATCCCCTTCCCCATGTCTGCAGCAAAGGGAGCTGAGCCAGACTACAGATCTAGGTCTCAGGTCAGTAAAGTAGCAAGTGTCTACCTCCTCTCCTGCCCCGCCCCCACCAATTTGTAAAATAACGTCAGTTTGATCATTTTTAAGAATCAGGCATTGCAGAAATCAATAAGAGATGAAGGGATTCAAGAAGAAGGTTTAAACATTTCAGATGTTCTTCATAATCCGGGAATAACATGCAAACCCATAATAATTCTCTTCTTATACGGTGTGACTTTCCCTTGGTTTCTCTGTCTACCTTTCCACTTGTCTATATATAAATAAAATCAGTGAGTCTATCCAGGCATCTCTAATTATGCCTATCACTGAGGTAACTCATTACAGTACTGACATGTAGCACATTTATACCCTCCCATTTGGCTCCGACCAAATTGATCCTGGGAGTGTTTGTATACCTGCTTTCAGCTCCAGTGTTTATTCTGAGTTAGCTCTCACACCTAAAAGGGAAGCTTTGCATTTTTTGTTTATAAGTACAATTAATTGCAAGTGAAGAGGAGACTGCCACGGTTAAAGTTAAAGGGTTCCCTGGCCCTCTAGTTTCGGTTGAGGAAACCACTGATAAAGAGGGGCAGTTGAGCCTAGCAATAAGCATGTAAATCTAGTTGCCTTGGAAGGAATTGCTGTGGCTGTTTGTTTTCTCCTCTCTAGTGTGTTTTTACGCAGACAATACATTGAGATAACTGACTGAGAGGATGTTTCTAGATTCGTACGGAGAAGTGGTTCAGTGCATTGTGAAACAGCCAGATCTCATTACCTCCACTCAGATAAGTGTGATTCAGTAGTATCACACAAGCTTAATTTGGTAGTACAGCGTGTCAGGAATGCTGTTCTAATCTGAGCAAGGAATAACTACAGCTTTTGCATGTGATGTGGATACGCTTAGGTTAGGTCTTCCAATGCAGCACTATGAAAATAACCTGGAAAGCACACCTCGCTTTTTGTACCTTTAAAGGATATTCATCTGGATTTAACTAAAATATATGGGGCTCCAACTGTGGCAAGGTTGCAAAGCTTTTCATGTGAGAAGGGATTCTGCATGCAGCAGATTTTCTCTAGGAAAGAGCAGATGTGTCAATAGGGTGTGACAAGCCACCATCTAATTATTTGCATATGTTGTAGAATATCTGTTTCCACATAACCTCATTAATAAACTCTATGTCTCTCTGGAATCCTGCATTCCCATGGCTAAATTCTGCTGACATCCTTTGCATTAGTACTTTAGGAAATTCTATCTCCCCGTATCGTAAGATTAAAGGTCTGGATAATTTGAGCTTTCTTCTAGATGCCATTTTAAAGGAATTTCCCTTTTTTCCGCTATTCTGGGGCTGTCTACATCCCTGTCAATGCCCGGAGAATTCCCCTCTCCACATTTTCCCCCAACTTCACTGTTGATGCTTCCCCATCCTTCTGGCTGAATTAGAATGGAAATTACCTTCCAAAGCCTGTCAATGCTGCTATTTCGGCATTTGAAGGAACAGCAGGTGGCTCAAAGACCAAGAATCTTGAATCTCTCCCAAGTCAGTGGTAAATCCACTCAGTAGACCAGCCCACTGCCAGTCTAATTTTATCAGCCACTTCTAATGAGCTCCTTTTCCAGGTTATAATCATCTCCCCTGCATGTACTCGCTAAGCACAGGTGAGGGATTGTGTGATTGTTGAAAGAAAAGAAAATTGTTCATTTCAGACAGAGCAAGGAAAAAAAGAAAAGACAAGAACATATGAAATTCACATGAAGGACTGTTAAATAAGCTCCCATCCATTAGCTCTATGAAGAAGAATTAGAGGAGTTCAGAATTCATTCCAGACTGATGCCACTAGGTGACAGTTTTGGAAAGGATACAAGGGAGGTCTTTATCCTACTTGTTATCTGTATTCATCTGTTCACATGTCATAGGTGACATACTTATTACTGTAACTAGAAATATGTATTTCTTAACCATCTACTGCACATCCAGCAATAATGAGGTTTACAAAGACATTCAACCTTTTCCCCAATGCAAATGAAAAGGTGTTGAGGGAAGTGGATACTACATGACATAATAAACAACATTATTCAGATTTTGATAATGAAGCTATTACAGTAAATTCAGAAATGGAGAAATCTTGTCTTTCTTAACTAGCTAGGTACTTACATGGCCCCTGACAAATGCATCTGAGTACTTCCTAAATAGTTAAAAATAGATCCCTCTGCATACACAGAGTCACCACAGCACAGGAGCGTGGTGGGTGAGTGGTAAGGGTGTGGTATGGTGTAAGACGTGTCTATTCACCAGTGAGGGGTAAAGGTGTGTCTGTTCACTGGTGATCTCCAGATTCCAGATAGCCTCTAGCCAGCACACCTGAGCAGTCTGCGGTGATTTTACTTTACGCCAGGGAAGGCTCAGTTCCCATCCAGCCCCAGGATCAAAGAGGGAAGCATAAAGGTGACTTAATGCCACCTTCTTCTGAGTGCAGCCCAGAATCCAGATCAAGATTTTCAGCATGCCCAAGTCAGCGTTACTTCTTAATCTTAACAAATGCTTAGGAAACAGAATGGTCAGTAACACATTCTACTGACACCCCCTCCCCACAAATACTGAGAAGAGTGAGAGGTAATAAAATAACCCCTTGCCCAGCAAGCCTAGGCACATGGTCTAGTGTTCAAAAGTGCTCTCATTTTTACAAACACCCCACCTCCTCCAATTTCTCCATGTTATCTAGATTATTGGTATTATTTTGTGATTTATTTTTCAGGTGGTCACATAAATCCAGCCGTTTCATTAGCCATGTGTGCAACAGGAAGGTTGAAATGGACCAAGTTACCCTTTTATATATTAGCACAATTCTTGGGAGCATTCGTTGGAGCAGCAGCTGTCTTTGGGATTTATTATGGTGAGTATATCGTAGACACATCTAGAGGACTTGTTAGAAGTAAGGAAATCTCTGAGACCCTAATGTTTCAGTGAGTTCCAAGCAGGCATGGAGGTCTGCGACACATAGTTCATTGCAGGACTGGGGCCTATGTCACAAAAGAGAAAGAACGAACTGGGGGGGGTTGACCACCCAAGTGTTTGACGACACTGACATTTCAGAAAACAGAAAAAGTTCTGAAATATAGAAAAATGACTCATTCTTGGGCAATTAGATACTCTAGGAACATGTTATTTCTCAGAAAGACTTTTTATTTACTTCTTAGCATGTATATAGGGATCATCCTCCTCCAAGGACTTTAATATTTCTAAAGGACGGATCCAACAGCCCTTACAGGAGTAACCCCAATGTTGTTCAGTGAGACTAAGACTGGGAGATCAAGGCCTACCTGACTAAATCTCACACCACTTCTTTGAGCTAGGTATTAACCCCACTTTAAAGATGGAAACTGAGGCAGAAGGGGTAAGTGGTCACATATTAAAGGCAAGACTAGAATGCAGGAATTTCTGACTCCCCACTCTGTCTGGGCCATGCTTCTCTCTATGACATATTGTGGCATGATAGAAAAATAAAATGTCATACTGTATATTTTTAGGCCTCCCTGGCTAGATAAATCCTTCAGGACTAGGTCATTTCTTTAACCACTGCTTTTTGTTTAAAAGGACTCATGCCATGCTTTCTATCCTTAATTCCATTTATCCCTGTGGGTGTTTGTATTTCATTAATGCTCTTTTTCTTTGTTTGCTGCTACTGTCTTCTAGAATCTAGGATTACAGGAACTCTCTTTTCTCCAATTTCTCTAGGCCCTCTACTTTTCCAAAACACCAAAGTGACTCAAGTCTCAATTTGAAAAGTGATTTAGGTGCTTTTTATAATGTTGCCCCACATCACTTGCCTGTGCTATTTTCCTTTACCACCAATGATGTCCCAAAGAGAGATGGTACTTCACACAACAGAATTCTATGATAATCTGACTGACATATGGGATTTTTAAAGATATACAGAATTAAACAAAAGCAGGACACAGTTAAAAAGTTTTCTTTTCCCTTTTTATTAGTAGATAGTTGTGATGGAACCATCCATCAACGAGAAGGAAGGAGCCCGAGTGGAGAAAACTAGTCAAGGGCTAACCCAAAAGCCATTCACAGTTAAACTAATCTCAACTCCACACAAAGCTAAAAAGAAAAAAAAACAACCATGGGGTGTACACGGGAGAATTGTTTTTTTCTTCAGCTTGCCCTTTTATTACAAAAAAAGTAGAGACCTGGGCACTCTTTCCTCTGAAAAGTTTCTAAAACCATTTTAGGTCTTCCCTGGCTCTAGCTAAAGCCAGCAATACTTACCAGTGACCTCCATTATGAAAGAAATGAGGCTATTTCTATGCGCCCATAGCACCACTTGAAAGCAGGAGTGTGGCTCAGAAAGCAATGCTCCATTTCTTCTCATTGTTTGTTTTTCATAGGTGCCTGGTGGTGGTGACCCCTTCCTTCCTCCTGCTCAGGCAAGGTGGCAAGTTGTTTTTAGATAGTTAACACACTACAAACTCACAGTCAGAAAGTTATGAGCCCCCCACCCCACCCCATGGGCAGCGGTGGGGGCTGACTGGTTGAAGCAAAAGGAAGGTGGAGCAAAGGGACTATTAACGCAGGTTTCCATGGCCTTTTTTGGAGCCCAGCCCAAGTTAGACCCAGTTCTAGTAATAGCTCATTCCAGGTTAGGATCCAGCCAGGAGATCTGAAAAGCTGGATCTTAAGGACCAGAATTTTGTTACCTCAAATTCTGTAAGTCAAATTACAGGAAGTTTTACATTAAAATACCTTATTTTACTTTATATAACTGATTCCTCATTTCTTTCTGTCCCCCATATTACCATGCTGCAGCTGTAGCGTGACAATAAGATATTCCCTTCTCAGCCAAGATTTTCAAAACTGAGGGGTGACTTTGGATGTCTGACTTGAGATATTGTACCTTAAAAGGACCTGACCTTCACAAGGTGGATGCTTAGCTTATTGTGATAATCAGATCCCTATAACGTGTCTTAGGTTTAGCACCCAAGAACTGATCACAAGTCACTTTAAAAAATCTTGGTCATAATGAAGACCAATGCTAGAAGCGGTAATACCTTATGTACAGAAAAAAAGATAAGAGAGAACGAACCATGTTCTGTCTGCTATTTGAAAGAAAAAGTAAGTTGGATAGCTAGGAAAATGAGAGGGCCATTTCTTTTAGGCTTTTCTCTTCTTTTAGGAGGGACTATAATTTGGGAAAGGAATGCAACTCTGAAGACTTTGGTAAACACTAAATTAGATAGACAAATTAAGGGTAATAAGGCACCAACTCCCATTCCACTAAGCAGGTCCTTCCAGGGAGCTGAGCCCTTTGGATGGGGAATGGCCACATTTGAGAGAAGTGCCTCCCTTTCTCCAAGCCGGCAGATGAAATTTCCGGCAGTTGGTTGAAGTAATGCCCTCACACAGAGCAGGGAATGCAAGTTCTTTTGGGGCCAGAGACCTCTCAGGAGTGCTTCTTCACTACACCAAGTAGGGTGACCAGATGCCCCAATTTTGTAGGGACAGTCCTGATTTTGGGGTTTTTTTCTTATATAGGCTCCTATTACCCCCCACTGCCAGTCCCGATTTTTTACACTTGCTGTCTGGTCACCCTAATAGCAAGAGACTGTATAATGCAATGTAATTCAAAAAGTAATGTGCCATTATTCCTTGGCTGCTGGTAACCTGAATGATTTTACAACAGTAAAATCAGAATGCTGCTGAAATTGGACAGCTGAAGATGTCATGTCAGGTCTAGAAACATTTTGCAGAACAACATAAATGTGTTCAAGACCAGGAAACTTTTCCAAGCACCAGTTTGGGGTAAGTGATTAGAAAGAAGGAACATGAGCCTGGACTTGAAAGATGGAACGTAAGAGACAAGAGGTGTACTGCAGTGCCTGAATGCACAGGAGCAGAAATGAGACACCGAGGAGGTGGTGTTATCATTTCTTGGTCATAAATAAAGCAGGATCCAATAGCTTCCAAATGAGAATGTAATGTGCAATTCCCACTGTATGTAATGTTGATAAGTAAGCATAACCAGGCAATGGATATGTTTTCTGTAGATGCATTCATGAACTACAGTGGTGGAGAGCTTATAGTTACAGGATCTAATGCAACCGCACATATTTTTGCAACTTATCCAGCTCCACATCTGTCCCTGATAAGTGGATTTGCAGATCAAGTAAGTACACAGGAAAAAAAATAAATAAACTAGTCTTGTTACATTTGTTGTCTTGATTGTAGAAACAAAATGTTGAAAAACATGAAATTGGCCAATTAAAAAAAAAACTATTAAAATTCTAACTGTGGCCAAGTTTATCATTTTGGTCACTCCTTGTTATGCATTATAGTAATGACAAGATATTATTGTTTGCAGAGAGAAAATTTCATTCAGATTGCAAGCAAAACTCTAAAATTGTTCTTTCCACTGGTAAAAGCCATGTTAAACCCCAGATAACAGCTATTCTTATCCACACAGTCTTTGAAATTCTGCTACTATTTTATGTTTGTCAATATATTGAGCCAGATCTTCAGTTGATGCAAATCAGCACTGCTCCACTGTCTCCAGGGAAGTACACCAATTTATACCTGCTGGGGTTCTGGCCCATTTGGTACCTGTATGATATACCTTGCAGTTTACTCCTAGAATCGCAGTCATTTATGTGTTACCTTTAACTCCCACATAGATGCCTCTTCAGCCCAACCTGCTCTGCAAAAAATTTTGATGATTAAAGAAAAATTGAGAAGATTCACCACAATCTCCATCTTTCTCCTCCCCTTCCAACACAGTCACTTCCTTATTCAATGATAGCGAGGTTTCTTACCTGCTATTTGCCTCTAATCACTGTGTTTGACTTCTCCAGCACTGTGGAAAAATAGCATGTGATCATGTACATATGTAATCATGTAAGACTAGAGCTGTCAAGAGGATGGAAATTCCATTTGGTGAAGGACTCTGAGATTTTCAAAACATGATTCCTTTCATGCTTCATTACAAATCTGAACAAAACCTGAACATTCCAAAAATTCTCTGCAAAAGAATTTTAAAAAAATTGTAGTGTATTGATCAATATTTTGCAACAAAGTATATTTTTATTTTATATTAAAAACATGCTATACCAAAAATTTTCAAAAAGAAAAGTCAAAAAATCAAAAAGTCTTATTCCAAAAATGTCAACATTGGACATTTTGACGCCGTCAGAACTCTCTCCTTCCACACTCATAGGTTTATCTCCAAAATAAAATTTTGGGGAAATTGACTCAATTTTTCAAAGTATTTTGAATTTGTCAGAAATGTCTTTTCTGACAGAAAACTGTTTTGTCAAAGTTTTTCCATGCAGCTCTATAAAAAATTACGTTACAAGTCATATGCACAAGAGCCCAAACTAAGGTTGAACAGGCAATGAACATTCTGTCATTTCCTAACTTTTGATAGCTTAACTTTGTAAACTTATTGTTCTTTAAAAGTAGGTTTTTTAACCTTTTGTAAACTGTAAATTTAGGGGAATAAGCTATCTGCGTAAGTCACCTTTATACTGGTATATAAAACTTACCACATTAGGAGTTGTACCAATTTAAAGATATAGGTAAAAAACATCAAACTCTTAACGGAAATAGCTAAATTACTACAAAAACCTGAGTGTAGATGAGTCCTAGGACACTAGGGGACATCTCTTTCTCTCTCTATCTCTCCTGCTCCACTTGTTCAGGCTCGTAAACAAATGTTGCCACTTCTTTCTCTCCATTTCTAAGATTGTCCTTTGCTTTCTGTTCAGACAGTGTCATTCTTTGTGTCTTTGGGTATGTCTACACTACCCACCGGATCAGCGGGTAGCAATCAATCCATAAGGGGTCAATTTATCGTGTCCAGTCTAGACGTGATAAATCGATCCCTGAGCCGTTTCCCGTCAACTCCTGTACTCCACTGCCATGACAGGCACAGGCAGAGTTGACAGAGGAGCGTCAGTCGACTCACCACCGTGAAGATGCCGTGGGAAGTGGATCTAAGTATGTCAACTTAAGCTACGTTATTCTCATAGCTGAAGTTGCATATCTTAGATTGATCCTCCCTCTTCCTCCCCCACCCCCGTGTAAACCAGGGCTATGTACACTTTACACTTTACATAAAGTTAACTAGAATCAAGCAGAGCTAGCTGTGACTGTATGAAGTATTCAGGGGGTGGGAAAGGTGATTTTTCTTCTTCTTCAGAAGCATCCTAGACAGTAACCTTGGATACATTTCCAAGTAAGCACACTGGGCTGACTAATGGAAGTTTTGCCTGTACACAGTCTGCAGGATTAAGCCCATCATAAGCAACTGGTTCTGTAGCCAACATTTCTAATGTGCATGGATAAGTTTAAATAGTCACTTCAACTGACTATCAAAATGTGCAATAGGGACTGCTGAGCAAAGCAGAAATATGAAGCAATTAGTTTTGTGCTGGCAAAATCATTGTATAAAGGAATGTGATCTGCCAGGTACCAGCAGCTTCAATTTACATTGCATTTCTCTGCTTGCATTTTTCAGTATTTTTATATCTATTATTGCTTGGGCATCTTTCTATTCTGTGTTTGCAAATGATGAACATTTGGGCGGAGTTGGATTTTTATTTTGGATGCTTATTGCTAATAGGAATATGGTCTGGTTTGTCCCCTATCACCTTGAACTACAGGGACAGTGGGATCGCATCTGAGCTGCTCTGTCCTCTCTCCGTAATAGAATGAATCTGATCATCAAATCCAAACTTCACCAAATTTTGGGGAAGTTCAGATTTGGGTCCATCTGGACCTCTCTCTATTTAGAGCTTATGTATATATTTAGTCAATATGTTTTCTTTTCATTGGACAGGTGATGTCAACAGCTCTCCTTGTTCTGGCTGTCTTTGCTATTTTTGACACCAAAAATATTGGTGTACCAAAGGGCTTGGAACCAATTGCAGTTGGACTTCTTATCCTTCTGCTCACTTGTTCCTTGGGAATGAACAGTGGCTGTGCCATGAACCCAGCCAGGGACCTAAGCCCAAGGATTTTCACAGCTATAGCAGGATGGGGTTTTGAAGTATTCACGTAAGTAATTCTTACAGCAGTGGGATGTGACTATGTCCCTGTTAAGTGATGTTCTGCTGAAAGATAAGGACCCTGGCCAAGCCTGATACTTCAGCACACACCATACTCACCTGTGTCTGAAATAGTCCCAGTCAAGTCTATTCAAGTGCTTGAAGTCGGACACGTGATAAAGTACCGGGCCTTAATGAGGATTTTCGGTACATCCAGAAAATAAAACTTGCATTTCCTCAAATACCAGGTACAGTTTCAGACAGACTCTCCCAAAATATTATGGGGTCTCAGATAACACTGAAAATAGCATAAAGGAAATTATTTCGTCTCTCACCATAGTTTTCATAAAGAACAAAAACTGCAGTAGAGAGTCAGCAATTAGTACAGTGATAGGTGCACTAAAAGCCATGGATGGATCAGACCAGGTGGGTGAGGTAATACCTCTCATTGGACCAACTTCTTGTGGTGAAAGAGACAAGTCTGAGCTCATACAGCATTCTTTGTCAGTTCTGGGAAAGGTCAGAAGAGTGCTGGGTCTGCTCGGAAGCTTGTCTCTTTCACAGAAGTTGGTCCAATAACAGGTATTACCTCTCCCTCCTTGCCTCTCTAATATCCTGGACTAACCTGGCCACAATAATGCTGAAAACAACATAAACAGAACAGGCTGACTTGGACTATTATTCTGAGAGTTGAATGCAGGTAATTGCAGAAATATAAAAAATCTAAAGGCCTGATTTTTAGCCTGTGTGATGCTTCCTTAGTTTTCATGTTTCAGCATGCACTCAAATCCTTGGTTTGCACACACTGAGACATGTGCACATATCAAATCAAAAGCAAAGCTTACCTGTAAGCAGTTGTATCCAGGTGCCTGCTTGGTACATATACAAATAGCACTGTTTTCAAACCTTTCTTCAAGAGGAGGTTCCTCTGGTTGATTAGTTTTGTATTGCTAATAATTTACAAACAGGAATCCCAAGTACTCACCACAATTACTTAAAGCCCCCAGATATCTACAGGATAAATGTCCAGAGCCCCTAATATTCCATACAAAGATATTTGATACTACTACGCAGCACTTGCATAGCAAGTTTTTCTTTCCACAGATCTCAAAGCATTTATAAAAGAGGTCAGTATCATTACCCTACCTTCCATACAGGGAAACTGAGGCACGGAGTGTGAAGTGATTGCTCAGGGTCACCCAGGCCAGTGGCAGAGTTGGGAATAGATTTCAGATCTCCTGAGTTCCAGGCCAGTACTCTATCCACTAGACAAAAAAAAATGGAGCACATGCAGTGTAAGATTTCATATCTGGGGGAAAAACCTTTAATTATAAAGGGACAATTTTACTGGAGAAGGTTGGGAAGCTTTGTCATGCAGTAATCTAATCATAGATTCCCTAGGAACTCCCCTCTCTTCATACACATTTATATTTTAAAATCTATAGAAAAACTATGTTCAGAAGAAAATGCATTTGTTTTCTGTTTCAGATCATTTCTGTTAGTATTGTTTGGGATTTATAGTCAGGTGGAAAATATCTCCACATCGTGAAGACCATATTGAGCATTTAAAGTGGGGAACACAGAATATCTTGCATTAGATCTCTGAAACCACAAGAAAAAAATAATCTGAGCAGTTTTAGAGACATATAAAATAAGTAGCACATCTTCTCTGTCCACATTTACTCTACAGCTGTAACCATAGGTGCCAACTTTAGCCAGCACCAGTGGGCTCATGCTCCCTCTGCTCCCGTCCTTGTTCCAGCTGCGCCTCTTCCCCACCCCCATTCCAACCCCTTCCCCAAATCCACAGCCCTGCCTCCTCCCCGGGGCATGCCACATTTCTTCTCCACCCTCCTCTCCCCCAGGCCATCCAAAACAGCTGCTTGGTGCGGCAAGCCTGGGAGGGAGAGGGGAGAAGTGGAGCAGCAGTGTGCCCAGGGGAGGAGGCGGAGCAGAGGTGAGTTGGGGAGGGTGTGTGTGTGCGGGGAGGGCTGTTCTAACATAGGAAGTAACTGGGGGAGGGATGCAGAGGAACTGCTCCCTGCCCCAGCTCACCTCCACTCCGCCTTCACCTCCTCCCCAGAGTGCACTGCTGCTCTGCTTCTCCCCCACTCCCTCAGACTTGCCGTGCAAACAGCTGGAAGGGAGCGGGGAGAAGCAAAGCGGAGTGGCAATGGCACACTCAGGGGAGAAGGCGGAGGCGGAGCGCAGAGGTGAGCTGGGCCAGGGAGCTCCCAGTGGGTGCTCTGCACCCACCAATTTTTCCCTGTGGGTGCTCCAGCCCTTGAGCACCCACTGAGTAGGCGCCTATGGCTGGAGAGCCAGTTACAACATGCTTGTTCCCATACCCATTTACAACATAGTTCCAAGCTGGAGTACAGAAGGATACATGGAGTGTTACATAACTGGGCTAAAACTTAGGTATGTCGGTTGCAGAATACAGATAAGGTCTTGCATATGCTAAAGTTTAAATAATATTGTAAGCAGGTCAGTGGCAGGATTTCTCTAATCACTGTGAATAGATTTGGTTTTGCCTAACCCATGTTAGAATTGTGTTGTCAAACCGTTCTGTATACTTCAAAGGGGGACGGGGAGGGCTGGCTGTAGTACAAGTTTGGATAACTTACTCAGACAAGTAGGTCCTATTGAAGTCTACTGTCTCAATGGAAAGCCAACGTTTTCAAGATTTAGCCCCCTGAACAGGGCAATAATGCTAGCATCTCCTAACAGCCATGCTTAAACATGGTTTCCACTAGCAGTTCTGGTTACAGTGAGAAAAAAAAAAAAAAAGCCAGAGATTCAGATATAAATGCTCAACCTTGCAGTTGATTAGCTAGCGGGTTAACAAAAGGTGAAGAGATGATGAGGAACATTGCTACAGATGAGTATTTTACTACAGTATCTGAAACTACCTAGCAGCAGTGGAATTTCCCCCCCATTTCCCCACCACTGTGTTTATCATACCTTCCTTTTTAACCAGGGCCCACGATGATTCCGAAAGGCTAGGTAAGCACGCAGTGATATTAGCATTTCACTGAATAGCAGACAGAAAGTTTTGTATGAGCTGTGCAGCCAACCCTGTTCCTTTCAATATTACATCTGCAGTGTATTTAGATTCCCCTTAAACTGCCTCTGAATTCCTTTAGAGAGACAAGGTGGGTGAGGCAATATCTTTTATTGGACCAACTTCTGTTGGTGCGAGAGGCAAGCTTTCAAGCGACATAGAGCCCTTCTTCAGGCCAGAATTCCTTTGTCTCACTTAAAATGTGTTGGGGATTTTTTAGTTATACAGTATTGTGTAGTAACAGTGCCCTCTGGTGGCTAGCTGCAAGAGATCAGTCCTAATATTTCCATTCTGAAGCAGTAGAAGTTTATCCACTAACAAGCGGCTTCTCTTATTTAAAGTTTATAGGTAGCATTCAGATATCTACCATCGACACACATCTCTGCTGACATGTCTGGTTTGAGTGATACAATTGCCAAACAGCATTAACTATAACCAACTTCTGTTCTGGAGAAGTCCATAAGAACTACATAAGGTCTTGTGTACAGTGAGATTTTGTGTATCATCATATTTTGCATTTGTTTTAAAATGTGAAGGAGCATCTAGAAATCCCCAGAATTTAAACTGTTTGAATTCTCTGAAAAATCAAATCAGAATTATTCTAACCTCAATATCGTGCTTCAAAAGGTGAGAGATGTGTTAGAAGGTGCAATAATAGCCTTAGCTTCTCTTTGTATGTACCTTCAACTAGCCAGTTTCTCTTATTGTTGGGAAACTTCAAACAGCAACAGGGAAGAGAACAAGCATTTTTTAAACAAAGAAAATGTGACTGTAAAACCATCAAAATGGGCCAGAGGGCTTAAGCACTCTGTGCAATGTTGAACTTGTTTAAAAATGATTAGATTTGAGCCTGAGATTTTTCCTTTACAGTGTAACATACAGTGGTTAATTGACACTCATATGGGTAATGCTCTGTCTGTGATGCAGCTGCTCCATGTTTAAAAATCGTCACAGGATTTTGTTTCATATATTTTATCCCATATAGTTGCATTTCAGATTAACCACTCCCATCTTCTAACTTGCATTTCCATTACAGATGGGGAATACTGGACCAAATCCCTACTTATTTCACTTATGAGGAGATCTACTTAAATCATGGAAAAAATCACATTTGTCACAGGTTGATCATGGCATAAATAGCAAATTTTGCAGATGTGTTACACCATGCGTCACGTGTTACTCATCCACAAAATTTGCTATTTATGCCATGACCAACCCACCAAAAAATGTGTGATTTCTCCACAGCATTTCTCAAAGTGGGGGTCCTGACCCAAAAGGAGGTTGCAAACCTCCTAGGGGGGTTGTGGTAACCCTAGGGGGTTACTCCTCTGCTGTTGCTGGCAGCAGCACTTCCTGAAGCTGGGCAGGAGGAGAGCAGTGGCTGCTGTCTGAGCGCCCAGCTCTGAAGGCAGCAGTGCTGTCAGCAGCAGCTGCAGAGAAGTAAGGGTGCCATGGAATTGTCCTCTCTTACTTCTGTGCTCCTGCTGGCCGGGGTGCTGCCATCAGAGTTGGGTGCCTCACCAGCAGCTGCCATTCTCTGCTCTGCCTTCAGAGCTGGGTTGGGTGACCAGATGTCCCAATTTTATAGAGACAGTCCCAATATTCGGCCCTTTGTTTTATAAAACCCTCTATTGCCCCCCACACTTTGTCCCGATTTTTCATACTTGCTATCTAGTCACCCTGCAGCAGGGTGACCGGAGACTTGATTTCACAGTTGAGACTAGATTTCACAATCCATGAATTCTGCAAATTCGCTTGACCCCTAATTATGAGAACTGTCTCATTGAGGCTGATTTTCTGCCGTGCTGTTTTGGGTGTAGCAAAGTGAGGAGCTGTTACTGAGCTAATTACAGCTCCCCTAGTCTCTGCCCCTCCTCCCCAAAGGACCATGATCCAGCTGGGGATGACCAGAGTGCAGTGTAGTTCAGCCACTCCTACTCCCCACCCAAATCATGCTCCCTGAGCCAGGAGCTGCAGAAAAGAAAGCAGAGGCATCAGCTTTGTCAGCTCTCCATCCACTCTGTACTCTTCTGCCCTGAGGGAATCCCTAGCTGCAGCAGAGGAAACTACTTGCAAGCTTCCTTAGTCTTCAGTTGCATGAATAAAGTGGGCAGAATGTGTCCCTTTAGTAGTAGTGGCAGAGAAAATACTTTATTATCACAAAGACATAATTGGATGATTTCCTTCTGACCCAGCAGCACAGCGATATGCTGGGGATAGGAGAACTAAATGGGCATCAGTGGAGCTAAGGGATGACACAGAGTAATTGCCTCTGTTACAGTGGAGGAGGACAGAGGACAACTTAAGCATGTCTTATCTCAGGTTAGCTTTGGCATCAGCTGCAGGGCAGCTGCTCTTGCACCCTCCTAGCAGGAGGGAAAATGCCAGAACACCAGTTGTCCAGTGCAAGTAAGGGCCATAATTTAGAGAAGATAAAATAGGGAGCACCAGGGCCCCATCTTCACTGGCTTTGTTTGGAACAGGGACATGCGCATACATGTAAGACACAGTGGGAGTTTTGCATGTACAGATCAACAGAACAAAGACTACTGAGTACACCTTGTCACAGCAATCTAGAACCCAGACGGCCATTCAAGTCTAAGCAATGAATGGAGCCACAAACTCAGGGAGACAAAGTCAAGGACTATTTTATCCTCTCTAGCAAGATCTTTACAATTCCAAAGGAGAAACTCCAGACTATGGCATAAAAACTGAGTAAAGGAAGAATAACTTCATGAAATGGACATTGTGAAGACTGCAACAAATACCACTGTACTTGTATTGTGGCTAAACATAAATTCACTTCCACATAAAGTTATGCTGTTACACATTGAGTAATTATTTATATCATCATTTAAAAATTTGATTTACCATTGTTTGTAGTAATTTCCTGGAATCATCTTCCAATAAAATCCTTTCTCAAATTAATTTATCTTTCTGTATTTGGGGAAAATATGTTCCCTCTTCATTTCCAGTATGCATTAAATCTAAAGTGACTCTTCTCTGCTTGAGAATCACATCTTCAATTGATATATCATGTTATTGAGCCAAAACAGCTCATTATACCAGCACAGTTGAGTATCTCATCAGAGCTCTGGGACCAGTGCTCAGAATTAACTGCTGCTGTTGACTGTATACGTTTAGGGTACACACATATAGTAGCTATTACCTACAGTCCCAGCCCCATTGAAATCAATGGCAAAATTTCCCTCGACTTCAATGGAACCAACATTTCACCCTCAGATTCTACAAGACTTTCCATCAGGGAAATGCAGTTATAAGACGGCTCAGTTTCAGGCCAAAAAAATTTGACAGCATCTTTTTTAACTATTACTGAAAAAACTTCACATCTTAAAGAGAGATAATAAACTGCCTTATGAAACTTGAATCTTGACCACTCTATCAAGCATAATATACTTTACACTTTAGTATGCTAAACAATACTCTTCAAGATGCACATAATATACTATACTTCCCAAGCAAAACATGGTATACTATGTGAATACAGGGCCTGATCCTGCAAACCGTTCCTTGTGTAAGCAGAAAAACTTGAGACACACCTGTGCAATTGTCACACTTGATGTGGCCAGCTGCCCATTAATGAGTGTTCATCATCTGATAATGTAGTGCAAAATATGTGTTTCATTTAATTTCACTACAAGCCAACAACTCCCAGCTTTCACGAATTTCCTCTCTCCTAAGGGTCTGGTAGGTAGGAAGCCTTATTTTATGAAGAACACATAGAGTAATCGGATCTAAGGTCCAGGCGGTTGTTAGAATATTTCAGCCAGAGTGTGCACAGGAACATAATAGTTGTCACCAATCTACAGAAACATCAGGTCAAAGTAAACATTTCCCACAGTAAGATATGGTACAGAAACCTCACTGTGACAGACGTTCTTGGTACACAAAATATTGCAGTGAAGTCAGTACCACCATACAGTGTTTATAACTCAGCTGCCAAACAACAGATACAGTATTAGCAAAATAGTGAATAGTAATTCTGCTTGTCTTTCTTACAGGGCTGGAAATAACTGGTGGTGGGTTCCTACAGTCGCACCCATGATGGGAGGAGTAATTGGAGCCATTACTTACATTATTTTTATTGAAATTCACCATTCAGATATGCAGATGGAAGATGACACTGATATTTATGAGAAATATGAACTTACCAATATGGAGAAAGAAGAAAGAATTTGCGATCAGCACCCTGTTCAGCTTTAAAGCCGAACGACCGTATAGGCCATTCTGCAAGAACTGTGTGCCTCAATTAACGTACTCACTTCATAAGTTACATGTGACCTGCACAGAAAACAAGTCCAAAAAGGATTTCTTCCCCTGAAGCAGAGGGCTGATTATTTCAAAATCTGGGAATTACATTACTTACTTGCTTCAGGGAAAAAAATGCTGTCTTTTTTTTCTGTGGTTTTCAGGTCAGGTTTTCTCCTAGATGAAATTGTAATGGGATGATACACTGATCTGCTAATTCAATCCATACAGTCCATAAGTCAAGTGATCTAACTAACCACTAATGGATGACACAGAGACAGTTAAGTGGTCCAGTGCTGCATTACCATGTAAAGAAAATTTCACTCATTACAGTCATTTATTTAGAAAAGGCATGTGCTGAAAAGATTATGCGTTAGGAAAAACAATATCACAATTGCCCGAAAGTTAATTGAAGTGGTTTGTACCTAATTTTGAATCTGGGCATTAACTGGACAGCTGTGAAAGGATATGCAAGTGGTGAAAATTGATAATAGATAACATGTTGACAAAAGGTGAGAAATCTCTGTCTTGAGCTCTAGCCCAAAAAGAGAATATTGATATTTTTGCTCAGCTTCTTCATAGCTGTGATGCTCCAAGTAGGTTTGCAAACCAATTGATTAATCTTAATGGAATCTATTTAGAACCTAAACCAGATTATTCATCCCAATGTCTCTTGCTGTGTTCTCTGGGTGAATTTCATCCTTGTGCACAAGGCTTACACAATGCAGGCAAGTCCTATGCACTACTTAAGCTCTTAAGAGGCCTCGTGTGGGCACTCAGCACAGGATTAATTTCATTCTCTAAGAGGGAGCAATTTTTGTTTTGGTGGCTTCAAGTCATCTCACAAAAACAGTCATTACAATTAGAAACAGGTCCAAAGCCAGATCCCAGATTCAAGCTGCACTGAGCTCTGAGATCCAGACTGAGTTCAAATCCAGACAGGCTCTGAGGAGTGGGCTCCCTTTCTCTAATGAAGATGGTTAGATGTATTCTACTTCCACACTATTTAGTTTATGCTAGTTAGCATCATTCTCAAGTCCTCACATTGAAAATCCTGTTTTATCAATGTAAACTGAATGTGTCAAATTAGCTCAAAGCAATCGCTAATTTTTATATGGCTGTTGGTGGTGATTGTGAATAAAGAGACTTCATGTTCAAAAGCTGTTTTAAAGCTCTGGTTATCAGCTCTATTCGCTCATTGTAGGGTATTATTGTTCCCTATTTAACCTCAATCCAGCCTCGAAACTCACAACACTTTCTCCAAAGTATCTACACTAAGAAGTGCAGAACTCTTTTTACAGGCAGCCACTCCAACAAATGACAAAGAGAGGAGAATTTGAGAATAATGTGGTCAGAAGCCTTCTCCCAATTCCCAGAGGGCAGGTCTGTTACTCCCCTCCCTTGACATAATATGCCAATAAAAGTTCAGAGGCCCAGCACATAGCAGCACAAAGGTAGAAACTCATCTGGTCAGACAAAAGCTTTATTTGAATTTGCACTGTTGACTGGCCATTGACGATACTGTTTACCTGAGGAGCTGCATAGAATCAGAGGACTGGAAGGGACCCCGAGAGGTCATCTAGTCCAGTCGCCCGCACTCAAAGCCGGGCTAAGTGTTATCTAGACCATCGCTGATAGGTAGTTGTTGAGCATGCTCTTAAAAATCTCCAATGATGGAGATTCCACAACCTCCCTGGGCAATTTATTCCAGTGCTTAACCACCCTGACAGTTAGGAAGTTTTTCCTAATGTTCAACTTAAGCCACTCTGATTACAATTTAAGCTCATTGCTTCTTGTCCTATCCCCAAAGGTTAACTAGAACAATTTATCTCCCTTTTCCTTGTAAAAAGCTTTTATGTACTTGAAAACTTATGGCCCCCCTCAGTCTTCTCTTTTATAGACTAAACAAACCCAATTTTTTCAATCTTCCCTCATAGGTCATGCTTTCTAGACCTTTAATCATTTTGGTTGCTCTTCTCTAGACTCTCTCCAATTTGTCCACATCTTTTCTGAAATGTGGCGCCCAGAACTAGACACAATACTCCAGTTGAGGCCTAATCAACATAGAGTAGAGTCGAATTATTTCTTGTATCTTGCTTACAACACTTCTGCTAATACATCCCAGAATGATGTTTGCTTTGTTTTGCAACAATATTACACTGTTGACTCATATTTAATTTGAGATCCACTGTGACCCCTGGGTCCCTTTCCATAATACTCCTTCCTAGGCAGACATTTCCCATTTTGTATGTACGCAACTGACTGTTTCTTCCTAAGTGGAGTACTTTGCATTTGTACTTATTGAATTTCATCCTATTTACTTCAGACCATTTCTTCAGTTTGTCCAGATCATTTTGCATTTTAATCCTATCCTCCAAAGCACTTGATACTAAGCTGGGAGGGGTTGCATCTGCAAACTTTATAAGTGTACTCTCTATGCTATTATCTAAACATTAATGAAGATATTGAACAGAACCCGACCCAGAACTGATCCCTGCCAGACTCCACTCAGCATGCCCTTCCAGCTTGACTGTGAACTATTCTCTGGGAACGGTTTTCCAACCAGCATAACTCCATTTTCAATAAACATTTTAAGCAAAAATACACAACCATAAAACACCCACATTGCCAAGTCACCTACAAGCACAGTGAAAAATGTTGTATCTACTTATAACCAGTTTGCTTTGGACCATAGTATTCAAAAACATATATTCAGTTCGATCCATTAGCTTGTATCATATTGCACCACTTTTTTGAGAGTCATCATAACAAAATGGGAGGACAGGCATAGCTGGTCCATGTCTTTTGGAGAAGAGAAGAATACAGGAGAAGCAAGCATATGGCATATTCATGGTTGCTAACTGTACAGATCTATATGCAGGGTTTACAGCTGTGGCAGCTTTCTCCTCTGCCTAGTAAATTGATATATTGTACTGTTACAGCTTGTGACATTATATAGTAAAATACAAGCCTGTCAGAAAATGGAATTTATAAACTCTAACAATAACTTGCAGTTATAGTACAAATCAGTAACACCCTTCCTCCAAACATCTGCTCTACAAACCTCAGTCTGTTACATTACAGAACACTCCAAGGCACTGAGAGGTTAAATAGCTTGTCCAAAATCACAGAGTGTGATCCTGCAAGTTGCTGAGTGCCCTTAACTCCCACTGAAGTCAGTGCCTTACCGGAAGCATCTGTGCAGAAAATAAAAATATGTACGTGCTATGCAACTGGACGGGAGTCATGAGTTTTACCCGGAATGTCTGTGGCAGGCTAAAGATTATTGTGCCTGGATTTTCCACAAGAAGGCCATAGCCAGTTAGCATGCCCCCCATACCACACGTTGTTGTTTCTTTTACGCACCATGGTACAAAGTGTGGAAGCATGAATCAGGAATGCCTGAGTGGGACATTTTGCCCAGGATATAGAAGAACTGGTCTGCACCTCTAGTATGTCTGTGTATTAGCTGTGGTACACAAAGCTCCTCTGCTGCATTTTCTGCATAGTGCCCAGACTCCTCCAAGAGAAGTCAATGATGCATCTCCTCTGTAGGTCATTCACAAACATTAAATCATTGTTTAAAGTTATCTCATGGTTAAAAAAAAGTGACTAGAAGCAACACAAATCTCACCAATGTAGCTCAAAAATCTGCTGTCATTAAGTTATCTATTTTACACAGGGTCTCATTTTTAAAATTAAATTTCTCTCAAACCAGTTAATTAGTTTATTTCTACATTTCAGAAGATTCCCTCTGTACAAATAACAGATTTCTTGGACTTCAGTGGGGTCAGGTTTTCATCCAGAAACCAAGCGCTATAGTTTTTGAGAGCATATGTGGTACTCTTCATACCAAAGAAACCGAATCCCTGCTTTGAGGGCAAAACTCAGCTCAACCTTAACTATGGAGCCATGATCAGCATTTCCATAATACATCTGAAAAATGAACTCCACCTCATGCTACAGGTCTCAGTTCACAAAGTTTAGTTTGTGCAAAACAAATATTTTAAGGCTTGGCTACACTTGCTCGTTATACTGCAATAAAGTCGCCTAGAGCGCTCTACCTAACTCCCCATCCACAGTGGCAAGGCACGTAGAGCGCTCTGACTCCCTGGCTAGAGCCCTCCTGTACTCCACCTCGGCAAGACGATTAACATCTGTTGCGTATTGGGTGAGACACTTCAGCATCAGTGTGAACAAGGAGTTATGTTAACTACACTCTGATTGACCTCCGGAAACATCCCATAATTCCCTTAAACCAAGTAATCTCTCTTCTCTTTGTTGTGAAATCAGCTGTAGGAATGCAGAAATGCCCTTTCAAAGCTCCATTTCAGACAGAAGGCTTATCTGCTCTGAGACAAAGCAAACAGTAAATGTTTGCTTTGAGTGGTGAGAGAGAGAGGCACAGGGAGGACAAGGGTATCTGAACTTACAAGACAGTGTGCTGACATACTCTCAGCACCCCAAAAACCCACTCTCTCCCCCGACATACACACAACATGCTCTCTGTCACACTCCACCTCATCCCTCCACATTTGAAAAGCATACTGCAGCCACTTGAATGCTGGGATAGCTGACCATAATGCACCGCTTCTAATGCAGCTGCAAGTGCCACAAATGTGGCCACATCAGTGCGCTTGCAGCTATCAGTGTGGAGAGACTGGAGCGCTTTCTGTAGTGCGCTCTCCGAAGGTTGGTTTAACCCAAAGTGCTCTACAGCTGCAAGTGTAACCATACCCTTAGTTGACATAAATCATTAAGTTGTCTATTATCAGTTGATAGGGCAAATGTGCCCATTGCCTGAGTTAATATAAGATGGTCAGGTGCAAAGAGAGATTTTCCAGTCAGTGAGTTAACATTGAACAGGCTTCAATGTACTAATTTGGATCTGAAATATCCGCTCCTTGAGAAAAATCACTTTGGGAGCATTATTTGATGTTCACGTTACCTTTTGGACAATTTAAATAGTGTCTTAAAGATAATTAATCACTCTACAAATTTAGAGTCCGATTCTGCAAACACCATGGGGTCAAATGCTTACTACCGTTATTGTTCCGTAGAAGTCAATGGCACCCCTCACAGTAATATGCAGTGTGGCCAGTGGTAAGTGTTTGTAGGATCAAACTCTTAATGTAGCTGAAACTGCACTTTCAAGTAGTTTTGATTCAAAAATTTGGATTATACGGCAAATGAGTTATAATCCAAACCATAATGAGTACATTCTAATACCAGTTTTTATTTATATGAAAATTCTCCCCTTTGGCACTAAAGAAAACACTAAAAAATAAATAGCCACTAATCATGACATTCAGCGTTTTACAGGCTGGTGTTGCAAGAATACATTAACTAACCCAATTCCCAGAACACAGACTCTGGGGCAAATTACTTGGGTCAGAAGCAGTGCCAGGAACACAGGAATGCTGGTGTATGAATAATGGCCATTGTGTGATCAGGGGGCATCCACGCACAGACAAAGTGGACCAAGCCCCTAGATCAGGGGTCCAAACTTTATGAGATGAGGGCCATATTAGATTTTTGAAGGGGCTTCACGGGCCAAAGAAACTGTGAAAAAATTCAATATATGCAAATATATGCAAAATCCTCCCCCCCTTTGCTCCTCTGGCCGCTGCTGCACCCCCCACCCTCCCTTCCTCCTCCGGTTGCTGCCACGGGGGCAATCACCCCCCTACACATGGGGCCACTGGCAGCAGCTCACAGCGGGGGTGGGGCAGTGGCAGCTTCTCCACATGCCTGCTCAGCGTGCCTGCTCAACTGGAGGGCCAGACAAATCGAAGCCGCGGGCCGGGTCCAGCCCCTGGGCCATAGTTTGGAGACCCCTGCCCTAGATCTCAGCCTGTTCCCCTCTGCACTTCTGCTTGGGGAAAAACTCTTAAAGTAGCTTTCCCAGGGGTCTGAACTGAAGCCAGAATTAGGGTGGAATAATTTTGTCTACAAAAGTCTCATTCCAATGATCAATTTTAAGGCATTCACAGATAGGATTTACTTTAAAAACTGCCAGGCCAACAAATCCACAGGGGAGCTCCAGGGAGCTTAACAAAGTTACACCAGGGATGCATTTTACTCTTTACATAACAAAATGTGATGTACAGGTTACAATAACCAAAGAAAACAACCCAACAAAACAATGGTTAAGTGAGGTTCTTCCCCTTTGTCACAGAAATCAGCACAAGCGAGGATATTCAGAGTTATAACTGATATTTCATTCTTCATCTACCCTGTAGGGTATTACCTCTCTACAGTTTATGGTCCGTCTGGTAGTGCATGTTCTGCTCCCTTTCTTTAGCCATCTCTATTTTCTCTGCTCTTTCTCTATATAGTGCAATGGCTTTCCAGAGATTTATATTCAGTATCTTTTTTCAGCTACTTTTGAATCTGGGAATGTTCTCATGAGAGCAACTACAAGTTTTACCTCGCATGCTTGCTTTGACAGTTGCTTGCATTTTTTTCCTCCCACCAAACAACCTTGCACTGGAAAATACAAGTAAACTGACTAAGATCCAATAACAGCTGTTCTCAGTCCGCTCAGCATAATTATTATTGAATAGCATTACTGGCTCCTTAGTTTTAACATTTTTGTCTACGTTTTAATCCATTGCTAAACTGTAACAAAAGATTATTTAGGAAAAAACATCATCTGTGCATAACAGTATTTTAGATTTTTTTTTAACCTGCATCTTGTTAAAATTATTTCTTAGTATAGCACTACTACTGTTACTGTCTCTGCTTTTCTAGTCAGCCTAAGGTGTACAGCATCTGTTTGTTGATCAGTCAAGAACGAATAGTAGGTAATGATTTTAAGCCACTGATATGTGCTCTGCATGTCTAAATGGAACATTAAAGAAACCTATATAGGTGTGAAAGAGGAAGCGGTGCACACTATACTTGTGTGGGTTTTTCCCCTCATTCCTCCTGTTTTTCTTCCTTAAAGGGAAGTTATCAGGAAAAAAAACAAATCAAAACTTATTCTTCTGTATGTAATTAACACCCTCCCAAACTGAGTACAAATCAGATTTACTTTTCACTGTCTCCATATTTCCAAACCCAAGCATTCAAAACTCATAAAGTCAAACTCCAGCCACTTATGAGACTAGTTTAAAAATCACGAGATTTCAAAATAACAAATGTGGGTTTCTTTTTATTTGTCTTCTGGATTTTGTACCTTTAGGGGGTCCACATTTTCAATCTTTGCTTCATAATAATGAGGGCTGGAAATTTTTGCTTGCTTGTTTTAATGAAATCAGAGATTCTCATGTCATCATCTGACTCCAGGAACCGGGGCTTTAATTGAAAATAACAACCAATCATCATGAGACTGGTGAGAAAAATCTCAAGAGCTGGCAGCACTGTAGTTTATGCTCGTGTTTTTGCATTTCACTCAATCAGGGCTACAGATGCAGACTGATCCGTTTCCTTTTTGTTTCTGTAGCTCATGTCCTAGCATGCAGTGGGCTGTTTATACCACCTGGTTTACACTTGGTGGGAAGGCGGTTGTGAGCTAAATAGGTCTAAGTTACACAACTTCCGCTACGAAAATATCGTAGCTGAAGTCGACCTACTTAGAGCAAATTACCGCAGTGTCTTCACTGAGGTAGGTCGACTGCTGACACTCCCCTATCAACTCCGCCTGTGCTTCTCACTCCGATGGAGTACCAGAGTCAACAGGAGAGCACTTGGTGGTTGATTTATTGTGTCTTAACTAGACCCCCACTGGATCAATCACTCCGGAGGTAAGTGTAGACTGGAATTTTCAAAAGTACTACCACTGGCCCTGTCTCTGCTCCTGCTGAAATCAATTGTAAAGCTTCCACTGACTTCACTGGCAATAGAGTCATGCCAAGGTGGAGTGTTCAGAAGATAGCATCCTATATTAATTAGTATTTACTAAAGTCAGAATGAATGTCTAGGTCTCAGAATCTGTTAAGAATGTGCAAGTCATGAGTCCTTTTGTTTTGGAACCAGGGTGCCTTTTAGTTTGTAGGCTGAGTTCTTTGGATGGGTTAGATTTAGAACCCAGTTAGGAGCTAATCTGTCCTGCAAATCCCAAGCCAATTTTTTCAGAGCTGACCAAGGACGCTGTATTTGTAGGTAGTGTATTGCACATGATAAAAGACCTAGTTATGAAAAGATTAATGGTAGGTTAATACACAGGACACCACAGCCAAGTAACATTCTTTCGTATGCTTTAAAGAATTAGAAATGCCTTTTACCTGCATTTTACTGTTCTTAAAATTACATTAAAAGTAAAGATACCATGTGCAAATAATGCAAGAAGCGAGTTACATTTGGAGGTCTTTTGTACAATAGTTCACCATCTCCAGACACCTATTGTGATTTGGAACATTTCTAAGTAGCATCTTTTCACTTAGAAGTTTAGAACAATTAGAAATTTTACTACAAAACCTCTGACTGCAATGGCATGCATATTTAGGTACACACACTAAGCCGAATTCTGGTCTCTGTGGTACTCTGGGTTTACTGTGAAGTAAATCCGAGGAGAATGAGACCCATTGTTTCTTTTTGTCCATATTGCCTTTTCATTCTAGGACTACAGTACAGCATAAAATCTATTCCTTATGTTTAAAGTAATGCTTCAAAGACATTAATAATAGATAGCAAAGCAGGGATTCTCTTTAGCAGTAGAAAGAAACAGCCATAAGTCAGATAAAAACAAAGATAAATATCAATTAGGGAAAAAAACAGATTGTTTACTAAACAGCAGCAGTAGGATGGCTCCTATTGTTATGGAAAGAGTGTTGGAAAACAGTAATACATTTTGCAAATTTAAATATATTTTTCCAGGAAGTGGTTACACTCTACCTAAAAAAATGCAATATCATAAAAGCAAAACGCTATGTAATTGCAAATATATTGCATTTCCCCTGTTCTGCACCACATTTCAAGACCCACACCTTCACCCCTATATAATGTAAACAAGAATGACTGTGGACAGTGCAAAAATTGGCCATGCAAACAGACCATGTCATCCAGTCAGCGCACACCTCACCTTACACAACAGCTCCCCTAAAGGCTTTGAGAAAGCCTTCATAACTGTAAATGGAGTGATATGGATGGCCTGCTGGCGAGCATCATAAATATGAAGTATTCTCTGCTTGTTGGAAAGCATATAGCTGTATCTTCGGTGAGGTGCGGTGAGAGATAGATTAGTAAGATCCTTTACCCTGTCCCACAATAACAATACTGCATGTTTCCATTGATTCAAGGGAAATGTAATTTCCCATTATAACGGAAGGAGAAGAGGTCTGATTTCTGTGCTGCTAGGCTTCCCTCCCAGTTTTCTAGAGACTTAAGCTTTAGATTTAGAGACTATGAGCTGGGCTACTCATAGCGCATAAGTCATAGCCGGGTGCATACAGCGCATAAGAACCTGTGAATCCTTTCCTGGCACAGGATATCCAGCCCTTGGATCAGGGAGTGCTGTGCAAGCATTATGCTCAGTCCATCTGTTTCAGAGGTGGGGAGACAGATTTCCTGTGGGAGTTAGGAAATGTAGTTTTGTTTGCTTGTTTGTCCTTGGATGAAAACCCCAAGGCCTATCCTATCAATACTGAAGTATTAAACCTCTGGAGTGGGGCTGATTTACTCAGGCTCCTCCTGCCCCCCAGCACCAGAGGGAGAAACGTTGGACACTGACATGAAAAAGAGGTGTGTCGTCACAACACTTAGTGATGGGCATTCTTTCCTTCTCCACCATGAGCATCATCTTTAAGAACATAAGAAAGGCCGTACTGGGTCAGACCAAAGGTCCATCTAGCCCAGTATCCTGTCTACCGACAGTGGCCAATGCCAGGTGCCCCGGAGTGAGTGAACCTAACAGGTAAAGATCAAGTGATCTCTCTCCTGCCAGCCATCACCCCCCTCTGACAGACAGAGGCTAGGGACACCATTCCTTACCCAGCCTGGCTAATAGCCATTAATGGACTTAACCTCCATGAATTTATCCAGTTCTCTTTTAAACCCTGTTATAGTCCTAGCCTTCACAGCCTCCTCAGGCAAGGAGTTCCACAGGTTGACTGTGCGCTGTGTGAAGAAGAACTTCTTTTTATTTGTTTTAAGCCTGCTGCCCACTAATTTCAATGGGTGGCCCCTAGTTCTTCTATTATGGGAACAAGTAAATAACTTTTCCTTATTCACTTTCTCCACGCCACTCATAATTTTATATACCTCCATCATATCCCCCCTTCGTCTCCTCTTTTCCAAGCTAAAAAGTCCTAGCCTCTTTAATCTCTCCTCATATGGGACCCGTTCCAATCCCCTAATCATTTTAGTTGCCCTTCTCTGAACCTTTTCTAATGCCAGTATATCCTTTTTGAGATGAGGAGACCGCATTTGTACACAGTATTCAAGATGTGGGCGCACCATGGATTTGTATAAGGGCAATAAGATATTCTCCGTCTTATTTTCTATCCCTTTGTTAATGATTCCTAACATCCTGTTTGCTTTTTTGACTTTGACTCATGAAATTAAAATCTGTTACCGGGGTGAATTCAAACCTTCCTGAAATTAGTACATTCTAATCAGGCACATCACTGTTTTGACACATCACTAGTTAATACAAAGAAATAAAACTTATTCAAAGCTGAACTCTTGAGTCTTATGTGAATGACAATGCATATTTTAATATCCTCACTAACAGCACTTAATAATCTAATACATGAAGAATACTTTTAGCATCCTCAAAAAGTAGTCTGTACTCCACCCATTTCAGCTCTGCAGTCACGTCAACAGGATTGTCAATGAGAAAGTAACAGGGCATGCACCACATTGAAACTCAAGAGCACTACACTTGAAAACAGAGATCAGGAACAAACTTGATCAGAATTCAATAGAAGTAACCAACCTCAAATAACTAACATGCAGCCACAGATGCCTAAGTTTGGCAGCAAAATATTGCTAACTAAATAGCTTTTTGTTTTATCGGATATTTTATTGAATGGGGTAAAATTGCAAATTATATTCAGTGATAAAAATCTTCTAGGGTCTAGGATTGGTGTATATTATATTTTCCAATACTCAAGCCAAAACTTGCATTTTCAAACTGGATGACTTATTTCAGAGTAGGGAAAAACACCTAAGAATGAATGAATTTAGCATCTTCATAGGGGTGAAGGGAGGGGCAGAGAGAGAGAGAGAAAGCATACACAGTGACAACCATCTTGAATTAACTGCAGCATTATAAACCCCACTCCAATACACAACAACTGACAGGGAGACCCCAGACATTTAATTTGCATGACGCAGAAAATAAAATCATAATATCATTGCCTCCCTATCATACAAACACCACAGGTGTCACCATCCTGGAGGTTGGCATCATTAAATGTGGTCAAAATACAGCTTAGTGATGACTAAGCATTGCAGGGAACTTTTTTTACATATGCCTCCTGCCACCAAAGGATGAATCCTCATCTCACTGAAGTCAACGGGAGTTTTCCCATTGGTTTCAAGGAGGTGAGGATTTTAACGTAAATATCTAAATCCCCATATGTTTGCAGTGTTGTTGTAGCCATGTCAGTCCCACAGACCTGAAGAAGAGCTCTATGTAGCTCGAAAACTTGTACCTTTCACCAGCAGAAGTTGTTCCAGTAAAAGATATTACCTCACCCACTTTGTCTCTCTTAGATCCCTATATGCATCTAATGTTCCTGGTCCTGGTGTTAACCTACCTATACAGAAGGGAGCAAAATCAGGTACATGAGGTTTTTTGGAGAGGGTGGCATGGAAGGGGAAGCATTAGGAGCATAAGGAAAAGAATTACTTTGCCCTTGGATATCAAAATAATCACCAGGAAAGGAAGCCCTGGAGTGTGGCTGCTGCCCAGCCCCACCGCCTAATTGCAACTAACTGGATGGAGTAAGCACACAAGCTTCTCCATGAAGTCTTGGAAAGAGACAGGAGCAGCTGAATAAACCTCTGCTTAGAAGCACATATTCCTAACAACTACTGGCTGTACATGAAGTAGTAGTTTTTAATAGTAGACAATCCAAAGTCACAGGCCATGTACATTGTTGTAAAGCGATCAAACCAAACACTGCATGCACCTCAAAGGCATCTGAATCAGTAAAAACATTGTGGCTAAACAATATGTAGAAAGCAAACCACACACATTCCAACCTCTTCCACAACAAAAAGGTACAAAATAATCACAGCTGTTGAACCAGCAGCTGGGGTTTTAGGACCTCTGCCTCACATTACAATCGGTTCTTTGAAATCTGAGAAACTTTTGTGGTTGAACAGAACAGCTTTCAAACAAAGACAGAAGAGGAAGAAAAACTCCACCTAAAATATTTATCCTGCCAGCAAACATATTTGTACCCTTTTCTTGTTCCAAGTCTTTTATCTGTTTTACAGTTCAACTGGCAGCAGGCCCTTCTCTCTCAGCAAGATTTCTTCTGTCTCTCAGCAGCTCCTGTCTTGACTGAGTGCCACTGATCTTTCTATTCCACTGAGTATAAGCTCCCATTAGCAACCTTCTCATTTCATGAAGCTAAAAAAAAAAATAAATAAAGTGATTTTTCAAGCTAAATCTCAGCAAGTTAATCAAGTGGGCTTCCAATAACTTCTCTGGCTATGACATTCCTTTGTCTTTTTGTTTATTAGATGTGTTACATACAGGAGCCCAACATGACAGAGATTATTGCTTCAAGGAATTTGGATGAGTCTCAACAGAATCATGAGCTTTTGGTTCATAGGTGAGACAAGTGCTTTTTTAAGAGGCCCAAAAGTTATGATTTGTGGTGTATTAGAAATAGGATTTATGAAAATTAAAATTAAAGTTTAGAACATGCAAAATCTGAGAGGGCTGGAGATTCTATTTACACAAAATCAACCTTGATTTGGAAAAAAATATTATAATAGTTTGTTAACTAAGTTCTGATTGAAGAATTTTTATTGATGAGTATGATGCTTGAGCCAGTAAGAACCCAGCTTGACTTTCAGATCCCAGATGAGCCGGTCATATTGTCAGTTAGAAAAAACACACCTTTTTGCTGTAGTTTGAGGTGATTTGATATGCACATTACAGAGAGCTAAACACAAAACCCCAACATGCCATTTTTCAGTCACTTTTTACAGTAACATTCTATTAAAAGAACAAAAACAAAAAAACTTCCCAGCTTTAGAAATTCTATTCCATTACCATACATAAAACACTTATTTGGAAGTGACTAAGTCCATTTCATAATTTCTAAAATATTACTGTGGCTCAGAGAGTGATGTTTAAAAACAGCCAATGAAAAATTACTAAGACAAACACACTTAACATCTGTACAATCATACTAAGCTTTTGCTAAGACACTAATATAATTACTCCTCCAGCTATTTTGCAGGTCTCAGGTGTGTTCATTTAGCCAACTCTTCTTTATTTTCCACATTCTGGTTTTTAGCAATTTGTTCCGTATGGTATTTACTTCTGTTACTTAGCCATGAAACGTGCATAGTTTTCCCTTTGACCTTTTCACTTCCAAGTGTCAGTGGCTAACTTTAGACTGCACTGCCACTCCCTGCTTTTCATGCATCCGACTTCTGGGAGTGCAATACATTATGTACAGTGGCTTCCAAAGAACTGCAGCACTTTAGCAGTTAGCAGTACCCTGGAGGGCCTGATCCTACAATCTTTCTGCAGACAAAACTCACTTCAGTTTCAGTAACTTCATTTGCCTCAAAGGGAATATTTTGCCACAACAACGACTGGATTAGGCCTTGAATCTTTTGGATAGACTGAAAGGATAGTCCAGTCGTGTGATTGCTATCCAGGGACTTGGGAGACTAGGGGCTGGTCCTCACTAGGGCGGGGGATCAACTGTAGATACGCAATTTCAGCTACATTAATAACGTAGCTGAAATCGGCATATCTACAGCTGACTTACCTGCCATCCTCACGGCGGCAGCGGTTGGCAGCGCGCTCCCCCGTCGACTCCAGCTTGCGCCTTTTGGCGAGCAGGAGTTACGGAGTCGACGGCGGCGCCACTGGCAATCGATCTCTCCCCGCGCTAGTGAAAACAAGCCTTAGGATTCAATTCTGTGCTCTGTCATGGATTAATTGTGTGACCCAGAGCAAGTGTCTGTTCCCCATCTGGATAACAGTATTTCTAAACCTCACACCTGTGTGGTGAAGGTAAATACATTAAAGACTGTGAGGTGCTCAAGTTCTACAGTAATGCGGGCCTTATAAGAACCTAGACAGGTGTAATTTCAGTCTCTTTACAGCAAATATAACAATCACCACCACAGAAGTAAAACAGCAGGAAATGACTGTGAGCAGATACCCCAGTCACCTGATTCCTCTGTTGAGTGTGGGTTTGGTTTAACACTCCTAGGACAGGTGAATAAAAGTTGCTAAGGGCGCTGACAAACATTTCACTAGCAAAGCTTGGGGAAAGGCAGCTGCACTTCAAGCCATCTGGCTTTCTTTAGTAATGTAAGAATCCCTGGAATTTTTTCAAACAATTATAGGACCGATTGCATTGGTAAGTTATTATCAATTCCATGCTGTCCCCAAGGTTTTCTTGCAAAGCTTTCTGTATTATTATTTTTAAATTTACCTCGTAAGGCATGCTGCTGTTCTTCACCATAACTTGTTATATTACTTCTTGCAGTCAGAAATAGGTAACTAAATGCTACAGAAATGCAGTATTTCAGTTCTGAGTGGGAAATGTGCTTTTAAATGTGCAGAATATGGCATGGTCAGATTTA
Source organism: Dermatemys mawii (assembly GCA_007922305.1). Taxonomy (NCBI): domain Eukaryota; kingdom Metazoa; phylum Chordata; order Testudines; family Dermatemydidae; genus Dermatemys; species Dermatemys mawii. Next base: position 23,556,375 of record ML677366.1, read on the forward strand.
TTTTTCAAACTATTCAGCACAGTTCTTCACCCTGAAATACAACGGCCATGTCCATATTTTATTTTTCACAAAACTGTTTGCCTATTTTGACATCTTAATTTGTACATTCTTCAAGTAGTAACTGCTTGTTACAATTTACATTTACAAGCAAATTATTTATTGATCCCTGCTGCTTGTTCATTTTCCAACAGAGGGCAGCTCAAGTCATCAGCAGCAAATGAGGTATAAAGGCTAATATTGTCCTTTCTAAATGCTATGAATTTAATACATGTGGAAGGTGCTAGAACTTAGTTCTGCTCTCTCCACAGAGCAGGAGGATGAAATTAGATAGTAAACTGTGAGAGGCAGGGACCATGTTTTTGTTCTATAATTGTACAGTGCCTAGCACAATAGCTCTCTGGCCCCTATTAAGGCCCCAAGGCACTTCTGTGATACAAATAAATAATGAGCTTCTCCACACTGTCCAACATGCCTCAACTCTGACCTAAAGGGATGGGGGAAAGAAGATGACCCACCACAGCTCATTCAATCCTTGACCTCTGCTGAGATTGCTAATAAGACTGCTAATGAGTGCTGATAGTGATGGTGGTTTTGTTGTGATTTGAATGTATGTCCACTAAACAGAGACCACCAAACTCATTGTACAAAGTTTTGGGGAGAGATTCAGATTCTTGTTTATACCGCAGGATTCATTCAGTTACTTCACATTATACTCTATTATACTCTTGTGAATCAAATCAGAATTGGGTCCTTTAACTTTAAGAAGCTAAAAACCAAAAATTATTTGCATCAAAAGATTGTGGTTAACTGAACTGTAGTGATAGAGGGACCTGAGCAGGAGAACTATGTATATATCTATTTATCAGGCCTGAAGCATTCTTAATTATATTTTTTGTATGAGACATTTACTTTCTGCTGTTGCAATCATGTATGCATACTGCCTCCAGGGAGTAGCATGACAAGGATTGTGTATCTCATGTGACTATCCCAAGCAAGCTAGATTTTTAATACTAATTCATTTTAACCAGCTCACATCCTATGCTTTCTATTGGTTATGCTCATTATCATTTAAAAGCTCCAACAAAAAAAGTTGCCTAATGAAAAAGCATCGCCATTTTTGAAGGATTTTTAACAAACTGAAAATGAGTCATCTTAATATGCAGAAGGTGGGGAAAATAGGGATCTTCCATTACCTGGCTGTTCGATAATGGAATTGGTGGGGCAGGAGACAAAATTCAATAAAATGAACTTAAATGGTAATACAAGCGGAATACTCTTGAGCCATTCTAGAGAGCTTGTAGTTAGGCTGGCCCTTATTGTTCTATTGGGAACCTTAATCAAATCTTTACAGTAAAGGAAGTGCTTGTTATAACATAGATTATTGGAGTGTCTCATGTCAGGAGGGACTTGGCCATAACAATTTACTCATTTATCAATACTTAGGGATACAGGGGAAAACTAGGGTCCCAGTGGGGTGTGGTCATGGAAATGGCCAAATCACCGCAGTTCTCTGTACCCTTCTTCCGGGTTCGGAGCGCGTTCCATCAACTCAGCAACCATGTAGTATCTAAACACAAAGCTCTTTTATTTAAGATTTGTTCTGGTGTCTAGCATTTCTCTCTCTGAAGGGTAGATTTTCATCTGGGCCTCTATCCAATATTCACATGCGTGCACTCACCTTTAAAATAGTGCACACACAAACTTGTTAACATTTGCAGGTGCAAACTTCTACTAAAAATTCCAAAATTTGTGTTCATCTGTAAGTCTATTTAAAGAGCACGCTGGTTGAAGTTTTTCAGCTAAAAAAAATAAATGGGTTTGCATAAAAATAAAATTGAGAGGGAAAGTATTTCAGTGACTTTAGATTTTCAACAGGAAATTTCAAAACAAACCAAATTTTTCATTTTCATTCTGCTTGTAAAAAGGCCATTTGTTTTTGCTTTCTGAAATCTCAAAATTAATGGTCGGGGGGAGGAGGAGGTTTGAAAATGTTTCCTCTTTCCATTCTAATTTTTTTCAAAATCTCCCCAACTTTTCAAACATTAAGAAGTGGCAAAAGGAAAAATGAAATGCTGTGAGTCTGCCAACTCTAACTCTTCTAAAGCTGAAGTCGTTTTCAAACATTAAGAAGTGGCAAAAGGAAAAATGAAATGCTGTGAGTCTGCCAACTCTAACTCTTCTAAAGCTGATCATTTTGAGTAGAAAAAAATCAGGGGGCAAAACCCTGACACTATTCAGTTTATTGCACTCACTGAAAAACAGGCAAGAGGGAGAAAAGAGACAACAAATTTTGAAAATCAGAGTTAAAAATAAAAATCACAAAATTTTAAAAAGAAATTATGCCATTCCAAACCTTATGAAACAAATTAATTTTGATTTATTTTTGTGAAATCGTTTTTCCATTTTTCAACCAGCTGTGCTTGCAGGTGCTTGTATCTGCAGTATTGACGTGCAGGTTCACATGCACACAAGGGGAAGTCAAGGGCTGAAAAAAATCAAGCCCTAGTAGAGAGTCCTGGGTTAAACTGCAGCACAGACACTGCCAAGAACAAAATATTACCTAGAGAATAAGTTATAATATTGGAAGGGATAGGAAAGAAGTGATGGAACAACACTAAGCTACATAAAATGTCTTATCTTAGTATATCATCTTATGCTGCTACAAAGTTACCTCTGGTCATATGGGACCAAAGATTGGTGACACTTTTATTATTTTTAATAATGATTTTTAATCAGAGTCCTGTCTGCAAAGTGGTTCTTACCTATGTAAAATTACACACTTGATACAGGAAACTAAATCATCAAGTTCATTACAAAATTACTTGAAATAAAATGTATGTTTATGCCAAACATATGAGAAACTAATGAGATCCCAGGATAGCTGAAACTAATATATTACAGTGTAGTCTACATATTTTTGTTCCAGAATTTCTTTGAAACTCAGAATCAGATCATAAGCACTTTACTTCTCACTTTTAATAAAGGTCAGTTATAAAGAACTATTCCATGGTCTGAAGGACACACACAAGTCTGAAAACATATTTCAAAATTCTCTACAATTTGAATCACACCAAAGTATGTTGAGTATATGCCAAAGCCTACACATTATGTTATAATTTTAGGGCTGGTCATGCAGCTTGTCTGCATTGCCGCTCCCCCTGGTGGCTGTGTGCGCACTGCAGGTACTGTATTCCTGCCCCGGTTTCCTGTCTCTGGGAGTGAGAGAGGGGAGAGAGTAGGGTGACCAGACAGCAAGTGTGAAAAATGGGACAGGGAATGGAGCATAATAGGAACCTATATAAGAAAAAGACCCCAAAATCAGGACTGTCCCTATAAAATTGGGACATCTGGTCACCCTAGCAGAGAGGGACACATGTGGTTGAGACTTCTGCTGGGTCACTGCATTCAATCCCCTTCTGGGGAAACAAGTGTCCAAACAAAAAGTCTCAAAATCAGAAAAGTTCTGTTTTGCCTGCATGGGCTCCTCTCCTTCTGGGCTCTAGGTCTCTCCATTCTAAGCTAGTGCAATGAATTCCAGGCTGCTTCCCTGAGTCCCTCTCACACACTCAGCCCCTCTGGGCTATTGTTTCATTTCTCTGGGTATGTCTACACTGTAATTGACACAGGCAGCTGGCCCCTGCCAGTTGACTCAGGCTCCAGTTGCGGCCAGAGCTCTGGGACCCTCCCAGCTTGTAGGGTCCTAGAACCTAGCGCCAGCCAAAGCCTGGAGGTTCACATCACAGTCAAACAGCCCATTAGCCCAAGCCAGCTGGCAGCAGCCAGCAGCTCGCTGCCAGTGTCTAACTGCAGTGTAGAAATACCCTCTGTGGCTCTGGGATAGAGCCTGGGAGTCAGGGCTGTTTCCTTGGAGTCCCCTTAAAGTCATCTGCAAACCCTCACTCAATGCCTTCTATAGAAGCCTGCCCCACTCTCTGTGGTTCTTCCCCTTCAAACTGAGTTCGCAGCCCTTTAAAAGAAATCACGCAGCTGATCAGGACCAGCTTGCAAGGAGCAGGGAGGTATGGGGGGTAAAAGGTAGCAAATCTGGCATAGTGGCTGAGCCCAATAACCTCTAGGGAGCCAGCCATCCTGTGATAGGGCTTTGAAAACATTTATGCACATTAGACAGTTGTGGGTTGATGGGCCTTCACGATTCACTGATGCCCCTTGGATTTTTTTCTGTGGTATCACCATATATTACAGTAGAATAACTCAAGGCCTGAGGCAAAGCCCATTGAAGTCAACATAAAGGCTTCCATTGAGTTCAATGGGTTTGGAATTAGGCTCTTAATGAGCAGCCCAGACAATCTCTCCAAATTACTCAATTACTACAAATGTGGCCATTTCCAGTGCTATCCATACACTTGAATAATAAAAAATGAATTCTCTCACAGTGAATTGCTTCTGATCTAATAAATAGTGAATATGAAGTATACTTATGTACTGTAGAAAACATTTGCCCACTGACAATGGTCAATTTGGCCTCTGGAGTCTGCAGCAGTCTCCACATAGGTGGACTCCCAAACCACAGAGTTCCACTGCCAAAAAGTTTAAAATCACATTATGCCATTTTAAATATTTAAACTTGAGTTAAACTAAGTCCTATGAAATACCTCATATGACATATTAAGTGTGTAATATTTGTACATTTGTAATAGCAATCTAAAGTGTTTTGGTTATTTCTTGAATTAGAATTATATTTGCTCCCTGTCTCATAGGCAGGATGAGCCAGACAATATTGTAGGAGTGCAGCCAGTGCTAGATTCCAGACTGTGAATAGCAAATACAGCTTTGCCTGTTAGCAAAGAGTATTCTGATAGTAGTAGTGTTTGGGTTTGTATGCTATTTTAAGGGCTTGGCTGCATTTCCATTACAATCCCCTATTTTCAGATGTTTATCAATTCAGGGGTAAAAATTCTGTTCAGCTAAAACACTTGGCATAGCACATTTATTTTGAGAGCAATTTATGTTTTCTTTACATAATGTTAACTCTTGTGGAGCCGAGGATGGAATATATTTATCCTCATTGAATTATGCTGTAGAGAGTTCCAGTTCAGTTTCCCCTACTGTAAACTCTGGCTGACCACCCACAAAATCCCTTAGAAATACCCAACATGCCCATGTAATAATGAGTTTTCTAAATACCATAAAGAACGTATTTTCCAGCTCTTGATGAATGCAAAACAATCACACACATCTTAGGAAGCATAAATTCAGTCAATTTCAATTCAGTTTTGAAATACAAGTAGTATAAATATTTACTTCCTTTCGCAGTTTTCATTCAATACAAAGAAATGGCCTCTACTCTGGTCTCCAGCTCCTCTGAAGTGCAGACCATTACCCACCATCCATCCATCCAGGATGAAATACAAAAGCTGTCTAAAGCTGGCACTACATCTTTAAAAAACAATGACGCAGCCCAGGCTCTCAGCATGTTCAAGAAAGCATACATTCTGGCTGATGGGGTTCCTGAGACGCAAAGTCAGAAGATGTGTCTCTTCAATCTAGGGGCTGCCTATATTGCTATGGACAAACCAAAGAAAGGACTGAAGTGCCTGCTGAAGTGGAAATCAAAGGGATCTGTGGAGAAAGATGGTGATTTCTACTTTAACATTGCAGCTGCTTACAATGAAATGAAGGAGTATGCAAAAGCGGTGAAGTTTTATCAGAGAGCTATTAGTGAATACATACCTAGTGAAACACAGAGCATCGCAGATGCTCTGATCAAACTTGGCTATTGTTCAGTGACTGTAGGAGACCTTCCCTCAGCTGCACATTCCTTTAGGCTAGCCAGCCAGTCCTACCAAAAGGCAGAGAAAACTGAAGATGCTGCTATGGCCATGAGGGAGACAGCCAGCTATATGATACAGAGTCAAAAGTTCTCAAAGGCAGAAGTGCTTGAGACCTTAGCTGAATGTGCACAGCTGTGCTCTGGAATCACTGACCAGGATTTGTTAGGTAAGTCAGTGACTTTAGTTACCATTTTTGTTTCAATAAAGATCAAGAGAACTCGTGTAAGTTGTTTTCTTACAGAATTTGAATAGACAAAAATGTGAATGTAGTCAAGTACTATACGTAAAGTATCAGAACCTTCAGAGGTGTCTGAACACCAGACAGAAATCTCTCCGCTTTCTTTTCTCAAAGGTGTTTGTGTGTAGTGATCCGTGTCACCAAGCCTTTGCCTGGCATGCAAGCAGGCTTTAGCCCAGAGGTGGGCAAAAGTTTTGGTCCGAGGGCCACGTCGGGGTTCAAAATTGTGTGGCGGGCTGGGTAGGGAAGGCTGTGCCTCCTCAAACAGCCTGGCCCTGCCCCCTATCTGACTCCCACCCACTTCCCACCCCCTGACTGCAGCCCTCAGAACCCCCGACCCATCTGATGCCCCCCCCAACTCCCTGTCCCCTGATCGCCCCCTCCGGATATCCCCCCACTCTAACTGCCCCCCCCCCGAGAACCTCATCCCCTAAGATCCCCTGCTCTTTGTCCCAACTGCCCCCTCCTGAAACCCGCTCATCCTAACCACCCCCCTATCTAAGCCCCCTGCTCCTTGTCCCCTGACCGCCCCCTCCAAAGACCCCCCTGCCGCCTAATCACCCCCCAGGACCCCATCCCCTATCCAACCCCACCTGCTCCCTGTCCTCTGACTGCCCAGATCCCTAGCCACACCCCCACTCCCAGACAGGTCCCCTGGGTCTCCAACGCCCCCATTCCTCATCCCCTTACCACCCCACCCCAGACCCTCTGGCCCTTATCAAACCCCCTGTCCCCTCCTGGCCTCGGCCCCCTTACCGCACTGATCCACCGCAGCGTGCATCCCCCCCCCCCCAGAGCGCTGCTCGTGCGACGTGCTGCGGCTGTGGGGTAGGTGGACAGCGGGGGAGGGACCAGGAGGGAGCCTCCCCAGCCGAGGCTCAGGGGTTGGTTAGGAGGAGCCCGTGGGCCATAGTTTGCCCATCTCTGCTTTAGCCTGTTGCTGCTGCTTTCAGTTCCTGATTCATGCATCTAAACTGAAGACCAAACTGAAATTATTTTATTTACAGTCTTGTGCCTTAGCTAATAGATAGTAAGTATCATGGTCCATAGAAAGCTAGAGGATTTCAGTTGTACCTCTATGTCAAAATCCATATCACAAAATTACAACCCCTCTTTCCAAGTGTGATACAGGCACCTCCGTTAGTGAAAACTGACAACAGCAAAGTATCACTAACTCCTACTAATGGCTAATTTATTACTTGCTTTTTTTACTTGCCACAATTATTTAAAAGGAGTCCGGTGTCCATAAGCATTGGCTTCGGGTCACAGTGGCAATAGTTTCACATTCGCACTTCCAAATGCAACAGGAAGGATTCAGCCAATTGTACAGCATATTATACATAATGTAGCACAGGCTCAGCCTGCTGACGGCAGGCTGTACATTGTACAATGTACATTGATCTGGAGTTCATTTACCTAATATAGCTTTGTAAACATCACCCTTTGAAAGCAGTTAATCATCTATTCAGCCCATTAGAAATGTTACGGATGGAAAAGTATAGCCAAGTTATTAGTCATAAATTGTACCAAACCCTCTCTCTTTGCCCAACCCCAGCTAGCTAATGTTAATGTTGCTGTGCTACCTTTCAGGCAAACTCTACAACCACATTGGATTGCACTATGCTGAAATGAAGTGCTTCCACCAAGCTGGGAAATACTTTATCAAAGCCATGCAAATCTGCAGTGGGGCCAACTTTTCTATACGGAAGAGAGCTGTATTACTACAAAACCTGGGAGCGATCTACAGTGCTTTATGCCAGTATGAAAATTCATTGAGATATCACAGCGAGGCAGCACTTCTGTACGGTGAGGTGTCAACCGTGAGATTCATTCAGCAGGGTGGAGAGGTTCACCTCTCCACTCAGGCCTGAAGGGTCAGACAGGCATCTTGATTTTCCAAACCTGTCAAAAATCCAGCAAGACCCTGGCACCAGTTCCTGGCATGGTCTTTTGAGTGAGTCCCTGCCACGTGTGACTGGCCCTCCTTAGTTTGGCCTCAGTGAAGATAGTTATTGGACCCTGCCCAATATCTAGCAGTCTGCTTTAATCTCTTGGCTGTGTTTGTGGAGGCGGCCTGGTACAGGAGTCTTGTCTCTTTCTGTTTCAGGCCTTCCTGCCTCCCCTTCCTTCTCTGTATTCTTTTTTACAGCAGGCCTTGTTGCTTCTAGTGGCTGCAGCTCAGGATGCCTGCCTCCATGACTAGCAGCTGTATGGGGGTGTGGGGTCATGCTGCTTGCCTGCAGACAGGAGAGGTTCTCATCCCTCTTCTGTCTCTGAGCAGCATGGGTTTTGTAGATCCCGTTGCAGGCCCCAGTTCGGCAAAGCATTCAAGCACATACTTAACTTTATGTCAATGGGACTTAAACACATGCTTAAGTATTTTGCTGACCAGGAATTGACTACAGAATTTGAGACAGAATCAGCAGAACTTTTTTGTGCCATCTCCTAGGCTATGGAATGTTTTAAGGAAGAAAATCTGGTGAATATGCTAATAAAAATTTAAAGATAAGCCTCACGCTTGAAATACTTGGAGCCTATGCCTACAGCCACAGCTGCCAGGGCTTTGAGCACAATCCCAGCAGAGTAAATACAGGCCTGTGTTTTTAATTAACTTGATTGAGAGGCAGTGAATGATACACAAGCACTTACATAAATAACTAACAATGAAAAAGTACAGATCTTCCATAGTGTTTTCATTAAACACTAAACAGATTTAAAAAAAAAAAAGATTGAATTCAAGTTTGGTTCCTTAATGCAGCAAGATCATTTGCTATGGCAAAAACTGTCTAGAAGGAAAATGCCCCTGGAATTGGTGCAGAGGCCGTTAACTACTCAACACGACCAGTATTTCAGATGTCCTAAATCAGATTAAGTACTATGAAGTACTCATTAATTGTTAAAGAAATCTGGTTGTTATCTCTATTTTCCTTGAGTAAATCTAATAAAAGTTCACAAGTCCAAATCTCACAGTCCTTGCTCAGGCAAAGTCTTATCAAAGTGAATAGAAATGCTATGTGGCTACAGATTGAAGGCCCTATCCTTCCATTTAATTAGCATAGCTATAGATATTTATCTATAGATCTCAAAATGCTCCACAGTGCTGAGTAAGCATCTGTAGATGTGGGAAAATGAGGCACAGAAGTAAGGTGAGCTGCTAAAGTTTGCATACTGAGCATCAAGAGCCAAAATAGAATCCAGATATCTTGACATCTAGCCAGCTGCCCCATCCACTGGGCTATACTGTCACTATGAGGAAATCTGTATATTTCAGTCAGTGAGCTTTGGATACTCAAAGATTGCAGGATTTGTCCTAGGTAAGGATAGCAAGCTTTGGGCCGGACATTGTCTTTTTTCCTTCTTTGCTGTCTTTTTGATATTTTTCTGGCATCCTTTTGAATTCTTGTATTTCTAATCAGGCTAGTCATGCCTTTTCATGGGATATCAGCATACTGTACATTCAAAAAGGGACAGTATGCTTATAATGAATTTAGGTTAGTCATAAAGCAGCGATAAAGAACCACTTATGCCTCATGAAAAAGATCCATACTGGAACAATTCTGTCTCCACAGCATCTAATTTTATGCTTTTCATTAGTTGGATATTTGTACCACAACAGGCTTTTTAACTATTGTTCTTTAGATGGTTATCTGATCCCGCTGGCTTTCCCTAACCTGAAATCACAAGCCTCTGACTATGACATCACAGTTCCTCTCTGTTTAACAAACAACATTTATTGTAAAACAAAGCAAAGAACAGTGAGCTTAGGTGAGGAAAATTCAGCAAGTTTCCAAAGGAACAAAGATCATGTGTTCTGTAAACATCCCAGGAATAATTTAAAAAACCTTACAGGATAAACAATTACATTACATATTACTTAGGTAAGACTTGTTTCTATACGCATTGTTTAATAAAGTATCAGTAACTAAGGTAGCTGCAGCCTTACACCGGCGATTCTTAACACAAGAGAGATTCTAAAATTTAAAAATTAATAAAACCCTCTTTATCTCCCCTGCACCAACACAACACACTGGTCTTTTGTTACATTTTCTATGCATCCAGCTCACGTATTCTGCCACAAAACACACAAGGCTGTATCTGTCCCACTTCATTACCTAACTCACCCTCTGAAAGCAGTTATGTTTGCAGTATTAGCTGTAGCAATGTTGGTTCCAGGGTATTAGAGACACACGGTGGGGGAGGTAATGTCTTTTATTGGACCAACTTCTGCTGGCAAAAGATACAAGCTCTCTTTTTAAAGAAGAGCTTTCACCAAGAAAAGTTGGTCCAATAAAAGATGGTACCTCATCTATCTCGTGTCTCTAATATCTTGGGACCAACATTGCTACAGCTAATACTGCAAACAGATACTGAAGTTTTTAGAACCCACACACTATGGTAAATGACATTTTTAGGTAGGAATGGAAATGAGTGAAATCTCTCTCGCCAGTACCATCTGAAGAAGTGCAGGGGGAGGAGGAATGTGGGTAACATATATACTGTGTATCCAGTTCAAGCACATTTTTGGTATCGTTTGCTCTCATTATACTTTATTCTACTTTGATATTTTCCCTGCTCCTCTTTCAGGCTGTGCAGACATAAGCCACACACTACAATTCTTTTAATTGTTCCAGTTTATACAGTAAAAATAATAATTGCTCAGAAATCCTTCTATGTCAGGGGTGGGCAAACGTTTTGGCCTGAGGGCCACACAGGGGTTCAAAATTGTACAGAGGGCCAGGACAGGAAGGCTGTGCCTCTCCAAACAGCCTGACCCCTCCCCATCTGACCCCCACCCACTTCCCACCCCTTGACTTCCCCCCTCAGAACCTCCAACCCATCCAACCACCCCCCAGCTCCTTGTCCCCTGAACACCCCCTCCAGAGCCCCTCCGCCTCAACCCCCCCCCCAAGACCCCACCCTCATCTAAGCCCCACTGCTTCTTGTCCCCTGACTGCCCCCTCCAGACAACCCCTGCCCCTAACACCCCCCAGGACTCCCACCCCCTATCCAAAACCCCTGCTCCCTGACTGCCCCGACCCCTAGCCACACCCCCACCCCCAACAGGTCCCCTGGGACTTCAATGCTCTCTCCAACCCCCTTTTCCTCATCCCTGAGCACCCCAAGACCCTCTGCCCCTTATCCAACCCTCCGGCCCTAGCCCCCATACCATGACACCAAACATGTTCAGTTTTAAAGGTGGTTTGTACCAGGCTTTGGTAAGCTTTCCCCCACCATTGATGTACTGTTTCATTCCCTTGCTAATTAAAGATGTTCGGCTAATTGGTGTATTTCAAAGTCTTGTCCCTCACAGCTAGCTGGCTGAAAGATATTGCTTATACCAAACCTGGTTTAAAGGGTCACATGTCAACATGTTTAGGCCTAGAATTCAAACTAACTACTTAGCCTATGTCTAGAGCCACCCCTGAACAAATCAGTATTAAAATAGACACCAAGACAAGTTATAACAATGGAATTTTCCCCAGATACTTGTATTGATTCTATAGTAACTGCAAACAAATTATTTTTTTCAATCTCCACTATAATGATATAGGTTTATTGCTTTGCTTCAGGGTACATCATGTCTTATAGGTCTGTAAGTTAAAATGTAATACAAGCAAAATACTGATAATTAATAGCATAGATAATTTTAAACACTACATTTATAGACCCATATTCATGCAGAATATAGGAGGATATATAAATCTGTTTATGTAACTATAACTCATGAATCACTTACATTAATCTTTGCTTTAGGTGCACTGAGAGAGAGAAATGCCCAAGGACAAAGTCTCTGCAATTTAGGATATGCTTACAGCCAGCTGAAAAACTATGACATGGCAGAGTACTACTATCAAGAGGCACTTAATGCATTTGTGGATATGGGTAAGAGAGCCACCCCCAGCCACTATAATTTCAGATTTGTAATAAACCCCCATTTTCTGCTCTTAATATTAATTTGCAGCAGGCTGAATCCACTGGATTTCATATCATGCCTGGGGAACCCATAATTAACCGGCTCTCACTAGAGAGGAAGTGTCCCATACCTTTGTACTGCTATTGCTCGGTGTCCAAAAAGTCTATACAACATCAAAGTGTCTGACACTTACAAATGTCTAAACTAGAAGAAGACCATTGACATTGTACTTCATTGAAAGAAACCAATAATTGTTTCTCTGGAATAAGATCAGGTCTGGAACAGAGTTTCTAAAGTTACCAATATCATTGGAAGATTTTTCTACTTAGATGGAAGTATCTCATGAGTTTCTTGTTTCTCAAGGTCAGCACAATTGTTTACAATGTCAATAGAAGATTTTTTTTTAATTTGTTCTTTTTTCCCCCCCAAGTGAGCCATTACAATGGGAAAAGAATGTTCTTCTCTTTGGTATTAAATGAGCACCAGAGAGAAATAATCTCTTACAACATCAATACACTTGAATTAAAATTATTTGTGTTAGATTACAATTAATATCTATATTAAGTCACTAAAGGCAAAATAATTTAGCATTAAGACTGTCATTCTGTCCCAATCACCATGACATGTGTAGGAATTTAAACTAGCTATGGTACAGTAAATAATATCTTTCACTGTACTGAGACCAATCTGTGAGCCCTGTATTACCTTGGCACCTAATTTATTTATAAGTAGGTAAAAGCAAGGGCATTTCCGATACAGGTTTATCAGTTAACTCAAACTCTGGGGGCAATGTAATACGTACTATCAGATCTGCAGTGTTGACTTCTAACATGTGGCTCTCAGAATGTAAGAGGTCGCCAGTGTCCTCCACTTAATTTAGCACCTGCTGCTGGAACCCTCCTCTCCTCAACTCTTTCACATTTTGGTAAGATGAACACCCAAAGGGAATATGGTGTGACTAGTGGGTGTAATTCAATACAAACCACCACACAGCCATACTGCATCATCAGAAGTCCTGAAAAGGGAAAAGCTTGAGCCCATCTCCTCTGAAATAACTTGTTCTCTAACATTCAGTGCTGTGTAGTCATTATGGAGTTATCTGGTCATATGCACATCTACCTACTATTCTAAATATCCAAATGGTGGAGTATGAACCTAATAGGGACCTGATCTGAAGCTCATTGAAGCCAATGAGTCTTTCTTCTTGTCTTCATTGACAACCGTTTTAAGCCCTGATTAAGCAAAATACTTAAACATGAGTTTAAATATAATGTGCTTAAGTGCTTTGTTGAATGAGGATGGACTTAAGTATGTGTCTTCACTGTTTTGCCTACATGGAGCCATCATTTCTTGCTGAATTCATTTTTTAATAGTTATTTTGCAGCTGAGATCAACTAAGAATTTGAATTCTGAATGTAAAAACAAAAAATATTTTAAATCAGCAAACTATATTTTAATATGAACAAGCCTGCCATGTCTCAGCAAGGAATGTTCCCCTCAAGTTAGAAACACAGAATGCAACTGTATATTGGAATTGCCATCTACACTTTAATTTTTTCATTAAACTCAGACTTCTCGTTATATTTGAATACACAGAATTTAACGCATGTGCAGTTATTCATTTAATGTTTGGCAACATCACATATGGTAATGTGCATTGGATTAGTCCTAAATTAGCAGTAGTTTAGTTACTGCTAAAATTATTAGAGGGAGAACAAATATTTCAGTTAAGATAGGTGAGCCTGAAATCATTGCATTCCATGTTGCTTCAAATCAATAGCAATTTTTCCTGAAATGAAACATCTTATCTTTCCTGGAAGAGAAGTTCCAATGTACTGACAGTCAAAGCAAAATAAACCAACCAAATCATAACCCACCTCCAACCTCCACACTATTTACTGGAATAGGATTAAACCATCATCCACTTAGTTTAAGAATACGCTACATCCAGCAAATGTCAACCCTTTGCACACACTGACTTATCCAGTCTGTGTTTTAAAGTTGAATTTATATAGACAGAACAACAAAAACTTTGAACAGGAATTATATGATCTCTTACAGGTGATTTGTATGGCCAGCAACAAGTCTGCGAAGGATTGGGTGCTACTAGTTTCTGCCTAGGTGACTTAGATCAGGCCGTCTCTTATTACAAACAAGCTCTGTCTCTGTTTGGAAAGTCAAAGGTACTTTTTGTTTGCACTGTTTGCTTGGTAATGCACACAGAAGATAGAGACCTTTTTTTGTCAGCATTAGGAAATAATGTAAGCTGTTTTCTCAGAGCCTGTACCTTGTGAAGAGTTCCCATTAACTCCAGTGGCAGTTCCACACACTTAGCAGCTAGAGAATTGAATCTTCTCTGCTGAACCTTCCTAAATGCAACCCTTCCTCCCACATAGTATCAGTCAGTTGAGTGAGTGATGAAAAAAAAAACTTTACAGGTGTGGTGGGCTTAGAGGCTTTTTTTTTTTTTTAAATAAGACGCAGAAGGTTTAAATCAACTCTTTGAAATTCTGCTCACTGAAGAGCATTCTGCTATTCCTAAAATGTAATACATTATGTAACAAATGCATTTTATAACAGCTAGCTAGGGAATCTCACAGCCTGTGAATTAATTAGTCAAGGTAGTTTCTGATATAGAACATTGATCATCTCAACCAACAGGTTGGCTTCTCTCTCTCTCTTTTTTTTTTAAACTGGAAATGATTTTCTCAAATTCTGTAGGTCAGAGTAACAGCCGCAAAAATCCTGAGAGAGGCATTGCTGTTGATTTCAGTGGCCAGTGCATGCCCTGTATTTCAGGGAAAGTATGTAACTGTGCTTGCTGCAAAGATGAGATAAAGAGTTCAAAGAGCAGTTAAAAGCGGAGGGCGGGGGGGGGATTACTCGTGATAGGTGTGTTTTTCTTTGGAATATCCCACTCTACAGCACAGGGTCTGATCTCTGGTTCAGAGCATAAAGGAACAGGCAAAAAAGGACCTTGGATGAAAGCATGTTTGCAAACACACATCTGAGCCACCATTGGCTATAGTGTCCAGCAACCTCAAGCAACCCAGCATCATTTAAAAAAAGTTTTCAATATTAACATCTAGTTATTGCCACTATGGTATTTATCAAAGATTAAGGCTAATGTTTGGATTTGCGTCACAATGAAATAAATTGTTTTGATTTTTCCCTTTTCCCACTATATGATAGAACCCACTATAATGAGAGCAAATTAATTTTCAAGCTCTCTGCACAAGCCAGAAGCATGTCACTGCTTGGCAGACATTCTGCCACTGGAGTGAAACATTTGCAAGTTATTTTTAAGGGAAATATTAGCTTTGGTTAATTACACACAAAAAAAACCAACAATGAAAAGTTGCATTAGGTGAAAAAAATTTGTTGAAAAATTTAATGAGGAAAAAAAGACAACTAACAGAGGAGAGAGAAGGGCTGAGTTATAGACAAGTAAATATACCGCTTTAAATACACCAGAGAACATACATTTCAGTGATGTAGGAAACATTACAATCAACAAAGAAAATATAGTGTAATGGCAAGGCAAAGGAGAGTATACACCACTAGGGTATTTATCAAGGAAGATTACAACTCATGTTTGGATTTTCCTCATAATGAAATATCTATCTGTTCTGACTTTTCTCTTTCTTTTTTTCTGAAACAGGAAACATCTGATCTCTCCAGAGAAAGGGTTTTAGGGAAACTGAGGGATGCTGTTAAGTATCAAACCAATCATCAGTGTCCTGTTTCATGCAGAGATGGCTTTTCAAACACAACAGCAGCTGTAAGTTTAGGGCAGGGAGAATCGTTACAGAACATGAAAACAAAAGCTAACTTTAAAAATCATTGCTGATTTGCTGGACTCCCTTTCTCCCTCCTGCTATTTGCTAGCAAGCATAGTGTGTGCTGTAGCACTTGGCATTCAGCTGGAAAGGGAAGGTGAGGAGCAGCTGTCCCGTCTGTGTTGCGAGAGGAAGTAGTACTGGCGGATGACAAAATGAGCTCTCTGGAACGCATGCTGTCTCAGCATTATCCAGAGCATTGAATCAGAGGGGAAAAGACCCCTGGTGATCTCCTAAACTTATCCCCTTCTGATCTCACATCCATGTGCCAGAGGATCCCCTCAACAGCTCTAGTCTAGTCTAAAGTTGGTCCAGCAAGAGATATTATCTCATCTACCTTCTCCCTTTGTTTAGTAATAACCAAAGCAATAGGAAACATTCAGCTGAGGACTGACTATCCAAAGACTAGTCTAGACTGAATGCAAACACAAAGGCTGAGGATTAATTAGGTGGAACTGCGTGTGCATCAGAAGCAGCCAGAAAGTACACAGAAGGGACCAGAAAAGTGAGAAGACTAGGGTGACCAGATGTCCTGATTTTATAGGGACAGTCCCAATTTTTGGGTCTTATTCTTATATATGCTCCTATTAAACCCACCCCTTGTCCCCATTTTTCACTTTTGCCATCTGGTCATACTAGAGAAGACAGCCAATTAAACTTTTGTATGATGGCCTTGAGAGGAAGCCAAGACATTTTTAGGAAAGTTCTGGCTGGAAAGTAAGGCTTGGAATCATAGGCAGTGGGTATCAAAGGCAGGGGGATGTTGTGTCTCCCCAAACAGCCTTGTGTGTCCCGCCCACACTCTGTCCCCTTCATGCTTCCCGGGCTGTGCTGCAGGGGGCTCTTCCCCCCTGTGGCCAGGGCCCCAGGCTGGGGCTGAAGAGCTAATGGGGTCTAGCCCATCCAGTACACTGCTTAGGGTTGCCAGGTGTCCAGTTTTCAACCGGAACATGTGGTCGGAAAGGGACCTTCCCCAGCCCAATAAAAATGAGTGAATGAGGGAGGGTGGGGGACAGTGAGCAACAGAGGGATGGGGGATAGAGTGAGCAGGGTGGGGCCTCGGAGAAGGGGTGGGGCAAGTGTGTTTGGTTTTGTTTGATTAGAAAATTGGCCGCTGCCTGCCCTTCCGGCGCTCACCCGCCTCGTGTTCTGTGAAGTGTGGGCTTCCTGTTATTTTTCTAAGTTTCCTGATTCCCAGGGTTGTGTCTCTAAAACCCTATTGATTCGCAGTTGCACAAACCACTTTAGATTTAACACAAATAACTTCATCTTCAGATTAAAGTTTGAATTCAACTATTCAGTTCAGAACAGATTGATTTTTTTAAAACCCACTCATGCATTCTGTATAATCAGAACTTCTTCATTCAGTTCTGAAATCCTCATAATATGCTTCTACTTATTATGGTGGGAAACTGGCAGCTCTATTCCATTTAGCTTCCATAACCTAATTCTATTTTATATAATTAGAAAAAAAACCCCTTCTAATGAATCCAGAAGCTTGGGAGTTGATTCTCCCCTCACTTACAAATGCTGTAAATCTACAGTCCCAATACAGAAGCCAAACAAATTTAGAATCTGTCCTGTATCATGTCAATGTTACTAGGAATATTGTGCGTATTATAATAAAAAAAATCTTTTGCTCTTTCATAGCAATCTTCTCCCAAAGTTGTCAGAAATGACTATGACTCTGTGGTATCTGAACAAGAAACATAGTAAGTTACAGCAGTGCTTTAGTTGGTCAGATTTAAGAGACTTAAAACACCAAACCTCTCTCTAAAGTCCATATTCTGTTTTAAACACACAAAACTCTGGTACAGTTGGCAAATTTGGACTTGTTAATATTAAGCAACTGTTATGTAAGAGACCCAAGGCAAATGGATATGCATGAGATGAAATAAAATATAGCAAAGAAGCTATGAACTCAGCATAAATGTTACAAATATTGCTGAAATCTGGGCCATTCCCAGTACTTCTGAGCAACCAGACTCTGCCCTCACTTCTATTCTTGGCAGTCAATGAGGTATAGGGGCACACATGAGAGCTGAATTTGGCACAATAGGTATAGGTCACTGACAACATCAGTGGCATGTGTATTTAATGAAAGAATGTGGAGACTCAAGATGCAAAAGGAGGAGAGATGTCCCTTTGGTTTGTTGTTTTAGACACAACTCTGAGGCAGTCACTCACCTTTTAAGCAGTAAAACGTGCCTGTTAGTATTGTTATGTAGAAAGGACAATGGTGAGATTATAATGCTGCTCTCCAATTCCCTGGCAAATGCTCCATTTCTGAGAGAAAGATGACATTAAACTCTGCTTTTATCACACACCCCCTTTAAAAACAAAAACAAAATTCTAGTTTCAGCAGCATACAAGTTCCTTTCTAAAATTCAAAGAGTGTGTGGGTCATGCATCAGTCACTGAATGACCCTGCTACTTTAGCCCTTCTTTAGCACCTTACATCAGAGAATGACAAAGCATTTTGTAAACACTTGCAGCACACCTGGGAAGTTATATTGAGAATTAAAAGTACTATCAGAGTATCTCTATTTTACAGATGAAGAAACAGAGGTTAGCTGATTTACATAAAATCACAGAGTTAGTCAGTGTCAAAGCTGGAATTAAAATCTAGCAGTGAAATCCTGATTCAATTGACTTTGATGGGGCTAGGATTTCACCCCATCTCTGGACTCCCAGTCCTGAGTTCTAACCTCAAGGATATACTGCCTCCCATGATGAATCACCAGGTAACAGGCGGTGGTGAAAAAGTTGGAAATTTTTTTTCCTTAAGAAAAAAAAAGGGGGGGGGGGGGGGGGGGATTTCATTGCTGCACCTATATTGACCCAAACTAACAACTTTGACATCAAACTCTGCAATAGCCAGGCCGAGTCCTTCGTACAAAACATTAGTATATTTTAGTACCAGCAATTAAGAGTCAAAGTATCTGATCATTCCACCACTGTGTCCAAACCCAAATCAGATTTTAAAAAAAATGTACGTAGTAAGTTTTATTGTCAGAAGCTTGTTTCCAGTGATTGCATGCACTAATACTAGATACTTAAACGTTTCAACTGGCTACCTGCATGCTAAAATACCAAACCTGGGAGAGCAGTTGTTATCATAGTTTATGTGACTTTTGAAAATCAAATGGAAACAACTGAAGAAGCAGTAGTTTTGTTGCTGCAATAATTCCATGCTGTTAGATATTTTAGAGGAGAGTTCATTGTAAAAGATTTATCAGTCATGTATTGAAAATCTTAGTCAGAAACAAACAGTCAGACTGTGAGGAGGAGCAATTCCCTTGTTATGTCCTGTCATGGTTATTCCCCTGCATGTTTAGGCTCCTGACACAAACTGCAAACACATCAGTTGTATGGATTCTCCTCCTCCCAGACAACTTTGTCTTATACTTTCAATGATAAGTCTCTGTGTAGCCACTAGATGTCACTTTATTAAGATTATTTTAGTAATCCCGTGCTGTTTTATTGGCATTAGCCCATTAGCAGTAGTGCGCAGTTTCATTTTGATTTTAAAACATGAACATTTTAAGACCAGCTAGGAGCTGATGGTGTCATTTAATATTTTTATAGCTTCTTCTTTCCCAAAGGATCCCAAAACACTAGTCTAATTTGAAAACCACAGAATTTCCCATATTTCAAAGACTGAAATCTTAGAACAGACAGACACTAGAATTACAAAACAGGGATGAATTGGCTCTGGGTGTGCACTAGACGTGTACATTATGTGTGTGTATGTATGTGGTCTCAATGAAAGGATAAAGAGAAAACTCAGGCACCAATTTCTTCTATTCAATGTTTTTCAGTCTGTACGATGAGCCACAGAATGAGTATTTGGGTAATGAAAAGAATCAGAGAGATGGAAATACAGAAGGTGAAAGGAGTGTCACTTCCAGAGCAGATTTAATGTCATCTCACCGTATTTCACAGTAACAAAGGTGCAGACTGGTACTGTAGATATGGTTTTAAAATGTTCCATTTATTTTATATTTAGGGTACAAACCGTCTGCTTTCTGATGCCTCAAGTCTGAGTCTCTGATAGGTCAGTTTTATTCAGTAGGATACAGTTTTAAATATCCAGTCCTTGCATTCATACAATTCTCCTTTACAGAAAAAACTGACCCTGGAAGAGAAAGGGAAACAGACCAGGAGGGTGACTGCATTTCTGGGCACATGTATATGGAATCACAGATGTGGGCCAGGTTCTTCATTTCCTTACGTGCTTGTGCTTCAGGAGGACCACCACTGAAGTCAGTGGTGATACACCATTGTGAGAGCAGGACATGTAAGAGCAGACTCTGGCAACATGGAGGCAACACAGACCATTACACATACACAGACTTTTTAAAAATCCTGTGGTAGAACAAAGATTGTAATAACCAAGAAATGGTAAAACACTGTAAATCTAAGTCAACACTGAACATTAGATTAAAATATAGGTAGGATCCAATGTTTATCTTTAGGAACAGGATATTAGATTGGTTTAATATCAAAGACATTTACCCTGAACTCATTGAGGATAACAGGGTTTTGCTATTGATTTCGATGGCAGCTCAATCAGGCCCAAGCAAAGTACATTTTAAAAGAAGGGAGGAATAATAACACTGCACTACAGCCAAAATGCTTCTGAAATAAATGTAGTCAAACTTTACTAATTCTGGGTCACTGAGAACAAAAATGATGCTTAAAATTGTTGATTGGCTCTAGTTTTCAAGATATGCTATTGGGTCAGTATATACGACCCTTGACATGGGAATGGCAGAGGATAAGTGAGTTATAAAGGGAAGGGATCTCAATTTAAACCAGAAATGACTAAAATACATCTTTGACTGGATCCATGAATAAATCTATGACTGGGTTTGGACAGTACTTGCTTTTTAGGCAAAACAATGAATGATGCAATCTGAAGCTGGTATTGCATCATACATTATATGAATTGTATCATGTTATTCCTAGAAATCATGGATGATGCAATCATAACGAAGCTTACATCACTCTGCTGAACAAATTGCCCTATATCCGCTCTAGAAATCACACAGTGTCGTGCTCTCTTATTTGTCAGGGTTTGATTTTGCAAAGGGACATATTTCTGTTTAGCCAAAGTGAGCAGAGATACCTCGTACTTGTGTGAACAGTGAAGATAACTTCTGCTATGTTTGTGGTGAAGTGACTTTTGCATCACAAAAGCACAGTATAACCACTATGGTTAAGAAAGCCTATCACCTTTATTTTGGCTGCAAAATTGGAGATCAGGACAAGAGGTGGGCCCCACACATATGCTGCAACACTTGTGCAGCAAATCTTCGCCAGTGGTTGAACAGGAAAAGGAAATCTATGCCTTTTGCAGTGCCAATGATTTGGAGAGAGCCAACAGATCATACCAGCAATTGTTACTTCTGCATGGTGCCTCCAGTTGGGAAAGGTGTGTCAAAGAAGAAAAAGTGGACTGTGCATTATCCAAATATTCCATCAGCTGTACGCCCAATACCCCACGGAGAAGGACTGCCGGTTCCTGATGCACCAGAATCATTCTCACTTGAGTCAGACGAGGAAGAGGATGAAACTTCTGGTCCTGAACCATCAATGTCACAGGACCCACGTTTTCTCCCATTCTCCTCCTCTGAACCACACCTCATAACACAAGCTGAACTGAATGACCTTGTCAGGGATTTGGAACTACCCAAGAGTAAGGCAGAGCTGTTGGGCTCCCAGACTACAGCAGTGAAATCTCCTGGCAGGTGATGTTAGGGTTTCCATATTCCGTGACCATCAAAAGGATCTTGTCCCATTCTTCTTCATGGAAGGTGATCTTGTAGCCTGCAACAACATCGATGGTGTGATGGCAGCCCTCAACATTGTTCACGATCCAGATGAGTGGAGACTCTTCATTGACTCATCGAAGACGAGTCTTAAAGCTGTTTTGCTGCATAATAGCAATGTTTTGCCATCAATTCCAGGTGGTCATGCAGTCCATATGAAGGAAACCTATGACAACATGAAACAACTTTTGAGGTGCCTAAACTATGACCAACATCAGTGGCAGCTCTGTGGCGATTTGAAGGTTGTTGCTCTCTTGCTTGGTCTGCAGACTGGATACACAAAGGACGGCTGTTTTCTCTGCGAATGGGATAGTCATGCAAGAGATTCCCACTACATCAAGAAAGATTGGCCACTCCGACAGTCATTGGAGCCTGGGAGGAAAAGTGTTCAGCATCCACCACTTGTTGAATCAAGGAAGATTTTGTTACCAACCTTACACATCAAGCTGGGTCTGATGAAGAACTTTGTCAAGGCCATTGACAAAACACAAGCAGCTTTCAAGTACCTCCATGGAAAATTTCCAAGGTTAAGTGAAGCTAAGATAAAGGAAGGTGTCTTTGTTGGTCCTCAGATTCGTGAACTTCTTCGAGATGATGCATTTGACCATGCACTGCGTGGCAAGGAAAAGACGGCATGGAAAGCCTTCCAGTCAGTGGCAATGCATTTGCTCGGAAACAACAAGGCAGACAACTACAGGTTGTTGGTGGAAAACCTCCTCAAGGCACACAAAAGCCTTGGTTGCAACATGTCACTAAAGATACATTTTTTGCACTCTCATCTAGATTTTTTTCCACTGAACTGCGGAGCAGTGAGCGACGAGCACGGCGAGCGATTTCACCAGGACATTGCAACAATGGAGAAACGCTATCAGGGCAAATGGAGCCCATCGATGCTTGCAGGCTATTGCTGGACAGTGACAAGAGATGCTCCATTTAATGAATACAAGAGACAAGCCAAGAAGCGCTGAGTAGACACTGAATAGGACTAAACTATGTACATAATAGTTTTTTGCCTTTTGTTTCATAATACATTTTATTTATATAACCCTTTTGCTAATTTTTAAAGTGTTACATAAACAGGACAGGTGAAATATTCTCATGTAAAGCAACCATAAACACATGAAAAGACCTAGGTTTACAATTTATGATTAAAACTCTACTATCTACACAATATAGATAGACATAAAATGTAAAAACTTAAATATCTTAGAAACAGTAGCCAATCAGCCAATGTTTTAATTGTCATATTTGAATTCAGCACATCAAAATACATAATAAATATCACATTTTATCTCTGAAGCAGACGACTTCTAAAAAATTGTAGACCAGTGTAATTTCTATGAAAAAAATAGAGCTTTAAAAAGTCTTATTTAAAATAATAGAAACAATGACAGTGTCATTTCATATTTTTATAGCTTCTTCTATCCCAAAGGATCCCAAAGCATTTTACAAAATTACTGGATACAACTGTACATAGAGCTTCAACTACTGAGAATGCAGCCGCCTATGGGAAGGAAATTGGCAGATAACAGCTCTACATTGGGGTGAGAGTATATTTTAGCCAAGAATACAGGCCAACCTCTCCTGTCATGGAAGGTGGTCAGAATACTTGATAGTCACACAAAACAGCCAGGTCATCTTTGACTTTTAAGGTCTCTTCCAAACTATTTAAGTATACACTGCAATAACTATGCTAACTTTCGCAGTATGTTAGTTCTACCTCAGGAGCTGTAAATGCAAGCAAGACAATTAACTCTTTCGAAATGCCTCAGTTCAGCTGATTATTCTAGTTTCTAGTAATTAAGATTGCATTTCATGATCCTCAGCCTTATTAAATTAGTGTTTACAGTTCTGTATGCTACAAAAATAAAACATGGTTATTTTAATTAAATTATTCATAAATGGCATTGGTTCCACCTCAGAAGTATGTATAATGAGAATGGGACCAAGCAGACTCATCATTCGTCATACATCTGCATGTATTTTTGTCTGCTAATTGGAGATACACGGAACTGTTCGGATTAAATGCAAATCTTTCCAAATTCTGTATCCTCCTCCTTTCTTAATTTATTTCCTTCTACAGGCCAGTGCTCAGAAGTCTTATTTACCTGCCCTCCCTCCCTGGACATGGACCCTTATTTCTGAGGATATTCTTCCAGTCCTGACATGGTTTTCAGAAGCTCACTGATTTTCCAAATTACCTGCTGTGTCGCAAAACACACAGAGAATATTAAAGAGCAATGAGGACTGTCTCCACTATTTTACATAGCAACATTTATGCTGTCAGTAATTCAGTACAAAAGCAGATCAAGACTAGTTTTAAAATAATGAAATACTAACTGTCGTCATAGCAGCTCCCAATGTATTTGAATTTTAGATGTTACATATTTCTGTTTGCAGCCAAAGAGACCATTTTAGTATTGCAGTTCTAGGAGCAATGGGACCATTCTTCTGTTATCCTGATCAGAATTCTGATTAATCCCATTGAATTCAATGGGGCTACTCCAATTTACTCTGAAACTGAATTACTCCAGATCTACATCAGTGTAACAAAGCAGAATTTGGCCCCGTGTTTCAAGATGTAAGATAATTTGGTGTCCTGTGAACAGGCAAAGGGGAACAGAAATTACCAGCAAATTCCCAGCATACATTGCCAGCTCTTACACCTCTCACCAGGCATCCACTGAGATATGGGATATTTTGGTGACAGAAATAGCCAATCAACTGGTGAAAGCTAGATCAATCCCTAGGCTGTTCTAATCTGTTCTGGGACTGGTACAGAAAATCAGGGAAGCTTCCTGCTTGTGTAACCAGAACCTGTCCCTTCATACAGCCATTCATTTAAAAGTGGAGGAGAGATTCCCTTAGAAATACTTTAAAGTAAGGCATGATCCAAATTCAAGGCAGCATGGAAGGCATAGCTTGAAGTATTGAGTTTAGATCATACTCTTTTCCCTTTGCCCTCCCAATACACATTTAGCTGACTGGTCTTAAAAATATAAAGCATGTCTTTGCTCTTCCCCTCTTCCATTCCGAATCAACTCCAGAGAATGCCACTAGAAGTTCTATGAACAAACCACACATACAGTCCAAAGAGACTGGCACTATGGATAATGGCAAATGCTGCCCTTACTGACATAGCCTTAAACAGAGTTCTGTTGTTGTTTTAAACAAGTCTTATAACTGTTATTGCACAAACCAGGGCATTTAGGAGCTATTGTGACAGTCTCTTCATCAGTACAATTAAGCAGAGAAGTTTAATTGGAACCTAATCTAAATCTGAAAAAAAGTGCTCTAAAATTTAGACTTGGTAGCTAGGTAACTTGACCATTCCTTCATTTGAACCCAATCAATTTCAAGCATAAGGGCCAAGGGGGAAAAAGGCAGATCAGTGGGGAGAGGGGAGTAAATCCATAAAGAACAAAGATCACAAACATGAAACAGCTAAGGAGCTGCAATACAAAACAAAAAGCATGTCCACAGACATATACAGCCCTAGGTAACACCAAAACCACCACCAGCAGCTTCATCCTCCTGGTCAGCAGATTATTGCCTACAAGGGACAAGTGAGCTGTACTGTTCTGGAATGACAGCTTTTTATTTATTGGTCAACTTAGCCTATAGGGTTCCCTTGTCTGCCAAAGAACAATCTTCTTTGGCAGTTGTAAGGTAAGTATTCTTTTACCATCTCTCCCCAAATCTCTGTTCATTCTTAGTCTCCTTCTAGTGTCCTCTGTATGTGCTCAATAACAACTGGGGTCTAGTATGTCACAACCACTCTATAGCAATCTGAATATAAGGAGCAGACAATAAGGGATTTGAGAGAGCACTTTCTATGGTGAGTAGGAACCGGAGCTTTCATATTAGAGAGCACTGTTTTGAGTAGCAGCAGAGCTAGAAAATCTATGGATGTAGCTCCTCACATTGCCAGGATGCAGTCATTTCTGATAGACTTGGAAAGTATAACTCAGTGCTATTTGAAAATCCCAATGTTCTTTCCAGGTTGGAATTCTTCCTGAGCAGAGCTGCTGAAATTCAACATTCCTTCCACAAACCGTTCCTTATCACAGTTTCTTCAGTGGTTAATTAGACTCAATGCTAATAGCATTGGTACGCTGGGATGTGTTTTACTATCTAGTATGATGCATGCACAGTGAGAAATGATGACTCATAGCTTAAAGGAATTAATTCTTCTTCATTTTTGGTTAGTCATTTCTGATGATATTGCTTTGAAATATTTCTACCAACACCTTTCTGTCTTTTTTAAAATATATAGTCAGGAACTAATATCTGTGGTGTGTGTAGTCATGAAATCATAATGCCTCTGTTTCCTATGTAAAGTTGTAAGAACAACTCTAAAAAAAAGTTGACACCGAACCAGTAACCCAGAGGTGGGCAAACTATGGCCCGTGGGTCACATCAGGCCCATGAGACCATGCTGCCCAGCCCCCGCAGCCTCAGCACGCTGCACCACCAGCGCTCTGGCCTACCACTCATGCCAGGCAGCGTTGCAGTGGTGGGGCTGGCTCTGGCAGGGCTGCGAGCTCCTGCCACTCTGAGTGGCATAGTAAGGGGATGGGGAGCCAGGGGGGTGGGGGGGATATGTTGGATAAGGGGCAGGGGATTTCAGCCAGGCAGTCAGGGGACAGGGAGCAGTTGGATGGGGTGGAGATTCAGGTGGGAGGGTGGGCAGGGGAGGGGGAGGAATGGATGGGGTGGGATCCCATTAGGTGGTTGGGGTGGGGGTGGAGATTCGGGTCAGGGCAGTCAGAGGACAGGGGGCCTGTCAGGGGGCAGGGGTGTGGATAGGGGTCGGGCAGTCAGGGGACAGGGAGCAGGAGGGCTTGGATAGGGGATGTGGTCCTGGGGGGCAGTTAACAGTGGGGGTCCCGGGGGGGGCAGTCAGGAGACAATGAGCAGGAGAGGTTGGGAGTTCTGAGGGGCGCAGTCAGGGATCAGGAAGTGGAAGGGAGGCATAGGGGGTGGGGGCCAGGCTGTTTGGGGAAGCACAGCCTGCCCTACCCAGCTCTCCATACAGTTTCACAACCCTGATGTGGCCCTCAAGCCAAAAAGTTTGCCCATCCCTGCAGTAGCCATTTTGTTCTTAAAGTTGCTACAGATGAGACATGTACTCACTGCTCTTCCACAGAGAAGTTACATTTGCTCTTTCAGGTTTCTTTATTGTTTTCCTTTATCTAAAATAAAAGTCTTCAGACAAAAAATATACATAGCATCTCAACACTGGAATGGGGCATACACCCAAGGCCATCCCTGCCCATACTCAAAGTACGCAGCTGTGTAGGGCACCAGGAAATTTCCTGGTTACAGTCAGGGGCCATTTATTTTCCTTTACAAAAATGCAAGGGCAACAATGCACAAGTTTCCTTCGCCTGTGCTCTCTGGCTTTTTGCTATTGCACTGACTGTATGGAGACAAACAGTACTTCTTGGGAGACTGATTATCCAGTAAGTAAGGATTCTGATGCCATGAAGTGGGGATGTAATCAGTTTATAGGGCAATTAGAATATAGCACTGTGTATTAAGACCATCAGTGCAGAAATGCTTACTAAGAAACATGGCCTAATTCAGTGTGGCGTAAGCAGAGGAAATACCATTGGCTTCAGTAGGGCTGCTTACACCACAGCTTACTTTAGCCCATGATCCTGTGCTAGTACTATCATTTCAAGAGCTGGTGGAGCTCAGTAAAAAGCCTGAGGCAACAGGAAGCCGTGATTCAGATATTCTTATCTTTTTTAAGGGAAGAAAACAGCCTGTCGCCACCACACACACAAACAGCCAGCCACAATTGGCTCTTATCAGATATTGTTCAAGGGTATTGCCAGGAAAAGACAATCCACTCCATGGTGAGTGGCAAGAAACGCTAACATAAATGGTTGGCTCCTGAATGCAGCCAGACTAAGGGCATAGCTACACTTGCAGATGTAGAGCGCTTTGAGTTAAACCAGCCTTCGGAGAACGCAATAGGGAAAGCGCTGTAGTCTGTCCACACTGTCAGCTGCAAGCACACTGCCATGGCCACATGTGCGGCACTTGCAGGGATATTGGGAGCAGCTATCCCTCAGAGCACCTCTTCCTATTCTGGTGCTGTGGCTGGTGGGAAGAGGGCTGAGGGGGTTGGGTGCATGCTGGGTCCTGTCTCAGTGCCCCATGATTCATCAATTCACATCTTAGCAATCCCTGTGCTTCCATCCACATTTGGCGCCATCTTTCAACATTTTTTATACTGTGCACTCTGTCTTTCCTTTCAGTCTGCAGGAACAGAGCCCGAACTGCTGAGGAATACGCTGATGAGTCCCAAAATGGGCCTCTGCGGAGGCCAGTCAGAGCGCATTAACAGATCAGGGCATTCACACTGACACCGAGGCGCTCCAGCGGAGGCACATCAAACGTTATTCCACTCACCGATGTGGAGTACCAGGAGCGCTCCAGCCATGGAGTCTGAACGCTTTACGTGCCTTGCCAGTGTGGACAGGTCGTGAGTTAGAGTGCACAGGGCTGCTTTAATGCGCTCTAACTCGCAAGTGTAGCCAAACCCTAACTCTTTCTTGAGCGTTTCAGCTCCTTTCACAGCCTTACAGTCACTTGAAGCATAGATGTGAAGTTGCTCTGTGTACCAAGGCAACAAGTACAGCCCTGGCAGTGTCTGTTGGGTTTCTAACTTGACCTTTGTGCCTCAGACAAAGATCTGGGG
The DNA here is from genome assembly GCA_007922305.1 of Dermatemys mawii. NCBI lineage: Eukaryota > Metazoa > Chordata > Testudines > Dermatemydidae > Dermatemys > Dermatemys mawii. The sequence continues at coordinate 23,584,704 of ML677366.1, forward strand.
GAGAGAAGTGCACAGTGTGCATGTCCACACAGGCTTTTAGCTCTCTACACTGCGCTACAAACGTGTGATCTTGTCAATTAATTCCAGTTGCACTGTGATAGTGTTTCTGGTGTTCTGAACACCTGCCCACTATGGAACTGGAACCACCAACTCATTTCACACAAGCTGTCCTACAATCATTAGATATCAACAGCTTTTGGTCACTATCACCTACAGAAAAGCCAAGGAGATGGTGTTTGGATCTCATTTAGGAGAGCATTTGGGGCTCAAGGCCAGGGTTAGAGTTGCTATTAGTTAGTAGCAGATTCTGGTGAGATTTCAGCACAAAATAATAGCTGCAGTGAAAATCTCATGAAATCATTAGTTTATGTGAGACTGCCACCCCCTGGGGCCAAACATCAGATTTTAACCTCATCCAAATCCAAACCTGAACAAAAGGTTCTTTTACTGTTCTAGTGATCACCTGGAACCAGAATTTCAGGGTGGGGATGAGAGAGATCCAGCTACATGAATTCAAATGTAAACCTAATCCCCATACTCATCATTAAATCTGATGTTTTGTTCCTGGCCTATCTCCTACTATTAACTTGGGCAGAATTCATCCATTGACCAAAAGGTGAAAGAGCTGTGCAAATATGAGAGCCTCTCTCTTCCTCTGTGTTGTTTCTGTTCTCACTCCTCCCTTTTTATTTCCTTCTCCTCTGCTCTCTATCTGCTGTACCCTGCATATGTGAGCAACAGCAGAATGAAAATGACTAAAATCCTGATCTCTGAGGCGCTTCCAGCAATGCTCACTGACTAGGGAGGGATTGGAGACCCCAGCGGCTGGGCCTGCAGACTCCCTCTGCAGTGTGGTTGAATGCAATTTTCATGGCTGGACTTGTTTCAGCTGCTGTGTATCCTAGAACGAAGATCTGAGTCTTGTTGCCAAAAGGCCACAGCTCCCTCAAATAAAGCAAGAAGAAACCCCCCACTGCACAAGCGAGGGTAGTGATAAGCTTGCCTCAGCTAAATAAACAATCTCATCAAAGCAACTGCAGCATATTTGTATTATGGCCACACCTAAATAAATCCCTCAGTCAGAACGGGGACTCCTTTACAATGAAAGCCACATAAGGACATGTGCCCTGGCCTGGAGGAATTTACATTTGACATACAAAAGGAAGGGGAAAGGAATATGTAAAATTTATCTATTTAACTGTATGGTCACTTTTTTTCTAATACTTATAAACAGTAAGACCAGCTATCCATATCTTACCCTTAGTCAACTCATTTCATATATGCACCAAGCCAGCAGTGGCTCTTGAGGAGATATTTGGAGGAGGGAGCAAAGATCTTACAATCCATTTGCTCATTTTTACTGGAGTCATACCCTGAGCTGCTGAGTACAAGGATTTCACACACTAACTCCTAAATCCCAGGGCTGCTTGGTATGTTATATCACTGTTCTGTTTCATATGTATATTCCACAGTATTAATTTAAATTTGTCTGCATTCACTTTATTTTCAGTCTATCTATACTATCATCTTAGAGATAAATCTCCCTGAATATTCTTCAATTTATTTATCTTCAATATCAGTATCCTCAGCAAATAGTTATCTTACAATTGTTATTGCTATCCGTCATAATTAGATACAGCAATCAGCAAAAAAGATGTCTCATAACTGACCCCAAAGGAAATGTACAATTTTCTAATTGTTACTCAGTTACTGTTTCTGAGATGGATTTCTATCCATTAAGCTATTTTTCCCTCTCTCACAGAGAGTCTTCACTATATCATACCATGGGATCGTAAATGTTTTTTTTTAATGTAAATTTATTCTGCATTATATTGTCTGTATGAGCTGTGCCAATCATGGCAGTGATACTGTCTCCTTGAAAATATGCAAGAAGATAATGAGCCAAGACCTCCCTCTTCCAAATCCAGCTTGATTGGCTCTTATAAAATTAAGTTTTTCAAGGTGTTCCTTCACAAAATTCTGCAAAAGAGACTGGTAATATTCTCAGTCACAACTGTTGTTGAGATAACTCAGCTACTCTAACTGCTTGCCAATCTTTCTTAACCTTTATCTTGAATTATGTTTACCCCAGAATCTGATCAGTTAACCACCACCTTGGGATTTAATTTCTAATCCAACTTCCCTTAAAATTGATGGGTATGTGTTATTTGGACCTGTGTTCACTCTAAGAGATTCCAGTGTTTAAACAACTGTTTCCATTCTTATCTACACACTAGCTAACACTTCCTGTGTCCTAACAGGAAATCTGATCTCTTCCATACACAGTTCTTTATCTTTTCATTCCATTTTAAAGCCAGATGGAAACTAATTGTTCTCTAAGGGCAATGAAATAAGTGGCAGGGCATCCATTAGCTTCGGTAGGAGCCGAATTTGACCTTAAGTTTTCTGCGTCCTTACGGCATGTCCCTAAACTCCATCTGAATTTCCCCAACACCATCCCTTCCCTCCAGTTACATGCAGTGTTGCCAGTGTAGTCGTTCGTCGGAAATTTGAATTGAAATTGTAACATTAATACACAATTTAAAAGTATATACAGTATATGAGAAAATACTTGTACCTGAGAAAGCAGAATGGGTTTGAAAACTATGAACAAAGACTAGCTTCCTCATAGATGCTGTTATTTATGACAATGTCAGCACATTTGTTTCGGCTATATGGGCCTACATAATCATATCAAATTATTATTTATAAGCAAGGTCTGAATGAGCTCTCCCCAGACAGCTAGTGATGAGCCAGGCTTCAGGACCAGACTATATTTACATGAATGCACCTTCTGTCTAGGTATCCAGCAGGCAGAGCTGTGCTACCCAAGTGATAAGTTTTGGCTGGTGTTGGGTTACAAATCACTGCAGTATTAAATGGGGGGGTGGTTATGAAATGTTGTTATCCTTATTGTATGAGTAAATGGCAGCAGAACTGCACTTAGCCTGACTGAATGAGGGGGTGTCCCTCAGTGTTTAATTTGTACTAGGCCTTGCCAGGCCTCAGCCCCAGCACCTCGTGGCTTGGCAGCTCATAGCCCTGGGACCCGTGGGCTTGTCACATCAGTTATGAAAGTAACAAACTTGCTTGGCCCCAGCACCTCTTTTGTTACAAATTAAGCACTGGTCATCCTCAAATGAACAGCACTCGCTAAGCAGGAGGTTTGGATGCCATATCCTAATGAAGAGAGAGCGTGGGGCACAGGTGTTTAACTTGGTGGTGTGGACTCTGCCTATTTGACCTAATGCTCTCTCCTATTTAGAGAGAGAGTTGAAAAGGCTTCACAGGGTGTCCAGACATCTTCAGGACAGAAGATGTGGGGCAGGGAATAGGAGCCTATATAAGAAAGAGACCCAAAAATTGGGACTGTCCCTATAAAATTGGAACACCTGGTCACCCTAAGGCTTCATAAGTGACCGCTAGAGCTGAAATCACTGCTAATCAGATCTAAGTGCTTAGACCTGCTGTGGGACAGTTCTGTGGAAGACACAGCCCAGACAGCACTAGCAGCGAGGTTCCACCACTGAGGTCTGGGTGGAACCCTGAGAGACCAACTCGCAGAGGTCACAGTGGCAGATGGCAGAAAATGACAGTGCAGGGCCATTGGAAATGGAGCGGTAGAGTGACCGGTGGCATGACAAACAGCAGCAGCCAGAGCACTGGACTATGTTTTAGTGACTTCACTACAGAATGTTACATTTGTGTTGGGAAACTTACATAAATTGTTTCCTAGTAGTCCAAGAATTTTAAAATGCGTTATTTGCCAAGGTCATTATCTTGGGATGTGAGATAATGACCTCTGAGATAATGAGGGAGTTTCTGTACTAAACATTATTATAATTACTTTTATGTAAGAACAGCCATATTGGGTCAGACCAATGATCCATCTATCTCAGTATCCTGTCTTCCAACAGTGACTATTCCAGGTGCTTCAGAGGGAATGAACAGAACAGGGGATCATTAAGTGATCCATCCTCTGTCATCTACTCCCAGCTTCTGGCAAACAGAGGCTAGGCACACTGAGAGCATGGTGTTGCATCCCTGCCCATCCTGGATAATAGCCATCGATGGACCTAACGTCCATAAAGTTAACAGGGTTCACAAAGAACCAGATATAATTTTGGACTTCACAACATCCCTGGCAAAGAGGTCCATGGGTGATTGTGCATTGTGTGAAGAAATACTACTTTTTGTTTGTTTTAAACTTCCTGATTATTAATTTCATTGGGTGACCCCTGGTTCTTATGTTAAATGAAGGGGTAAATAATACTTCTTTATTCATTTTCTCCACACCAATCAAGATTTTATAAGCCTCTATCACATCCCCTCTTAGTAGTCTCTTTTCCAAGCTGAAAAGTCCTAGTCTTTTTAATCTCTCCTCATATGGAATCAGTTCCATACCCCTAATCATTTTTGTTGCCCTTCTCTGAACCTTTTCCAATTTCAATATATCTTTTTTGAGATGGGATGACCAGAACTGCATGCAGTATTTGAGATGTGGGCATATCATGGATTTATATAGTAAAAGCTGAGGAACTTGGTTTACCAAGTTGATCAGTTATGCCAATACTGACAACCTATATGAAAAGGCTGCAAAACACCAGGCCTCTGGACTGCATCAACATGCAGAGTGCCTTATAAGCCAGTCACTGTCAAAGTCAACTGTAGAGGAACTTAATGAGGCTGTTAAGAATGCTGGAGACACAACTCAGTGTCTGGTTTAAAAAAAGCAGCTGTGTTAGTCTGTATCTGTAAATAAAATGAGGAATACTTGTAGCACGTCTGTGAACCAACATGGCTGTTGCATCACACTTTCTATTTAAGCAAAAGATACACATAACAAACTGGAGACCAATGCTAAATGTATTGTCACTTGTTAATCCTGAAGTTGGACACTGATTTCAAACAAGACTGGCAAATGCTCACTCTTTCTGAAAAAACTCAGCTGACTCTCTCTAGAAGCATGCAGTGCAACTGTGAAAGATGCAGCAGTTGAAAAAGTGAAGAACTCTCTCACCATATTCAAAATATGTGTACACACAGCCAATGAAGCATCCATGCGAATAGGGACAAGTCATTGTGTCTGTTATCTTGATGTCCACGGTAGGCCAGTAGATGCATTCTAGACCATCAGGTTATAGGAGACACAATCAGCTGCATCTGTGACATCTTAGAAGAGTTAAATGCTTGTAAACTGAACCCCAAACAGATAGCTGCTTATGCATTTGATGGAGCTACAAAGTTCTCTAGAAGACATAGTGGAGTACAAGCTTTGCTCAGAGACAAGAGTAACCCTAATCTCTCCTATACACACTGCAGAGGTCATCTATTCCAGCTAGTGCTAGTACCAATCACAGAATCGTAAAAAGACACTAAAAAGCCACAAACTTAATGGCTGTTTTTTGCTGGGGGGGAAAAAAAAAGTACGAGTCCAAAAGGACTGAACATCTTGGAAACAAATAGAATATACATTAGGATTGAAATTCAAATTAGTCCAACCTGGGAAAATCTGCTGGCTTTCTCATGAGCAATTCTTGGCTGTTGTCTTAAAATTACTGCAATTGTTATTACTGGCTTTGGAAAAGTATCCACTAAGATAGGACAGATCTAGGTAATGATGCTGGTGAACTACTTTTGTTACTAAATTCAGTGAAGACTATTGCCATTCTCTCTCTTGTAAGTCTACTGTTGAAACCACCTGGATGATTAAACAATGTCATCCAGCCATCTGCTACAACAGTACAGGACCTCCTCTCTTAACGCTGTAGTTATGTTCCTGAAAAATGTGACTTTAAGTGAAACGATGTTAAGTGGATCCAATTTCCCCATAAGAATTAATGTAAATGGGAGGGGGTTAGGTTCCAGGGAAATTTTTTTCACCAGACAAAAGACATATTATATATATATATAGAGAGAGAGAGAGAGAGAGAGAGAGAGAAATTATACACATATACATATATACACATACACACACACACACACACACACATATATCTCACACACACACACACACATATCTCACACACACACACACACATATCTCACACACGCACACACACATATCTCACACACGCACACACACA
>ML677366.1:23590799-23617896 GCA_007922305.1 Dermatemys mawii
ATATCTCACACACGCACACACACATATCTCACACACGCACACACACACAGAGTACAAGTTTTAAACAAACAATTTAATACTGGTACACAGTGATGATGATTGTGAAGCTTGCTTGAGATGGGGCAGTCAGAGAGTAGGATGTTTCTCAGGGAATACCTTACTGCATTTCCTGAGAAATCAGGAGTTCTCAAACTGGAGTTCAGGACCTTTGCCTCTAGAGAGGGAAGGGATAGGTGGCGGATCACAGTGAGCCTCTGAGGCTAGTGTAATCTGCCAGGAAGTGGGAGACCCACTGAGACAAGGTTGGGGCGTTGTCACACTTGTATTAATACATCTTCATATTTTCTTATATAGTTCCTACCACTGAGGCTGTAACTAAAAAAGATTGAAGAAATACAAAGCCCAAAAGAAACAGGGTTAAATGCTACTAAAATACTGCGCTAAGATTTTGTTATTTCAATATTTAACATCGTGTCCTAACACCAATAGATGGGTAATTGGCATCACATACTAAAGCAGACGTTAAGGCAAGAAAACTGGTAAACACTCAACAGTGCAAAAGGGTTCTATCATGATTCAGAACTTGCTGAAAACATGCTGAGATTAGCTATGTTGTGTCTGCCAATTAAAGAGAGCTAGATAAATTATTTATTTAAAACAATATTTTTTGAAAAATAACCCTTTGTTAGTGGATTGTTCAGGCGCTGATCATAGTTTCCTCAAATGCATGCATTATTCATTAGTATTCAGTCTACGGGGATTGTTCATAAACTGTTCACTTTGATTAAATCACCATTTATATCATAGTCGCCTGGTATAGATTTTCTGTTCCCTGACTGGATAACAGATTTTTTAAGTGTAGAGAATAACTTCTGTTATTCCCTACACTTATTCCCTATACAAGGAACAACTCTATACTTTCAAACACAATTACCTTTATTTTACATTAAAAGCAACAAGCAAACACGAAACAATACAGAGACAAGCTATGTACAGTACAATCATGATTATAAATGCTAAATAATGAATAGCCCACTTCTGAGAGGAATGTTTCAATAATGTGAAACAAACTTCTGAGATCTGCAGACATTTTACAGCAAATTGCACTTAGGTATTTTATTCACAGCCATTCATAAATGAAGTGTTTGAGTTTTTTAAGTATTTACGCAGCTGTACAATAACTAATTATTCAATTCCTCAGCAGGTCCACGGGGTGCCTCACTCATCGTATGTGCCTCCTGCCCCTTAGAACTGCTGGTTCTCACCCAGCCCTGGGTTTTGGGGGCATAGGTCCATCACCAGAATCCTAAGGAAGCCCAGCAATCCAAGCTACTTTAACACTACTTCCCTCCTCCTAAACCAAACATTCACACCCATACACAGAGATGGCTGTAAGGTTTTTGCCGCCCCAGACGCGGAAGTTCTGTGGCACGCCTATGGGTGGGCCGGTGTACCACGGATTTGGCGGCGTTTTTGCCGGAGGTCCATGGCGTTGTTTTCCCCGCCGCCGAAATGCCGCTGAATCCACGTCAGCCACGAACCTCCCGCAGACATGCCATCGAAGACAGCCTGACTGCCACCCTGATGGCAAATGTCAGGCCACTCCCAGTGGCTTGCCGCCCCAGGCATGCACTTGGAGTGCTAGTGCCTGGAGCCCATACAGTGTCCTATTGAAATCAATTGGACCTCCCGCACAGACCTCCGTGCCCATACACTGTTTCTAGTGTCCCAGTCAAGTCAATGGGACTCCAAGCACAGACTCCTACACTGTACAGTGCCCCACACCAAAGTCTGTAGGATGCCACATGGCACCAATTCTGCGCTAGTGGATTTTATTATAAGGCTAGGGTCTTGGATTGGAAAGTCCACAGAGGAGTTTCTAGTCCACGTCTTGTTTTTGTTAAGCACCAAGTCCTCTTTTGGGCACACTTTTTTTTTTAAATGATGGGGAACAAATTGCTGATTTTTCCTGACCTTCTTTGCTCACTAATGAAGGAGATAGGCACCGTTTGCAGTTAGCAAAATGTGAGTACGCAAGAGTAGCTGTTCCTTACCTACTAAACTCAAGTCATCTATGGATAGAAAACCTTCATGTTCTGGGACATAATCTCTGTTTCCAGGCTGCTGGATAAATCAGGCAGGGACAGTTATGCTTCCATTCACAGCATGGGGGCAAAAGTTAATGGAACTGGCAGCCTCTAGTAGAAAATTGGTTCCCTACATCCATTGTATCCATTTTGCAGTTTGAACAAAAGTGTTATTTTGGCATGTGGCTATTCCCTGGGCAAACAGATCAGTTATTTATTTAGCTGCTTTCTTTTTTAAGCTGTTTGTTTTAGAAATAGTCTAGCAGTGAGCATCTACACCTAAAAACATGAAAGGTGAAAAGTTCAGGTGCTATGAGGTGTATGGACAAAGGGACAGGAAACTGAGCATGCTGCTATGATCGAGCAGTTTAGGAGGTAGATAAAACCTTTAAAAGGTTCTCATATCTTATACTGTCTCATGCTTCCCTGCTCTCAGTTTCCAGGCAGAGTCTGAATCTCCTTTTAAGAATCTCTAACATCATTTAGTCCAACACAAAGCACTACAAGAGGCTGAACACCAAACCTCTTGAATAGTTTATCAGGTCTCTCTGCAACCTCCTTCATCTTCTGGAAAATTAACAACAATCCTGTTAGCTAACCCCTTTTTACAAGCCATTGATACCCACAAAGCATATGATTGAGTCTCCTATTACAATAAATCTATATCCTCCTTTTGCTTCCCAGTGTTCTCTCATTATGCTTTGCTGCACAGTGAAATGATCCTTTGAATTACATTCAGTGCCAACCAGTACCTGAAACCATAAGCCCTTCAATTCCCTATATACTATTCCTTTTATCTATCCAACACCATCTCCTGCCTTTTACCTATTCACCATTTGAGAGCAACTAGTTTTATCTAAAACACCCTCCACACAGTTCTCAGACATTCTGGGGCTAAAATAATAACACTCATACAGTACCTTTGGTCTCAAAGCACGGTACAAACTTGCCCACGAATCACTTCATACTCCACTGAAATGAAGCAATTCATAAGCTGAATGGCAGCAACTGCTTAATAGTGCATTGCAACACAATCACAGCAGTTAGGTCAGCAAATGGTGAATGCATTTGTTCCATTTGAATCTGCTGTTGGGATTTACGGTAGGGGTAGGCAGAACATAATTACAGCAAGTTGATTAATTTGACCAGGACAACAGTCTCGAAAGATGCTTTGGGAGTTTTAAATGACCACAAGTGATCAGGACCTAATTTTTACATTTAATCTAGAAGATGAATGGTCACTGTGTTGTCAATGAACTGGTTTGCCTCAGAGCCTTTTAAATCAATACCTTATACCACTCTATCAAAGATTTTACATTCTGTACAATGCAGACTCCCTGTTTCAGCACAACAGCATGGTTGTAAAGAGAGGACTGGGAATGCTTATAATTTACCAAGTGTGTTGAAAAACCTTCATTTGTTTTGAACTAATTGTCTGGTATGCAGCAGGCAGAAAAAAAACCAAAAGCTTCTAACTAATGGTTTAGGAACAAACTAGGTTTCTATTAGCAACTTAAAAAGGAAAACTTCTCAGACCTCTGCCAGCTCCCTTGTGCAAAAGTCACAAAAAAAAGGCTAGTGTCCTTTTTTGTTCTCCCTTCTGACAAAAACTAAACAGCTTCACTTACAGTACCAGGGAAAATACCTTGTAATGTTGGAAATAGCCATTTAATTATTTCTACTCTATAGTAATTCGAGGATGTATTTGCATTAGTTGTATACAAAATAAACAACACCCTGAATTTAGGGAGCTGTGAATGACTAGAAAGGTATGCGAACACTGCAGTTAGACACTCACGGCTGGCCCGTGCCACCTGCTTCAGGCTCCTGGCGTTTGGGCTAAGGGGCTGTTTAATTGCAGTGTAAATGTTGGGGCACAGTCTGGAGTCCAGGCCCTGTGAGATGGGAGGATCCCAGCCCAAATCCAAAGATCTACACCGCAATTAGACAGCTCCTTAGTCTGAACCCAGCAAGCCTGAGTCAGGTGGCACGGGCCAGCTGCGGGTGTCTAATTGCAGCATAGATTTACCCAACAAGGCCACAAAAGAGAGCAAATACAATATGATGACCACTAACACAGGTTCACAATTTCTCTCAGATTCACCAAGTTCTAAGATTCCTTTCATGTCAGGTATGGTGCAAACAGAACAGAGACTGTCAGGGCCTAGTTGCAGCTGCCCAGGTGAGTAAGACCCCACCCATGATGGCCCTGTGCAGTTCTCTGCACCTTGGATCCAGAGGTAGGCAAAAGAACAGGGGCAGCATGCTGTATTCCATACACAAACCCCTGTAGAGCCTGCAACCAGCCGGGCAGGCAACCGGCTGGCCAGCAGACCTAAGGGCTGTCCTACACTGAAAGCTTGCATTGGCATAGCTACCTCTTTAGGGCGTGTAAAAAATCCACACTGCAAGACATGTAGCAAAGCTGGGGTAGACAGAAGAACTCTTCCATCAACCTAGCTACTGCCTGTCAGGGAAGTAGATTAACTGCAGCAATAGGAGACCCCTCCTGTCACTGTAATGAGTGTCTATGGAAGCGCAGAAGCTATGCTACTATAGCAAGTTAAGTGTAAGCATAGCCTTAGTCAATACCAGAGGATGGGAGCAAGCCACACCTGGAAGTAGTCAGTAGCAAGTTACTCCTCCTTTCCCCACTTCCCATCTACAGGAGCAAGACTCCTCCCAGGGCTCCTCGCAGATGGTACATATACACACAACCCTGTACTCAGGGCATCGGGCAAAGCCCCAATAGTTACTACATAAAAGTCCAGGCTACCTTACAAACTTTTGCTGACATAGCTTTGTCGATCAAGAATGTGAGGAGGTGTGATTTGTGACCGATAGACGTGATGGAAAAAGCCCCTTGTATAGCTACTCTTCTACTGATACAGCATTTTTATTGATTGGTGGGGCAACTGAGAATATTACCTGGACTAAGCTATACTAGCAAAAACACAGTTTGCTGTTACACCAGCAAAGCTTTTCAAGTGTGGATGCAGTTATAGCATCCTGGTGTAGCTAGACTAGCAAAGCGATCCCAGTATAGATCTGGCCAAAGGCTATAACCTACCTCAGGTAATTCTGTTGTGGGTTGAGAGGAATACACTCTTAAACTTACTTCCTGGCTTATAATTAAATATAGAATTCAGCCTCAAAAAGAACAAGTTTGAGTCCCCTGCATCAAAACAGGGTTGTAAAGCACATTTTCCATAAAGACTTTCAGATTCTACAGATGCCCCCCATAATGTATATTAATACTGTATGTATCAAGCTTCCTATATGTACCATATAGAAGAGGTCAGGAGAACATCTGGGACACTGTTTCATCCTGTAGGTAAAATGGCCTTCCTCAGAGTAGGCAGTTTATTGAGGGAGCACTGTATGTTATGAAATAGGACTAGTACAGTTCTTCCATCCAACATAATGAGGTTGGAGCAAGCAGTGTGAGACTTAACATCTCTGACTTTCCACCTCAGGAGGCCACAACAAAACAGAGGACTTTTTTCCAGAAGTATTTTACTGTAAAAGTGAATGAGTAATATTAATGCCTAAAACATGCACCAACGGAACAAGAGGCTGTAAAATATTAAATTAACTCTAGACCAGATTAGCATAGCTTTGATCTGCAAGAACAGTACTGGCAAAAAAACTTTAACTTTGTACTGATTTTTTTTTAAACTTCACTGTAGTTTCTTCTATTTTTGTGTGTGTGCCTAATTTTAACTTCAAATTCAGTATGCAAGTCACCCCATGTGTTTAACTCTAGCCCAGATTTGTACAGAATATACATCCTCCTCCTTCAAAGGTTGACTGATTCAAGCCCAGCAGCTATAGTCAAAGGATGTGGGTTATTTTTGGTTTAATGTTAGCAGCTGAAGTCAAAAGTTTGAAGTTCATATTGAATGTGTTTAACAATGTTATTTTTTAATAATTCAGATAACTAGCCAAAACCCCCACCCTAATACTTATGCTATAAAAAAAAAAATCCTTTTAGCCACTTTAAGAAACTGTCAAATTTGCCATCACAAATGAAGGTGATTTTTATTTCCTTGGATGACTAGCATACCCAGACAGAGACTACAACAATCACTTTTGAAGTTTTTCTATTTTTTATGTATCTGACTTTCTGCCACTCAAACCAGTACAACGAACCTATGTTTAGACAAATATAAAAATGAAGCCTATGTCCCAGAAGGCAGCTTTAGTTAGTATATTTATAACCTATTTACAGTTTAAACATATTGCACTTATTTCCCTCTCCCTGCACCTGAAGCTTTTAAAGATGTCTGTCCATTTTCTTCTATGGTTGAGAACTATTCTCCTCATGAACCTTCTCACTTGGACAGGGATAGTCACAGAATTTTCCTTTTGCTAGGAAAGTATCTGACTAGTGCTTCCTATAATGTTGCTGTCCAGTTCAAGAGTCATGGAGCTGTGGTCATCCTGCCATGAATCCAACAGTCTCCCTTTTGTGAAACTCCAAAGTTCCACCTGCTCAGGAGAAGTTACGGTCATTCCTGAACCTGGAGTTGCTGCACACTATAGTGCAAATGCAACAGGCCACTAAGGCCATTCAGAAAGGCTGCTCAGATGGGTCAGCTTTTCAGTGGGCCTCTTTGTGTGCACCTGCAAACAGATTGAATGCATCCATTTTGCATACTGAAAAACCACCGGCTGAATCATGAGTGCTTAGACCAAACAGAAAAAGAGAATCGTACTCATAAGCATCAGAAAAAAATAAAGAGCCATGAAAAGGAAGCACTTTGTATTGGAAAATGGCTATGTATTGGCATTTTACATTTGAATTTTTGCTTATTTGGTATAATGGAAAATTGCAAACGTTAGACAATGTCAGCTATTACCATACACATAATAATTGGGCCACATAATTCACTTCTAGTAGCTATTAGTAGGAAGCCAAGTGTAAAAGAAATAGTATATGAGCTAGTCCTTTTACTAAGGATTTATGGTTGTGTGTGACCTTCAGTTAGCAAAGCTAATGTGATTTATTCCACTGAAGGAATCGGAGTATGTTTTCCAAATCTTTATTTTGAATCCTTAAAATCCTGTCTCTTTTGGTTTCTTCTGTATTCATTTTGAAGAGTGTGTAATTCAACATGAGATAGTTTTTCTTCCTATAATTGGCTCATCCATTTAAAGATAGAAAAGCAGCAGCGCTGGCTTTTTTTTTTATTTCTTTCTTTATTTTTTAAAATTAAATTACTTCCCTTGAAACTAAATAATAATGGCTCCAACTACAAAAATCAAAATGAGGGTGTCAGCAAAAAAGGGGAGATGGAGTGCTCCACAAGGAACACAAATGGAAGGAAGAGATGAAATGTCCAAGCGTGCAATCTTTATACAGCCAAAACACCCAGTGAAGTCAGTAAATACATGCCTGACTGTAAGTGATATGCTCCATTCAGTATTGATGGTTTTGCTAAATACTCTACAATTGCAGTGATCTGCTAAAGCCTTAATATCTTTCGTTACTGAATCCAAAATATCCCATAAGTGCCCAATCCTGTAATCCCAAGTAAGGACTTCCTATACAGGGGAGGGAAGAAAAGAAAAAACAAAAAAATGAAGGGTAGAGAGACCAGAAAATTATGGTTAGATCAAAGACAAATACAACCTGTAATCTGCGCCATTTCTTAGTGCAATGTCGATTTTGACATCGGTCCTGAACTATGTGCAGTCTTAAAGTCAGGGTTTTAATAATTACAGAAAATGACACTTGATTCTATTCTTAGCTCTTCAGAAATATTACATAGTGGATAGATTAAAATATAGATGTGTTGCAGGATTTATTAGTCATTATTTGGAGTCAGTCATTTCAGAGCTAAGGGAAGTCAGTTTATAACTTCTCCCATTAACAAAATACTGATTACCACGTGTAATCCTTCAAAAGTTATTTCACTGATTTGGAATAAAGTCTGGAGGACAATAATTTTTTCTAAAAATCGGTAGTCCATGTGCCTGTCAGAAACACAACGTTCTGTTTTACCTCTGAAAATAAGAGGATCAAAGTAGTCTTCCAGCCCCTATAAAAATTAAAATTTTAAGACTTTAGTTAAGAACAGAGTTTTAAACTTGTTTTTCAGATAAGATTTCTACTACCAAATTAGGCTGTATATTTTACAGGCTCTCTCTATAACAAAATGACTGGAATTATGAACGGAACATTCATTTGAATAGCACACACACAGCTCAAAATCAGAATAATATTTTGCATTTATAAAGCACCTTTTATCCCGAGGGATCTTCCAAAGCTTCTCACAGGCTATACACGTTAAACACCACTGAAACATACAATACCTTCTGATTTCGGGAAAACTTTCAGTGAAATCAGTGGGAGGTTTACATGAACAGAGTGCAGAATCTGGTCCCTGGAACTTGTTATCATCAGCTAGAATGTACGAACTATTAAGAAGATTTTTAAAATGCTTTGGTTAGGATATTGCAGCAAATCAAAGATTTCTGATTTACCTCTATAATTTATAGTATTCGTTGCAATTGGATTTTTTACAGCTCTTCTCAAACAGCCTGTTTGCAAGTTATTCCTGTTCATATTTCTAAAGATGACAACACTGGATCCTTTGAGTGGGATAGAAAAAGTCCAATTGTAAACAGTGGGTGAATATGCTGGAGGAAAAAAAGTGAATTCCAACTAGTTTATTAAGCCTGTTCCCTGAAAGTCAAAAGGCTAATTTGTATTATTGCTAATAATTTGTGTTAGGTGGTGGCCAAATATCCTGACTCCATCATGCTAAGCACATTACAAAAGACAACTCCTGCCCCAAAGAGCTTACAGTGTAACTAAACAAACAAGATGAAATTCCATGCTGCATCTAAGAGGCACAACACCGAACTCACAGCTCAAAGGGAGACAGGCTAAGGTGCCTTTAAGGCCTGGAGCACAAATCATAAAAGGCTCCCTAGGTTGATCTGTGCACCTCAAATCTGCCCAGAATCTCCTAGTGCTCAACAATGTGGCCTGGCCCCAGTCATGCTTCTTCTACCCCTGCCAGTGCCGACCCCAGCACTATCTCCTAATCCAGGGCTTGTGATGGGGTCTTCAAAGGGTAGCCTTGCAGAAGTCTTCCATACGATCTGCATCAAGGGAATCCTCCCAAGGATGCAATCAGGACATTTAGGGTATGTCTGCACTACCATAAAAGGTCAGCTGCAGCGGATCCAGGTCAAGTGACTTGAGGCGTGGGTCAGGTGGCCAGATAGCAAGTGTAGGAAATCGGGACACAAGGGAGGATAATACATGCCTATGTAAGAAAAAGCTCCAAAAATCAGGACTGTCCATACAAAATTGGGACATCTGGTCACAGTAGGTATGGGGAGGGTCTCAAAGCCCTGACTCCAGTCTGAGCCTGAACATCTGTACTATTTCATAGTCCCACAGCCTGAGCCCTGAGAATCCGAGTCAGCTGACCCAAGCTCAGACTTGGTGCAATAGGTTTTTTAACTGCAGTGTTAACATATCCTATGAGCCCCATACACTGCTGCAGCCCTTTTAACCAGATAAAGCTAACAGAGCAGGGGTGAGGTTCCGAACCTCAAACTTCACCTTGAATTGTTACTTGAACCCTCAACGGAGTTAGCTAAGATGTCTGTTTAAACACAGACCAGCTTTAATGATGAATAGTTATTATGCATTCTCTCCGTATAAACACAGTTGGGGCTAATACACTCATCCCAAACGGATACCAATGAAACATTTATACAACATTTATATGCATTTTCTCCATAACAGTTAAACATATAAAGGGTCTGAAAGCAGCTCAGTGTTCAGGACTCTTCAATCTTTACTTCAGTTTCAAAGTCACTTTAGAAAGCTCCCGACGAAAGCTTTGATAGTCCAGAAAGGCCGAGATAATCATAAAGTTCGACCAAATGGGACAACAGGTAGGGCAGGAGCCATTGAGCAAAGCATTTTTTAAAGTGACATCTAGGAAATCCAGTGCAGTGTAAGTGCATCTTTTTCTCTCAATAAATCTTTTAAAACAGCACTCAGTGTCTGGCTTCAGGATGTTTTTATGTTTCTGGTCGTACAGCTTCCATTTTGTGTGTTTAAATTCATTTGAATTATTGAGTAGTCTCAAAAAATGATCAATGGGTAATTAATTATTACAGGCCATTATGTCTGAGCCTGAGATAAAGCAAATGTGTAATTTCAAATTATATATTTACTTCCAACTCTCAAAGCTAGGCAAGTTCCCTCCAGGAAAAAAAGTGTGTTTATGTAGAAATAGAAAGGAATTGTTTTACTGATCACAGAACTGGAGCTGGGTAATTGTGCACAACTAAGGCGGTGTCTTTCCTGCATCTTTGTTTTTCTTTTTGAAGGAAACTGAAAGCTTCCTGGCACCACCAGATGCTGCAGTACTAAAAGCATAGAGAGGAATCCTGTTGTAACTGAACACAATAGAGCAGAAATGTCAGAGAAGCAGCTGGATTGTTTTGCAAAACTTTTGTGGTTCTATTGAGTACAGTAAGCAGCATTGTTAATCTGCCATATTGCAAATGACAAAGTTTGAATTGTATGTATGAAGAGTTAAAACAAATTCCTTATCTTCCCACATATTGTGACAGAAAAATAAGATACTAATAAGCTTTAATGAGATGCCTCCTCTTCCTCTGATGGTCACATTTAGTCAATTGGCTTGAGGAAGAAACTTTTTAAACTGAGTGAGTATTCTTGCAAACATTTGAACAAAGCACACACTTCTTTCCTACTGGGATAGTGAACACAGTTTTGTCAGTTTCCTAGAAGTTAAGGCAAGCCCCAACAAACTAAACAGGGAAAGAGAAATTTACATCATTTATGTTGTAGGTAATGTTTCCATACTTTAAACATCTAGCAGTATTTTTGTCAGAATGTTTGTAAATAAACATATCTATTCATTTGGACATTCTCTTTATTTTGATAGAAAATAGAGATCCCAAATAAATGTTGATTTTATTCAACATAACTAGAGTTGGATGTACAAACTGTTACACAGGGGACAAGCACTGCTAGATACTCCAGAAGAAATAATGCTAACTTCAGCCTTAAAAGAGGGAGAAGCAAGTCTTCAGAGGCAAGGGAATTGGTTATTACTCTTCTCAAATGATACCAGGAGGAAGTAGATTAGTATTACCACAGAAGAAATGAACACCCCAAGATGGATCAGGCTGATTACAAAATAAGATTGCTTTGTAGAGATTAGTTTGGTGGCCTCAGAAAGAGGTATAAAACTCTGGAATGACATGTTCAAATCATAGCCAGCATGACTTAGTGCCTCATTCTTCAGTTATGTATGTAACACTCAGTTCATTGTCTGGGGGCCTTTCCGATACTGGCACAGCTCAGAAGTTTGTGAAGGCTTTTGGAATGAGTGTGCAGTTCTTGCAATACTTTCACATTTCAATAAAGTGCAATTCTACAGCAACATGTTCAATGTTTGATTTATAATGCCCAACCACATTATCTAACCTGAAGATGTAGATATGTACTGACCTGTTCTATTTTATCAAATCCTACTGTCTAAAATAAATAATTCAAAATAATTTTGCACCATCCAGCAATAGATCATAGCCCGTGCTCACATGCAAATGTTTAAAACAAATGTGCTGCTAATAAATTTTGCTTGCATGCTTGCATCATGTCAACCACATTTTTTTAATCTATCCAAAAGTACAGAATACTATGATAAAGCAATAAATTGCATTATTATTTACTTCAAAATGAAGCAGAAGATAATCAGTTTTGTAACAAATCCCTAACTATGTAAGATTTCATGGTCCTCTTCAACACCATAGCCACATGGAACTTCACAGCAACAGCAGGAAAAGAACTCAGGTCCCCCTGCTGCAAAAGTATAGGCTTCTACCAATTACATTACAGGAGAATTCCCATTAATTATAGACATGAGCAGACTATGGCACACAATTGAGTAGTTTTGATTGCATCTAATGCCGTGGTATATGGACACATTAGCTGGTTTGTTGCTAGTATAGTTGTCTCTAGGAAAAATACCTATTTTAACATGAGTTTCCTATCCAATAACAGGGATTGCTTAAATTCAGCTGTTTATTAAGCTGCCATCACTCCACCTATAGGTTAACTCACTGCACTATAATTTATATAAAATGCATAAAATTATCTATCCAAATTTATCTAAGGTTTCTAATGGAATACAAAATGAGTGATTTAACGCAATCATTCTGCCAATGCATCACTGCTCCATTATTTTACAATTGTTCTGCCACCATGACTAAGAATAGATCCGTTAACTGACAAAAAACTGATTAGATACACCAACGTGGCTACAACGCCACAAAAAACTGATTGTAAGATGTTAATGTGTTCTGAAATTTTGTGTCTGATCTGTAGTTTCTCCTTCAATACAACAAGGCAGCTTACAGCAGAAGCGGCTTGAACTGATCTGAATTCATTGTGTAGCAAAGGATCTCATATTTCCAACTATAAGCCTGTGGTGCTTTTCATCGAAAAAGGTGAACAACAGCTCGAAAAAGCTTGAAACAAAGATTAAAGCTCAAAACCTCCATAGACCTCGCAAAGAGCACTTAAAAAAAAAAAGCAGCAGATGTGAAGGGTAAATCCTCTGCACATTGAATTATCAAGTATCTATGAACCTGGTATTATTTGAAATTGATATTACCCAGAGATCTACCCAAACGTCTTCTGCAATCAGTAAATTAACAGTTTAATTTTATTGCTAATTTCATAATTTTCATCTATAATTGACACACTAAATAACATCCCAATACTTTAAAGTAATTCAGCTTCCAAGAGTAAAAAATAGTTTGCATTTATGCCGTGTGTAGAATATGAAAGAATAGGATGAATCAATAAACTCGAGCTTTCATAGTATTTTGTAGATAATAACTCTGTTTTATCTGTGATGTGCATTGTGGATTCATAGATTTTAAAGTAAAAAAGGGTCCATTTTGGTCAGCTAATCTGGACCTCTTACTTAATGAGAATCATAGTATTTCACCAATAATGCTTGCATCACCCCAATAACTTATGATTGAATTAGGGTATATCATTTAGAGAGACTTCAAAGACTTCAAGTGATGGAGAATTTCTCATCTCTCTTGGTAAACTGTTCCAGTTAATTGCCCTCACTGTACAAATGATCATCTTATTTCCATTTTGAAGTTTTCTAACTTAATATTCCAGTCACCGGATCGTGTAATATTGCTTGACTGAGACAAAGAAGTCCTCTAATCTTAAAAATCTTCTTCCTGTGTAGGTACCTACGGACTGATCATGTCACCTGTTGAGATTCTCTTCAGTAAACATAGACCAAACTCTCTTGTTCCAAGGCACATTTCCTAGAGCTCAAATATTCTTATAGTTCTTTTTCTAAACATTCCCCAATCATTATATGGGACACTGGATGTTCTTTGTAAGGTTTCTTATGGACTTTTGTAAGTCTGCCATGTTCTTCTGATGTCAGTTCATGCTGAGAGTAAGAGAGGGTAAGACAAAGAGTAAAAGTAATCTTGAAATCCCTACATTTTCGATGCCATACATCTAGCAGAAGGGGATGGGAAACATACAAAAAAACCTGCCTAAAGAGAAGAGTTGTTAAGCTGCTTTATTGTGTATATGACCCCATTCATGTAACACTCACCTGTTTCCCCTTCCGCAGAACACAACGGATCACTTCTGTCATCCGATTAGCCCCTCACTAACTTTCTTCTTTTAGACAGGTATGTTCATTTCTTAAAGCTATTGGCTGAACGAAATCTACTTTAAAAAGCAACAAGCACAAACTGCTCCTTTGGCTGAGTACATCACGGCTACTCAACCATCACCATCATGCTCTCTGTTACCACAGTTTTGCTTGTGCGTCTAGAATATGCCCTGTGACTGGTTTGCAGCGCATTTGTCTGCAATAGTTGCTACTCACCGATGAAGAGCTAGCTTTGTGTTATTTTGCCCCCAGTAAAATATTTCCACATATAAATTAAATACACTCAGAATGAAGTAAAGCAGAAAGTGAGAGAAGATTCCAATGTTTTCTATAACAAATTCCCTCTCTCCTAGCAGACTCCAGGATGCTAACACTGGGCTCCACAGATGGAAGTGGGTGTTTCAGGGCCATTGAATACTGAAATTTTACTAATCTATTACAATAGAAACATCTGTGCTAAATATGGTGTTTAATACTTTTCCTAATTCCTCGTTTCAACCGTAGAACATCAATATCCAGATTGAATTCATGCTCACAAATCACTTAGTTTTAACAATGACATGTTCCTGAAAGTCACTGCAATAGCTATGGACACCTGGATGGCACCATGGTTCATCAAGTTTCTTATAGTTAATCAAAGACTGCAAGTAACTAATAAGTGTTTCACATATTGCCAGTGGACAGATGGTATATTTATTTATGTCAGCAGAAGTTGACAATTTTTAAAGCATTTTGCAATGCTTTCACTAAGTTCCTCCCCATCGTTGTTGTTACTTTCCAAAACAAATCAATTTCCTAGATACAATTGTCAATGTGGGGAAAAAAATGGGTTAATGAACACTGAACATTACAAATGTTCACATACACTAAAGAAACCACGGAATCCGATTTGCACACACTAAAATACCTTCCACATGTCTCCAAATAGCCATTCTTATCACTTCCGGCCAGGGTCGTCCTTACCCATACGCAAAGTACGCAGCTGCGTAGGGCACCAGGAAATTTGGGGCACCACAGTTCCTGGTATCCTACACAGCTGCGTGCTGCTCCAGTCCCTGCTCTGTCTCTTCCCCACGGCATGGCATCTTCCCACCCCTACTTCACCCCTTCCTGAAAGCCTCCACCCCTGCTCCACCGTGACCCACCTCTTCCTGCCCATGTGCCTCCCCTTTCCTGCCCGCCTCTTCCCACCCCTGCTCCTCCCTAGCCCACCCCCACTACCCTGAGGACTGCAGCAGGGCTGGACCTGTACTCACTGGCAGCGAGAAGTACAGTGGCCCAGCCCCAGACATGCTGCTGGTGCATGCTGGGTCGTGGTTCCCCCTTGTCCACCAAGCCAGCCCCACCTCCTCCCCCCCACAGAAGCCTGAGGCCCCACAACTCTCCCCCCTCCATGCGGCGGGGCTGCATAGGTCCCCAGAATAGCTAGGGGTGGCCCCTTCCAGCCGAAGCAAAAAGGAAAGAATGATGCACGTGTTCCAAGCAGGAGGCCTTCTCATTTGCCATGGGTGAGATCTAGCTGGAATGACAAAGGAAAACACACTGCTGCGGTCCTGGCTGGGATGGAAGGGAGTGGTGGTGCCGTCTCCTTAACAGCCTCATTCACGGACAAGGCTTGAGCATAGTATGTTTGGGGAATCACCCTTGGCTCCTACTCTTGCAGCCTGACTGCACAGTCCCAGTGGGCACTGATGGCTCCCCGCACAAGGCAGGGAGCAGATTATATTGCTTCTCCTGGACACGGACTGCCATTCGCAGCTGTTTTCCTTCCCCACTTCCCCTTCCCATGGGCACTTGTTTTATTGGGTCTACTGCTCAATTTCCCAGTTTGCTCTGGTTTTTGGCCAGCCCCCTTATGAGGAGATAAGAAGGATCTTTCCCACATCACACACTGCCTGTTATCGGTGTAGATTAATCACCTTCAACAGACTGCACAGGAGGTGTTTCTGAGGAGGGGTATTGGACTGGCAAGCTGTCTGGACTGGTTTATGAACATGGGTGCCAACCTCAGGGCAGGCTGTTACAAACCCACACACAAACGTCGCAAATGGTTGTGTTCTAGAATTTGATTTCCCCAGCCAAGTATCAAGTGTTAACTGCTCAAGCACTACACCAGCCTTAACATGGAGTCACAGACAGCCTCCTTGAGCTCTCCGGTCTATCTTGCCACCCAGGCAAGCCTGTCTTTGTGATAAATGGCCCCTCTCATCAAAAATTACAAATATTCAGGTTACTCTCAATCACTTACCCCATGTCAATTGCACCTTAGATCTCTCAAAGACAGCACTTGTAGCCAGTCCTATAATAAACATTTAGTTTAATAACTACAAAAAATAAATAAGTTATTTACAAGGTTTAAGCTGGTAAACACACATGAGTTACAGTTGTAGGTTTCAAAAAGTAATAGATCTTTCACATTAAAACAACTTCTATACGTCATTAAGGGCTAACCCAAACTAAGCAGCTTGGGGATCCTTGTTTATACTTAAAAATATTGCCCTCTTCAAATTCCAAGCAGCATAGTGATACAGATCTTTCTGGTTAGGGATTTTTATTCCCTTCTCCCAGAGTTCAAACTATGATGAGATGAGGATTTGTGCACATTCCCTCTTTACAGGGTGTGGGGAGCAAACAACAAAACCTTTTGTCCACTGATGTTCCACACTAGTTCATCTGGTATCTATTGGCTCTCTTTTGTTGAGCAGGAGATAACACCTTCTGTGGAAAACTAGTATCTCAAACCTGGTAATGCTGCTCTCCTGACTGTGGGAGTTTCCAGTTTCATAACAAACACATTTATAGTTACAAAGCAAATACTTAATTATTACTTTATAATGTAGGATACAGATATTATAAGTGAGATGAATGCATGAAGCAACTCTCAAGCATTTCATGAAGTCCAAACATCTTTATAGATCTAGTTTCACAATACTGTTAAAGATGAGCCGGACTAGTCTCTATGCATTTGTCAACGTTCAGGATGGCCTAGGGACCTTGGTATAAACTGACACCTTGTCTGCCAGCATCACTTGGACTATTGAGTTATTTGCATTAACTGCGTAGCACATGTCCAGTATAGGTTAACTGAGATCTTGAGTTATTGCTAAAGCCCTGGGCACTAGCCAGGTACAATCTGTCTGGATCCTTACTCTCCATTACATGACAATCTGAGGGCTTCAAAGTGTGGTGCAGGGAAAGACATTTTTCACCTCATCCCTCACACAGGGCCAGCTCTAACTTTTTTGCTGCCCCAAGCAAAAAAAGGGGGGGGCCAAAGGAGCGAGGTTGGGGGGTGGCACAGCCAGAGGAGCAAAGTGGGGGGTGGGCGCAGCTGGAATGCCGCCCCTTACAGAGTGCCGCCCCAGACACCTGCTTGCTGTGCTGGTGCCTGGAACCAGCCCTGCCCTTGCATGAGGAAAGCACAGGGGTGGCAGAGAAGAATCTCTCTGGTCTTCCTAGTCCTGATTCTTGACTAGGATTCACAGGAGGGGGCTAGAAGTACTCCCCTCTTAAGGGCTGCTCTATTTGCACAGCTCTTGGTTTGTGGAGTTACCCTGGTAGGTAGTTTGTGTGGGATGAGGCCATCTGGCAGTTTCTCCCCGGGGTCTGTTGTGTCACAGCTAATGGCACTTGCTTCCTTGGCTTTAACTAGACCCCTTTATGAGTTATTCACTGCTAGTCCAGACCGGGTGTGCTATTACAGCCAGCGCAGCTGAAATGTAAGCACAGTCTTCACGTAGATGGTCAGTATGGCCATTTCTTTTCATTCTAACTTTCCTATTTATTTAAACTAGAAGATATCTGTGGCTTTAAGAACAGCCCAAGGACGGAGGGCAAAGGGCTCCCAGATACTTGGCAATGAATTGCAGCTTGCTTAACCAGTTCAGTCTACCCCAATTCTTTAATGTCATGGAATGTATCTGATAAGGTACCAATGAAAAGACATGACTCACTGGTAATTCAGAGCATAATGTAAGTGCAAGCAACTGATGCAGAATTATGGAGAAACTGAAATTATATTTCTTAAGATGTGTTTGCCAGCTGAGCAGCAATTACCCCATCCTAGACAAAGGAATGTGTTCCCCACCCCCCAGACATTACTGGCAAAGTACTTTAAAAAAACCAGTGCGAATGTACTTACATATTGCCTCACACTCTCATAGGGGGAGCGGGGGAGGAATTGACACTCACAGATTTAACGTTCATGTAATTACAGCAGACGGGGCCTGACCTACGTAATTTGCATTTTAGCAGACAATGCAAGCGTCAATGTGTCTGGTATGGTTTATAGCTGAGAGTGCCAACCTCAGGACAGACTATCAGAAAACAGGGCAGACACCCCAAACTGGTGGTATCTTATAATTAGATCTCATCAAACCAACAACAAATGTGCACTCCTGGACTACTACTATATTCGTCTTGCCATGGGCAGTCTTCTTACGCTCTCCATCCCCTCAGATGGACTGGAATTTATGATGAAAGGTTATTTAAAAATCAAGATTCACCACTCATTAGGTTACTCCTGACCCCAAGAGCCAATCACTTACCCCACTTGATACTCTTGATCTCACCAAAGATAACACTGTAGCCAAATTTCTATAGTAAACTAACTAAAGATTTATTAACTAAGAAAAAGAATTGAAAGTTATTGAGAGGTTAAAGCAGGTAAAATACATTACAGTTGAGTCTAAGTGTGTAGTCTAATCTGCTAGTTCTCCATAAATCTCTCCGGGCTGCCCAAAATGGCTTTAGGGATCTCGGTCTTGCATCTGGAATGCCCCCTGACAGCATCCAAACAGGTCAGAGATACAGGATCATTCCCTTGACTCAGTATTTATAGGCCCCTCTCAGAGAAGGATTGCTGACAAGTGTCTTCACCCATGTAGGGGCTTCCTTTGATGATGAAGATTAGGAAATGCAGGCTGGGACTGTGAATCCTTTGTTGTTTAAGGGCCTTTGCTTTGAAGTGATCTTTTCATTTACATTTCCAAGGCTCCAATTTCCAATGGGCAAATATCATGTAAACATAATGGGATAGCCAGAAACAAATCTTTCATTAGTTTTCATGAAGTTTTACATATTAAGTGAACTCACATCTAAATACTAATATCCATTCGTACATAGATAGCCCTAGATCAATGTAAATCAACAAGTTTTAGATGAGTGAAAACAACACTATTAGCATTCCACTAGATTTCAAGAATTTATGGAAAATGTAATTATTGGACATATGCCAAGTATATGAACAACCCCTTTTTTTCTATTCTTACAAGTGTATTGGTTTGAGCACATTATGATCTTTTACTATGTCTTTGGTTTCTATTAGCATGAGAGAGAATTAGCCTGCTGCCTGGGTTTTAGCTTGCAGCCTGCTAGACAGCATCACACTCAGCAGGAAACTTCCTTTACCAGGAAACTCCATGTCTCCTTCCTCACGGTTTGAGTGAACTTTGTGTAGGGGTAACTCCAATTGAAGTAATAAACTGTTGGATATTGACCCTAGAGGAACAGAAAACTAACTTTCCTCTGATTGTTCCAAAGCACATGTTTTTTGGGGGAAAAGTCTGGTCTAAGGAAGTGTAGAGTCACTATCGGATGTTAGCCAAAGCCAGTGGAAGTCTGAGGTCTTCAGACAGGCTCATGGATCAAAGGCATTGGACCAGGGCTGCCTAATACATAGACAGAAGGCATTCTGGTTGTTGACTGTGGGCATTCCAGGCAGAGAACTACAGTAGTAAAGCTTTTGGGCACTTAGGGATTATAGGGTAAGAGGTGACAGATCTTCACCTGTCTGGATTGCCCCCAGAACATAACAGCATTCATCTTCCCCTTACATTTGAAATTAATTTGATGCTCATAAAAAAGATGCAAAGGTTAAACTTCAGAGAATGAGATTCGCAGAATGTGCCCAGATTCCCTCCACACCCCTATCCCCACTCAGCATGCCTAAACACTGCCCTGAAAATAACCACATCACACACTCAGCTATGGTTTGACTCAGCTCTAGTGACTGCGCTAAGTGTAGAAGACTCCCGTACAAATGGCTGAAAGCCTTACTAAAAAGTTTGCAATTCTTATGGCTTTGTTCCTCCATCATAGGACAGACAACAGAAATTTGCAGACCCTGTTATCTTTTAGTATAAGAAATGGAAATTCTTATTGCCTGCCTTTATAAAAACCAATCCTGCTACCTTTGTACAGGCAAAGCAAACTTTACACAGCTCTTCAATTCCAGTTACAACACACTTTAAACTCTTAATTTGTAGTATTTGCAAATAAAGCAGCATTGAATAACCCAGACAACTAGCAACAATGCTTATGAAATACATCCCTTAAAGACCACATCATCCAGAATAACATCTGCAGTAAACAAATTGACAAGTCTCACTGAACTTTGAAACACTCTTGCTACTTCTCCAAAAATATTGAGGGAGAAAACGCAGACAGATGACTGCAATATCTGCTGGTACAAATCCCATTAAAAGGCATCATGCTGTTCCTCATAAATCAAGATTGGGTGAACTGACCAGAACTTTTAAGAACATGACCTCAACTCAAACTGAAATTGAGGTTCAAAAAGGATGAAACATTTTTTAAAAATATCTTTGTTGCATGCTTCTGCCTAGCTCCAACAGAAACTGCTGAAAATATTTTTATCCTGTACTGCTTCTCTAAACTTTCTGAACAAACTTCTGTGAGCTTAGTACATTTGAACCTCTGAACTTTCAAGGATCTTCCATCCCTAAAATAGAATCACTTCCTACCATATAATTTTCTATGAACACAGGAATTGCCATTCTCCATCAGATCGGTGGAGTAGCTAGTCCAGTATCCTTCCTCCAACAGTGGCTAGTATGAGCTGCTTCAAAAAAAGGTGCAAAAAGACCTGAAATAGACAATTATAGGACAACCTGCCCATAGGGAAAATTTCTTCCTGATCCCTATTAGTTCAAGTTTGAGTTCATCTTATAAACCCTCATGTTTCAAAATATATTATTCTGCGCTTTGTGTTTTGTTTATCATGGCTATTCCTTGCCCTTTCATAGATTCCCATTTTCATTGTTCAGAAATATTTTCAGATCTGATGTGTATTTTACCCATTTCTTCTTTAATATTTGTTGTCTGCTTGGTATTTTCGTTATTTTACTAAAGACCATTTCAGATACATTGCCTCTCCAGAGGGATTCAGGTTTTGCTCTCATAAGCGTATTAACTCCTAAGAGTGACCATCAATCAGCACTTGAATGTTTAATGTTTTTCAATATCCTTTGTTTTGCCACGGTTCTCAGCCTTTTATTTTAAGCGTTTTCAAGTGAATCCCTCTTCAGATATATGTTGCCTACAATGATCCCTGGTTGTTTTGTTCCGCTGTCTTCTTTATTCATAGGAACTATCAATCAGTTTCTGAAACAAGCATGCTCTCTATCTAGTATCAGAAACATTTGCCTCATCCCAAGTGCAGCCAAGGAAAGGGAGGTGAGTAAGCATTGTTGTTTTCATCACGCAGTCATCTCTTTAAGATGTACTTTTATTTGAAGAGAGGGAGGTGAACAAGCAAGGCTGCTTTAAAACAGAAATTGCACTTGTCTTTGTTGGTTTTGCTTAAAACCTTGAAGCTCTGTCCCCAAAAGGAAAAGAAAACAACAAAAACATAAAAATGTCATGCATGAGGCTGGGTTGGGTTGCAGTCTTTCAATGAAATTCTTTATGTTTGAGTAGTTTATTTTACATGCAGTACAATAAAGGGAAAAGACCTTTTACCTGAACAAACACAAGCACATGAGTAAGCACAGACTTAATGCTCTTCATCGCACACAACAGAAGGCAGTACATCTGGCAGGCATGTCTTAATCTTACCAGAGGTGCCATGAAATATCTATCATGCTTGTGGGGGCAATAAGTTCCTTAACATGTAAGCTTTGCCATGTGGTGTTATGGAAGACTCCTCTTCTGATCTGTCTCTTCCCTCTCCCCCAATCTTGACACCGTATATCGGGGTCAGCAACCTTTCAGAAGTGGTGTGCCGAGACTTCATTTATTCACTCTAATGTAAGGTTTCGCGTTCCAATAATACATTTTAATATTTTTAGAAAGTCTCTTTCTATAAGTCTCTATTATAACTAAACTATTGTTGTATGTAAAGTAAATAAGGTTTTTAAAATGTTTAAAAAGCTTCATTTAAAATTAAATTAAAATACAGATCTTATCAGTTTAGTGTGATCCTTGCCCTTGCTTTTCCTTGCTGAGTTTTCCAATGTTTGAATACTTTAAGCTGCACATGGGCTTCTGAGTGATCAAGTTGTTAACCAGCTCTGAGAGAGAGAGAGGAGACAGATTTCATGTGTGAAAATACCTGTTCACACAGGTATGTGGATCCAAATGCTGAAAGCATTGCAAAAGAAATTTTTTTTCAAACAGTTAAAGTTTGCTGGCAGAGAAATCCAGCAAGTCAGAATAGAGGCCCCACGATCTCTCTTGCTAGCTTCAAGGGCGCTCGCTAGATCGCCAAACTTTGATGCCCACAATTCTGAGCTTTTTAACTGAATGAGCTGTATTTCAAAATCTT
This sequence comes from Dermatemys mawii, assembly GCA_007922305.1. NCBI lineage: Eukaryota > Metazoa > Chordata > Testudines > Dermatemydidae > Dermatemys > Dermatemys mawii. The sequence continues at coordinate 23,613,176 of ML677366.1, forward strand.
CACCATCCCTCCATTGAAATACAGACAGATCCAAGTCATTTTCATTGAACTTTTCAGGTTTAAATCAGAAAAGAGCATTCCAGCCAAATCGCTGGAAATCTTGAAATCTGTCAGAAAATTCTGATTCCAATTCTTTCATGTACATTCTAATCTCAACATCAAACAGCGTGCTGTTCCGCATGGCATGACAGTGATGTAAGCAGCAAATCAGTACTTTAAAATATCCCGGTACAGTGGCACTGGAACAATTTTTTTGGTGGGCATGCTGAGCTGTGTCCCCTCTTGCCCCTGTCTGCACCCCTCTCTGCCCCAAGCTGGGGCCAGTGGGCCACAGCTGGGGACAGCTGCAGAGCCCCAGGCCAGAAGCTGAGACCCTAGGCCAGTAGCAGAGCCTCTGGGACCAGTGGCCAGGACCCAGACAATGTGAGTGCCACTGAAAATCAGCTCATGTGCCGCCTTAGGCACATGTGCCATAGGTTACCTACTCCTGCACTATATCATCATTAGCCTGTTCTTATGTCAGAACCTGGTCTTCTTAAATACACAAACTGTTCCTAAAAATCAAAACCTAGCATCCGGAGTCACGCCACTGCAGCGCTGTCCAGGGCCACTCCTGGATGCAGCACGCTGAGGCTCCGGGAGAAGGGGAAAGTGGGGAACAGGGGACAGCAGGGAAGATGCGAGGGGGGAGCCTCCCTGGCCGGGAGCTCAGACAGGCTGGGCAAGACGGTCCCGCACGCTGGAAGTGGCCTGCAGGCCTTAGTTTGCCCAGCCCTGATCTATGGTATGCCTTAGAACTGCTGCTGTCAGTATCTACTAACAAACCTATTGGAAGCTAACTTCCTATGATTATATGATCCTTCCTTCAATCAGGGGATATAGCCTGTGAATTGAAACAAAGGAATACCATTTAAGAAAGTGAACATCTGTTCACATGGTCAGTGCCAAAGGGCTAACAGGCCAGCAATTGCAAAGCATAACCAGATCATTCTATGCCTTTCCTATATGCTGAAAGCTTGTGTGTGATCTCTGTGTTTTACTGATTACAATATAGTAATGAGAACAAGTCTCCAACCCAATTAAGACAGAGCAGCTCACACAAAGCTGGCAACTCATTTATTGAGTGACCTGTCAAACATGTGGCAGGATTGCCTAAGTTACAATTTCCATATGAAGCACTTTTTCTGTGTATTTAATCAGGAAACATCTACCTCTAAAGTGCATTCTATTGTAGGAGATCCAGTCTTCTCTTGATGAGTGCGTATTAAAGTTAATTGGAATTACTCATGTACATCAAATGGAGATTAGACCTAGGAAAAAGAAAAACCCCTGATCACATGTAGTGTGAATGGGATAGACTTGCGAGGGACCACTGTAAGCAGCAACTTCCCTTAGAAAACAATGGCATCTGTTTTCTGTTGACTAATGTGCCATAGCATGCAATTTTATGCAACATCAACTTATCTTAAATGCATGCTTTGGCATTTCTCATTCTAATACTGTACAAGCATTCCCAGAGCACTGCCTGGTTTTCTAGCCATTATTGCTTGTATTACTGTCAGTGCTGAAGGCAAATTACTAATGCTGCTAGCAAAATATGAATTTGCTTTCTATAACAGAAGTATTATCTAGAAATAGGAGTGCTACAATAACATGACCATTGACTTCAATGTGGAATTTGACAGGAGGGAGGGGGAAGGGGAGATGGACGACACCACACCCACAAGAAAGTGTTAATTGTACATACTAATTGGAAATGATGCCCCAGTTAGTACCTTTAGACCAAGAGGAACACACACAAGCACAATTTGTTAAAGATATTAAATTGTTTTAATTTCACAGCACCTTCCATCTAATAATCTCCAAGCCACTTTTAAACCTCACCTGAATTAAGGCTCAGCATCCTTTGAAGTCAATTGTGTTGTCATCCTAATTTTTCGGATGAGGAATGGAGGCTCAGAGAATTTAAGTTACTTGAACAAGGTCACAAAAAGTGTAACAAAACACCTGAGGAGAACTCAGATCTCCTTTACGTAAGAAACAAGTCATGATTGGTTTCCTCATACTGAGGAACCGGATCCACTTCCAGACAAAGCAGATGTCTTTCTATATCTCTAACAATGTGTGTGTGCTTGTTTTTGTCTCTTGCATGCTTTATTGTGCTTGTTTTATAATGTTCTGACAGTATTTTTTCCTGTCAGCTTGTTGTGACAGTCTATACTGTTATGTTACCATTGGAGAACTGAAGAGACAGTTACTCGACAGTCCACAATGTACCCTGGGTAATGTCACACTGGTGTAAATGTCTTACTTGGGTTCATTCCCTCTCTACCCATTGTTTTTCCTTGATTCTTCTACCTGTGACTTATCTTTAGTATCATGGACACATGCAGCCACTGACTTTGTGCAAGTTTTTCTGGGTGCAACAGAGAGCTGAAAACACCTTCATGCTTTTTCTCTTCAGGCTTCTGACGAGCGCCCCATAAACAGCCACAAGCCCTCTGAGGCAGGGTCTGTCTTTTTGGTCGGTGTTTGCACAGTGCCTAGCACAATGTGGGAGGGTAAGGAGGGAGGCTGTCCATTACAAGGGCTACTAGGCACTAAGGTAATACAAATAAATAAGATAACCTGGAGCAAATTCCACTTTTGTTTCTAAAACCTAAAAATATCAGTTTATAGTACTAATGTGGGATTCAGATCCATCTGGGCTTCTGAGCTGCTAAATGAAAGAAGGTTCTGTAACAAGTAACAGTATGCTGAAGGAGGAAGAGTTCAGAGTAGACATTAGGAAACAGCTTTTAATGATAAGACCAATTGAACAATGAATAAACTATGACCATTGCCTAAAATGGATCACCACTGAGAATGCCACACTTAGGGCTGAGACACCTCAAGAACTAGTGCTTTATTCTATCAGAGTCACCAAACCAGTAACAAAATGAGCTTCTGTAGCACCACAGTGGTTAACAAGAAGTCAAATTGCAGACCCCTTTAAGCATTCCAGATCCTGGTTCCCATCCAGACAAAGTAGTCTAATATAGTGAGAGGTTACTGAAAACCCAATTCACTGTGCATGAGGTTCTGTCAGTCCCATAGGATGAGACACTTATCCCCAGGGCAATATATATTTAGGATCTTATCATGCTGTCAGCCAATTCTTAGTAAATTAAAGATTTTATTAATGATAAAAAAGTTACTGTAAATGGTTAAAGAATTATATACAAGAGATTGGCAAATCCTCAGATCAGAATTCTAGCATTGATGGTAAATTTGCTAGTTTGCATGAAATTCTCTCTGGAATCAGTCCAACAGTTCAGAATCCAAAGGCAGATTAGATGTAGAGTCAGTTCAAGTCTTTCCATTAATTTTCCAGGGTATTTCAAGTAACTACTTGGAAGATCTTGGTCCCATGGTTTAAACTTTCCCTGCTCAAAGTTAAGCAGACTAGAGATGCAGAATCAGGCCTGAGGTTTCTCTTTTATAGTTGAAACAGGTTGTCAAGTGTTTTGAGCACCACATGTGACTGTGGCTCCTTCTTTGTTGAGTGTGTACTGACCTATTCATGGAAATACACAGGTAATCTAGTTACACTGATTTACGTAAGGGAATGGCTGGTCATTCATTAAGAATAGATAAACTGAAGACAATAGAGGTAATATTACCAGTTTCCTGCAGTGACTCACATCTTTGATCTTCAGATTAAACTGAACAGTCTCATACATAATATAAAGGCAATTAAGACATGAAAGGGACTTAGCATCTATACACCAATTTAGTTATATTGGTAAACATAGGCAAACATTTATCATCTCCCTTGATTCCTATTACTACTAATGAATGGGTTAGTGACTGATGGTCTGCTTACATCTCTTTAATATTCACACACATGAATTGTACTGATTACAATTGCAATGCCTTTTGTTAAATTATGGGTCATACACAGGGGTTAGTAGTTTGTTATGCTGGCAAACCAGCTAAGCATTGCAGTCCCAAAATGATCACCATGTGCTCAGAAACAGCTTAGGTTAGTGAGAATGATAGGCGCAATCATGCAAATTAAAGGACTGAAATGATCGGATGACCCCAAATGGTGTTTTTTCTGCTCTATTTTTCTAATCTTTCAGTTTCTAGTTTCAACTATTCCATCCCACGAAGATAGTTCTGGAGGTCTTATTAAAGCATTTTCTCTCCATTCACTATTTCTAAACACGAAATCCCTTGCAAACAAAGTATAGCAGAGCATTTACAAAATACTCTTTAGAGCACACCAAGTCTACTTCCTGTGACCCTTACCTTCTCATTAACAAGATCCTCCAGCTCTTGGGAGAATGGGGAACGACACCCTTCCACTTCAGTCATAGACCTTCACTTTCTGCCCCACTTTTCCTAATTTAAGACGATGTGCCATTTCTGATTTGTAAAGGAACCCATGAAATGTGTGTGAAATGCAGAATTCGATGACTACAACGTTTACAGAATTGTGGAAACATTTTTCCAGTTGAGATTCAGGAGCAAATGCTCATTACATCCCACCTGGGGGTGGAAGGGGAAGGAAAGAACTTCTGAAGTTCTCTTAGTTCCCTGAAGATCCATATTTTTGTGCAGCTGTAATCTCCAGGTGATACCAGTTAGCCAATAATCAGAGGGGTAGCCGTGTTAGTCTGGAATTGCAGAAGTGACAAAGAGTCCTGTGGCACCTTAAAGACTAACTGAAATTTTTT
>ML677366.1:23622896-23652879 GCA_007922305.1 Dermatemys mawii
AGGAAAAGTGTTCAGCATCCACCACTTGTTGAATCAAGGAAGATTTTGTTACCACCCTTACACATCAAGCTGGGTCTGATGAAGAACTTTGTCAAGGCCATTGACAAAACACAAGCAGCTTTCAAGTCTCTCTGTGGAAAATTTCCAAGGTTAAGTGAAGCTAAGACAAAGGAAAGTGTCTTTGTTAGTCCTCAGATTCGTGAACTTCTTCGAGATGATGCATTTGACCATGCACTGCGTGGCAAGGAAAAGACGGCATGGAAAGCCTTCCAGTCAGTGGCAATACATTTTCTCAGAAACAACAAGGCAGACAACTACAGGTTGTTGGTGGAAAACCTCCTCAAGGCATACAAAAGCCTTGGTTGCAACATGTCACTAAAGATACATTTTTTGCCCTCTCATCTACATTTTTTTCCACCAAACTGCAGAGCAGTGAGCGACGAGCACGGTGAGTGATTTCACCAGGACATTGCAACAATGGAGAAATGCTATCAGGGCAAATGGAGCCCATCAATGCTTGCAGACTATTGCTGGACAGTGACAAGAGATGCTCCATTTAATGAATACAAGAGACAAGCCAAGAAGCGCCGAGTAGACACTGAATAGGACTAAACTATGTACATAATAGTTTTTTGCCTTTTGTTTCATAATACATTTTATTTATATAACCCTTTTGCTGATTTTTAAAGTGTAACATAAACATGACAGGTGAAATATTATCATGTAAAGCAACCATAAACACATGAAAAGACCTAGGTTTACAATTTATGATTAAAACTCTACTATCTACACAATATAGATAGACATAAATTGTAAAAACTTAAATATCTTAGAAACAGTAGCCAATCAGCCAATGTTTTAATTGTCATATTTGAATTCAGCACATCAAAATACATAATAAATATCACATTTTATCTCTGAAGCAGACGACTTCTAAAAAATTGTAGACCAGTGTTATTGTTCCTGTTATTAGTGGAGGGAAATGTCAGTTAATTGTACTTTGCTAAAGAATTTCTCACACAAGATGAGATCTGCCTGCTGACTTTAAAAAACAATTTTCTTCTTGTACAAGGGCAGATATCTATTCTAGCACTGAGGTTAGCAAAACTGTTTATTAAGTGAGGCATTGCAGCATATCACGTTTGATTCCCCCACCCCGTCGGCTCCCCTCTACACACACAAACCCCAACTTGCATGTCTCTAGGTTTGTGAACTATTTAGATTAGGCTTTTTTTCCTTTAGTCATTTTGCAATATGTTCAGACTGAGCCAAGCAACTTTGAGCTAACTATCCGCGACCTTCATCTGGATTTCAGAACAGAATATTCATCCTCATTGTGATCTCTTCAGAAGTGAGCATTGCTGAATAAGGTAGGGATCCAGCTCTAAATTTAATTTGTGCGAAAAGCAACATAAAATGAACATGTTATTTGGCTGAAAGCAAATTCAGTTCACATTAGAGTGAGGCACAGAAGGAAAATATTGGAACAGTGAACAGAACACTTAAAGATTAAAGGTTAACGATTAATGGGTAACCATTCCTTCCAAAGTATTGATAATCTTCCATGTCTCTTTGGCAGCAGAAAATTAGTAGTGAAAGCCTCAGTGCTCGTGTGGAAAGAGAAGAAATGAGCAGTTTCCGATTTCTCTCACTTTTGTTGCTTTTCTTCATCTTGACTCAAGCAAATACACATGGAGGGAAGAAAAAAGGTAATATACTGGCTAATGTAACTAGTAATCATGATTTTTGTTTAAAAGTTTGTGCTATAAAGATTGAGATACTGACTCTTTGGGACTCAGCATGCTTTTTTGAACATTATATTATCTTAATCAAATTCATGGCCATTAAAATGACATTTCTAAGAAAATGTAGTTGTTTTTAAATGAGAGGATACCATTCAAGAATGTAACTGTAAGGTAATCTGACTTCTAGCATGTTTGTTGACAGTTATGTTAAAAAATGTATTTTTTTGAAAACTCTCATGAACCAATAGTGCAATCTGCTCTGTTAAAGAATATTTTCTAAAACAGGAAAATGTCTCCAGAAATTTTACAAATTGCTTCATTAATTTATTTATTAGTGGAGTGCCGTTGGAGTGAAAGGGGTATACCTTTGAAATCTTGTGCTGGAGGAGTTGTGTGTAGAATCATTAAGTTGTTGCACCCCCATTTTCCATGGGATTGTGCCACTTTATGTCGGAGTTTCACTTTGATTACTGGAATATGGCACAACCACAAAACTGGAGTACTACTTTGTCAAAGTTAATTTCATATTCAACCATAAACCATAAATACTAAGTAGCAGTTTTCCTTCTTATCTAAGGTTATTTCCAATACTTTAAATCTGGACGGCATAATAATGTTTCACCCCTAGACTGAGGTAATATGTAGAGTTGGACTTCTGCAATAGAAGTATGTCCTTTGTTGGTAGCTATGCAAGGTTTTATGATAATTCTATTAACTATTTCCCAGAGGATACTATACACATCACTTGCACAGTGATTTCAATTTGGGGGTGGGGAGGTTCTGCACCCCAACCTTTACTTTGGGCTTCACTTTCTGACGACAAAAACTTGAAGAAAAACCTCAGTCGAAACCAGTTTCACTCAAAATTATAATCTGCTACAGGTTCCCACACAGATGGGCCCACAGGTACTTAAAAGGCTGACAACTCTTAGCAAAACATTGATAGGCCTACACAGAGTTTCAAGTTTCTAATACAACTCAGATAGAGATTTGTTTGTAGTTTGGGGTTTGTAATGTAAGCTTTGCCCATCTTCATACAAAGTGTTAAAAGTTCAGGTCATTCATCAAAAACATGACAGCAGGTCACTGTACCCTAGGTTCTCTAACGTCAGAACGCTCACTTGATGCCAATGCACACTCTTCCTCCCTTACCACCTCTGGCACCTTTTATAACAAAGCTATCATTCCTTTTTGCAACCTAGGCACAATTATGTCAATGGACTCCACTTGTTTGCTCTTTGCTTCCCTAGCTTAGAACCTACCTAGTCTTCTAAGAAGCTCATTAAGCATGTGTCCTATTAGAGTTAGCAGGCACATCCATGTTAGTGTCTTTTTTAAACGAGATACTCTTGATTTAAAAAAAAGAATAGGTAAAGCTAAGAAATATATATCTTTTAAAAATAAAATCTGCTCTGATCTCATCTGCACAGAACATGGCTAGAATGGTCTGCAGAGCTTAGTTACAAAGGTTACAGTCTGGTTGCAGCAGCCTTGCATACCAGAGTCAGATTTTTGTCTCATATCAGTTTTATACCATGATAACTCTTGACCTCAATGGAGTTATTCTCAATTATTCAAGTAATAACCATTATTCTTTAAGGATTAAAAAAAAGTCAAAAAGTGTGTACAGTAGTCTAAGTTTCAGGTTTGAAGTACATAGAATGACGCTCCTTTCAACTGGATTTGTATTTGTAGTTAGGTTAGACTTGGCCCCTCACCCTTTCAAAGGAAGGAAATTAAGCACAGGGTAGTTTACTGTGTGAGGGTATTTAGGATGGAAAGACACTAGTAGCTGTCATTTACTTCAGTTGGATTTGTGGGTCATTGTTGCTTCAGAAAAGTCAGGCTCTTAGATGTCATAAATTAAATATGGATTTAGGAGTTAAAGTTTAAGTACCCACATTTGAAAATGTTGGTACAAAGATTGATCTGACTAGCCTCTGCTTGGATGTTGAAGATCCAGATCCTATTACATTCCCTGCATCCTTTGCCAAAATTCCCCACCTCCAACTCCCTTTGTTGGACAACGTGCTATACATTTGCTGGCTGCTGCCCTCTACGCCATCTGTGGCTGCATTTCATTAGAGATGCTATATAAACATACAGGAACAAAAGTCCTTTGGAATTAAGAGTTCTATCACCTCAGAAGGTTACTGCTTCTTTGAAGGCTTTATTGAAGATTTTCAAGATCTGGCTAACCACAAAAGTGAAATTCCAGATATCAGTCTTTCCCATTGAAATCCAAAATATAACTTCAGTCCAATTAATTAAAGACCCTTTTCTTTTGTTCAAAGAAATACCCAATACTAGGGCCTAGAACAAAGAACTAGCCATGCATCAAACAAGTGTCAATGTTTTCTTCTAATGCAAATGACTCAGCATCTTAATGAGAGGTTTACATTCACCAGAAAACATAATAGGTATTCACTTGACTTGTGCATTGCTTTCCTTTTCCTGCTACTATTCACACAGTAGGCGATCACTTCTATCGCACTAGAAAAACTGGAACAAAATACATTTTCTTGATAATGCAGTAGTGCATCTATGCAGCACTGCAGAAATATTGTTAATTGTTTGTAGTTTTCTTCATTCCTTTCAAAGTAAAACAGGTGGTATTGTTTTAATGGGAAATATTAATTGATACATTATTAATTATTTTCCCCAATGCTCGTTGTTGTTTACTACTGGCTTATGTGGCATATTTTGTCAGGAGAGCCATGCTGAATCTACCTGAAGTTTCAGGATTAATAGTAGGGTATAATTAACTATATTAATAATGCAGTTTTCAACTTTATATTGCTCAGCAGAGTAGCCTGAGTGTAATGATCTCTTCTCCTACATATTAGCTACAGCTGACAATGGTTTGCTGAAGCTAAATCAGGCTTCATATGTAGTCAAAGTGTGGCAGTATTTGGATGGGCCAGCAGCCACTTCCAATCAGCATGCATAAGATTTCCTAGCAGGATAAGCAATAACTGGCGAAAGAGACAAAAGGGGCCATCTATCTGCACATGCCAAGCCTGGGTGATAAGATTCATTACTTTAGCAATGGGCCAAAATGAATTATGAACCTCTTCAGATAAACGTGGAAAGCAAACCTCACACTATTCCCCTTTAAAAAAAAATTACTGAAGAATTTCCCTCTAAAATGGTTTACTCCACAATGCATTTGTGAAAAACAAAGGCAGTTTACAGAGTTATGAATTCTTACTTGTTAATTACTCTGATTTCATAAAAGTTGCTCCAGTTTGTACCTGTTAGTGGGCAGTAGCTTCCCTGAAAGCGTTAACTTGTAGAAGAATTATTTCCCTCCTAAGCAGCTAGCAACAGTCTCGTGGCCTCACACTATGACCAGCCGATAAAAGTTTATTCTGGTAAAGCAATGTGTGTGGCATGACATGCTTCACAGTCTTGGCAGTTGGATGTCTGGCAACCTGACAGCATGTGCACATGCGCACACACACTGTTCAAGTTGCTTGTGCAGTTTCAATTAAGTTCAGTTGAATTAGTCTTTTACCAGTAATACAAAATGGATTCTACTTCTCTAATTGGCCTCCAGATTCAAATACAACTACAGTGCAACAAACAGTAAATACCAAAAAGGATGTGACAAAGAGGAACCCAGCTAAAACTGATCATCAGTGGAGAAGCTATTGATACATGCTGCTCTCTCTAACAAATTAAACCACCTTGCACAACATATTGCAAATCCAAATTTGGATCTGCAGTAGAGAAGTCTTATGACTTACTTACTATCAAGAATTTGATTCTCCCCCTCTTATTCCCATGGCATACTATGCTACTGTGCAGCTGCAGTTACTGGCACCACTCACAAAGGTATTATACAATGGGAGTAATAGTGTTAGAATAAGGCCCCAAGGCAGCAAACAGACTCCTATTTCCACTTATTGTAGCTTTGGAGCAGACAGACTCCCACAAGGCTTTGCTTCCATGTCGTGTTATCCCGCACATTTTATGCTAAGCAAATATATAAAACACAGAGCTGAGATTTGATTGGTCATTTTCATACTTATGTATATTAAATCATTTACCCATAGTTCTCTTATTTCAGGGTCAAATGTTCTGTAGCTTGCCACTGAGTGATTTTATTCCCTATTTCAAGTGCCACTGCTCTCCCATTGGGTAATGATGGGTCATGAGGCATGTTGGAGGACATCAGTTAATGTTTAACTCTGTGCTCATAACTCCTCATTTACAAAGGCCACTCAATTAGGAGCCCAGTCAATTGTAAACTTGTCCTCTCAAACATTTACAATAAATACTGGCTATAAAAAACAGCCCTGATGAATTCTGATTTACCAGGATGTCCATGTTAATAAATGTTAGCAATTACTTAAACTTCAGACACTGTTCAGGAACAAATCCTATTTGCCTGGAAACGTAAAAATGTTTCTTTATAGACATACTAATGTTTATATTTTACAGGATTCTCAGAGGGAAGGACATGGTAAGGTGTGGTATTAGGGGATCAAGGGGGTATTCTTTTGGTTTGATCTCATCTCTAGTTGGCTATTTTCAGATTTTGAGATGAGAAGAAGCTGGTAGTTTTAATTTTTATGTAACTAAATTTTAACCTAGGTCGATAGCTGAAAAACCCCCAGGGAGTTTCTGTATTCACTACATATCAAATACATAAAATATTTTGTGTTATACTAGCAATATTTCCACTCCAAAGCTTACATTGTATCAGTGAAATATTTTTAAACCATTTGAGAATGGACTGTGCCTAAGATTGTTACTGTTATCTAAGGGAATGCTTGAGAAGAACTGCATTTCTCACCACTGGATGCATTGTTTATTACAGATATGGGGAAATAAATACAAATATAAACTAACTGATGTTTGTAAGACATCTTGAGGGAAGCTTAACCTCCAACTTATCGCAGACACTTGATTTGTAAATGGTGTATCTCTGCTAAATTGCATTATGTAAGAATCTAAGGGTTTTCCATATTTCTTCAACCAAAGTTCTTATGAGCTATTTAAACGTCATTTAAAAATGACAAGTCCTAGACTCCAACCCAAGTGCTGTCCCCTGGAAGTTCACTAGGGAAAGTGGTTACCAAACCTTTTTCAGACAACTGAAATATAAGAGACTATTCTTGGCTAAATCAGCCAGTTTCTATTCAGATATGTATGTCTAACCTACAACAGAGATCCATAGCTATTAATCCCAGTTTCACAAGTGCATAAGAGAGCTGGCTAGCAGTAGCTTACCTGGATCCAGAAAAGAGACTCACCATTGAGAGCTAAATTGTCACAGCCTTTACTCAGCCATGCAGGGGAGTAAGGTCCCCTCTGTTTAGCCTGCTCAGATCGTAACACCAGCTGCAGAGGGGAAGATGGTTTGACTTTCGCTAGCTCAACCCACCTCACTCCCCAAAGTAGATGAACATGTGCAGTGGGAGCAGTAAACTGTGCTGTGAAAAGGATAAAAGTACCTTTCACCCAATAATGTGGAGAAAACTTAAAATCACAGGTAAGCTGTGTTGTCAATGTTTTATTTTCTTAACACACAGTTTTGCCCCGTCTTTAGCAAGAATGTCAAAATTACCATCTCAGGCACAAAATTAAGAATGGTTCTTCTTTATTAAGATGTTTCAGAGCATAAAACTATATACTTTAATATTCATGGCAAGATGTTTTTCCCATGTTTGACTGTCTGAACCCTGGAATTAAATCTGTTGTGGTTTGTAGCCTTATATTGAAACTAACACAATTAAAACTTAAAAAAAAAACACAAGGGAGTAATTATAACCCAACTAATTCATTCTCTGGTCTGCTCCTGGTATGGTGCAGCTATAAGGTTGTAAAATGTCATCTAGACTTAAAGTAGAGAAGGGAACTTAGATTATCAGTCTCGCAAGTCTTAAGCGCCAATACACATACCAGCAACTGGGGAACAACTGCGGCAGAATACTGAATTGAGAGCCAGCTGGCTCATCACCCAATAATTTATTGTGCTTCATCTCCATCATGCTTACCTGCTGCATAGTGGGGAATAGAGATTAAAATCTACATCATTTTGTAAGCTTGTTCTTTTAACGGAGAACAGTTTTTTGGTAAGGAAATTAATAGATTGGAATTTTCTTACAAATGAGATCAAAGTCATGACAGCTGAGGAATTAATGAGGTGCTGCATGGGAAATCCTAGGCGACAGCTTGCTTTGATGAGGTTTTTAAAAAGTGTGTAAGATGTGCACGTGTGTTACATTGAACTTTTGTGCTTCCTTTAGTTACTAAGGGTGCAGTTTTGCCATTTTTACTGGTACTGAGTAGTAGTACTTTATTAAACAAGTAGTCCAACTGAAACTCATAGGACAACTTGTGCAGAAAGGTACTACTCAACTGCAGAATTTGAGCCCTAGATTTTTAGGGTTATCTTTACAAAAAATGTGTTCCAAACAGTCTACAGTTGAGCAGTTCACGTTGTTCACTTGGGCAAGCCAAGGTCAACAAGAAAGAAATGAAATATCATGTGCACTGTACAATGCTCACAAATAAGGACATTTCAAATTCAGTCAAGGATACTGAGCATACAGAGTTTACTGAATGAAAGAAGTTTTGCTCTTTGTGAGCTAAATTCTGGCACTTAGCCACAGCTCCACACTGGTGGATGTATGGAGCTACCTTAGGGTGACTGGACAGCAAGTATGAAAACAATCAGGATGGAGGGAGGGTGGTAATAGGTGCTATACAATATCAGGACTGTCCCTACAAAATTGGGACATCGTGTCACCCTAAGTTAAGTTCATTCTGTGGAGCACAGGGAAGTTTCAGAATACCTCCTAATGCACAGAAGCATGTAGGTATGATACACCCCTTCAAGAAGGGTGACATAATCCTCTCCTTAAATTTATTGACGCAAGACCATTTCGAAGAAGAAACATGACCCCACACACTATGGAGCCAATGTTTATGAGAAACTGAGTACCTCAACACCCATAGATATGGTAGTATCCTCAACAGAAGGGAAAAAAAGGCAGGACTTGTTTGTAACAAATATAAAGGAGATTCTTAAGTGAAGCCACTGGACACAGATGCAGTGTGGTTGTCTCTATCTTCCAAATTAAGCACAGCCTGTGCCGCTTATTGTCGCTATTTCCCCAAAGCCCAGCCTGGACTAAGCAGAAACAGAAGGGGCTGATTACTACACTTCATTGGTTATGGAGGGCACTCGAATTTGTAGGATTGATTTCTTGATATCTAACATTTAAAAGTAGCAGAAAGTTAAACTAGTTTCTCCATAGATCTCCCCCTTGCACTCCTTTATGCATGGGTAGAGAAAACTAAATACAAGTATGGCCAGAGAAGACAGAAGAAAGGGAATGGAGGTTTTGTGACATGCTTCTTCCTGCCTATGAAACAGCCAGCAGAAATTCCCTGTACCCTCTCTCTGCAATTTTAGAACTGCATATGACTTGCTCTTGAATCTTTTTTGCTTGTTATTTTTATGATTCTATACTATATTGCATCTTTCTAGCTCAATTTATATATCCGAGAGTCTGTTTGTAAAATAAAAAATGTTAAGTAAAATCAGAATGTTCCTGCTTTAGACTTTCATAAAAGTTGTGTCTGGATATCCCCTAAACACCTTCAGCTTCTAATTTAAATTAAATGTTCTCTGAATATCTGTGAGCAGATGAGTTCTCATAAGCCATCCTGAAATGGTTAGGTTCAGAGCTGCTTTCCATTTATGAAGGATAAACATTTTAGAGGTTAAACTGGCTAAACTAAAAATTCTCATCTGGATTTCTGATACCCTGAATATAATAATTATAGTCTAAAAAAAAGGGAATAAAATGCTGAAACATCAGAGACTGACATCTTATCAGCTCAGAGACTAAAATACCTAAATATGCACAAAAGGACAGTTCAAAGAACATATATATCAGATTAGCAGTCAGTGCTCTCCAGCTCAGGTCATTGTTTCTGATTTCCCCTTAACCATCCTGGACTGAGTCCAGGACAAGCTAAACAAATGAGTCTCAGGATTTTAGTAAGCAATAGGTTTTTTATTTTGTGTGCTCCATAACCCACTATAAGAGCTTGTCTACACTTACCAGAAGATCAATGCTACAGCAATCAGTGCATTGGTGGTCGATTTAGTTGGTCTAGTGAAGACCTGCTAAATCAACAGCTATTGCTCTCCTGTTCTCCACCTGATTGAGAACAGTAAGGGGAGCCTTACTCTCCCATTGACATTACATAGTGTGGACCCCACGGTAAGTAGATCTAAACTACATTGATCTGAGTTACACTGTTCAAATAACTCAAATTGCATAGCTTAGATCGATTTTTCCCTTTAGTGTAGGCAGGGCCTGAGTAACTCAATTCAGTCCCTTACTACCTACATTCATTTTTTTAAATACAATTAAAAAAAGTTTGTACTCAGGAAGTAGCCAAAGGACTCCAATACTTTCCAGAAAGAATGTTGCGTCTGGATATTCTCTTATGTTGGAGTGAGGTACTTATTTCTGCAACAGCTCTCTAAATAAGGATCTGTGCCAGCTTCCATTGAAGTCAATGGCAGGTTACCATTGAATTAACAGGAGTTGGCTCTGGCCCAATAAGAGCTTCCAATATCCACAGTAGTTTGTGTACTGTAGTAGAACATCTAATGGTTAAAACATAGTCCTGCCATGACGGCAGGGGACTGGACTAGATGACCTCTCGAGGTCCCTTCCAGTCCAATGAGTCTATGAAGGGTGTATGTAAACCAAAATTTTCAAGCTTGCATGCCTATAGTCTGGCACCTCAATCCATAAAAAGGTCCCTAAAAAACCTTCAGTTAACGATAAGCAATCAAGTGTAAACATATTTGCCCTGCTGCTCACAACCCCACCACACTAATATACCTCAAGGGCAAGTGGAGAGATGCTTTTTGCCAGATTTAGAACCCAATAGAAAAAGTCAGAGGTTCTATATTTAGAACAGAAGAGTTGACATTCTAGAGGCATTTAGCTCTGGAGAAATAGGAGGTCTAGTCTGCTTGATTTTTGTTTTATTTTTTCTAGACACATTCCAGTGGGGCAGGTGGATGCTTAGCACTTTAAGTCCATAGTTAAGCATGACTTTCAAATCTAAGTGTAGATTCCTCTTTTAGCACTTCTCTAGTCACATTTGTATATAAAGATTCCATTCCGTAGATATCCCTCAAATCTGACAGTAGAAATGAGCCCCAACTTCCAGACCCAGTAAATTCTGCTATTAGTACTTATTCTCTATTAGATAGAAACCTGGATTGCAATGGCCAGATTCTGATCTTAGTTACCCAATAATAAAAATTGGGAGTATTTCCAACTTCTGTGATTACTTTTTGACTGACTCCTGCACAAGACCAGAATTTGGCCTTTGTGTTTAGTAGTGACTGTAGTGATTTTATTTGCAGTTCCTGGCTCCATTAGAATTAAAAGGGCATCTTTCTCCTCCAGTTTCATGGATTGACTTCTAATCATTTCATCAGCAAGAAAAAAAAGCAGAAGACGACACTTCGGTCACTCTGCTGATGGCTTGTGAAAGGTTTAAGGTGGGTGGGGACATTTCTGTCTGGTGCTAATAATATTTACATGAAGGTGGTCTAGGGCACACTTCCCCTTGAAAAACTAGAGCTAGTGTGATTATTTTCTCTATAGTGAGCAATCTAGTCTGCCAGTTAAAATAAAAACCTCTACCTCTGAGCTCTCTGGACACGTGCCCAAATTAAAGCCTAGATTTTCCTCAGACCCCTTTGTGCATTCTTACGCAAATGAATTCTAAGTACTGTATTAGAGAGAAAATGTTGAACTATGAATGAATGATCCAACGCCTGTTCCAGTTTTCTTTCCAGTATTGCCAGTTTTAACATGATTTAACTCAGAATATCAACCTCTGTAAGTTATGCCCTATAGTGAAATAGATTTGATAGATCTTTTTGCCCTTCTCTTCTCTCTCTCACACACACACTTTTAGATCGTTACTCTGAATTTATACTAAATGCAGAACCATGAAAGCATGAGCTTTCCCAAATACTCCCAGAAACAAAATCTCAGTCCTCAAAGGACCAGAGCAATTTCTGTTAGGCGTTTCAGTGCCAAGGCAGGTCAGTGAAGTTATTATTAGCTGTAATTAGCACTCCTACAAGCTATTAAATTTTTTACCAGCAGCCAAGATGCATGCAAGACAATGCAGAATTCTCTTACTTCTTTCTAAGATCTAACTCCCTTTCTCATTATTACAAGCAAGATGCAAATATCACCCATGCAAACTGACTTTGGGTAAAGTAAGATTTGACTCATATACCCAAAATGGCTAAACAAGCAAAGATCAGATAAAAACAGAACTTCAGAGGAAGGAAATTCTCCAGAGAGTCTGTGTGAATTATCTGTCTGTGACCTGTTATGCCACATGGTTTATCTAGAATTAGTAGGACCAAATGATTTCTCTTTACAAATTCTTAAATGCTCAGTTCATGACAATGTACTTTCAGGTCTGTGCTTTATGAGTCTGAATATACCTGAAAATTGACACCTCCAAAAATCTGAACGACAAATATCAGGGTAGACTCAGAGGACCAAAAACAAACGGATATCAGTTATGAAGTGGTCTAAGAATTGATGAAAGTCTACCAGCACACCATTTTCATGCACTATATGCACATTCTAACAAAGTGCCATGAGACCAGAAGCCTGACAGTAGCTCTCATTATTAAAAGCCACTGCCACTTCACTGAGGAAGCTACCAGAGGATTTATTTGGGAGAAAAAAAACATAAAAAAATCTGTGATTTTACTGAGATTAGGAGATCCTCCACAGGGAAATCTTAAATCTAGACATACAAATTCTATGAAAAAAAGTACAGCCATTACAGGAATTAAGAAACAAGATATTGTGTAAAACATAACACCAAAGTACTAGCCCCCAAAAGAGAAATGCATCAATGAGTATTGGCCAAGATGGTCACAGATGCAATTCCATGCTCTGGCTGTCCCTAGCCTCTGACTGCCAGAAGCTAGGAGTGGATGACAGAGGAGGGATGTCTTCTTGATAATTGCCTGTTCTGTTCATTCCCTCTGAAGCACCTGGCCCTGGCTACTGTTGGAAGACAGGTTACTGGGCTAGGTGGGCCTTTGGTCTGACCCAGTATGGCTATTAGTATATCCTCCACCTTACCCCTCATATAAATCCCATAGGATTAGAAAGAAAGTGGAAAGACCAAAAACAAGCAGACAATGTAACTCTTCAGTCAGCAGGTCTGGATTCACTCATGTGCGCTTGGTAAACTTGCACATACCCCCCTGCCCCTCCCCAATACCTTGGGCGCAGGGGGGTGGGGGGGAGCACATCAGAAAAAATGGTCACAGCACCATCATGATGAGGGGGGTGCAGATGGGCCAGTTTTGAGTGAGTTACATTTGTAACCTGGCACACAGGATAACAGTGTCACTCTGATCTAGGATTTCTCAATGTCCATGCAAAGGCCCCAAAATTTATTGGCTGTGCCATGTTACTCAGCATTCCCAGTGAAACTGATAAGCAGTGAAGAAGCAGGAGGCGGCCAAGAAAACAAAAAAATAAATACTGCATGTCTTGGTGAGGTAATCTAGGTACAGCAAGAGTGAACTGGAGGTCATCAGCTGTAGACAGGAAAGTGAAGTTTAGCCCTTCATTAACCAAAACTTGTCAGCTGAACACAGATGTTTTCTCTGACAGGCTGGGGGTATGTCTGTTGAATTGGGAACTCCATTTTGGTTTGTAAATGCCATTTTGTGATTATAACCTTCATTGTGACCGCCATGTTGGATTATGGCACCCAGGTGGTGTTGAAAGATAGATAGTCTAATTCTGACAAGATCAGCCTATTCTTTGTGCTCATGCTATACGTGGGATACCTACCACGGGGCTAAACAAAGAAAGCCATCAAATTTGATGGACTCGTAGTTGGTCTTGCAGATAGTCTCAACTAACAAGGAAGAAACTGCAGTTCCTCAGCCTGAGCCACGTGGGCCAGAAGTAGCTGGCAAATAGACCAAGTTAAGGAGAGGAAGCACTGCTTAGCCAGAAGACAGTAACCAACCCCAGGACTCACAGAAAGAGTGAGATCAGAAAAGGCAGAATGGATTCAGTGACTGGTCATTTTCCAAAGATCTGTAACTGTCTAGTACTTTCAGGTGTCTATGGTTAAGAAATTCTTTTGCTAAGGCTGTATTCCTTGCTTTCCTGCCAGTTTCACTTAGGGTGACCAAACAGCAAATGTGAAAAATCAGGACAGAGGGTAGGGAGTAATAGGAGCCTATATAAGAAAGAGACCCCAAAATCGGGACTGTCCCTGTAAAATCGGGACATCTGGTCACCCTAGCTTTAACTAGAAAGCAGAGCTTCTCCAGTTAGGTGGATTTTGGGGAAATGTGTTTAAGTAACTGGGGGCATTGGTAACAGGGTCCCACTGGCCAAGAAGCTATTGTGTCAGTTTTTTCAGAAAGCCTGTTGAGTGCCACAAAGCAAGCTATCATTCTTATTGGCTGCAAGTAATGTCATTATCTTTGTCAGTAACATACAATAACTGCACAAGTCTGAGTTTTCCTTTTTCAGATATACCATTTCCTGACACCAAAGAGCATACTAAGTTGCGCACTGCTGGGATAGTCATATACTACCAGCTATAGGCATCGACTCCGTTGGTGCTCTGGGGCTGAAGCACCCCCAGGAAAAAGTTGGTGAGTGCTCTGCACTCCCAACAGCTCCCCACCCCAGCTCTCCTCCTCCTCTGAGGGCACCGCATCCCCGCTTCTGCCCCTAGCTCCCAGCGCTGGGAGGAGGGGGAATGCAACATGCTCCGGTAAGAGTTGGGGCTGGTGTGGGGTTGTGGGGAAAGAGTCCAATAGTGGCAGGGAGGGGGCAGAATAGGGGCATGGACTTTGGGGAAGGGGTTGGAATTGGGGACAGGGCAGGGGTGGAGATGGGGCAGGAGGCTAGCACCCACTGGTGCTGGGAAAAGTTACGCCCATACCACTAGCCACAGGTCACAGTAATTGCCTGAATGTACATTGTGTCATGTATTTTTGTTAAAATTAATAGAATGGGAGGTGTGGACCTGATTCCCCACATATCAAACTGAAAACAGCCTTTAGTGACATGACAGAAATGAATGTCACATCTGTCATGAACCTTTCCCTCCATGCAAACATCAAGCAAAAAACTCCCCCCAGAAACAGGCGTAGCTAACAGCATCGCTAAAGTATGACTCTGCGGCCCACCTCTTTCAGAAAGGAAGAGAACTAAATATTCAAACTGATTATGATAACAAACAGTTTGGTCACTGACTGATTAATTCATAAGGTTACAAAGCTAAGGAAAGCTTGCTAAGCACTGATATTATAATAGGTTCATATTCTAGCTTCAGATGTGCACTGTTCAGCAACCTCAAAAATGGAAGCAAGTTTCAGAAGGGTAGCCGTGTTAGTCTGTATCAGCAAAAATAATGAGGAGTCCTTGGTGCTACAAGGACTCCTCCTTGTTTTTGCTGAAAAATGGAAGATTAACACAGATCAGGAAGAATAAAGCACTTATTTTGGAATTTTCCATTTTGCTCTTAAGCTAGGGATAAATTTTTTAAAAAATCACATGTAGCCTCCAAATTCATACAGTCGGAGGATTCACAGAAGATCAGTATATTTTCTTTAATTGAATTTTATTAATTTCAGCATTCCATAGTATTCCATAGAATAGATTCTCTTTCTTTGCATGACAAGGCTTCAGTATTAGTATGGTTAGGCATAGAAATACAGTAGTAACAGTTTACTTCATGGTGCTTTGTTCTGATGCTCAGTCTGCTGAGAAAAGCTTTCAGTTGAAAGTAACCTAAAATTATTATATAAATATATACGAGCAAAGTTAATTTAAAATAACATGACATGCTTTGATAAGTACAGTTCATCTTATTCCCAAAACCAAGACTCATGTCCGATATTATTTAACATGACAGTCACCCACAAGTCTTTCATTAAATCAACATGTATATTGAATTTGTGCCTATGACATTTTCCTTTCATGTAATGAACCTAAAGCACATGAATCCAAAACAATACAACTCATGCATTCAATACACTTGATCCACAGCAGCTAGTGATTTATAGGACAGTCCTGTGACACTTCAGATATTCCAAACATGGAAGTGAATAAACTATCCCAAGATGGGAACCACACAAATTACTTGTGTCAAGTTGTTAAAAAAGAAAAAAAAAGGTATGGTTATCATCATTACAGTTCAAATTTTTGATGAGGGAATTTAGGATGTTGTTCTGCCAGTACTGAGCAATGTATTTATTTTACACAGGACTAATCACTACTATATCACAAAGAGAAAACACAAGCAGGTTCACTGTTTATGAAGGAATATGTAGCTAAAGTATGAAAATTCTTATTTCCACTTGTTAAAAAACGTTATTTAAGCATAAGAATATAAAATTCAAAAGGTGTGATGCTTTAAATCTGAATTGTCTGAAATTTGGAGACATCCACCTGGAAATTCTGTAACTTGGTGTGAACCAGAGAACATATTTGGGTGAACTCTGCACTCTTAATTTTTCCTTTTCCTCCCTCATTCAGTTTCTATTGCAGGTGATAATATGTAATCAACCCAGTGCCTTAAAATCTGCACATTTATACATGTTAATCAAAGACTGAGTCTAATTTTGCTGACAGTTACAATTCAAATCCTGCTCCCACACCCAAGTCCCCTGAAGAGGCTTCAATGGAACTTGAATGATGCCAGTTTAATTGCTTCACAAGACTAAAGAAGCTTGTGAAGCAATGGAACTGGCATCACTGAGTGGTGCAAAACATTTAGTAACCTTGCACAGAGGGTATTCACCTCTTGTGAACTCCAGAGTTGCACCCCACAGGATTTCCTTGTTCCCAAGTTACACAGAGCTTTTAGGTTGAAGCAGGAAGATCCATGATTAGTGCACCAGTATGGGCATCTACTGCAGTACAACTCTGCTACAGCTCTCTGACCTGTGGTGGCTTATTTTACGGTTCATTTAACATGTAAAGTTGTTTTGAATCAGGTGACAACTAAACATTTCAACTATCATGCCTGCTAGCCAGTGTTTACCCCATTCCTCCTCCATTCCAACAAGCAGCACTATGAGGTAGAGGAGGGGTTATGGTCAGACAGGTAATCATCCATGCATATTACAAGAAGTTCCCTTGGCCATCAGTCATTAGAAGTTAATAGTGGAGACCATCTCCAAGATAGCTCTATCCAAGCAATGGTGACTCTTGATACTTCAATCATGCCAACACAGACGTGTCTGTGTGACTCCCACCCAGTCCATGCTTGTTCTCATGCTCCAAGCAAGAGTGTCCTTGGAAAGAAGTTAGCTTCTTGCAACCAGGTAGGTAGCCATACAAAAGCAAATGGGTAAACTGAGTCACAATTTTCATAAAAATACTGTAACTTCCTGCAATCTCCTCATCTGGCCTGTAGGTCTCAGAAAAGGGACAGGATATTTGAGTAATATGTTACTATGCAGACAAAAAGCTCATAGCATTGGGTTGTGGTGATGAACTCTATAAACACACTAAAACAAATGCCTAAATAATGGAAGTGACAAGTTTGTATGAATAGGCTGTTGCATTGCAGTGTAATGAAGTGAAATATGTATGCAACATGCTTAAATAGAACTTCTAATAAAATGCTTCTCCTTTATTACATGAAAAGCTGGCTGTCAGTGTCACTTGCAATACAATGGCCAAATTAAAATAAAATTAAAATTCCTTTTCTAGGCTCCCGGCTTTATACTAAAGCAATAAAAGAAGCATTCCTTCTTTGTTTTCAGTATGTAGGCTGGCAGGAGGAAGGGCATGGTTGGTTGAGTTTTTCAGGGCTTTTAAAAATAATTTCAGTGAAGCTTCTAATTTTATACTGGAAATCAACTATGTGCAAGAAGGCAGCCAATATTCAATCAACAAAAGAAAAGGTATGTCTTTTCTTGCTAATTTACTTTGAGTTTGGGATACAAAAATTCCAGTGCAGCCAGTGTTGTTGTAGGTTAACAAAAGTGAAATAAGGAAACCCACATTTGTGAAACTTGGGAATATTGGTTCAAGAGTATGAAAATATTCTTAAAGGGACAATTCTCCCCCATCCATCACTGTGATGAGTGCTCACTGATATTTGAGCTTAGCAATGGACAAAGGTTTCCAAGTTCTCCTTTCATGATGCAGAGCCACATTGTGCTACTCAACCTAGGTCCCGGGTATTTATTTTCTTCATTTTACCCTAATCTGAAAAAAAGATGCATTAAAGGACATTTTATGATACCATATTTACTTGGAGCTGGGGTCCTAACTTGACGAAGATCAATTCCTCGGAGGCTGGATTCTACAAGTAATAACCCACATGTCCTAAAACAACTCATTTTTCTTTTCACCCCTCCTTAATTAGCCACCGCTGCATTACTAGTTAGCTCTTTAAATAGCTGCCTAACACCAAAAAAGGCTCTAAAGTAATGTGTGTTCTGATTTGCAAACAATGATCTGAGAAGTCAGGAACAACCCAGCTGGTTTTGAGGCTACATTCACTTTGAAAAAAGTATTGCTTCATAAGTGGTCAAGTAAAAAACCCTAGAATTCAGTTATTGCATTGACTTATTTAGAAGGAAATTGCCACTTGTTAATGTTAAACTACTTGATGAAAGAAAGGAATCATCAAGGCAAACCCTCTCATCACCACCCCTCCCCTACGACAATTCTATTTTTCCTGAAGTTTTCAGCTTTATGAATTTAGCACAAAGCTTATTTCCATCTCAATTTGCAGGGAGTTAGAAAAGGAAATCTCAGAACACTCGGATGGGAATAAATACTGCATGGGTTAAAGCCTGCTTGTCTTTGATCTCCATGTTGTCCACTCTGAGGACAATGGGAATACTCACAGGAATATAGCCAGTAGGATGACAGTGTGCCGCTTGAGGAGTGGGGGGATGACACACCACACACATGCTGCCTAACTCTAGAAAGTCTAATCCTTTCTTCGTTAAACTTCAGTAGCAGTAAGGATTTATTTTTTATTATTTTTATCCCTTCAAGTTTGGAGAATTAAATATAAGCAGTTCCAGTTGTGGTCCATTTGACCTTGACCCACGACAGTAGTTCTATCGACATGCTCTGGAAGCTGTTAATAGCTGCAGCTATCAAAGGCCAAATTTTAGCATGTCACTGAAGCCCTCAGCATGGACATTTCTCTGAAGTACCATTGCCATCCGTGTTTGGTTTCTGAAGCTTTAAAACAAGGCTCTTTAAAGAATTATTAAATGAAATAAAATGTCATCTCCAACAAGCATTGCCATATGCCAAATAAAGTGTTGTGCTGCAGTAAATTTCCTTTAAAAATATTTTATTTAAAAGCACATTAGTATCTACAAAGAAAAACCTTATTCTCCAACTGATGTGCTAGCAGTGCTTGGAAATTGGAACAGTAAAAACTGAGATAACTGTTACATTCACACACAAATTTTCAAAAAGAAGCTTTGTAAGGAGATGTGACTAAAATCGGCAAATGTCAGGCTTCACAGGACTGGTATTTTTAAAGAGTCACTATGATATGTCAAATCTACAGCATTATCAATCCGTTATGAAATACTTACAGTATATAAACACATTGTACACTGGGGCAACTGCAATACTTCAGGAAAGCAGCTCCCTATTGTGATTTTGGAATTTTCAGTTAGAGTCATTAACATTTTATGAAACCTTGCTGAGAAGTTACTCTCAGAAGTACCCCATTTCCAACAAACAACATTTTAGCTACTATTTTACTCATCCCTAGTCTCTTGTCTTTATGAGGTGCAGCAGAGTCCACCTAGAATAACCCATTAACTAGAACATGTTTACATGGAATAATTTTGTACTGCTCAGGAAAATATTGTGGTCCAAGGAAGTTTTCCATCATCTTTGGAAGTAGATTTCCCCACAACTTTGTTATGGCCCCCATAAGCCTTGGTCACTCACCCCTGCCTCACTGGCCAATCACAGGCTCCATGGGATAACTAACAGGCACATGTACACTCTGCCTTGTGATCCCCAGTCACCCCATACTCCAGTACTTTTCCTTTCAAAAGGTGGGGTCTTTGGCATTCCTGCTAAAATAGACTTGT
The DNA here is from genome assembly GCA_007922305.1 of Dermatemys mawii. Lineage (NCBI taxonomy): Eukaryota > Metazoa > Chordata > Testudines > Dermatemydidae > Dermatemys > Dermatemys mawii. The sequence goes on from ML677366.1 coordinate 23,642,799, forward strand.
ATGTAGTATACATCTTCCCTCACAAGTGTGTCAAACCAATTGATTTCAGCTGGCAGAAAATGCAGAGGCAACTGCTTTCAACTTCCTACATTTTTTCACGCCTATCCTTTTTATTGTAATACAAAAGAGCCCATGTGGTGCTGTAGGAAGAATGAGATCATATGCAGCCTCAAATAACTCTAAATACTCATTGCTGAGGTAGTTTTAAAACCATGCCAATTTTGAAGGGCCACATCTCTAAAAATCCATCCTCAGTTTGTTTACAATGATGGCATCACTTTATAAACCTCCTTAGCAATGGGAACTCCCACACACTTAGCTGTACCAAGCATCATAAATGTGTAACCCTCCTGCCAGGTGGATCTGGCAGCAGCTAGGGCCAATTTCAATATCTAGGGCAGGGGTCTCAAAGCCCCAGCCTGAGAACCTCCCCAGTGTGGCCTGTGGGGCTCCAGCAATTTTGAGGCTGGGGTTCTCCCTTGGCCCAGCCTGCTGTTCCTGCCCCATGCATCCCTGGGTGATTTAAAATGGCCCGGGGCCCCGCACACCACCGGCAGCGCAATGGAGCTGAGCGGCTTCCTGCGCGCTTGCTCCTTGTGGCTGCTAGCCCCTCTCTGCAGCCCTGAGGCGGGGCAGGGCTGTGCCTCCACGTGCTGCCCGCCCCGTCCCCAAGTGCCCTGCAGGGGTGGTGCCAGGGGGCAACACCATGCAGAGGTCCTCTGCCCCACCCTGGAGCCCCAGGTAAAGTCCACACACCCCAAACTCCCTCCCAGAGCCTGCACCCTCTCCCTTCCCACACATCTTCTCCTGCCCCTGAACTCTCTCCAAGAGCCTGCATCCCCTCCTCCTGTACCCCTACCCTATGCCCAGCCCAGAGTTTGCACCCAGTTCCCAAACTCCATCCCAATTCTCTACCCCAGACCTTCTCCCCCACCCAAACTCACCCTCAGAGCCTTAGGCAACTTGTGGGCACAGTTTGAGGTGGGGCAGGTTCTGGGCAGCATAAGTGACATTATTGGCCTGCTGGGAGGATTTGAGGACTGACAATGGCTCGAAGGTAAATTGAGTTTGGGACACCTGATCTAGGGGTTCCTTTTAGGGTGACCAGATGTCCCTGTTTTATAGGGGCAGTCCCGATATTTGGGGCATTTTCTTCTATAGGCTCCTATTACCTCCCACCCTCTGTTCCAATTTTTCACACTTGCTGTCTGGTCACCCTAGTTCATTTTAACAATACAGAACAGAATTGGCTTGAGCCCCTACCCCAACTCAGAAATTTAGTACCACCCCAGAGCCCCACTATGAGAAGACCTCCAAACTCACAAGCACTGAGTCTGTGTATAACTAAAGAACTTCGAATAAAAGGGAAAGGAAACCAAGCTTTAATCTGAAGAGCCACCATAACCACATTCAAAAGCATACAACCATAAACAAACCCAACCTCACTGTGTGCTGAGCAGTCCTTTGCCCCATTTCCCACCTTGTGGTGGGAAAGTCCAACAAATCAACATCCCTTTAAAATATCCTTCCTCCCCTCCCTCCGCTACACCCCACTCACCGTTGGTTGTCTTTGGTTAGTGACCACTCAGAGTTCAGAGGTGCATTCGTGCAGGCAGGAGCATGGAACAATACCTATGCTGCCGCTGGCTACTGTCTCCCGGACACAGGCCCACCTTCCTCAGACACTGCTACTTCCACAACATCATGTTGTGAGGTTCCCCCACTTAGCCCTACTCATGGTGATTTCAGCAGGTAACAGGCAACCTCAGAGCCAGTGCAAGCTCGGTGTTCACTGTCCCCACACAGGGCTTAAGTCTTCATTCCTAGACTAGCTCAGCAGTGATGTCAGCTCTAGGAATCACCACTCAGCAACAAAAACTCTGAAGCGAGTCTCATCAGCTCTATCATTACACGCTGGAAAGGGGCAGGTCAAACAGTATCTAGGACTCTTTAAGCACCATCCACATCCTCCCTAAGAGCATCTGTCTCCACCCATGTTCCTATCTACTTGGCATCCAGATCCTCTGCTTAGCAAGTGAGGTTGAGGTTAGGGTGACTCCCTCCATCAGGACATGCTAAGCACAGTTCTGCTGCCCTTTACTCGTACAATCAGAGAAATGTTTCATTAGCCCCACATTCAAATACTAGAATGATTTGTAACTAACCAGCCAGATTGATCAGTTTGGCAAAGAAATTCCATCTGCTGCTCCCCTAGGCAGAATAGGCACATCTATGCAAACATGGTCTGCTCCTGAAGTGTTTTCCCCTGGCTTATCACTAGCTGTCAGGTAAAAGCTCATTCAGACCATGCTTACACCAGCAATATTTTTAGAGGCCTTCTTTGCCTGATAATTTCACAGCCTCTAGTCTACCATTCTCCTAATGAATGCAATTTTTAAAAAAACACAATAATTAAGCAGAGAAATATTTCATCCTGTCAAATCTTTGGCTGTCTGGAGCATGAGGGGAGGCTGGGATAGAGAAACTGATTTGTCTCCATAGCAGTAAGAGGAAATATACCTGTAAAACTGTCTGCATTGATACACTGCAAGACAATTATTAGAAAGTAGAAATACCTAAGCAAAATTCACAGATCCTTCACAGGCAGTAGTGATTAAAGGGCCATAGATTGCTTAGTTACTGCCACACCATCAGATTAGCTTCCAGTTCTGCCTTTGTCATGGTCAGACTTCATTTTCTCACTGAGGCTCATAAATGGTGCTTGTCCTCACCTAGCTATACTATAATGCAGGACAAGTTGTCTATCTTCAAAGTACTTTTTAAACTAATGAATTGCGGGACATAAGAAGGGGGGAAGCAACCAGGTGTAAAACACCCTTTCTTTAGTCAATCACTGTAGAGGGCTCTGCTCGGAAGGCTCTTTTTAAATTATAGAGAAATTCTATTCTTATACCTACTGTATGTAACTCACAGCTCACTCCCTCTCTTGCACTGCTCTATACATCATATGCCCCAAGAAAACACTTCTGTTCCTTAAAAGGAAGAACATCGCCTTCTACCAAAAGCCTACCCTGTGTTCAAGCAGACAGTGTAAGCCATTGTGTCTTATCAACACAGCGGTAAGGGACAGGTGTGGGCAGTCAGCAATACCTTCTTTAAGTATCCATATCCAGTGCCTTATGCCTAATCACTGCAATATTTGCTCAAGTGGATGATGCTCAGGGAGTATGCCCTATGTCAGTTAAATGAAGCTGGACCAGAATTTTATTTGTTCATTTTCATTTATTCCCATTTTTCCTCAAGCACCAGCTCTGTCCCTAGATTAGCTCTGGAACAGAATACTTTCACAACAGCAGGGCTTCTCCCTAGCTTCTAAACATACATTGCTCTAATCTTTGAATAGCTTTATTGTCCACATATGAGCAAAAACACAACTGGTTCTTCAGCTCACTTCTCAGCCAGTCCTTACACAGACAGTGTTGCTCTCCGCCTGCTATGTTACTCTACTAGAACAACAGGTCCAAGGCAACTTTCCTGGGGATCTGGCCCCCTCTTCTAAGACCTCATCAAGGAGTTAGCTCCACTCCCAAGCAAGGCCTGCCCCAATCACTCCTGTGTTTGCCCTATGACAGACCTCTATAGACCCAAGTATAGCCCTGTCCCTTTTAATTGGCTCAACTGACCTCACCTGCTCTGACACAGAGGTGCTGGGCCTGGTCAACTCAAAGGGACCACCTATTCTGTGACAAACAGTATGAATGATTTTTGGTCCATCCACAAATATTTACAGGGACATATTTCAGATATTTTCCCATCCCATCCCACCCCATCCCCAAGCATCAGGAAGTTTGAGTCACGCAACTATATTGTGGACATTAGGAATATACAACAAATGCAGCAAAAGGATTCATCAGTTCCACGGAGCACCTCTTGGTTATTTTCTACCTCCCATCTCCACGTGAGTAGGCTGATAAAGGGAATGGTGTGATTCCTTCCGTAAAGGGTTGAAGCCTATTTGGAAAATGTTATTTGAAGTGTCAGGTGAACCTGACATTTTTGGATAGATAACAAGCATCCAGGTGCACACTTGGCGTCTGTCACACTTGCTTAAGGTTACAGGATTCTTGCATGGAGATAATATCAGATAGATACTAATTAGGAGTGGGCAAAGTGGTTTGGCTAAATCAGCAATTAAAACCTTTGCCCAAAAAATGAAATCAAACCTTGTCCTAAGCTTGAGAGGTGTTGTTAATTTTTCTTTTTCACTTCATTTATACTGAGACCACAAAGCTGCTGAAATACCATGAGAAAGGCAGTCCTTGTGGCACTGCTGGCCTGGCTGAAAACAAGAAAAACTGGAAGTTGCACACAAAAGCACATTGTTCTGAAATTGCCAGTTCAATTTTTCAGATCTGACAAGTTCAGTTGGCTAAAACAAGCAGCTACATTTTTGCATGTTTATTCAAACTTTGGTTGGAGTGCTGTTGTAGCCAGGTCAGTCCCAGGCTAGACACAAGGCGGGTGACGTAATATCTTTCATTGGACCAGTTTCGTGAGCATTGCCCCACACAAATATTAACACTAGATCATTCTGACAGAAATTGTACCAGTTGCAAAATTTTCTTTTCTACAAAACTGTCTTTTAATTTTCATGCAAAAACGTTTCTAGCAAAGGATGTAGTTTAAAAAAAATAAGTATGACCTGCTCTCCTTGCACCCATGCAAAAGTCCATAATATACTCTGCCAGAGCATTGATTCTGCATCAGTGTTTGTTTTGTTCATAAGAAAAATTGTCCTGCACTAAGTAAATGTGTTTTTACTGCAAACCTTCTAAGAAAAGAGGTAATGAAACTGAAGGATTGGAGGGAAAATTATGTTTAGGATGAAATGAACACTTTTTTAAAGGAATAATTCTCGCTACATTTCAGCAAAATATGTCCTTTAGAGTGGGCTACCACACAAAGTAGTAACTCAGGACTACAAAGTGCTTCAGGAAAAGCATATCAGTTGACAGATTAGAATAACTGCTACATACCTTTGAAGTTAGAATGCTTAGAATACAAATACTGTAATTATATAGTACTGTAATTATAGTTAATAGTTACCAGAAAGGTTAGAAAGGAACTTGTGCAAAATAAAGGAATCTCTCTCCATTTAATTGGAGGTTTTGCTATTAGATTTGTCAGTCCTAGATGGAGGAGAATGTATTTCTCTTTTTTTAAAAACAGCATGCTCTTTATGTGAATCCATAGAGAAAATTATGGAAGTTATTAAACTCCCTGGTAGAAGTGTAATAAATGGAACTAGGTAGATTTTTTTGCTTGGAGTGTGAGTTGTTTAGTCTAGGCAGCCACCATAAATCTGAACAAAATCTATGATGTTGCTACACAATAAAATGAAAGAGAAAGAGGACACATACATCACATAATCTCCAAGGGGGTTGGGTCAGTTCTTGGAAATGAAAGTGAATCTATCTTCAGGTGTTATTTACAGGTTATACTCAGGAGCCTTAGAAGCAAGAGAATTTCAGACAACTGTTGGCATCCGATACTCTTGGACATGGAGTGCCTGTTCATATAATATATCTTTTAAAAAGAAAACTGGAAGGCACTATAAAAGCTATTCTAATTACTAAATATTTATAGTAATAGAATAAACAATGGTGGAAGAAGCCATTATGGCACCTTCCTAACTTTGAGAGATAATAAAAGCAGTCCTTCTCCGGAATTCACAGGAAAACAAGATACCTTCAAAGGTTGCTGCGAAGTATTTGTATATGTCCTGCAAAATTCATGCTGGCTCTAATAAAAGAAGGAATAGAGCTCACCATAGAGTAACTTTCAAAGTCTACTGCTTCTTAAACTTCCTTGCTGTATTTGCATTTCCTGTATTTCATACACCATCCGCATTTTTATTAGACCGAACTTCTTGCTAGGAAGTAGCAGCTCTCATGAGGAAATGTCAGCACGAATCAGCAATAGATGCTACCTAAGTCTCTAATTACATGCCCCTTTCACTTTAGAGTCTACCTGCCTCACAAATACTAATGAATGTATCCATATACATACATGGAAGTTAAGGAAGTACTGTTCTTCCCAGTTTACAAAGGGGTGACTGAGGTATCAAGAACTCCTGAGTCTCAGTCCAATGCTTCATGTATTCATTTCCAAGACCATCCTTTCTCCCTGCTGTGTTTCTAAAATCTGGTCTCTTAATACAAAAGGTGGAGATCTATAGTCTTGTAGTCAAATTATGGGAGTTTTCCTTTAATTTAGCCAACTGGGATTCATTCCAGTAATTCCTTTGTAGTGTTTTTCTAGGAATAGCTGATCAGCTCAGACTAACAGCAAATATAGAAACATTTTAGGTTTATTTTTAACATGTGAGGCAGTGAAAGAAAAACACAGAGAAAAGGTAGGTATTTATCAGTTGTTACTTTCTTCTTAGGTGCTTTAAGTGGGTCTATCTATATGGTACATGATTAACTAATTACGAGTAAGAGTGGTGCATAATATTGTTACAAATATGTTCCCACAAGGCTTTTACCATTGTTTACTTTCTTTCTTTCTTTCTTTCTTTCTTTGTTTTTTACTATTTGGGGAAACATTTTCTTAAGCTAAGATCATTCTAGAAACAAAATCTGGAATACTGATAAGTAACTTAACATTTGTTTCCTGGCCCAGTCACGTGATCTAGATCATCGTTCCAAACACAAATGATTATTCATAGTGCAGTAGCATCTAAGGGCCCTAGTTAGAGGCTCCTGTGCACTAGGTGCTGTGTACACACACACACACACACACGCCCCTACCTGACTGGAGTTGCTCTACACTATCTCCCATGGCTACTAATTCCCTCACCCAATCCTAGAGCATACTTTTCCATTTCATTGAATCAAAGCTCATCCTGTTTAAATGAGTCCCTCTGACTGTAATTTCCAGATTATTTTGTAATTTTGATTTACATTGAGGTGCAATTCCTAGTCCCAGCACACAGACAGACACTTGAGCTATTTGCAATGTAGCGTTCCCCCTCTTTCCTGGGCAGCTAGAGCGACAAGAGAGACATTTCCATAGTCACAGTTTTACTTCGCCTCCATAGTGAAATATATTCTCTATGGTAAAAGATTAGTATAAATCCCATTCATGCCATCTCCAGCATCCTGCCTCTCCCAGTCCCAGTAGAATGGTCAGGGCATTCTCTGACTGTGGGGGAGAAGATTTGCAAAATCCTTGTGTGTTAACAGCTTCTACATATTTCATCTGTTTAATTTTCTTTACATTCCACAGTTATAATAAGAAGGATTGGGGGTTAGGAACAAAATACCTCTGTGGGCAAGTTATACCTTAAATGTTCACTGCAGACTGACTTGTACCTTCCTCCGGAGCACCTGATGCTGACCATTGTCAGAGGCAAAATACTGGACCTAGATGGACCACTGGCTTGATCCAGTGTGGCAGTTCTTATGCTCCTAATTTTACAGTCACTTTGTCCACTGTCATTTTTACACAACAGACTATCTGGCTGACCTTGCATGATTAGTTCTATGGAGCTGTTTTTCTCTTCTGAGTCTTTACATGAGGATTTCTTTATTACACATTAGAGAACTAGTTGGTGATACCCAAATCTCCATTTTTATCTTTTAAAAAGGACCGGTAGAGGATTTGCCTTTCTCCAATCCCTTAGTTCCTTGAATCCCTGTTTGTCATGAATTTTCAGAAGATAATCTGCAATTTCTGCATCTAGTCCCTTGGCTAATTGAAATTAGCCCTGCTGACTTATTTTCCTCCCTTCACTTACATACTTAATCAATCAAAATGAACTTATTATACTTAAATGGTAGGCATAGATGACACTTGGTCCCTGCTAAAGACCAGTGCAGCAATTATAGTCAGAATATTTTCTATTGCCAAAAGACTCAGCTCTTAATGCGCATGAAACAGGTGCACAACACATGAACACATGGGCAGATAACAAAAATTTTCTCTCTCAGAAAGTTCTTACTGAAAATTTTTGTAAGAAAACTATTAGCTACAAAGTGTTCCATCCAGCAACAGAATAGGGAGGCTTGAACTTGGGGTGAGGGGAAGCGCGTTAGAAAACTCAATAAGTCAATAGAAGCAAAACTCAAAAGATAACAGGTTTCAATTCTATTCTGAATCTTGAGCAGAATCCCAAGTTCATTTGGTACAAAATGATTTTGTAACCAAGATTCCCCTCTAGAATCCTCCCAGTTGAGTGCCCAATAGCTGCAGTCTAGTGACAACTCATTTGGGGATTATATTGTTCCAACTGCATATGTGTCCTGTAACCTTTCTGCAAATGGTAAGGATAAATTGTTCAGCCATCTGATCCTACACTATTGCTGAAGAACTTTTTGATTTCTCTCTTATAATCCAACTATCTATCTATATACTATGAAAGCTTATATCCAAATAAATTTGTTAGTCTCTAAGGTGCCACAAGAACTCTTTGTTGTTTTTGCTGATACAGACTAACACGGGGCCACTCTGAAACCTGTTACCTATTAACCAGTGCTTGAACTAGAGTCTCTGCTAATGCTGCATTTCTTAAATGAAGCTTCAGATCCTATGTTGGCTCTTAAGAACACAAAGCAACCCTCTACAACTTTCTATTACCATTTAAATATCATTCACTGTTCAACTCCTCTCTCTCTACGCTATGGGGACCACTCCAGCAGGTGTGTATAATGTGGGCTTTGGAGGAATAGGCACAGCAGTATGGAGAACTGTCCATGTTGAACTTAGGAGGGTCCAGGCCTAGATCATCACTTCTCCACTATAAGCTATTAATTCTCAAGCTGTCTGGGAGCTCAGAAGGAATTCATTTGATACCTATTCCTCTTCTCTCAGCAATATCAGTAGAGTCAGAAGAGTGGATGATTTTTGCAATTGTTTTTGCTATCATTATTCTCTGTCATGCCTGGCCATAGTACAGAGACCCCACTGGTTTCTTTAGCTGATGATCTAGTGACAGTGGACAGAGGCTGAGCACAAAGTATTGCTGACATGCCAGCAGGATCAAATTGACCAATGGGATTGTTCTTTAGATTCTCTGTTCTTTGCTGCAGGTCTCAGAGAAGAACCTGGGAAGTAGCAGACAGTGGATAGCACCAAGTAGCTGCTCACTTGTGGTGGTGGTGGCACACTGTTCTGATCAGCCATGGTCTCTGCGGCATATATACAAGGCTGCCAGGGAGACTGTGAGGCATTGTGGGTTGCTGGTAACACTCAGCTCTAAGTCTCTTTTTCATCAGTTTGCTCTTTGATCAGAATTGTCCTTGCTTGTCCAAGACACGGACATGAACTAACTCAACTGCAGCTCAGTCTTGGGTGGGCAGAGGTAATGCTGGCAATGCAGTCTGCCTGCTTCGCCTAGGGGGTCTGACAGCTGCACATTTCATCTGTGCTGTGTCTATCTTTAAATTGCATTTGCTTCCCACTTACTTTCAGGGGCAACTGACAATGGTGGTCCTAGTCTAGTAAATCCTATATACTCTAGGAATGGCTTTCTTAGGAGCCAGCTCTCACACTATGCTTTATCATGATGGCCATCAGCAGCAGAGGTATTTTTCCTGACAGTCACTGCTTGCACACTCTTGGAGAATGGAGAGTCCCCAGGAATTCAGTGCCTGTGACCACCCAAATTTATTAATTGACGCATGGTACCAAACACATTGTTCAAACACTGGGTAATATAGTGTGTTTGGTTGGGGGAGATCTATGCTCTGCATATTTGGGACAGATTAGTCTGTTGAGCCTTTACAGTAAGTCATCATGATCCAAGATGCTGCAGCACTGGGTATATAAAAACCATAAACTGAACAGGCCAGTTACGGTGGAGGCCTACAAAAAATTAATCAAAACATTACTTTTGATGTGCTTTTTTATCAGTAATATTATAGTGAACATTTGCTGGACACAACCAGAGTTCTGAAGGGGCAGGTGTGTGAGATGGAAAGGAACTACCTACTGCAGTGGGGAGAGTATTAATCAGAAACAAAATGGACCTGTAACCCACTATTTAGTAAGAATCTGAGGGGTAGCCATGTTAGTCTGGAATTGCAGAAGTGACAAAGAGTCCTGTGGCACCTTAAAG
>ML677366.1:23653279-23721389 GCA_007922305.1 Dermatemys mawii
AAGTGGGTATTAACCCACGAAAGCTTATGCTCTAAAATGTTAGTTAGTCTTTAAGGTGCCACAGGACTCTTTGTCACTTCCACTGTTTAGTGTATTACATGTCACCGTATGGGCCTCATGCTTTAGCTCTGCAGATCTTGGGTTCAAGTCACTGGAGATGACCAAGCTGATGGGTGTTACAGAAGCACTACTGTATTCCACAAAGGTCTGTGAACATAACAGAAGGGAACAATTTTATATTATTTTTGATTGATCAGTGACAGCAAGAACAATGTGTATTGTGAATTCTCTATATCACACACCTAACTGCCACAGATTTATACATCCTTGGGGAAAATCCCCTATCATTTACAGTGTGACCAAGTGGCCAGAGCAAACAGGAAGTCAGGATTTCTGATCAGCCAATGACCTTGTGGCCTTCAGCAAGTCACTTAACCTGTGTGTGTCTCAGTTTCCCCATTTGGGTTGTGTGTAGTATACTACATACCCACCTCAGAGTGCAGAGGTCAAAATAACTATAAAATACTTTCAGCTCCTCAGATGACAGGCACTATACACATACAAACGGTTTTTATCACCACATTGACAAAAGACATTGCATGTTTTGACTACACAGTGAATTTCAATAGAGTGGAAAGACATGGTCGTTCTTGGCAGAGGCTGAAGAAATACGATTTATGCAGCATGTCCTTTCCCACTCTGAGTCACTGCTCTCTCCCATGCATGAACTGTCATCTCACCTTCTCTGCCGTACAGGATGTAACAGATGCTGGATTCAATACACCAGCCAAAAACTGGGAGCATGGGTAGATTTGTTACATCCACCATGTGCTACATAGAATATGCACAGTAGGGGAAGGTGACTTTTTGGTGGCAAAAAATGTTAAGACGACAACACAAAATTAACCTCTTCTAGGGCATCTGACTGTCAGGATTTTATTAACACAGCTGTTCTCATGCATAACCCCATCTTTCTCCTTCTCATTCCTTCAGTTGTCACATCTCTGCCTTGCACAGAAGGGCTGGAAGGAGCTCACTCTTGTATGATTTTAGTAGCATTTGTACACTTATAGAAGAGGCTGGCTTTATGCTATCAAGCTGGGCAAATCCTCAGCTGCCCACTTGGGACAGGATTAAGGCCCCTTCGCGCTGCACTAGCAGTACAAAGAGACCTGAGCGGGGCCAAGGATTTGGCCCATATAATTTAATTTTACTTCCTTGACTATTAATCTATATTACTTCTAAGACTCCTAGGTGCTAATTGTGCACATAAGCAGTCTATACAATGCATTTATTTTATTTACTATTCCCTCTGTTCATTGCATCTCCTCTTCCGTTAGGCTCTGTTCCTGCAACTGCATAAACAGGAACATACCCCTTGTGTGCACACAGGATCCTAGTGATTCCAGTGTGGCTCTCAATGGGTGCAAAGATACATCCACACAGAAGTAACTTCAAGATCAAGTTCTTATACTGTAAGCGCTTCAGAAGAGGGGAGGTCTCTTCTGGTGTGGTTGTAGAGCACCTAGCACCAGGAGACCTGGAGGCTGATGGTGGCCTCTGGGCATCACTGCAATACAAATAAGTAATACTATCATCTTCTTTAGTATATTCAGTGGAGTTATTCTGCTCTAATACTGTAGTAACTATGATCAGAATCTGGTCCCGTACATAATGAAATCCAAGAGAATTTGTAAAATGAGTAGTTAATATTAAGTAGAATTTAAATCAGCTTACAGTTTAATTATAGACATATGACATGGATCTTAAATATAACCACTATCAAGTGTATTTAATTTTTGTTTTTCACTGGTAGCAATATTTGCTTCTTAAAATGTGTATTTCCCTTTCACATCTTGTTCTTTTCATGGAACCAGTGGGAAACTTGCCCTGTTTATTAGCAGCCAAAACCAATGAGGTGATTAGAGATGTCAATAAAGCTCTTGGCATGCTGCTAGCTAGCTAACGTGTACTCCTCTTTTCTGGGCTGGTGACCGTTTCTGTAGCCAGAGAGCAAGCACGCTCTGGTTGAATCGTTCCTAAGCACCAAAGAGTGTAGGGCAGGAGTATTAGAAGGAGGGATTTTTGTGTGTTTGTTTGTTTGTTTGTTTTTATAATAAGCTTCCATGGTGGTAATGTGGTAGGTTTTAAAACCAGAAATATTTTATAACCTTGAAGACATTCCCTGTCAGGTTATGTCCACTGCCACTGTGACCACTTAATAACTAACTACTAATACTATTAAAAATACCTATAAATTAAAAAATATTATGTGTTTATCTCTACAGCATCCCCACTTTTCATAAACGTTAATAAGTTTGCAACACTAATATAAGACAGAGGCCAAACTAGAGGTTACGGAGAGGTTAACTGACTTGCCTAAAGCCATAATGCAAGTCTGGGACACAGCTGGAAGAGCCAGGTATCCTGACTCTCTGTCCTGTGCCTTGCCCACAAGTCCATCCCTCCACATTTGTTTGTGCTACTAAGTCACAAAATTGGCCTGAATTTCAGAGGCGTTCAGCACCTAGTAACTGAGGTGGAAGTTGTGGGTGCCTTGGGGAAGGCACTTGAGCAGCTACTACGCAAGGTCTCACTATATGTTGAAGTGTTGCTGACTATCCGGGACATCCTGGTCATTGCTAATGAATTTATTTTCCTCCATTGTAACCACATTTGGCATTCTGTGCTCCTTGCTCTAGCTTTCAGCACAACACCGTAGGGGACTCAGCAACTGGGATAGTCACCCCACTAATGAGGGTGGCTTATTTTGAACATCCAAAAGTTGTGAGTAGGGGGCTTGTCTCTAAGACATGCCCCTTGATTGAAGTTCACTCCTTCACAGGTGTGTGCTAATTATCCAACTGACTGTCCCATTTCCACTTCAGAAGTGGCTGCATTTCAGTGCTATTTTATAGATGTCATTTGGGGAGCACTCTGTCCTCTTGAGGATGAAAGGCACTAGAGCAATTTTCAAGATACCTGCAGAAGAAAAGTAGGGATTTGTGATATTGCATGCCAAGAAAAACTGTAAGTGAAACTAACTCCCTACTCCACTTGCTTCTAATATCAGAACAAACACTTGCAACCTGAGCCTGCCCGGTGCTGAGCACCTACTAAAAGGTCTGAGTGCTCCCAACTCCCACTAATTTCCAAAGACATTCAGCAATTTATAAGCCCTTTGCTAGCCTAGTTCAAATCTGAACAGTTTCTTTCTTATTGCTTCGCAGCTGCCCTCTTGATTCACTGTTTGCTCTTTCCAGGCTGTCAGATCTGATACCAGTTGGTGATCTCATCCTAACTGTGACAGGGCCCAGCTCCTGTAGCCTCACTTCTTGCACCAACCCAGACCACTCAGAGACTTCCTTGCTCAGCAGCAGCAGCATGTACTTTACTTACTGTGTCTGCCTGTCTCCACCAATACAGATCAGTGCTTCCATGCCCTTGCACTGTGTTCCCACTCTGTTCCTTTCTTCCAAGGAAGGAGAGGTTGAAGTGTCTGTACTCTGAAAACTTCCCTTCACAGGAAGGAAGCACTTTGCTGTTAATGGGCTGATTAGCTCATTAACTTCCTAATCCCAGTCCGACCTGGTAATCAGGTATAGTTCTTAGATCTTTACAAGGGGAACTAATTAGTGCTTATAGTGACCAGAGTGCTGGCTGATGCTCCATCTCACAGCACTCTATCACGCTCACATTTAAGATTAGGGGGATTTTCCTATTGTTTCTGATCCAATGATAGACCGACTCTCCAATTGGATCCCAGCAAGTATCACAAGGAAAACACCTCACACACTCTCTAGAAATCTGAGAACACACTTTTTTCAGAAAATCCGATATAATCATTCCAGTTTTGGTTTTCCCACACACATGTAAAATAGCCAGGAAAAATCAACATTGTGTGAGTTTGTCATAGCTTTTCTTCACTGAAATTGAATAATGTCATTTTAGTATCTGGCTCACACACAGCCTGTATGTATCTCTATAGCTGACTTTTTTGTTTCTCACTTTTTGAGATTGTTGTTCCTTTAATGGTATGAGAACACAGATTTTTGTGCCTTGAGTTTCCCTTTCCTGACAAAACTCCTAATCAAGAAAAAAAACATATGCCACATCAATATGTTATGGCTCTGGTTCTATGATGTCTTCAGACCTTATATATCATTAGATTCATTGGGCTAAATCCTTTGATCCTGACCAACCCACTGAGGATTCTCCAGTCTAGCACCAGTTATGCCCTTCACCTTCGCAGCTTCTTATACAAGTGGTGCAGCTGACATGTCCTTTGACTCAGAGATCCATGGCTGCTGGCATACTTTGGAGTGTGAGCTTCTAGTGTAAATTACAAAGTACATCAGGCTGCTGTAACTTGCATTGGGGGTTCAAACAACCACAGCATCCAACATCTGCAAAGGCACCTTTTCCTCTTTCTTCATCCTCCACTTCATAGTCTTCCATGCTGAACGTAGCTTGACTGGATGGAAGGATCTTGCCTACATTGTTTTAATGGACATAGGTGAAATATTTTTAATATGTATCCACAGCACCAGCAAGCACATAAATAAGAAAGCACACTGGAGAAAAAGGTGACATCTCTATGAAATACCAACAGGATTCACATTCAGAGACACCCAGGGAGAAGGAGTGTTCAGATCCACAAGAAAGACCTACAGAACCAATCCGGGAGATCTGACCCCATGTAACTTTAGTTGTGAAAATTCCTCTGCTGCAGATGCTGGGCAAACTTCTTATCCCAGGCTGAATCAGTCTCCCAGACAGCATCGTATCACGGACAGACATTCAGGGAGAAACCAGCTGAATCACTCTGCAAGCACAAGTCTATTCAAGGCTATCCAAAACTAGCGCAGATGTTCTGTTTGTAGAGTCTTCATCTGCATTAAATACCATAGTCAGAGGCTAAAAAAATACTCATTGATGCATGGATGTGCAATGAAATTTTTAAAAAACACTCATTAACATTTTATGTACATGCTCCTTGCATATTAAACAAACACCAGCAACCTCTAATTCCAAACTTTATTCATATTATGTGCTGTTATTGCATAGAAAAAAATATTATACACACAAATATGCACATCACAAACTTATACAAAAATATATATACTATACCCATATACTTTTTATCTACATCTGTAACTATATAATCTCAGGAGTGAAAGTGGGTGGGTACGGCGCACCGGTAAGAACCTGTACCAGCCCGAATTGATCCCATGTTAAAACGCTGCCACACTGCGGCCCTGCCGGTAAGGGGGACGCAATAGTGTTAAAGTGCTGCCGCGGCAAAGCACCCTTAAAGCCATTGGCAGGGTGGGAGATGGGAACAGTTACAGGCACTTACCGGTATGGGGCTGGCTCTGACCCTTCCCAGCTCCACCCCTTCCACCCAAGTTCCCGCCCCAGCCCAGCCCCTGTACCGCTAAGTGCCTACAACTACTTTCACCTCTGTATAAAATACACATACATACCCACACCCATGGTGGTGATAACCATATGACAAATCACAAAGCCGTACAATATAGTGTATCACATGGTTTACTGTTTATCAAGCAACTCTGACCACCTCATCTCTGGCACTGCCCACTGACCCATCTCCACTGACACTTACTTTCAATATTCCAAACACTAAGCAACTTCAAAGAGCTGCCATTTTTTAAGCAACTTGCCAGGTAAATGATTCTACCTCTCTCTCCTCTCCCCACATGTGGAATTCTCCCCAAACTATTAACCCTGCCAGGGCAAAGAAAACACAGTGCTAGAGCAACAACGGGTTAAAAGTCCAATATTCTGTGAGGCCATAATGCTACAAAAAGGCAGCTTTATACCTTTGGAAATTGAGATTTATAGCTTCCAGTGGGACACACATGATTCACTACTAGCTGCCCAAGTTAATGCACCTTATCATGACTTAAAATATAATTTGCTACATCTTCTTATACAGCTGGGGTCATGGTAACTAAGATGATCTGGCTTTAGAGGGAAAGAGAGGGAAAAATCCTCATAAAAAAAAGTTTTGAACTCCATAAAAAAGTTTTTCTTAAAGCTAGTGGCAAACAGCATAGAGAATACAGACAAAGGTGTGGTACAAAGGTTTTCTCAGCATTCGTTTTGGACTGCCAGCATAACTCACTAACAGCTTTGCCAATTTTAAATAATGCACCATCCCCAACTTAAGCTAAAAAACCCTTCATATCACACCACCATAAATCTCTTCCTGTAATATATTGTATGAAAGATCTTTACAGATTATAGCAGGTGTGCTTGATATCTATAAATTCAGAGCAAAAATATTATGACAGGAGACTAAAAAAGAGAAAACACCTAATAAGTGTATTGTATGGAGAATCTGTATGAATTCAGTTTAAGGTAAATATTTAACTTGGTCTTAATGGGGCTGGAATGTTCTTTAATTCCAGATCTTTTTTCTAAGAATCTTTCTTTCTAAACACAATGCATGAACAGTCAGAACCTGCAATGCATACCATTTACAAGAATTTGTTGCAGAAATAAATGCTTTGGATCATCTCTTGTTTATCAGGCCCCCACTGTAAGAGTGACCTTGGAGAAAATTTAGGACACAAGCAAAACTTTCTGGGCTCTTTGATCTGAAATCAGCGAACACATTACACTGTTGTTTAGATGAACACACCTGGTGATTCTCAAAGCAAACAGCCACTATTTGTTTCAAAACCAGGACTTCCCGGGCGGCTATTTTTCATCATTCATCATTGATTATGCCCTCCACCCCTCTCAGGGTATGGGCCGCCAACAATAGATTGCCAGAGGATTCTGTCCTGGGCCATTCTTTCAAGTTGACTCCAGTTGTATCCCATCTTCGTGATGCCTGCCTCAAGGTCACGTCGCCAGGTGTTTCTTGGATGGCCTTTCTTCCGCTTGCCTTGGGTGTTCCACCTCAGAGCCTGTCTGGTGATGTTAGTTGGTGATTTCCGCAGGGTATGCCCTATCCAGCTCCATCTTCTCTTCCGGATTTCTTTTTCTACAGAAAGTTGGCTGGTTCTCTCCCAGAGGTTGGCATTGCTGATGGTATCTGGCCAGTGGATCTGGATAATCCTTCTGAGGCAGCTGTTGATGAATGTCTGGATTCTTTTGATGGTAGTTTGTGTCATTCTCCAGGTTTCGGCCCCGTACAGCAGTACTGATTTTACATTGGAGTTGAACAGCCGAATTGCTTTACTAATTCTTTCAGACTAAAACAGAAAAAAACAAAGTTTTAAAAAATTCAAAGGTTGGATGAAAGGTAAGGAAAAAACAGAAACAAAATAGGAACACTAGAAAGAAGAGAAGGCAAAACCAGAAAAGCAAGGGGAAAGTACTAGCAAATGAAGGTTCCATTGGAAATATATACTTCAATATTTTTAGTACCGTTTCTACTAAAATCTAATTCTCTTGGAACTGCAACAATTTAATATATTCAGTCACTAAGTTATTTATCGTAGACTGAAGCATCTGGCTATCTGGGAACTTACGACATCAGCTCAATTCCCTGTAGCTTTACCACATCGATAGCTCCACTCCAGAGCACCCCCATCTTCAATGATATGCAACAGAGCTATTATAATGCCAGTGGGTTGGAAGACTTTCCATAGTTGTTACTGTGATGCATGAATTTCACCTCCCTTAAAGAGCAAATTTCACACTGGAGAACTTCTGTAGAACAATCCAGGCATATTTCTACCTTGTCTTTCTCAAACATTCTCACTATTTTAGCTAAATTTCAAATACATGGTCATATTTCACATACTTTATGATCCCTCTTCTCCCTCTACCCAATACTGTGGTGCAGAAGTTACAATGAAATTGTGACATCTCAGCCATTTCCATGGCAAGTTGTCATCAGGCTAGATTGTCACTTCACTGCAAGATCCGTGAGGAGGAAGAACACTTCTATTTCTAGCACAGATCTCTTTAAACAGAATGCCAAAAAAAGGTAGTCACATCCTTTGCAAAACTATCCTCTTTTCAAATTTTGTCCTGTCATTATAGCCCTGCTGCAAAGTGAAAAATTGTCTCCCTATCTTTTTCAGGAATATATAAAGAGAAGAGGAGAAAAAGAAAAGAAAGAGAAAGAAACCATAATGTTCTCACTTAGTTGGCTATACAAGATATACACACAGTTTGAATCCTTAGATCAACATTTCCTTTCTAACTCCTACATTTCTTATTTAGAGAGAGGTTGACTATTCATAACAAATAATTCAAAAAAGTAGCCATCTTTTTCACAAATTATCCATGAACAAACTTAGATTTTACTAATTTGTTCCTTGTTCAAAATTGTTTGACTCACTTGTTGTGCGGAGATCACTGCAGATCACAGTGACCAATATATTGTCTCGCTGTTCACTTCTATTCACCTATCCATTTATATTCATCTGTTGTCTCTTGTCTTATATTTAGATTGTAAGCTGCTTGGGGTAGGGACTGTCTTTTTGTTCCGTCTGTACAGCACCTACCACTATGGGGTCCTGGTCTATGAGTAGGGCTCATAGGAGCTATGATAATAGCAATAGAAACCATGAAAAACATATTTCAGCCTTACACATGATCTTAAAAGCAGGAGGGAAATGAGAGCTCAAGATGGGCATCTGCACACTTTTGGCATGTATCTTGGCTGAAAAAAATTAGTCACACATTTGCATACAAATATTTTCAGAGAACATTCCTGTAAAAGGGGGGAAATCATTGGGATGAATGTTTGCAGAAAATAATAAAAATGGGCACATACAGTCAGAGTATATTCCCGGTCTGTATTTGAACAAGCGTCCATGAATACTTTTGGCAGTATTTGCTCAGTTCTAAATCTGAACAACTTCAATAAGAATTTATTTCCTGTGGGTGTTTTGTTTAAATAAGGAATGGGGGAAAAAGGATAATTACTTCCCTTTTACTTACGTCTTTAAATGAATGGTGTTGAGTTTGACATTTGTGGAACATACTAGTCCTAAGAATCTCTGGCAAGAGTTCTCTTTATTTCCCAGTATTGCTGCAAGTAGAATTCAGGATAGGTCAGGTGAAATTCAATTTAACAATCGCTTTCATACAGGAATACTGGGCAATCCCTCATGTACTATTTAAGAGTTCGGAAAGTTAAATAGCACAAGTGTGTGTATTTAGAGGGATTAATTCACCCTATTTTATGAAGATGGGGTCTCCTCTAAACCAGTAACTAAACCTACATTGGCTATATTACTGTGACTGACAGCACACTCTAGCATTAAAATCATCAGAACACTCTGACTAGGGGCAAGTTCAGTCTTATGCAGTGGGCCACCACAAAGCCCATGCAATACATAAATCCTATTTAAGCTCTCACATTTAAGGGTCCATGCACATACCATGAGGAAAACCCTGTTACTTAGTAACTAATGGAAGATGCTTAGTCCTTTCAAGGGTGGTACATCGTCCTAAATTTCTTTATATAAGAATAATCTACACTGTCTCCCTTTCAGAGAGCATAAAGGGCAAGTCAGGAGACATAGGTTCTAATCCAGACTTTGTCCAAGGACTCTCTGCTTCGGAGTTTCCCCATCTGCTGAGGATAATCACCGCTTGAGTGTGGCACTGAGAGGACCAACTGATGTTTTTAAATTGCTTTAAGATGAAAGATGCTAAAGAAGTGCAAAGCTGGTATTACTATTAACCAGGAAAGGAAAAAAAGCCTAAGCTTTTGAGACTCAGTCTCCTTCCATAAGGTTCTGATTTTTAATGAATGTGAAAATCAGTTGACCCACAACGTTGTTGGCTTTTGTGTTTCAGTCTTTGCCCATGTTTTAGACCTAACTGTTACTGCTGCTATGCTTGGCTCCACATAAAGTAAACATACTTGGAAAAAAGATTACATTGAAGTTTTACACAACAACAGGAAGTTTAATCGGGGAAGAGAAAGATTAAGAAGAACAAAGCACAAGCACCAGAAAATAAATGTCTGTTTGGATGGTTTTTGAGCCAACACAGTATTTAAAACTAATGAGGGAAGCAATGTGGATTTGGCAAGAGGAGAGACAATTAACATAGCATTGCAAGCAAAGCAGAAGGCGAATCTGTTCCTTTCTGTTTCTTGACATACAGGTTGTGCAGCATGTGCTGCTTCCTCTTTGAAAACCTTGAAACAAACACAGTATTATTTGACTTGTATGTGAAGATGTAAGGGGGATGTTTCAGAATAGACAACAGCACATGGGAGCTAAACTATCACAGCACTGAGCCGATATTCACAGTCGTCTCTTTAAAGATCTGCTAGAAAGGCTTTTGCTGGTCCTTCAATATTCTCAGAAGCCTCAAATATGGTCATTTGAGACACACTTAGGCGTTGGCAGTTTACATCTCTCTTGGTCACCAGCCTGAACACTTACAGGAGAAAACAGTTCTGAATAAGCAGCATGAACAGGAATGTGACTAGGGTATTCTAATGAACAGGTGATGAAGATTTCTGATCAGTTATCCTTGATATACAAATCCTTTGCAGGTAGCATGCAGTCACTTATGTTTTAAACCCAAGGCCAGATTAATGCAGGGGGTTTAGGGGCTGCAGCCCAGGCCTCGGGCTAAGGGAGGCCCCGCAGGCTGGATTCTGCCCACTGCTTCTTTTCATTTGACCCTCAGCAAGTTTCTGCACCGCGGGCCAGACACTGGTCCCCACCCCCTCAACACCTCCACCTCCGGGCCTGGAGCTGTGAGTGACAGCTTACCAATGTGTCCCTGCAGCCCATCGGCAAGGGAATCTCTGCAGGCTGCCTGTCCCCCAGCGCCAGCTCCACAGCTCCCATTGGCTGGAGACTGTGGCCAGTGAGATCTGCACAGGCACAGACAGCATGCACCATGCACAGTGGCCTGCTCCACTGCCGACCAGGAGCTGCCCAAGGTACGTGTGTCCCAGCTGGAGCCTGCACCCCCTCCTGTACCCCAATCCCCTGCTCCAGCCCTGAGCCCATTCCCGCACTCCAACTCCCCTCCCCCTGACAAAATCTAATAGCCCCAAGCCCACAGGAGAGTTTATCTGGCCCTGTTTAAACCGCAGATCAAACAACTTGTACTTAAGAAAAGAGCAGTTGTGTTTAACCTCTGTGGATATTTTTCAAACTTCATTATTGTATGCAGTCTTGTTTTAGCCATATTTGTCCCAAGATATAGGTGTGTGAGGTAATATCTTTTACTGGATGAACATCTGTTGGTGAGAGGGACAAGCTTTTGGGCTTACACACACCTGAAGAGCACTCTGTAAACTCAAAAGCTTCTCT
Source organism: Dermatemys mawii (assembly GCA_007922305.1). Classification (NCBI taxonomy): domain Eukaryota; kingdom Metazoa; phylum Chordata; order Testudines; family Dermatemydidae; genus Dermatemys; species Dermatemys mawii. Next base: position 23,664,553 of record ML677366.1, read on the forward strand.
CTCTCACCAACACTTCTTTAAGCACATTATTACTTAAACTCTGATTTAAGAGTTCCAAACGATAGCTCTAATTTTCTACATTACATCCTGCCATTTTGTGTCAGCTTCAGCAGATTATGCTTTGAAAGTATACAGTTTGAGGGTTTTTGACAGGCACTTCAAAGTGAAAAGAGGCTCATGAATAGGGTTTTAGATAAACAGCAGGAGTACTGACAACTTTTCTAGCAAGAAAAGCTCTGAAAGATCAATTTGTGAAACTAAAGCACTCAGAATGCATCCATCTCATCAACCCTTGTTCCATCATAGACATATATATATTGTATCTGGGACTGAGATTGCCTCGCTTACCATCCTGGCTAATAACCATTGGTGGACCTATCTTTCATTAACTTAGCTAATTGTTTTTTGAACCCAGTTATAGTTTTGGCCTTCATGATAGATGCAGTGAGTTCCACGGGTTGACTATAAAGGGTTCCATGGTGCGCTCCAGTCCACTAGTCTATGCTATGCCTCCACATGATCCAGGTCACAAGCTCCTACTCCTCAGTGGCTTGTGCCAAATTTTAAGTATTTACTAATTCTGGGGGCCTCAGTATTTGGGTGGCTGATTTTCAGAGGTGCAGAAGGTCAGTGACTCTCAACTAGCCATCCAAGCATGGAAATATTCAGAATTTGAAATTCTGGTCTTTGGCTTATTAACTTGAGTATTTCTGTGACAGAATCAAAACACCACAACTGACTACTGCAGCAGCCAACAGAGGCCAGGCCTTTCTGGCTTTCAGCAAGTGAGGAGGAACAGAAAGTATCCAGAAAAAGGCTGCCTAAGGAGAAAGGTATCTCCTAGGCCTCCTGCTAGGTCCCTATGGAGGGACTTTTCATCAGGGCTGTACCTTAACTCTAAATTAACAAAGGCAGAGCAGGATCATTTCTTTATAACAGTCACACAGCACTTAATCATGTACCCTATCTGAAGGCTACAACTCCCAGCGACTCCTGGTAACAGATGTTCTGGCCTTCCCTCTTCTTACATGCCAACACTCTGCTACAGCCCTTTTGTAGGTGTCACAAAATCATCATTAATAGGGAGCATGGAAGAAAAGACAAACCATCCTGTAACTCTGCAGCACATAAGGAAGCCATAATGGCATTTCCTGCAAATGGTCACCATGCTGCTTTACAGGAACCTAGACTATTAATGTCAAGGGAGGTGGATGTGGCCATCTTGCATAGCCTTTTCTGGAAGGAGTTAGTCTTGTATTAGGATTGCACTTCTAGAATCACAATTATAGCTCTGGCTCTCACTCACTTGAGTAAGAGATAATATTTCCTATGAAGGAAAACCCTGAAATTGAATTTGTTAGCTCCCAGGGAAGTGGCCTTTATGTGCATATTTCTTTTCATGTAAGGCGTAACATATTTTGAGCTGATCTTGCTCTCAATTCTCTGTAAAAGATCTTCCAAGTGTGTCTTAAAACTTTTAGTCCTGATTAGTACTGGATTTCTTAGTCTTTTTATTTTGAAAATACAAATGCACTATGGAACTTTGCAATTATATTTTACCATGTAGTTGACTAGCTTCTCGAAAAACTACAGTGATAGAGTCCAATCTCTGGAAGCTCAAAATTTCATATACTGTTTTCTTCTTGAAAACATTATGTGCATTAACAGATTGAGGCCATGGGCGGCATGTGACTCCTGCATTTTGGGAGGCTGGACCTGAGTGCTGGAAGCTCCATGGAGGTGGAGAGGCCACCCGTGCCTGGAACATTGCCCCGCCCCCTGATCCACCCTAAGGCCCATCCCCAATTAGCCTCCTCTCCCTGAGGCTCTACCTACATTTCACTCCCACTCCACCCCAGGCCTACTCAGCCCTCTCCTCTGAGGGGCCCCCTTCCCACTCCTCTCTGCCCTCTATCCGCTGCTTGTACCTCTCTGCCCCTTCCCTGGAAGGGCTCCCCGCACCTCTCTACCTCTCAGAGTGCCACAAGGGAAGCAGCAAAGAGGCACGAGAGGGAGGTGGGAGGGGTGTAGGGAGAAGCAGCTGACTCAAAGCAGAAAGAGGAGCCACATGGATAGGGTTACAGGAGAAGAGTGGAACACAGGAGTGGGACCTCCGGGCAGAGCAGCAGCAGCACTCCAAAGGTGACAGGCTGGCAGCGTGCCTTCAAAGGGATGTGTGCTGTATCCTGTAGCCTCCCCTGGCCTATTACACCCACCACCCACGATTGAGGGACTCCTCTGTCTCATAACACAGCAGACTCTGTTGGAACTTTTCACCTTTGACAATCATGAATAAATTCCAAACTGGATTTTTAAGTTATTCCTCCCAGACCTACCATCAAACCAAAAGCTCACATCACCACCACCACCTCATAAAAAATCCCAATATAGTTACTTATTACTGAGCAACAGCAAAAATATATATGTCAATATATAAAATGCAGAAAGCATAGTAACTAGCAGGAATTCAGTTAGAGAGCAGAAGCGTTGCAAGAAATGTAAAAGGAAAAAAAAAGTAAGGGTGTCTGTTCTATTATCTTCACTAGATTTTTAAGCGTTCTTCTCATTTATTAAGAATGCAATACATTTTATGCCTTGGTGTAGGTAAATCACAGCTCCTTAAAGTGAATCCATGGTTAAGCATATCTGCTTCTTTAAACTGTCCCTCTGATTTGCTGTGGCTTTATCTTTTCCTAATACTGCTCTTCTCTGAAACCAAAGGCCCCAGATACAAATTCAGCAACTCATGACGGTATGTCATGAAAAAGAAATGATCAAGCTAAGTTCTAAATAGCTATAATGGTCAGACTGATTTTTAAAGAAAAACATGGCATACTGCATTACTGAAGCTGAATGTTACAACAGTTAGCAAAGGGTTAACACAGCAGCTTTATGAACTCTAACCCCTTTCAATGGCTGAACTGGATTTTCCTACCTGTGAAACATACTACACTGTCTGGAGTGACTTGCTGTTACAAAAGGGAATATATGGTAATTAGTCACAGAAAGAGAAAGCAGCTTATAACTACAGTAATGCAGTTTTGGGAGCTTCACTGCCATGCGAAAGACATCATTAGCTTGACAACCAACTAAAATATATTATTTGTATCAAATTTTAGATTGCTAAAATGTAATGCAATGAATAATGCTTATAATAAGATAGTCTGATGTAAAGACAGCAGATCGTTCACATTGGATTTCTCTGTATTGTGTAATATAAAACCCCAGTATTGCATGTGAGTAGTGCTCTTGCTATGCATGCTTCCAGAATAAGAGCCAACTGTGTATATTTATCAAAAGCCTCTTGCAATGTATTGAATTGGCTCAGAGTCACCAGAACCTGTGGTTACATTTATAACTAGAACATCAATGACGGATTACTCTAGAGATAGTACAGTGTGTCAAGACAATATGGTCTCTGAAAAATGTCCATAGGCATAAAAGTCATGAGCACTGGTGGTATTAGATATTCTCAAACATCACTTTAATAATGCTCACTTTTGGGAAACGAACTACACACCGAAACATTTCTAATACAACAGTATATTTTGCATGTATTAAGCAGCTTTCATCCAAGAACCTAAAAGCACTTTACCGAATGGGAATTCTCATATCAACCCAGATTCTTAACCAAAGGAGCCTCCCCCTCTTCAGCCTATCCCAGGACTCAGCTTCTTTCTAAAACTGCCCGTGCACAAGGGTGCAGAGATAGAGAATACCAAAGGGACCTCAGTCTGTGAAGTGTTCCCCTTCTTTCTACAAGTACAAGGTCCATCAGCAAAATCCCAAGTCTCATTTACTTCTCTTAGCCTTTATCTCATGCTGGATAGTGGACATAAGCGCTAATGAATGTTTAGTTCCTAGAAATCTCCTAATATTAAACTTCCAGTTCGTACCCTTTTTAACCTAACTGGACCACCATGATGGGATCAGGAAAGCAGAAAATAAAATAAAATGAACACAGCCTCCACCAATCTGGCCCAACAAAAAAAATTCATTCCTAACCTCAAAAACAGGAGATTGGAAAGGCTCACGGCATCCTGATAGCTCACTGTACAACAACAACAACAACAACAACGAGGCAGTACTGGGCAGCTAAAGATGAAAGAGGCCCCCAAATGCAGAAGAAGGGTTTAAATTGGTGGAAGGGAGAAGCATAAGGGCCAAATAGCTCCTCAACTCCACCCTGGCTGGCCAATAGGAGACAGAGAATCCAAGGTAGGAGGGGCCCAGCTCTTATAGGTCCATGCATTTTCTCATTATTAGGCCCCAACTGGTGTATTGTGTCCAGTTCTGGGCACCACATTTCAGGAAAGATGTGGACGAATTATAGAAAGTCCAGAGAGGAGCAACAAAAATTCAAGGTCTAGAAAACATGACCTGTGAGGGAGGATTGAAAAAAAAATGGTTTGTTTAGTCTGGAAAAGAAAAGAGCAAGAGGGGACATGATAACAGTTTCCAAGAACATAAAAGATTGTTACAAGGAGGAGGGAGAAAAATTGTTCTCCTTAACCTCTGAGGATAGGACAAGAAGCAATGAGCTTAAACTGCAGCAAGGGTAGTTTAGGTTGAACATTTGGAAAAACTTTGTAACTGTAAAGGTGGTTAAGCACTGGAATAAATTGCCTAGGGAGATTATAGAATTTCTGTCATTGGAGATTTTTAAGAGCAGGTTAGACAAACACCTTTCAGGGATGGTCTAGAGAATACTTAGTCCTGCAGAGGTGCAGGAATGCACCCGTTAGTGCAGGGGACTGGACTGGACGACTCTTGAAGTCCCTTCTAGTCCTCCAATTTTATGATTCATCCCCTGACTTTTCCTTATGGGAGCTGTGCATCATACCTGCTGATTCAACTAACATCTCTCGTCCCCCCCACTTACATGGGGAGGGAGGGACACTAAATTCTATGCAAGTCCTTTTAATGCAAAAAAAAAAAATTGCACCTGCCTTAAGTGATTCAGTAGGATCCAGCTGTCCTTGGCTCTTCCTGCAGCTGGGAGAGGAGTTTGCCTGGATCTAAGCCTCCCCTGGGACCATCCTGGTACTAATGCCTAGTGAAGATGGATGAGTCTTTCCCTTATTAGGGAAACATCACAACCAGGAGGATCACCCCTTCAAGATCCCATAAGGGCCTGAACTGCTCACCATATATGCAATGGTCATTTAATGGAAATATTCTATTGTAAAGTAACACAGAATGTGAAAGGGGCTTTTGAAAATTTTACCCCAAGTCCCATTTTCAAGAGAGACTCAGGCAGTTAGGCTCCTAAGTCTCTTTTGAAACTGGGATGGAGGAGCCTAAGTCACCTAGGTGCTTTGAGAATATTCTCCTATAAGGGTATGTTATCCAAAAGTACATGTACCAAAGCCTATACAAGGAATTTTTAAATCTTGATTTTCTAGAGACAAATCTCTTGAGATCTGCTTTAATGGCTTTGCAGGTGACTAAAAACCCTAAACAGAATTATATGCTTGTATTAAATGGTTGTTTTAGCTAACGCTACTTGCTCTGCATCTACTAGCACATACACATTAGTTATATGTCCCCTGCAGAGTTACTATGTTAGTGGCTATGCATGTAATAATGTTGTAGAGTCACAACAACTGTACCTTACCCTTATGGTAGATATTGTATCATGCACCATAACTATAAGGCCTATATTACCTGTGTAATTTCAGTTATTGAGAGAGACAGGCTCAAAACAAACCCCAGATTGAAACAACATCAAACTTTGCAAAAGGTCAGCTTTTGGCCAAACTTTGCAGTTATTAATGGATTGTGTTATGCAGCATTTCACACAATAGAAATGTAATTTTTAAAAAACTAACTTTATTCATCCATGTATTTTAAGCTCTTCTGCATAAATAGTCTTCGCAGGTTTTGTAGTCCTTGTTATTAGGTATGTTGTATACATTTCATTTCAGAGGCACGGGGATCACAGCATCAGCACTTTAGAATAAAGAAAAATCAACACAGCTCAGCAACCAAATTTCGACTCTATACAGACACAACTGAAGAAGGCTGTCTGATTTTGTTTGATCAGATGGAAACTCTTGACAAATGCAGTTTCAATGCCTCTCTTCCTCTGGTGATGATAGTCCATGGATGGTCGGTATGAACTTCACATTATTTTCTTTTTAATTCAAGATGCATCTGATCTGACTTACTTCCCTTCTTATTATGTTACTACCAAAGTATTTTCCAAGGAAAGGTTAGGAAAAGAATGGCTGCATATTTCCTTTTAGGAAACATATCTTGAAATAGTTCAGTCTGTTACTCCCATTGAATTCTGAGACAGAATATCAACCTATCATTGAGGAGATCTTTGTTAGAGATTATTTTCATATTCCCTGATTTAAAGCCAGTAGAGTCTGAACAAGTAACTAAATTAATGTGCTATGTCTATAAAGGCTTGAGTACTGATTTCATTTCTGTTCTGTTTGCTAACAGATATTTACAGATTGTTATTGAAAAGAAGTGCTCAAAATCTCCCCACATCGCTTTCACACACACCTTGAGAGAAATTCTCTATAAACACTTTCAGCTGAAAAGGAAGCCTTGAACAGCAATAAATAACCATTGAACTGGTTCCAAGTTAAAAAAAAAAATAATTAAAAAGCCAGTTCAAACAACCATTCTAGTCTGCAGTGAATTTTGATCAGCTCTTCATTTTAAAAAAACTGTTCATGTAACAGACATTCAAAGTAGAATCTTATAGGAGCCACACTTACTAGCAAAGGTGGACAAACTGTCTGAGCAAATCTTTTATCACAGAAAATTTTATAGGGCATTGCCCCCAAGCACATTGCCCCCGAGCACTTTTGGCATAAGTAGGAGTTACAGATGAATACAGATGGCGAATGCAGCACTGAAATTATTTCAGTAAAGGACCCTAAACAAAAACGTAAGACAATAATATAAACAACTCTCTTCAGAATGCCCATTGAGCTTTTCGTAACAAAGTTGAATTTGACGATGCAATTGGAAATTGGAAGAGTAACACCATGTCAGAAGTTTGGACACAGTGAACCAGGGTTTCAACTCGTTCCTCAACCTGGTCAACAGTTCCAGTTTTGTAAAACTCAAGTGAAGTTCCCACATCAGGTATAGACATGTAAATTCAAGCGCTTTTATTTCAACCCCATCTGCAATGAGGTTGAAATCTTGACATTACTGTAGTCAATAGTAAAACTCCCATTAACGTCAGTGGAGCCAACATTTTATCCTGTGTTTTTAATCAGACCTTATTCAAACACTGTCGTCACTGAGCAAACCATCGGCCTGATCCTATTCTCACTGAAGTCAGTAACAAAACTGTTTAACTTCAGCATGAGCGGGGTCAGGCCCTGGAATTGGAACTCAGTGCTTGAGCCAAATTGAAACACAGATTCTCAAACTCTGGTAGAAAAAGAGATTTAGAAGCCTATATGTGCCTCAGCAAAGGAAATCTATCAATTAGTTTAACTTAATTCTGATGGCTTTAGCAATTAGAAAATTTGGCTGTATTAGATTTGATAGAAACTAAGGATTCTTACAACCAAAAAAGCATTAGGAATTTATGGCCCATTGAACTAAATGTGACTCCTCATATGAATATGGGCTTCATGATCAGACCTTTGAAAAAAGAGAGAGAGAGAGAGAGAGAGAGGGAACGTGCACAAAAAGAACAAAAGCGCGTCAGGACAGATTTCAGAATGATAGATGGAATCTTCTAGAAGATCAGAAGTCTGGAAATCTAGATGTCCAGCAATCTTTCACTGCCACACCTACCCCTGTCCCTGTCCCTAGGATCCCTGGAAGAGAGAGTAAATACAGTGGAACCTGTTCATTGTCAAGGGCCCAAAAGTTGAATGCTTTTGATATTGACTCTTGAGTTTGTTTTATCCTTCCAATCTTACTACTATATGCAAACATTTTATCATCATCCTTGGCAGTAATATAGAAAACCTGATGACTACTAAATAATCCTCCTTGCTCACATATACTGATTTTCATGCAATTAGTTGTCAGGAATTACATAGGAATGTACTTGGTAAAGAGGTTCTTCCCCCATCCCCAACCCTTTTTTACAGGTAGATGGACTGTTAGAAGGGTGGATCTGGAAGATGGTAGCTGCCCTGAAATCTCAGCATAAACAAACAAATGTGATTATTGCAGACTGGCTTACGCTTGCTCACCATCATTATCCTATAGCAGCACAGAATACACGCACTATAGGACAAGAGATAGCAGGCTTCCTGGAATGGCTGGAGGTAAGATTCCTAGACCAAAATGTGTTTCTTTGAGCAAGAGCTATTTTCTCCTTTTGTTTATGCTTTCACTGCAGTTCGAAGTTATGTTGGTTTAATGTGATCTGTTTCACTCACTTACGTTCTTTCATTGAAATGCACAAACAAATTTCTTCCATAAATTTTAAGATGACTTCATAAAATTTTTATTGTGCAAGAGAGAGATGGCAAGTGGCCTTCTGTTTATTAAAACATTTGATATTATTTTAGAGATGTGATCATTTCATGCTACTGTAATTTTCTTTGTTCTGTTAGCACTTCTGCAGGCAGCTGTTTGTCTGAGTTATAGTCCTGTTCTGGATAATAAAGCTCAAGTTCAAAACACTTAAACTGATGGTGGTCAGTGGAAGCAGGGAAGAATGAAAGAGCAACACATTTTCGGAGCCTGGTTTTGCACGAGCATCATTTGCAAGAAGAATGGGCTTCACTGGACAGGGACTGTAGTGTTTTGGCTTCAGTTCTCAGCTCTGCCACAGATTTTAAGGGTGACCTTGGACAAGTCTTTGCTTCAGTTCTCCACAGCTGGCACGAAGCACTTTAGTCCCCCCAAGTCCTCCTCAAATTGGTCTCAGCTGCTGTGGAAGCAGCAGCATGGCCTGAGCTGTGCTAATGTGATGACTGCAAGTACTGGGCACTGTGCCTGGTCTCAGGTAAAAAGGGAGCACCCTCACAGAGACAGACACATATGTTTCAAACTGTCCTAGCTGTGGCAGGCAGCCTGGTTAGAGCCGCATTGGTCTGGTGGCCACCAGCTACTCCTGCTGCCATGATGGTGGTAGAGGAGTGCCAGGATGACATTTCAGCTGATGGGGGACTGAAAAATGACAGAGCAAGAACTACCCATAAAAATTAGGTGCTTCAGGCAGCCACCTATTTAGTACACACACACACACACACACACACACACACCTGGTCCAGGGCTCCCCATATTTAAAATTGGATAATGCTTCCCTACCTTACAGGGAAAATATGAAGTCTAGGCCACATCTACACTACAGAGCTTTGTCGGCATAGCTATGTAGGTTAAGGTGTGAAAAAACATACATACAAGTCTAGCCAACGCAGCTACCCTGGCAAAAACCCTAGTGTAGATAGGGTGACCAGACAGCAAGTGTGAAAAATGGGGGCAGGGGGTGAGGGGTAATAGGAGCCTATGTAAGAAAAAGACCCCAAAATCAGGACTGTTCCTATAAAATCAGGACATCTGGTCACCCTAAGTGTAGATGCAACCATGCTGACAGAAGAGTGCTTCTATTGGCAGAGCTAATGTCATTTTGAGAGGTGATGTAGCTATGCCAATAGAAAAACTCCTCTGTCAGCATACACTGTATCTACACTCAGGCAATCTGCCGGTATAACTATGCTGGTATAGCTGTGTCAGCAAAGTCTGTGTAGTGTAGACCAGCCCTCTTCCTTTCAGTCATGGCTATATCTACACTGAACTTGCTTTTGGGGTGAAAAGAAGTCTGTAAAGCTGACTGAGAATTTTGTTAAAAAAATGCTAATAAAGAACAAAGCAACTACCATCAGTGATGGCAGGATTAGTATTTACAGTGCCACCATACTCATAACAGGTTTATTTGGGCATAAGCTTTCATGGGTAAAAAACCCACTTCTTCAGATGCATGGAGTCACGCAACTAAAGAAGTGGGTTTTTTACCCACAAAAACTTATGCCCAAATAAATCCATTAGTCTTTAAGGTGCCACCGGACTCTTCGATGTTTTTGTGGATACAGACTAACATGGTTACCCTTCTGATACTAGGATTATGAGTAATCATGAGTTCTTCATGTCCAGTTATGGAGAGTGGACACTGTGCCACAGAGGGCAGGAAGATAACTGGTGTCACCCTTCTACTTTGTGAGATTAAAAGTAACCTTTGCTCTTGTTCAAACTGGGCTCATGGTGGCAGTGACCTGAAGTCATATTTTGATAGCTGGTTAGTGATCTGTGTGAGACAAGTGGGTGAATTTAGTGCAGTTCTCAAAGGAGAGATGCCACATCAGAGAAATCACTGACTATCATACTTGCTAGCTGTCTCAGCAGACACAAATTAAGCGCTGACTACAGCGTGGGACTGAAGAAGTGATTCTGGGCACATCACTATGGCAGAATGGGTAGATTCCTTTATGCTGTGTGTCCTAGAGTGATCAGGTGTCCCAATTTTATAGGGACAGTCCCAATTTTTGGCTCTTTCTTATATAGGCTCCTATTACTCCCTGTCCCCATTCTGATTTTTCACATTTGCTGTCTGGTCACCTGAGTGTGTCCCCAATATTTACAATGGCTGTCACCTTTCACAGCTTTACATTCCACTGAGCAGGAGATTAAATTCACTTGAGAGAAAGTGTTCACAAAATAAACATTGCTAACAAAACACAATTGTATTGAACTATTTCAGAGGTGTATGCATTTTAATTGAAAATACAAAAAGAAAAAAAAGCCAATCTTAGAGTTCTTAGCCCAGGAGTTTAGGAGGCATCATCTCTAGTTAGCAAAGTCTTAAGAAAATTATTAATTTAAATTTCCCAGGTGTAATTTCTGACAATCACCTTTCACAAGAATTTACTATTTTCCCCTCTAAATACTTCTCTCAGGTGGAGATTCAGAAATGTAGCAGAATAACATGGCATCAGGTAAAGTCCACCCTGAAAGGTTTGGATATTTCTTTAAGAGACACAAATACCACATTTTTCTCTCCAACTCAGAAAATTCCTGTGCCTCAGACTGTAGGTGAGAGAGCTAAAACATATGCAGTATTGAGTAGGAAGAGTGATGAGCTTAAGGCCATTCTGCTTCAGTTTCTGATCAGATACCCAGCTGTACAAATTAGTCCAAGAAATGACACTGCTGTATCACTTTATATTTCTGATGAGAAGCGCTGTGATACTGTGCTTGCAATGTGCATCAGCGTCTCAGTCCGAGGTGACAGGACACTATATGTAAAGGATTGTTTGACACTGTATTTAACACACATCCAGCAATTGAAAAGCAGAATGCTGGAGACACAGATAATACAACACCTGCAACATTTCTCATGAAGATCAACAAACCCCTGCTATTTCTATTCAGGCCCTACCTGAGCAGAGTATGTGAGCAACAGTGTCTAATTGTATGGCAGTTTCCTGAAGTATGGACATATCCAGTAGAAGTTAAATGAAGTTAAAACCAGCAAATGCCTTTTTGACCTAAGCACCTTATTCGATCATTGATATCAAAATACAAACTGACTTGTGTTGTAACTGATGGGAATTCTTAGACAGCAATTACCAGTTAATTTTTCATTTTTTATGCACCTAAATCAAGTTGCTGATGTCTTCCAGGAATCTGTTCAATTTTCCAGAAGCAACGTTCATCTAATTGGATACAGCCTAGGAGCTCATGTTTCAGGATTTGCTGGCAGTTATATTAGTGGCACAAACAAGATTGGAAGAATTACAGGTAAAAAAAATATTTATAACTTTAATAGAACAGCCATCTGGCTTCATTGCTCAAGTGTACTGATACTTAACAGCCTTATGTTACAGCTTACATTAGAACTATAATTTTTTAAAATGAGCAATCTTATCCTCACTGATTGTGTGAGCACATAACAGTGATATTTACACTGGATTTTCAAAGGTTTTCTTGTAATTAATTTATTTCAGGAGTCTTACAATGCAGTGTGCTAAATAAATTCATGTTGCGTACTGGTCTCCTTTTCTAATACTGTATAATTATTCCAAATTTTACACACGTGCTGAGGTCCTGATTCTGAAAATACTTAGACATGTAAGCAACTTTGTACACTTGAATAGTCCCAGTGAACTCAATGGAACTATGTAAGTGAGAAAATTTACTCTTATGTGAGGTCAAAAACTGAAAGATCTGCAGCTATTGTTCTCTATGGGCTTATTTTAGTAGTTATATAATTATTGCAGATATTCGGATCTTTAAAGGAAGGCCCATTGTCTCGTATAATGTAGTGCTGAACAGCGGTAAGCCAGACACCCATCTTTTGGAACTAGATCCCCAAAACAAATATGTTTAAATCCACTGTTTGTTCAGGCCCACCGCTATGAGGGAGCAAAAAGTAAAGGATATAGCCTCAAGCTCCATATATGTTACAGTTTGCAGGACATCCCCTACCCGTCCGAAGGTGAATCCTAGGGCAAAACTCTTCTGATTATTAGATCTTATGAGTAAGGCCCTATGTAAGTAAAGATTTCCTGGAGCACTTAGAAATCATGAAAATGCCGCCAAACTCTGACCTTTTAAGTATTTGTCCTTGAAACTGACTGCATTTAAAATTAAATTTCATTTCAATTAAAATTGAAATTCATTTAGTCCTTGAAATTGACTAAACGTTAATTGTAAAATTCATTCCATCCTCAAAATTGATTAATCTCAGTTGTAAAATTCATTCCCTGCAAACTCTGTGAAATTCAATACTTTGCCATTTATGCTATGGTGAATTTTCTTAAAGAAAGAAAAAGAAAGAAAGAGAAAGAAAGAAAAAGAAAAAGTGATTCACAGACGGTCCTACTTTATGAGCCTTCTTACTTATTTGCCTTCTCCAACCTGATCAAAACCAAAGTCCACACAATGTCTAGAGTTCAAACAAACCCTTCCTGGGGGTTGCCAGTTTAACAAAGGAATAGGAGATAAGATAAAGTTCAACTCATGCCTTTGCCCCAAGCGTGAATCCTCCCAGGATTCCTACCTCAGGTCTACTCATTCTACACCCTATATTCTCTGTTCCTGAAGAACTGCTCCTACTTCCCTTATGCCAGGTGTCAAAATAAACTACTGCCTTCAGTGAGTCAGCAGAACTCACTGGATATTGCTGGGAAAGGGTTAACACCTGCTCACAGAGCAGGGTGTCTCAGGCACTGCCAGCTTTCTACAGATCTGTACAAAGAATACCGCAGCGTCCAAATGTATTTTCTCAGTTCACCACATGATTCTTTTTCTTTGACAGAAGCTGTAATGAGTGGTGATATAAATGGAAGAGAAGCACATTTAGAGTCTGCCAAATGCTTGATATTTAAAGGCAAAATGCACCCTTCTGAAAATAATTCTCTTAGTTGTAACCACTATACTTTTTCTTGGCTGGCCAATGCCTGTGCAAGGGCTCCCACAATAAAAAATGCAAGTGTTGTATTTTTAGAGCTGTGAAATAGTCCATTTTTGACTAGTTGTGCCTTGACTGCTAGTTCGTTCTCTTTCTAACGTACACTTTCTTGAAGTTACTCATTTTCTGCAGTGGAATAGTAATTAGAGCCTTGATCCTTCTTCCACTGAAGTCTCTGACAAAATTCCCGTTGACTTTAGTGGAGCCAAAGCAAGCCACACCAGAAAAGCCATACAAGCTCCACTTGCAACAAAGAAGCAGAATTTAGCACTTAAGCTTTTATTTAGGTTTCAGTTGGAAAAAGCAGCAAATTTCTCATCGCAAAAAGTTTATGATCTAATGGGAATTAGATACAGTTTGGAAGCTTCTCCCACTGGTATAGAAACTGAGCTGAAATTCTCCAAAGCGCAGAATCTTAGGATATCTAATATTTATGTGTTCTGAATTGGAAGAATCACAGTAAGGATCTTTGTTGCAATATTACTGTACACCATTTTCCAGCCTCAGCCCAAACCAAGGAAGTGCAGAAGTCCACAAGCATCAACCAAAGGATTCCTTTAAGTATGGTTCAAGTTTTGGGCAAAGGTTCAGAATGCTTCCTCTTTTATCCCAAGTAGTTTGGCCATCCCTAGCGGGAACCTCAATATACCTTTTTACCCTGTAAGGGCGAGCAAGTGAGAAAGTGCTCACACTGCCCTCTGTATTCAGCTCCATCTTAATGGGCTCAATCAAGGACCTTACAGTTGGACCACATGCTCCCTATTAACTTCCCACCTCAACCTTTATCTTTTTATCCATTCCTGACAATGTCCCAAATTAATCCACTCATTTGTGACCTCATCGTGGCACTGACCTAACCAACAACTATTCTCCCCTCAGACTCCATTGTTCTGACCCACTAATATCTTGATCATTAACGAGTTTTAAAAGAAAATTATATTAAGGAACTTGTCTAGTACTTGTGCTTTCAGATGTGGAACCTCTCTACCTTTATGGTGACTTAAAGTCAACTCCCTTGTGACAAAATTATAGTCCTGGATTATATTTGACAAGGACCATATCATTAGAGTATCCCTAATACATGCTTAAAGTTAATTGTTACACTAGATTATGCACACTAATGGGATTTGGGCCCAACTGTAATGTAATGTTATACCAATTATGAGTATAATTTGAATGCGTGTATGAGATTATTCAAATATGGAGAGCACCATACCAAGTAAATATATAATAACATTTTTTCAAAAATAGAAAGGAAATATTACGTGAGGTCCATATCACCTGTAGTGTTTAGATTATCAACAAAAACATTTGACTTTAATCTGGTCTGGGAATGAGGCAAACTAAGACAACTATAGTTTATCTCCCAGTTCTGATCTTAGATTCACTGCTATATGCCTCCAGTTCTTGGACCTGTTCATACATGCAAAGTAGTTAATTTTACATATTACACACGTGTGTATATGAGCAGGTATCAAAGCCCTTAGTTCAGTTTATTCACATCATGTTTAGTACATTAAGTCTTTGAAAAAAAAATATTAAAATACATTAGTTCTAATTATAATTAAGTATATTCTTCAGTAGCACTGAAATAAGCTTGCAACAACAATCTCTGTTAACTGAACACTGAATGGAAAATATCTGCAAAAACTGGCTACATATTCATTATAGCCAACTTTACTTTTAATACACGTGCCAATTCGGCTCCCGTTAGACAAGGGGATTAGCAGGACGATCCAAGCAGTGTCTGGCCCAGAGTAGCCCTCTAGACACAGAAAAGCAGCTAAAAATGTACATGGGACATTAAAAAAACTCAGTTCTTTCACTAACCCTTAGAAAGTAAGGTGATAGGCATCTTGGGAAAGCATTTAATAAACTAAATCTAATACAGTCGAAAGCTGGAATATTTTTTCTAAAGAGGAATAATTATTAGCCTTGAGGTACAGTCATTTGATGGTGGAGAATCATTATGAACAAAAATAGCTAACCAGACAGAGAAGCCTTTCTATAAACAAACCAAACATTATGAAGTCTCAGATCCCGTATGCAGGGTGAAAGTCAAGCTTAATGTGGAACACCTGTCTGCAGTAGGGTCTCTGCCATGTGTGACCTCTGCAGGCTTTAAAACCAAAATTAAGTAAACACCACCCAAGCACACATAGCAGCAGTGAACGCGGCTTGTCTACAACAAACACATATATCTCATCAGGCTAGTGTCCTTGTGTATGTGGTAATTCCTGTTTGTTTGTGTCTATATTTGCTTTTAACCCTTTGGGTGTAGTTGTGTTCCCCATACTGGTGGCCTTTTTGTTCCTAGTCTTGTTTCTTAGTATGAAGAAAGTAAGCCATCACTAAAAGTCTGGGCAGTCAAAAAGTGTGTTTCTCCATTTTATGGTATTCATTTCATAACTTCTTTTGGTAAAACTAATCTACTGTAACTCTCAAACACATTATTTGCATTTATTGTAGGCCTTGACCCCGCCGGTCCTTTGTTTGAAGGAATGTCACCAACAGACCGTTTATCTCCAGATGATGCAAACTTTGTAGATGCAATTCATACATTTACTCAACAGCACATGGGTCTCAGCGTAGGGATCAAGCAGCCAGTGGCACATTTTGACTTTTATCCCAATGGAGGCACCTTTCAACCTGGCTGCCACATCATGCATGTGTATAACCACATTGCACAGTATGGAATCACTGGTAAGAAGTGCTTTTTGTCTTCTCATTGCAGTTTGACTGACAGCAGCTCTGAGAAACTTTAAATGTCCATACGCAATTAAATAGCCTAAAGTATTACCCAATAGAAATAACATACCGTAAAACGGAGTTTTTCTTAGCTAGAAACTGATTACCTGATGTTTAAGATGCTCTAAGCACCCACTATTCGCATTGACTTGAGTGAGAGCTATGGGCACTTTGCACCTCTGAAAATTAGGACAAAAGCATCCTATTATCAACCAATTTGGAATGATTCCAAGGCTGAGGCAAAAGGAGAGTTTACCCTTAAGACAAACATTTACAGTGCAATTGGTTATTTAAAATCCAATAAAATTCAGTGCTGGACTACTTACCTCCCCGAATTATCTCCTCTTTCATGACCCTCAAGTACTACCCTGCCAAGTGGACAAACTCGCCCTCGCTCTCTAGGACCTTATTGCCAGTTAGACAAGTAACAATCTAAGTTTTCTATGTAGAAGGCCTCTCCTAGTGGAGCTCAATGTAAATGTACAGAGATGCCCTTGAAGGAGTTTGTTACTGCTGCAGTATACTGCCAAACGATAAGGCACTCGTGCAGAGTAACAATTAGAATGATTCTCTGAAACACCAGAACAGGGAAGAGTTTGCCCAGCATACTGCATCCCAAAACATTTTCAGCTGTTCTCACAAAACCACAAAATAAAACTATTAGATAGCCCTTATCTAGCTTCGGCAGCTATGAATTAGGAAGCTCCTGAGGGAAGATGTCTTTTTATAGTCTACTATGGCTTATATTAACCACACAGAGAGGAAAAGAAGATCTAAAACTGTAATATTAAGGGGAAAGAGTCTGTTAAAAATTACTTTTCATTTGAAGGCAGTTGATAGCAGCATGAAGAATAAGTACCCTAGTGCCAGGCTTGTTTCTCAACAATTTACTATGGGAGCAATGCATCCATGTTGGTCCTGTTGAACAACAGCTGCAAATATGATTAATCAGGGAGGTCAGTCACTTAAATAGGTGTACAAGCTGCCAGGTATTACAGGAACAGCCAAAGTGCAGCACAGCATTCTGCAATGCAGCCCACAGTGGCTGTCATCTTTAATATGAAGTGAAGTCTGAAAAGACTACAGATACCAGCATGCTCTGTTCCACATGGAACAGCCAAGATGGGGCACTGCATTCTGGTACCCGTAGTCTGAACAATTTTATTAAAGAAGAGGATGGTTACAATCTGTTCCATTTTGGACACATTAGTTCTTGATACATTTGCCAGCTCTGCCAGATAATGTTTGGATGTTTCCAGATAGAATTAAGAATTCTACCTGTGTCTTTGCGGTGGTTGTCTTACTGATAGGATTTGGTAATAAGTATGATGTGTTGAGAAGGATCAATAAGATTTACATGGCAGCCTGCTACCCGGCTTTGTAACTGGAAAGGGAAGTGGAGGCACAGGAATGTCACGGGTTTTTCTATTATATTTTCCAGGGATCACTCAGACAGTGAAATGTGCACATGAGAGGTCGGTTCATCTGTTCATCGACTCTCTACTGCATGACGATAAGCAAAGCATGGCCTACTGGTGCAACGATATCCACACCTTTGACAAAGGAATGTGCCTCAGTTGTAGAAAGAACCGGTGCAACACCCTGGGCTACAACATCAGAAAGGAGAAGATCCAGCGAAACAGACGGTTCTTTTTGAAAACACGAGCACATGCGCCTTTCAAAGGTTAGTAGATACACTTGCTAAAGAGCCCAACTAGAAAATGAAGTGTGAGAATTAACTTGGTTTTTGGATCTTGTTAACTCATTTGCCTAAGTCAGGGGTCTCCAAACTACAGCCCAGGGGCCGGATCTGGCCCATGGCATAGATTTGTCCGGCCCTGGGGCCCCAGCTGAGCAGGCAAGTGGAGAAGTCACCGCTCCCCCCGCCCCCACGTGAGTTGCTGCCGACGGCTCTATGGGCGGAGGGGTGAGTGCCCAGGTGGTGTGGCTGGAGGAGCAAACGGGAGGGAGTCGCAGCAGCACAGCCAGAGGAGCAAAGGTGGGGGTGCGGCAGCAGCCCGCAGAGCCCCTTCAAAAATCTAATATGGTCCTTGTCTCAGAAAGTTTGGAGACCCCTGGCCTAAGCAATAAAATCAATAGGTAAAAATCAGTTTGTCCAGATGGGTGTGAATCTTAGTGGGCTTTCCCCTGCAGCCATTCTATCAAGAGCTCTCTCAATTTTTTAATGAGAGAAGCAAGGTGCATTCTTTTCACACAGTAACTGTGGATTCATGGCTTCTAAGCTGCTCAGGTCCTGATCTGCAGAATTTTCTTATAGCTAACTCAAACTGAACAATTGGTATAACATATGTAGGCTGCCAGCCAAGCCAAAAAAAACCCCCAAAATTGCACAGGGAGACCTGTAAGACCTCCCATTCTGACTGTGGTACAAATTTTATCTGTAATTAGTCTATAGCAGACACACAAATGATTACTTTTCAAACAGAAGTCAGAACAGAATAGTGTGGGTTTTTATAGAGTGGAATTGTAGAACTAAAATGAAGCTACTGGAATTCTAGTATTATCTTCATTAAATCACTTTGTCAGAAGCACAGTATAACGGCTCACTATTTGAATTTGGAGAGAAAACACATCCAGAATTACACCAATTACTATGGAGGGGCAGGAGGTGGAAATAGGTCTGATAGAGAATTACGGAATAGAGGCCTATCTGCACTGTAAAAATTGTCAAGGGACCTGGTTACGTACTAACTACAACATGGGTTCTCAGTTTTGGGATTGAGACCTCCAAGGGGGATGGGAACAGATATCAGGGGTTCAAAGCCACCATACCAATTCCATATTGCTATCAATAAGGGAGGTCCTGGAATAGAAGATGTTAAGAACCACTGAGTTACAACATAGTGAACGCACAGTCCCATCTTATAGTGTAGCTGGGCCCCATGTTCCCAAACAATGCTAAAAGTTAGATAGTCCAAGTCATAAGCATGATCTGGAAACAGTAAGATCCCATCTACACTGCAAGAGATAATCAGGTTTAACCATGTCCGAGGGCTATTGTGACATAATTGTTTTTGTAGAGTAGATGGGCATTGGGTGGGAGTTTGAAATAGTAAAGTAAACAACACTCCCCTTTTCTTCACCTGCAAGGTCTTTGGTGACCTCCGATTACCTCTGAAAATCAGGACTGAGTCCTCCAGGTCATTTCCTACAAATATTTCTTACAGTAGCTAAGATTACTTAACTGCAGGTAGCAGACACACCCCATTCCATTCCTGACTCCCTACAGCTGTGTGGGGGTGACAGGGCATTGGATAGTCAGTGACAGCCAGAGTAAGAGAGGGGAAGGGAAGGTGGAGGCTGGCAGCTTGGGAAGGATGTATGAGGAGAAGGAGCCAGGAACAGGCTCCTCCCCCCACTCGACAGCTCCTCCCCTTTCTCCTGCTGCTACCTGCTAGCTCCAAGCTCACAGAAAGTAAAAAGAAAGAGGGAGGAGAGCACTGAGGTCAGAGGAGAGAATGTTCTTCTGTCCTCCAGGCTGTTGCCTGCATCACAGAGCATCCGGCTGCGTGGGAATTGCAGGGAGAAGCCTGTACTGCAGGAGATTCTGCTGGGACTCCACAGATGCAATGGATGCCAGTGCCAGTCTGGCCCATACTGGCTCACATATTGATAAAGAGAGTATGAGAATTGTCTGATGGAGATAGTGTGTTCAGTCCTTCTCCCTCTTTTCAGAAAAGAGACTATTTATTGTCACTGCTTTGGATGCTGAGAGGTTGCCACAGGGAAAGGGGACACCCACATGGTTTGCACATCCCTAGAACAAGCTGTGTTTATGTACAGAACTATTGAATTTTACTGCTTATACTTTGAGCACTGAGGACATCATGCTACAATGTGTAATTCAATGTAATACTTTCACCCGTTTTGGGGTTCTTTTGAAAGATTTTTGGAAACCATTCCTCTCATCCTAGTTTAAAATGCATGGCATTTACTACAAATGGGGCAACTACATGCACAGCTCTGTCTCAGATACTCAGATTGGACTGGATTTAATCCACAGGAAAACAGAAAAAAGTTGACATTTTCTGAATTTCCTATTCTATTTTTAATTATGAGGAAAGCTAATTGTCATGGAGCATGTCACTCACCACTGGACAGGTGCCTCCTCCTTGTCATTCTGGGGATTAGCTTGAGACCAGTGCCCCATCTGTAGTCTGCACCCCATCACTTCTTCTCTACACTTCACCTGCAACCGCTCTCACAGCATCAGGAACTATTGCATCCTCCTCATGGTTCAGTCTTCTAGCCATGTGGCTGTCTGTGTGTCCCCCTTCCAGGGGAGTTTAGTTCCTAGTCCAGCCACTTCCCCCATTGCAAATGCAGTTAACTGTCCTGCAACTTCCCCGGTGGCGAGTGGGAGGGACCCAGGCTGTTCACTACTCAGGGTCCCAGCCCAGGGACCCTCCGAATTGCAGTCACTTACTGCCGTCCTTTACCTCTACCACTGCTACATTTCCCTAGGCCACTTCCTTGCGGCCACAGCACCCTCCTCAGTCTCAGCAGCCCGTCTGGAGCTCCTCCTCTTCTCCCCAGGTTCCTGCTTACATTGCTCTGTCTAAGATGCTACATGGCTGCAGCCTACTTCAGACACAGTATTCCCTCCTCAAGCTGCAGGCATCTATAGCCCTGCTCTGCCCGGAGGCTCTTTTTATACAGGCCTGCTGGGCCTTGATTGGCCACTACTCATAGCCCTTCTCCTATTAGTTGCTTTTTTGCCACAACCTCTCTAGGGCTTTATTAACCCCTTACTGGCCAGTGTGGGGCAGATGCCCCTTCACACTGCTCAAACTATATTTTGAAATTTTAGGAGCTCCTAAGCTGTCACTCTTCACTTGTTCCTCAAAGTAAAAAATTTATTTTGAGTCAGCATGGTAAGATCACCTTCAAGATCCAAGCATAAACACTGCTTTTACGGTAAGGAATCTACTGACAAATGTATCTTGGCAAAAGAAAAGATCATTGATTTTGTTTTCTTACTGGCATCAGGAACTCTTTTCTTACCATGAGCCTTAACTCTGTTGTTCCCATTGACTTGAATTTCACTTTTAAAGACATATTGCATTTCAGTTCCTGGAACTATTCCTGATGTAGAAAAAATGAAAAAGCCATCTCACAGACCTTTGGGATATCAAAAGGTCAATGCCTTAACAAGAGTTTTCTTTCACAGTAGCTGCAAAACAGTCCAACAACTGTGTAAGAATCATATCAAGTGATCTTGAAACACTTTCACAAAAATGCTGTAAAGGTCATGTGAAAAACTCAGAGAGAAAATAATTAAGAAGCTCAATGTTATACTTTCTCATAATCTCAGTTTCTTTATGAAACTGGACATTCTATTCTTCAAATTAATGACAGTATGTCCTGGAGTGAAAACTGATCTGGTTTCATTAAAAAGATAGCAGTTGTAAGAAGATAACACATTTATAATAGCGCCTTCCATCCTGAAAGATCAATGTGTTATACAGACTCCATGCGTGTACGTCGAGGGGTCACTCACCTACCTCTGGACTGCAGCCATTCTGTGCAAGTGATGCCACACATCACTTTTAAGGAGGGGGAGTGAATATCTTTCCACACTACCTATCAGGCAGTATTGGGTAATAGTATGTAATTACCCGATCTGTAATTTGACCAGGAGAGCAGGATAAACACCTCTAACTATTTCTAAATGTGCCCTGGCGGCATAAATGCCCAAAATTAGTCAGGACATCTGTTACAGGTCTTATCCAGCAGATGGCTTGAAAAAAACAACCTTCATCCTGTGGGGACAGTGAAAGGGTATTTGTCTTTAGCTTCTGCAAAAATATATTAGTATTTAATAACATGAACCTCCTTCCTAAGTCTCAAGGATCAGTGCAGGCCCAGCTTGAATTTTACATGGTTCTGAGCATAGCATTTGTAAGAGGTGCAGTCTGATCAGCGTGGTCTGATATACAGTGTCAGTAGGTTAAAACATATTTTAAAAAATAGATTTGGTGTTTAGTGGATGAATGGATTTGGATACTTAGCCAAACTACCCAAAGGACCCATTCTATCCACTTCTCCAGTCTCTAGGTCAGAGGTTAGCAAACTACAGCCCGTGAGCCACATCCAGCCCTTCAGTCATGTTAATCCATCCCTCAAGCTCCAGCCAAGAAGCGGGATCTGGGGCTCGCTTCACTTCAGCCAGGGAGCGGAGTCAGGTGCTTGCCCCGCTCTGCACATGCCGGGGCTCCACACAGCTCCCAGAAGCAGCAGCCTGTCCCCGTTCCATGCTATGCATAAGGACGGTCAGGGGGTTCTGCACACTGTCCCTGCAGCTCCCATTGGTCAGCAACCACGGCCAATGGAAGTTGCAGAGACAGCGCCTGAGGATGGGGCAGTTCGCAGAACCACCTGGCCGTGCCTCTGCCTAGGAGCTGAAGGGGGGACATGCTGCTGCTTTTGGAAGCTGTTTGAGGTAAGCACCACCTGGAGCCTGCACCCCAGCCCCAGCCCTGATCCCCCTCCTGCCCTTCGACCCCTGCAGTCCAAGCGTGGAGCACCCTCCTGCACTCCCTTGCACCCCCAACCTCTCATCCCCACCCCTTCCCAAAACCCACACTCCTAGCTGAAACCCTCACTCCCTCCCACACTTGAACCCCCAATTTTGTGAGCATTTATGGCCTGCCATACAATTTCCATACCCTCAGGCCAAAAAGTTTGCCCACCCCTGCTCTAGGATCATGTGAAAAAGGAGAGCAGGATAAACACCTCTAACTCTTGCTAAATGAGCCCTGGAGGCATGAATGCCCCAAATTAGTCTGAGCAGCTTATAGGAGCCACATAGAAAGGCCAAGGAAAATTCTCCCAGGCACATAGGATCAGTGTAAGACTGACATAAGCAGACTTATACTGTCCCCTTCCAAGCCCCAGCCTGGAGGGGTGTGAGCTTGGTGCAGGAAGGAGTGTTTGCCCATAGGGCTCAGTGCTATGGGGGATACCAACAACTCAGCAGTGTTATGTTTAATTTAAAGCCTTTTGATGTACTGGGGACAGATGGAGAGTCATCTTGCTCAGAAATCCTCTGATAGACAGCACTGTATGAATGCTTTCATCAGCTGATAATTGCTTTTCCCAGTAAATGAAATGACTTCTGTTATCATTACTTCTGACAGGCTGACTGGGCAGAGGATAGACAAAGTTAGGCATTTAAAGCTGTATGGCACAATTTACACACACAGTCAGACAATGATTTTCTGCAATTTGCTACATGTGAAAACTTACATATGACATTTATGCTGCTGATATCTCAGCCACTCTTCTCCAGAACAGCATAACTTTTTCAGTTCAAAGACTTTCCCAAACCCTCTTTTTCTAGAACCCATCAAACCCCAAAGCAGTAATGACATATTTCTTATTGCAATGTGTTGAACAAAATCATAGTGTGAGCGATTGCATGTTAAGCACAATGTATCATTATGCCATCAAGAACAGTCATCTGTTTTCCTGGGAGATGTTCCAGCAGATCACAGTGAGCAAGGCTGACACCCAGAAGACA
Source organism: Dermatemys mawii (assembly GCA_007922305.1). NCBI lineage: Eukaryota > Metazoa > Chordata > Testudines > Dermatemydidae > Dermatemys > Dermatemys mawii. The sequence goes on from ML677366.1 coordinate 23,688,249, forward strand.
GCTCTCAATCCATGTGACTACTCTACTGTCCTTTCCAGTCCACAAAAGAATTTCTGTCTATACAGCTGTACAGAATCCAGGGAAGTCAGACCAGGAACTGCCTGCTTAATCTGAATTAAATGTTATGAAATCTGAAAGAGTTCCCACAGAAAACTCCACCTACCCATTTCCCCTACACCACTCCCTATGAAGAGAATAGTATAAAGAGGGGCCCAAAAACCTGTTAGATAATGCTGTTTGACAATGATTGTCAACTGCCGACTTTTTAATGGTGACCAATGCATTTAATAAAATAAATAAACAGGAAATGATTTTCAAGTGTCTGTTCTGAAGTGCAAACTCCTGCTATCACAAGTATGCTGCCTGTATGACCATGTCTCACCCTGCAATTCCTTCTCCTGTGCAGTTTACCATTATCAATTCAAGATACACTTCATCAATGAAATTCAAGACAAGCAGGTAGAACCAACTTTTACTGTCTCTCTGACAGGCACTAAAGAAGATGCTGAAAATCTTCCCATTGCGCTGTGAGTACTATACACAAAGTCCCTATTTTAGGATGGTGAAAAATGATGCCACATTTTCTAATATAGGCTCACTTATATAATAAATATGCATCATTTGTTCTGAATGGCCTGGTTTAGTACAGTCTTCAATAGAGATAAACTGAAAATCATACAAAAAACCAAAACCTTTTACAATGTTCATGCAAGTCTTGGTATGAAAAGTCATTATAAAATGAACTAGCCAATCTCAGAAGTTTTCTTGAACACTGAGTACAGCATCTTATACAATCAAGTTCAGTCCATCCCATGGTGAACAGTTACAGGATGCTGGATCTATGTTGTGCAGAATTAAAAGGCGATTTAACTAGAATGGGGAGGTTCACCGCTATGGGTGGCTGTTGTCAGGTGTCTAGACAACATACAGAGATACCGTGCAGTATCTTCTTATGGTGACAGCATGCAGGAAGGAGAAGAGAATAGAGATAAGAGAATAATATATCCCAAAAGGTTCCTAGCCTTTCCTAGCCCAAATATATCCCAAAAGGTTCCTAGCCAGCTAATCACAGAGCTAGAGTGTTTGTGCATGGAGTGAAGTGAAGGGGACATTCCTAGCATACCCCACTTCCATTGCTATATGTCTTTTAGACTTGACCATTACAGAGAATCTGGATTGACGTAAAAGCAAATGAGAACTTGGGAGGTCCTTCCTGGAGAAATACTGAAACATCTGATGTAATTTCCCGCAGTTTGGACAAGTTTAGGGGACATTTCCAGTGAGGGATTTTCCGCAAAATGTATTCTGTATTTACTGTTTTTCCACCCAGAGAGAGGGAGAGTTGGGGGCCGCTAGTGGGAAAGACCTTCTTGTAGTGAAGAATAGGCACAAGGGGACTCGGGTTTGGGAAATCTTTTTTTCTCCTGCCAAGAGTTGCTGCTTTACAAATGAGCCAGGCTCCTCCCATTTCAATCTCCCCTATTTGACAAATTCTGACACTTCCCTGTCCCTGGAGGAGCAGAAGCCCTGGAGGAGCTGTGCTTCCCCCAGACCAGGGATACTGGAAACTCCTTCTGATTTAAGCAATGGAGGGGAACTGCCCCCACTCACTTTGATCCCTACCTATATGGTCAGTAATAACAAAATTAAGTCCATAAAGTAAGGTCTTTGAGGCAGGAACTCCCTTTTTGTTCTGCGTTTGTACAGTGCCTAGCCCACAGGTGTTCTGATCTGTGATGGGGACTCCTAGGAACAACTGCAATACAAACAAACAATGTCATTGGTAGCTCAGTGGCTAAGATATTGACCAATTTGTAAGTGGGGAAAGTACAACTTAATTTTAATAGTAAATGCGCCACTGTTGTAGAATCCTACAAGATTGTTTACAGTTAAAACATGCAGGAAGAAAAATACATTTTCTTGAAAGGTGGTTTAGATATTAGTGTCATCTGCTCTACCTCTTCACATGGAAACTACAGATAGACCTATAAGCCAGAAACTATCATTCAAACAAAGCACATTTCAGTGTCCAGATCACTTTTGGTGGTTTTGCTTTTACAGCGTTGAAGGCATTACAGGAAATAAAACCTATTCCTTTCTCATCACACTGGACATTGACATCGGTGAGCTGATGATGATCAAATTCAAATGGGAAGGAACTGCAGTCTGGGAAAATATCTGGGATACAGTTCAAACTATCATCCCCTGGACAAAGGGCAACCGTCGACCAGGACTTATTGTAAAGACTATAAGAGTCAAAGCAGGAGAAACACAGCAAAAGTAGGTGTTACCGAAATCACTTTTTGTAATAATTAAGGAGCAGTGTGGGCATAGATCTTGAATTATCAGATATAAAATAATTCAGACTACAACTTTTCAGATGTGTAAAGAAAATAAACCTCACTTTACTCCAATTCACTAATCACCACCCACTGTGTCTGTGCCTCACACTTGTCTGTCTCCCATATGAGTTTAAATACATCAGTGGGTGGGCTAGGGCGACATAAAAGCACTTACAAACTGCTTTGCAGCAGTGGAAGGTGTGGGGGAGTGGGCTTGGTTTTCACTGGCTACATATAGCAGAAGCAGTCTTTGGTCTGCTCATATTTTGTGTGTGTCTAGTATGAGGAGGGTGACATTGCTGTATCATAAATCCAGTTGTGATTCAAAATAGAGCTGAATTCAAGGATTAACATGCACCTTTAGATATGCCCAGGCCTGACAAAAAAAAAGTCACAGGATACCTGTAGGCCTGAAGCTGACCTTTTTAAGATAACTGATTGCTACATGTGGACTCCTGTTCTCTGACAGCAGCCTCTTTATCAGCTGAACTCTTTGGAAGTCACAACCCACCTAGCAACAAGCTTGGAGCGTTATGGGTGTGTCTTCACGGCAGAGTTAACTGGGCCAGTCACCTGTATTAGCCTAGCCCAGGAGTGAGCAGCCACTCTGCAAAACACTACCTGAGTCACTCAGTTCTCCCTGGTACTGCCCACACCTGTAGGAGTCAGTAGGACGTCTTGGGGTACGTCCTCTGGTGCTTTACACTGCAGTAATCTGAAATGCTCTATGACTGTTTTCCAGTGAACTGGGGAAACGGGGAGAACATGTCTGGCCTTGTGGGCACACGGAGGAATTGTGGGGAGACCTGTCAGTACTTGAAATGGTTTCATCTGCAGGCTTATTGCAAAGTAGGGGGAAACTAGCTCAAGTGACAGGGGTGCTTGAGTCCTAGCATATGCCCCCAGGTCGGTCAGCTAACCCCGGTTTTAAGCACCATAAACTCTGGTGAGAGGGTTTTATGTGAGAGAGCGTTTGGAACATCACCAAAGCAGAACCCAAGTTAACTCTGCGGTGAAGATTTTCCCTCATACAAGTGATGACCAAAGGCAGCTTGCTTTTCTTATTCAATGCAGAACGCACCTGTCAGAGGCCCTAGGGACCACACAATAGTTTTGGAAACACACACATCATGAGCCAACGGTAACTTTATAAAGACTCTCACACCCCATCCCCTGTCCCAACAATAACTCCCCCCAGGGTGCCTTACATCAACAGAGGAGGAAGCCAATGTCAGAACAATGCAGTCTTCTGACTGATTATTCATTACATTAACTTAACACAAGAAGTCTGTTTTCAGGTAGACTTGGTATATTTGGTTTCTTTTGCCCTGGTCCAGTCTCTGACAGATGGGCTGCAATACGATGATGTGTGCGCTATCAAAACTTGTATGGAGGCCCCTGCATGGTTGAATAGTGTGTTGGTGAATACCTTCCATGACAGAGGTGGTGGAATTTCTGTGGTGGGTTAAGTATACACATACAGAGATACTGGAGAGGAAAAGCATCATACATCACAATATTGATCATTACCAGTGTTTGGCAGTCACTCCTGCACTCTGTGCTGTCATTTTTCTGGTGCTGTAGATGAAGTGATGAATTTTGTCAGGCGAACTGTTAAATCATTTCACTCTGTTAGCTAGAGTTTCTTGAGTAAAAACTTCCAAATGCAAGGTGAGGTTTTATGGTTTTCAAGAGCTATTACATCATCCCCCATAGACAAACGACTAGAGTACTGGTAACATCAGTGCTTGTATTTGTGAAACTGTTTGTCTTTAAAACAAAGGAAAATTTCAGCCAGAAGACTGCATAGTAATGTTTGTAATGACTGGCTTTACTTTAACCCCTTGAGAACTAGCCATTTTAATGAAGGTTAAATGAGAATGCGGGTTGGTGGTAATAGGAGCCTATATAAGAAAAATACCCCAAAATTGGGACTGTCCCTGTAAAATCAGAACATCTCGTCACCCTAGAAAGAACATATAGAAGCAGTAAACTAAATACATTGGAATCACCTGTGCCTCACCTACTCCCTCCTACACTGCTCTAAATACTTTGCTGCCAGATGTACATTCATAACTAAAAGCAAATGAAAACAACTAGGTATCTTATTAAAAAAAGAAAAAGGAATTGAAGTCAAGAATACTATGGGGAACAGGACATTTACACAAAGAAATGTCCAAAAAAAAAGTAACTTATACTTTGTTTTTTCTATTTAGAATGACATTTTGTTCTCAAAGTGTTGACAACGTGCACCTGCATCCAGCCCAGGAGAAAACTTTTGTGAGATGTGCAAACAGCTCTCGGAGACTAAAGAGAAAATTCAGATTAGCAAGAACATGAACAGAGCTGCCTGTCAAGCATTAGTAAAATCCAACACACCTCCAACAATAATTCAAACATTTCAAATGTACCAAATTTAACAAAAAACAATATACACTGACAGTTCCCGAGGGAACAAGACAAAAATCAGAATTTAATTTTATTTTTGAAATACAACAGTACACTGAAATGTGCATTTTGTTTGTCCTTCAAGCTATTCCCAAAAAGATCAGCTTGCAATTTCTTAGTGAGTATTGTGTGTTTATATCTAAATTGCTTTGAAATGTGAAAAGAGAAAACCTGTTCAGTGGAAATGTAAACATAGTTTCTTCAAAAGACTCTTGCTAAAAGCTGCCCATTGAACACAGGGCAGATTTCATGTTGCTGACTCTTTAAAAAAACAACAAAACAAAAAATTAGCTTTACAACTAGACAATTGGAATAACAGCAATTTGCATACTGCAAGGTAGAAAAGAGTTTTATTAGCCACAAAACAAGTATTTCACGGGATGAAATCATTCACAGGCTCAATAGGTCAAACCTGAATATTATCAGGTAAAGCATAGCTGAATTACTTACTAATGAACTTGGCGTGTGAATCACTTACTGCAAAAATATTCTTATTGAAGAGAGAAAATTCTCACACCTATAGAAAACTTTTAACTGAATAACTTGCCAACATTCATGAGCTAAGGAGTTATGAAGGTGACAGGCTCATCCTTCTTATCTGATACCCAATAAAACTTACAGCATTATGAGCCAAATAATTGTACCTTTAGTAACATGTTTCATTAAAAAGTTTATTCTATTGGAAAATGCTTTGCTGTTCAGTGTAGTGACAGAAATATTTTAAACTAATTTGCTTTAAAGAAATGCTTAATGTACTAAAGCACATTCCAGCTGATAGTCCTATTTGCAGTCAGGTTCAGTGAATTTCTGCATGTAAATCCTTTTCACCATGCTAGTGTAAACTCTAGAGTTATGTTTTAGACTTAACATTTTCACAGTAGACTAATATGATTTACAAAAGAAAATTGTAAAATTCAGTCATCTTCATTACATTCAGAGAATTATGAAATGTCAAGATTATGCATTTCCGCTATTTCCTAACAATGGAAAAAAGAAAGAGCCCTAAATTTCCTCAGATAATTTTTATTTTCAGTTTATGAGTGCATATGGTAATCAGAAAAATAGTGTTTTGACACTACATTGGTCATTTGGTTATGCCAGAAAACAAGATTTATCATTACAAGTTTGTTTTTACTACTGTGATTTTTAACATTATTAAAGTCTTTAAGGAATCTGAAATGTTATTCTCAAATACTGAAAAACGTTTATGGCTGCTGGTGGTCACAAGGGCTGAAACAAGCTGTATTGTCACACCAGAAACAGAGAAATGTTAATAAAAATGTACAGAAATTATGCATCAGGATGAAAGTGAGGATATTGAAATGTGTGGGAAATCAACAATTCTGGCAGAACTATCAATCTTTAAATTAGTGAGCAATTACCAAGACCAGGTCTACACTACAAAATTAAGACTACCTAAATTACGTTGATATTCAGCTGCTTCAGTAATTAAATCACTTTTGCATGTCCACACTACACTCTTTGGGTCAGCAGTGCATGACCTCACTACCAGTGATTGCATCAAGGCAGAGAGCAGTGCACCAAGGGTAGCTATCCCACTGTGCAACTTGCCACCGCCTAATGCAGGATATTTTGGGAAGGGATTGCGATGCCTCCTGGGGACAATGAGCTGTGCAGTGTCTCATGGTGCAGTTTTCTCTACCCCATAATTTTATCTGCATCCCATAATATTTCACACTTCTTTTCAAAAACCCCACAACCATGCACACCCGCCATCACTGTGTGAAGCATCAATCCTGCACTGCTCTCCACTATTGTGATGAGTGTTGCAAGCACAATGCTCCTGATCATGGAGTCATTGAAGAGCTGCTAGAGGAGCCACAGGGAACATGATTCCTTGGAGGCTAATTTGCTGTGGGACATAGAAACAATTCAAGGTTGTTGTTGGCATTCATGGAGCAGATGCAGGTGGCACAGCAACACCCAAATGAGACCTGCTCTGACAGTGGAGGAGTGAGTGGCAATCGCTATTGAAAGCTTGCAACATCAGATTGCTACTCATCTGTGGGGAATCAATCTCGAATTAGGAAATCCACCATGGGGGTTGCTGTGATGAAAGCATGCAGGGACATCAATTGCATCCTGCTACGAAGGACTGTGACTCTGGGCAGCGTACAGGACTTAGTGGATGGTTTTGCAGCAATAGGATTCTCAAACTGCAATGGGGCGCTAGTTGCTGTGCATATCCCGATCTTGGCACCAGATCACCTTGCCACAAAGTGCATCAACAGAAAGGGCTACTCTTCCATGGCATTGCAAGTGGTCATGGGTTACTGGGGATGCTTTATCAACACTAACATGGGGTGGTTAAGGATGGTGCATGATGCACACATCTTTAAGAACATAGGACTATTCCAAAAGCTGTAAGCAGGGACTTATTTTTTCAGACCAGATGATCACCCGTGGGGATGTTGAAATACTTTATAAATGTAGGGGAAAGAACCTCTGAAAGGGAAAGAACAGTCATGTTCATTTCACAAACACATACACCAACAGTCTGTCATAGGGCAGTGTATGTTCAGCTGTGAATATCTGTACTCTCCCTCAGGATAGAACGGTAGGGTAGTGCAGTGGTCCCAGACACCATCTGGAATTGGGGGACAAAGGGGACAGGGCACGTAGGGAGGTCCCAGAATGCAGTTCTCTATAAGCTGCAGAGGGAGGTGAGCAGGGGTCTGTTGAACCTGAAGGTCAACAACAGTCTCCAGAATGTCTGTCTGCTGCTTGAGAAGTGCTAGTATCTCCTGCAGCACATCTCTCCCCGTTCTCTGTGTTTTTGTCCTGTCCTCTTGGTCCCTGACCATTCTGTCCACGAGGGTGACCCTCCAAGCTCTGTGCTTGGTATCTGAAGCACCAGTGGCTTGCAAGATCTTTTGGAATGTGTCATCTTGTGTTCTCTTCCTTCTCTTGCTGAGCTGCTCTGCTAGTGTGAATGGAGACACCTTCTCAAGGCCACATTTCCACTTGCAAAAGAGACAATGCACAGAGGTACTATTGTGAGTGTTTTCACAAGTTCAGTGGAAACTTAGTACATACTGAACTCACTCCCTTGATCCACGAGTTACAAACATTACACTCTCCCTGCTGCTTGGGATTCATGCAACATGGTGGCAGTCCCGGAGCAGGGTAGCTCATGGGCATGAGCATATGCAATTGAACTGAATACTGGCACCGTTTTCCACGGGCGGTGGTTATTTTAGCTGACATCTCACTCCTGAGTGGAGGCTGAAAGGAAACAGCTTCTGCATATGTCTAGCTGCTGACCAGGTCTATATGCTGCTAGCCTTTGTGCTGAAATGATACCTGCTTAAGAACTGATGAGTGACATTTGAAAGTGTCCTACCAGAAGAAATAAGATGGCCCTCCCCAGAAATCTTCAGCTGAGGATTGCAGACTACACCCAGGAAAGTTTCCTTGGGATCTCTATGGAGGATTCACGGGACAGATCTGTGCACATAAACCAACTCTTCTGCAGGGCCTCCTCTGCCTAACCATACAGAGGAACGAGAAGCAGATAGCGACTCTCTCCATTGGTTATTTCACTACCTCTTTTAGCGCACACACACAAAAAGTAAAAAAGTAAATAAACAGAAGTGCCCCTGCAACATCAAAGCAAACTGCATTCTTAGCAGGGGACTATACTAGATGACTGAGGTCCCTTCCAGCCCTACATTTCTATGATTCTATCTTATTAGCACTCACATGCTTTTTTAAATAGCTACTGTTCATTTAAAATAAGCCATGATCTTAAATTCCAGAAACCAAAAAGGTGATTGATAGCCAGGATATAAGTTGAAGCAAACTTGACCAGTGAACAATACACCAGTTGCCTTCTCTGAAAATACCTCCAGTTCAGAAGCTGATCTGGCAAAAGCAATGACTACTGGGAATAAGACCTTGATGAGAAGGAAAATGTCTGTCCAAACTGGCTAAAAGGGCTTTGTGGTCAATGCTGATAGGGACAGATTCTAACCCCAGGAAGCAAATCAATGGACACAGCAAGTTTTGTGCTTTAATAGTCTCACTAAAAGATGAAAGGTTAGACTTTGTTCAGCTCCTGGCACTAAGTTGTTTCTCAGTGCTATCTGGGTCTGCAGAGTTCTGACAGTCCAAAATTCAGCCTATGCTTGATACTTGTTCATTATCCTTATAGCTGTGGCTGACTTTCCTCCTGGCCCTAGCAGACTATGTTCAGTCAAAACCCCTGAAGACCACACTCAAAAGCCATAGTAAATAAATCATGTTTGGTTTGGCATGATAAAAATCTTAAAGCCAGCGGGTCTGCCCAGAGATAGGTGTAATGAAGGATCAATTGCCAATTCCATTGTCAAGCACCAAAGCCAGCTGGATGCTACCCAGATATTAACTCAAGCTCTCACTTATTGGTAGAGCCCTACCAAATTCACAGCTGTGAAATCTGGTCTCACCCAGCTGGGCAGCTGCTGGCCAAGGGCCCAGCTCTGCAGGCAGCAGTGCAGAAGTAAGGGTGGCAATACCATACCATGCCATCCTTACTTCTGCGCTGCAGTTGATGGTGGCGGTGCCTTCAGAGCTGGACTCCCAGCTAGCAGCTGCCATTCTCCAGCCGCCCAGCTCTAATGGCAGCACCACTGCCAGCAGCAGTGCAGAAGTAAGGGTGGCAATACCATGACCCTCCTCCCTCACCACAACCTTCCAATCACCCCACAACCCCTTTTGGGATCAGGACCCATAGTTACAATACCATGAAATCTCAGATTTAAATATCTGAAAATAATGAAATTTATTATTTTTTAAATCCTATGGCTGTGAAATTGACCAAAATGGACCATGAATTTGAAAGGAACCTACTTATTGGATCTTTTGAAGCATTCTGTACAAGAAAAAAGCTGGTGGGAAAGTGTATGAAAGATCCATGTGGGCAAGTCTTGGGAGAGTGGATCAATTAATAAGGCCTGAAGGTCCATCACTCTTGAACAGCAGACACCAACTTTTTGTTTGAATGTTTCTAAGTCAAGAACTGAACCACTGACTTTCCATGATAGTTAGGCATCTAAGTGCCTAAAGGCTCATCTATACTGCACACCATGGGGGTGTGATTTCTAAAGCATGCTAACGTGTCGTGCACTAACTGATCCATGTAGACCCTTCTGGTGCACACTGAAAGTTCATTAATACACTTCAACATAGTGCTGTGGAACTTTCAGTGTACACCAGCAGGGTCTATGAGGACCAGCCAGCGCGTGAAAGTGTGCTTTAGATATCACACCCCTGCAGTACACATAATCCCAAGGGGTACACAAGCCTCCAGTCACTTTTGAAAATAGGATTTAGGCACTTTTGACAATTTTATCTCAAAGAGCTTGTACTGAGACTTCCTCCTCCAGCATGCTCTCCTTCAAAAAGTGAGATATATGGTTATCCACCACCTGTGAGAAGCCTTCCTACCTCTAGGAAGCTGGACTCTCGGGACCTTTCAACTGTGGTCCCATGTAACCCCGGGGATATCAGGAGAGAGTTTAACACATGAAATTTTGCTCATTGCACATACTGTACATCATCCAAAAACAGGCTTAAGAGCAGCTGAATCTCCGGACAGACAATTGTTACTTTTCTTATAACCCAAAGCTTGTGTATTCCATCTTAGAATATAAAGGTTCTTCTGATACTTGTGGCTATCTGGTTTCCTAGGTGAATTAGCTCTCTGGTAGAAATTATGTGGCTTTAAAAAAAAAATTAAGAAAACTGTGTACCTCCACTTCTGACAAATTAAATCTACCTCTTGCTATGATGATGCTTTGACCTTGACATGACCATTGACAGGAAAATATTAATTTCCTTCTTTCCAGTACCATAAACCACTATACTAACTTGTGAACAGTCTGAAGTGTGTAGACAACGCATAGTCAATGTATCTGTTTCAACAAAATAATCTCAGGAATTTATAATGAAGGACAAATTTGGATGTGTATGCCTCATGCAGATCTAGAAAGGTCTTGCATTCCCTTAGCAGACATCAGATGCTAGTGTCTCCATCTAGAAGTGTACATCTCTACAAAGTACATTTCTCTGATGTGCTAGAGGTCCCACAACTGTCAATCCCTCTTTTCTCTCTTTTTTATTTTAAGAAAAGGTAAAACTGAATATATTCTGAAGAAGTGTTGAAGAGGCAAATGGATACCCAAAATCCTCATTTAGACACTTCAATAAGTGGCTTTTTTCAGGGACTATGGTGCACAATACTTTTTAAAATCAGGCTATTTCTTTGAGTGCCTAAATGTAAATGTAGTGCCTAAACATAAATGTAGGGCCTAACTTAAGGAAAACCAAGTATGAAACATTTGGATAACATCAAGATCTGTGCCGAGGCTGCTGAAGCCTCAGTATCAAGGAAACCTCTTTATGACCCTTTGATTCGTTGGAAAGAAATCCTCCTGTAAAGAAATCGTTATAGCTAACCTGGATACCAGTAGATAATGCATCTTTGAAGATTATCTAAAATTGTCAGCTAAGAAAATTAAAAGCAAAATCAAGTCAATATATAGGAGTTTTAACAAAGCATGTTATCTGCAAATTTGCGGCAGCACAGTTCCTCTCCTTTCATCCAGATTCCAATTTCTTACAAATCCAAGTCTCTAAATGTCTTGTCCCAAAAGATTTGAAAGACAAGCTAATCATGTACAACAAACACTGCTTGTACTACAAATGCTATCTATTCTAATAAAATCAGATGTTCTAACATAAAAGCTGCCTATGTATTTATAAACCAGTTACAGAGAGTCAAGATATATTTATAACTGACTCTCTAATTCCATTTAAAATTGCAATTGTCATTCCAGAATACATGCTAATGTTGCATCCCTTTCTTCCACTGAGATTACTGCTCTCTCTACAAACACAGAGCTTGAAACCAAACCATGTCAATGCAATTATACAAAAGTAAAGTGCTTTTAATCACCTTACGTGAACGATTGTTCCCTAGTTCTATTCACCTTTCTTCAAAATTAGTAATTCTCCCCTCTGCTCTCTTTATGTGAGGTGGGAACAGTAATAAAAAAGTGAGACTGAGCCACTAATTTATAGAATCTGTGCTGCTATGATTAACTAGATAAAATGTCATGTTAAAGGGAATCACAAGACCACGTTTTTCGGACGTTCACACCATTCTAGCTGCATGTTCTCCCTAAAGGAATAAAGCTGTTTAATGAATAAAATCGTTTTAGAAGTATGAAGACAACTGAATTAAATTAGCAGCTGTATCCTGGGGAAATCAGATTAGTTGCCAAAAATAAAGCCATTTACACACTTGTAGATCTGCAAGGACTAATTTAAAAGAAAACAGAAACCATATTTTTAAGTGCTTATAAGTCATTTTTCCTAATTTCAGTTCACAGTTAGGCATCTAAATCCCTATTTAGGCACTTGAAAAGGTTATCTGGCTTCCAGAGCTCCCACTGATAATCAATTCTTTTTGCACCCAACTGTACAATTTCATTCTAAGAGCAAGCAGTGATGTCAAAATCATGAAAACAGTACATCAAAACATGCTCAGGAGTCCCTCAGATCAATTGCTCAGTTAGGGAAAGAAAAGCTTCAAGCATATATTCCTTAGACTGCACAACCTTTGAACGAAAGATGTGGCTGGCAGGCCTTTTAATATAAATCTTAGTCCAACCAGTTAAAAAAATCAATTTTCAAAGATTTGTCCAGTAAAAATTAAAAGCTGTGTTGATAGTTTTAATATAGACAGTAAAAACCAGATTTGCATAGCATGTTTTGAAAACTTTTTCACTAGTCATGTTTAGTGAATTTTATATTAATTATCAAAGATAAAATGTCACAAAGTAAATTTATTTCACAAAATCAAGCCAACTAAAGACCTACCTTATACACCTTTGCAGTTCTTAGCTTAATTTTTAAAAATAACAGCAGAGAAGCAGTTTAAAATACTTTGATCAGAAACAAACAGAATAAAGATAATTTTAGAACTTTATCTTAAGTGTTTCCATGGACAAATTTTACTCTATTTACTGCATGAAGCTCAAATTGGGAGATGTGGATAACACTTTCTGGTGTATTCATGACGCAGTTATTCTTGTTCTAATGGAATCTGTAGTGAAAGACAGAAAAAGTAGGAGGAAGCAGCATTTGTATACTTTTGCTTTGAGTTTAAAAAGCAAGCAAACCTTCAAGATAATTTCATCAAGTCTATTTATTAATGCATTTCAAGTTTCAAAAAAACCATACATATCTTTGCACAATACTTTATTTTTTGCAATTTTAGTAAAAATTTCCAAAGTGAACAAAAAAGATACTGTATAAAACACAGTGGACATTAAATTGACAGTAGTATTAGATCTCGTTTGTCTTGATCTCTTTTATTTTACCACATTTTGAATTGCAGTGGAGAGTTCAGTGCACATTTCTCTTTTCAGAAAACATTTAACTTAGACTCAAAATAAAATAGGACAGCATGTATCTGCTGAAACCCCACTACAGGATAACACTACGAGCAAAAAATTTACATATCCCAAAGGTTATCACACTCAAGAAGTTACTAAGAACTCTTGCTGAATAAAAGTCACCATTTTAGAAATGCAAACCCACTTCCAGTCTTTGCACAGTCTGAAAACAAATGTATTTAAAATGATTTAAAAGCAACTACATACATTTCTAACTTATTAAGACTGTTTGGAATTATTTATAGTCTATGGGGTTTCATGTACAAAATTTGTCTCTAAACCATGTACAAAAAGCTGTATTTTGAAAAAAGTCACCACATACTGTACAAGTTTACAAGGAAGAGATCCCATTATATTCTGTAATATTTTTGGCCTTGCTGGCTTGCGTCACATTATGAGAATGATTGTGTAAACTTTATACTCTTAAAAAAACAACCAAAAAAGGAAGCCTGTCCAACCCTTAATAAATTTTCTCCTAAGCAAAGCCAGGAAAATTATAGCTATTTGCCTCTAATTAGCTTGCAGCTTTTGGAAAACAAGCAATAAATATGTCACGAGTTTAAACTTTTGTAATGCCCCTTTCATTTCTGCATAGCAGTAAGCATGTTAAGACATTAAATGCTTTTCTTTTCTTTTTTAAAAAATGCCAATTATTTACATTCGTACTAAAAACTTTGGAATGGGACATTGTGCTGTTGGAACTTCACTACTGTTATAAAATATTTAAGGGAAAATCAGTTGGCCTAACTACAATTTTAAGCCAGCTACAGTAGCTGGAATATTACTGTATTTTAGTGGTTATTCATTAACAGTATCATGCTGGAAAGTTATCTAAATATTTGATAAATTAAAAAATAGAAACTACAGCTTTTCATCCTTCCCATTTCTTCAGAATCATGAATGTAATTACCACACTACGAATATCTGAACAACCCAAACAAACTTGTTGCAGTCCTTAAAAAGTTGTATAACAGGCATATTTCTCTACTAAAGCATGGAAATACTTCATCCAACTCTTCATTATTTAACAGAATAATCAGACAAAAATTAAAAATGCTTATGCTGAACTACAAGAAATCAGACATTATTATAAAATGTAATTTTGAAAACATCCTGGCATATGCAAAGTTTGCACAACACTTGTTGCATGTATTCCCAAAAGAGCATTCAAACTTGTGTGCTATGTCTTAGCAGCTGTTTGATAAAAGATGAAATGAGAACTCGAACCAACTCTGATCCTAATAAAAAAAGTTTGAATTGATTCAAAACTTCTGTGTAAAGCATTACAGAATCCTTGACCACTATACGACTCCATCCTCTGTTATCCTGAGTAAGTCAATTAAACAGTAATTTCTTCATTAATAGCGGAAAAGTTTTATAATACAAAGAAACATCCATATTGCAATTCTTTTGTTTACAATTGCACACAGAAGTACGGGTGTACATTAGAAATACATGTCTGCATATAGCAATTTATATACATTGGCAGGTTATGTCTCCAATGTTGAGGTGGTCTAGCTTCCTACCCTTGATTGGCAGTTGAAAAATATATACATATATATTTTCAATTTGTGAATAGAAGTTTTACTAGAACCATGTTTGCCTGCAAAGTGAAGAAAACGTAGCAACGAAGAGCAGAAAAGGGGGAAAAAAACATGATAATCTTAGACTTTTGTGCCATTAGGTTAAAAATATCTGTAAGAAAATCACTTCTCTCTCTGGAAGGTCCAATAATTAAAAATTAAACTCCCCCATTTGTTTGAGGACATAACATCTTGCTTTTTTTCTTCTATTTTGTTTGAGAATTAGATTGGGGACGGTGACTTAATAGGTTTTCTTTGGAGTGAAATTTTCCCGTTGTAGGCACTAGGAAGAACCAAGGCAAATCTGTAGTTAACGTCTCATGTGTCCCATCTGATAAGTCTCCCGAGGCCTCTGACGTGGTGGTGGTTGAGTCGTTTGTGGTGGTCTCCTCCTCTTTAAAGTGCCTGTTGTAAACAGAGAAAAAACATGAGTTGTCAGGGAAAAAATAAATCAAAGAATGCATCTTTAAAATAAAATGAAATAAAATCAAGTACAATTCTGGGTAGACAAATATGAAATGATATTTTCATGCTTTGTGAAAAGCACAATATTTAAAATTGCAATAAGAAAAGTTTTAACAGACAACTACGTGGTGTAAACATGTAATATATTGTAAATACACCGCTACATACAATGATTTTCTGACAGAAAGGTGGTGTACGGAGAGGGAGTAAAAGGAAGTCTACATTAGTAATTGCAACAACTACCACTATACTTTCCACATTTCTAGTCCACATTTGGACTAAGAGGAAGTGAGATGTAATTTTATCTCTGTCTACACAGTAGACCAGATTTGAAAAATAGTTCAATGGGGTTATACTTGCATGAAAAAAGCAAAACATGTAACCTTGTAGTTTCACAGTCCCAGACTATGAACTATAGAATTAGCAGTACAGTTTCTCAACACTTTAAAATGAAAGGCATATAGTTGAGAATAAACACTCTACCTTCTTACTTCTCTGTAGTCTTAATCACTTGGATGTACTTACCTGGGAGTGGTTTAGGAGGAGGCAACTTTGGATTACTGCTTGGAGTATGAACACTGCATATTTTAATGAATCCAGCCATTAACATGATCAGAGCAATTCCCATAAGCAATACTGCCCACCAGTGAGCCTAAAACACATTATAAAACAAGGTTTTTTAAAAAAGACAATACGTTATGGAATTTGGCTGAATTCTGTAAGGTTTCTCATACAATGAACTATACTAACAAGTTACATAAAGTAAATTATTGGCATTATGAATTTATCTAATAATCCACTTAATCATTGTTAGGCATTTATTGCATCTAATCTGGGTGAACATAGGCACTGAATTTCCCCAACTTGATAATAGCTTTTCTGAGCTCTAGCATTGTTGTTTCACTTAATTATTAATTACACTGCTATTATAGTAAAACTTATAGAAGAAGCTAATCTTTCAGTGCCAGCTATCAGATAAAAGCCAGCCCTCCCATGGATTTGGCAGACATATTCCAAGGCAGTGAGTAAATCAATTAACAGACTGCAAGACAAAAGACAAAGGACAAAGTATTAAGTTGCTGTATTGCAGCGTGGGGCGATTCGACAACTAGGTAAGAATCTGTATATTTTTCAGAGCTTTTAGTTGACAATCTGGCCTTTGCCTTGCATGCAGAAAGTAATGAAATCTAGCCATAAAGCAAAACTCGGTTACAACTGATGGAAAAAAAATGAAAACACATAAGACTGCAGAAATTGATTCTTAAATGCTGTTGCAATGGAAGTAAATATACCCTAGGGAGAACACACTAAAGTATAGTCCATGGAAGGGAAAGGAAGATTTAAAACAAGTTCTCTACTTCAGAAAAAAAAAGTATAAGATTTGCTTGCCTCACAGCAGGGCTGTGTCCATGTAGTATACATGAGACCTTAGATGAGAAATACTAATGGGATACCGTATCATACAGGGAGTGTAACACTTGCAATTAGCCAAGGATCTCGCTCTCCTACTAGTACTTGAGAAGGGCTACTGGCAGATTGCAATGGCCAGGATTTATTACTTTCAGAACATACTGTAAACATTTCAGTTTATTAGAGGCTTAAGGAGGAAAACGTGAACACAGAGAAGCTCATTTTACTGTTAGATCTTTTTATGGTACCTCTGACCTGTTGAGTTCATTAAGTGTATTAATTCTTAGGCTATGTCTACATAGCACACCAGTTTTCATTACAAGCCATAATAAAAAGTAAGTGGTGTCCACACTGCTACATAGCTACATGTCAGTGAAAGGCTCTGGAGAAGAGAAGCAGCAGCGAGGTGCTGGAACCTTTTTCCACTGCATCTCACTACCAAAGCTCTCCTCCACAGTGGGGAGAAAGCTCCAGCAGTGAGCTGGTAGAGCCTTCCAGCACAGCTCCCTGCTGTAGGACTCTCTTCCTGACAGGGAAAGGCCTCAGTGGTGGGACATCACATTGCTAAAAATAGCAGTGTAGACAGGGGAGGCACTGCCTGGGCTGTAGAGAGCTGTGTATGTATGGTATAAAGCTGGGTAGATGCCCACAGGCAGTGCCTCACTGCCTACACTGCTATTAATACCCAGGGGGTTCCCAACCGGTGGATAGCAGTAGCAAAGACTATAGCTAAACCTGACTAACACCTATTATAACTTTGTTTACAGTTATGTAACTTAGCCCTTGTCTACACTACAAGGTTAGGTCGAATTTAGCCACGCTACGTCAATTTTATACTCAATGCACCTACACAGCCAGCCCCTTCCGTCAACCTAAAGGGCTCTTAAAATTGATTGCTGTACTCCTCTCCGGCCAGGGGAGTAGCACTAAAATTGACCTTGCTGGGTTGAATTTGGGGTAGTGTAGATGCAATTTGACGGTATTGGTCTCCGGGAGTTACTCCAGAGTGCTCCAATCTGACTGCTCTGGACAGCACTTTCAACTCAGATGCACTAGCCAGGTACATATGAAAAGCCCTGGGAAATTTTGAAGTTCATTTCCTGTTTGGTCAGTGTGGTGAGCTCAGCAGCACACATGATCATGCAGTCTCAGAATCGCAAATGAGCTCCAGCATGGACCGAACATGAGACACTGGATCTGATCGCTGTATGAGGAGAAAAATCTGTGCAGGCCAAACTCCGATCCAAAAGAAGGAAGGTTTTATATTATCTATATCTCTATCTATCGCAAAATCACACAGGGCATGGTGGAGAGAGGCTACAACAGGGGTACAGCAGTGCTGTGTGAAAGTTAAGGAGCTCAGGCAAGCCTACCAAAAGACAAAGGAGGAAAACGGTCGCTCTGGGTCAGAGACCCATACATGCTGCTTCTATAATCAGCTGACTGGCATTCTGGGGGGGAGGGTCCCTACTACTACAACTCATGCAACAGGGAGGAAGATTTTGTGGATGAGGAAGAGGAGGAGGAGGAAAAGAATGCACAGCGGGCAAGCAGAGAATCCATTCTTCCTGGCAGCCAGGACCTTTTCATCATCTTGAAGCCAATACCCTCCCCAAGACGAGTTCCTAGACCCTGAAGCCAGAGACAGGCTTCAGATGAGAGCACCTTTGTAAATACATTACAGGGTTTAAAAGCAATTGTGTTTAATGTTTGATTTGCCCTGAAGACTTGGGATGCATTTGCAGCCAGTACACTTACTGGAAAAATCTATTAAAGTGCCCAGAGATGGAGTGGGAATCCTACAGGGACATCTCTATGAAGCCCTCTTGGAGATACTCTGAAAGCCTTTGCAGAAGGTTTCTGGGGAGGGCTGCCTTATTCCATTCTCCATGAAAGGACACTTTACCATGCCAAGCCAGAAGTAGTCTGGAATCACTGCAGTACAAAGCATGGTAGCGAATGGTCGTGGGTTTTGGTTGCATCCAAGCAACATGCGGTCTTTATCTCTGTTAGCCTCAAGAGAGTGATATCATTCATGTCACATGGTTGAAATAGTGGAATTTTTATAAGGGAACAGTCAAAGGACCCCGTTCATGCTGGGCTGTTTGTGTTTGGCCAAAACAGATCATTCCTGATAATAGCCATGCGACGGGTGGAGGGGTGAAGGTATCATCCCAGAGAATTGCCAAGCGATGGGGTATGGTAGTGCTGCACATCCACCCAAAACCCACAACCCCTCCTTTTAAATGGCCAACCCAACTGGCATTGCTTGCTATGGGAAAGGAGGTTGTGCAGTTTGAAACCACTCCCACATGTTATAAGGGCGGAAGAAGCCAACCCCTGTACCCTTTGGCTTACCGTGGCTGCATGGAAACGAAATTCTGTTGCCCAATTGCATGTGATGTCTCACCATACCAGCAGGCACTTAATATAAAAGGCAAAATGCGACCATGTACCTAAAGCACATATGCTATCTGTTGTGAATTGCTTGATTCACTGTGAAAGAGTCTCCCTTTTATTCTCAGAAACACGTCTAGGTGTCCAGGAAGTCCAGGAGTCCAGGAAAGCATTAAGTGAGTGCAACGAAAAGAGGCAGGATGCGATGCTGAAACTAATGGGGGAGGAAACGGACATACTCATGCAGCTGGTGGAGCTGCAGAAAAGGCAACAAGAGCACAGACTGCCACTGCAAACTCTGTATAACCGCCTGCCCTCCTCCCAAAGTTCCATATCCTTCTCACCCAGATGCCCAAGAACGTGGGGTGGGGTGGGGTGGGGGGAGAATAAGGAGGCTCCAGGTATCCAGCCATCCACTCCAGAGGATGGCCCAAGCAACAGAAGTCTGTCCTTAATAAGTTTTGATTTGTAGTGTGACTACAATAAGCAGTGTGGCCTTATCCTCCCCTCCCCCACCTGGGCTATCTTGTCAGTTATCTCAGTTTTTAAAAAAGCAATAAAGAGAGAACTCATGGTTTTAACACAATAGTGACTATTTCCTTTGCCAGCTGTCACTGAAGAGGGGAGGGCTGTTGGCTTACAGGGAATTAAAATCAAAGGGGGCAGGTCTGCATTGAGAAACCCACACAACTGTCACACCGTAGCTTGATCCGCCAAGAAACTGGTTTTCAAATCTTCTCTGATGCACAGCATGCCTAGCTCTGCTCTTCTAATCGCCATGGTGTCTGGCGACTCAAAATCTGCCGCCAGAAAATTTGCCTCAACCTCCCACCCTGACAGAAAGGTCTCACCCTTACTCTCACAGATATTATGAAGCACACGACACACACAGCAAGCAGCAATAAGAATGAGAATATTGGTTTTGCTGGGATCTAACCTAGTCCGCAATCAGCACCAGCGAGCTTTTAAATGTCCAAATGCACATTCTACCACCGTTCAACTACAGGCTGAGCAAGTGCAGAACTGCTCCTTACTACTGTCCAAGGCTGCCTGTGCACAGTTTCACAAGCCATGGGAGCAAAGAGGTAGGCTGGGTCTCCAAGGATAACTATTAGCATTTCAACATCTCAAACAGTAATTTTTCTGGTCTGTGAAGTAAGTCCCTTCTTGCAGCTGTTCTAACAGCCCAGAGTTCCTAAAACTACAAGCATCATACACCTTTCCCGGCCATCCCACGTTGATGTCTGTGAAACGTCCCCTGTGATCGACCAGTGCTTGCAGCATCATTGAGAAGTATCCTTTGTGGTTTATATGCTGGCTGCCAAGATGGTCCAGTGCCAAGATAGGATATGTGTTCCATCTATCGCCTCACCACAGTTAGGGAACGCCATTGCAGCAAAACCATTCACTATGACCTGCATATTTCCCAGAGTCACTATCCTTGCTAGCAGAAAGTTAGTGATTGTGTTGGCTACTTGGATCACAACAGCCCCCACAGTTGATTCACGACTGACCAGTTGATTCACGACTGCCACGCGTTGCAAGCTTCCACAGGGCTAACACTACTCACTTCTTAATTGTCGGGGCAGCTCTCCTCTTGGTATTCCTTCGCTCGGTGGGGGAAAGCAACTCAAAGTTCCAAGAAACCAGCCTTACGCATACAAAAGTTTCACAGCCACTGGGAATCATCCTGTATCTGTAACACTGTGCAGTCCCTATTTTGTGCTAATTTGCCAGGCCCTGAACCAGTGTTCCACTGTATGAACCTGCCCCATTGCCATCATGATGTCCCAATTGCCACATATCGTACTTTCGGGGAAGTCTGCGTTCATGTCCTCCTCACAATCATCTTCCTGATGGCATCTCCTAGTCAGGTTCTGCACATAATGCAGGATAATGCGCACTGTGTTTACAATGTTCACAACAGCAACGGTGAGCTGAGCAGTCTCCATGCTTGCCATGCTATGGTTTCTACATGGGTAATCCAGGAAAAAAAGGTGTGAAATGATTGTCTGCCGTTGCTTTCACGGAGGGAGCGGAGACTGATGACATGTACCCAAAACCAACTGCGGCAATGTTTTTGCCTCATTACGCATTGGGAGCTTAACCCAGAATTCCAATGGGCTGCACAGACTGTGGGATAGCTACTCACACCGCGTGACTCAGAGTTGATGCTAGCCATGGTATTGAGGACGCACCTCTGCCAACTTAATGCGCTTAGTGGGACGCAGACAATTGACTGTATAAAATCTCTTCCTAAAAATTGACTTCTATAAAAAAATCAACCTAATTTCACAGTGTAAAAAAACCCTTAGACAAATTGGTCAGATTGGAATTTTCCATACTTTCTCTCTGCCATAGAATGGAGGTTTTTGTAAGTCTGCCACTTTCAAGAAATTAGTTAGTGAAACCTATTTTGCCTATGTTAAATTCTGACATTTTAAAAACAGTTCTCACACCTCAAGGATTAAAATTATTTGGCAGGGAGGATGTCTGAGGTTGCAGACATATCAATCACTGTTCCCCATAAAAGTAGACATATTTGGCAGAATTATAATATGCAGAGAATTTGCATATGGGCACTATAGTTTGATCCTTACTTGTCCCTTATTTTCTCTATAGTGCAACTGTACTGCATGTGCTTCCAGGTCCCAAGGGAATCTTCTGTATTACGTGCCTACGATAAGAAGAGCAAGCCTTCCAGCTAAAATACAGGCTGCTTCCTGCCACCTCTCTATTCTTAGAACACATTTTAGACCAAGGGAAGGTGCACTGGGCTGAGAACAGAAGACTGAGTTCTAGTCTTATCTTTCCTTGAACAACATTAATTCTGTGTACTTCATGACCTATGTTTTAAGCAAGCTTTTGTATCCTTAAATTTGGAGGGAAGCAAGTTTTCTGCCCATCAAAGGCAACTGAGGATCTGAGAAACTGCACAGGTTCGCCTCTGACAGAAGAAAGAATAAAACCTAGGTCTCTAATATAGCAAACCAAAATCTTATCTAGTTAATTATGCTGCCTCTCAAAGAATGTGCCAAATCTATGTGCTTGGTTATGCTGTCTCCTACAAGAGACAGGCAACAGTAAGCACTATGCAAGCAAAAAGCATAACTGAAACCACCACCACGTACAAATTCTCTTTCAGTCCTCTGATCAAATCAAAGGTCATTCACCACTCTCAGATCAAGGAATAGAACACAGGAATCCCAATTCCTAGCATTTCAGCGTGTTACAGCAAAAACCACTCAAATTGTGTGCTACAGTTGCACATGAACTTTTCTTCTTACGAAAATTCTATAAAAACTACATTAAAAACCTTGTTACAGTTGAAAAGTTCCAAAGTTAAGAAATGCCAGATTTATTGTGCATCTTTACTTCTGCCCCCTTCCATTTTTGCTTTATGACATTCTAATTACATAATCACTTTATTTTTTCATAGGCCTCTAACATATTGGGAGGTGAATGGGACAAGGTTTTGTAAGCAGTGAGACTTGAAATCTGGAAAAAAGATACCATTCAATGATGTAATTAAAAACTGTATAATAATGCATAGGCACAAAGGGGCAAAATTAAGGTTGCACAGGCAGCTGTTAACTTTGCAAACTAAAGCATTCAAAATCTATAATAATTTTCATTTAGTAGTTTGTGTATGGCATATGAATGAGGCCGACAGATTTATTACATTCCATAGCTATACATATTACTTCTCTATTTGCTGCATATATTTAAAAACTGCAGGCCTATTTCTATAAAAATTCATGAGATTACTTATCTAATTTGTATATGGCTAATAGTAAATGTAATATTTTATCAAACATTTCTTATTGTTACATATTTTGACTCATGCTTTTGATTTGGTGTAAATGGAACATTTTTAGTTCAAATGAAAAAGTTAAGCTATAGCAAATAGATGCTTAAACATGAATTTAAGTGTAATTCCTTAGAAGTGGGGTGTCTGTTTTGTATTTCATCATCTATACAAAGCTTAACATATTACATGGCTGGCAAATGCAAACTACTTACCTGTGACTGGAATACTCCTGAAGATAGCTTCTTCTAAAGAGCAACTCTCTGGTCAGTTCCTTGATGCACCCTAGCAAGCTTAGCAGATAAAGTTCCAAAACCCTTATGAGGCACTTAAATTTAACCACTTAATGCAGTTAGGAAATAGTTATGTACTGTGTATTAGACTATTTTAAAGACAACATATGGCTCTCCCTAGCTCCCCACCAAAACACTGCTATAAACTTATACTACAGAGATATCTATGTGAAAAGCAGGGGCACAACAAATAGGGGGCCCGGGCCCATACCCTAATTGGCTCCGTGCCGAGACTCCAGCAGCTGCTGCCTCATCTCCCGGCCATTCCCAAGATAGCAATACGGGTAGGCTCTTCCAAATTCACAACCATGAAAAATGCACCACAGACTGTGATAGCTGATCTTTTGTGTGCTTGTACCCTATACAGGTTTATTCGGGGAGACCAGCATTTCTCAAATTGGGGGTCCAGACCCAAAAAGGGGCTTTTGAGGGAGGTCGCAAGGTTATTTTAGGGGAGTCTCAGTATTGCCATACTTACTTCTGTGCTGCCTTCAGAGCTGAGTGACTAGGGAGCAGTGGCTGTTGGCCAAGCATCCAGCTGTGAAGGTAGCTCAGAAGCAAGCGTGGCAATATCATACCAGGCCATCCTTACTTCTGCACTGCTGCTGGCAGTGGCTTTGCCTTTCAGAGCTGGACTCCTGGCCATCAGCTGCCATTCTCCATCCACCCAGCTCTGAAGGCACTGCTGCCACCAGCAACAGCGCAGAAATAAAGGTAGCAGTACCGCAACACCTTCCCGAACTTCTTTTTGGGTCAGGACCCCTACAATTACACCACTATGAAATTCCATATTTAAATATCTAAAATCGTGAAATTTATTGTTTTTAAAACTCTATGACCGTGAAATTGACCAATGTCGACCATGAATTTGGTAGGGCCCTAAGTACGGGGTAATCCTGCAGCTTGGGACTCTCTGACCATACAGGAGAAACAGGCGGGGGTGCCACATCCCTGCCCAATGAGGGGCAGTAGTGGGGGTTGCACTCGGATACTGGGGCTTTCCACAGGGAGCTGGGAACCTACAGACTGCACAATAACTCCCCCTGTGCTCTCTGGGCTGTGCCCTGCTCTGGCACCAGGGGCCTTGGGCATCCCAGCTCTTCCTTTCCTGCCTGCAGCCCCACAAAACTGTCTGCAGTTGTCTGCCCTGTCAGCTGTATATGAAACTGAGCCATGCCTGCAGGGCATACCGTGAATTGTCCCCCACCATCTTCTTTGCCCCAGGATAGGCATCTACTGGAAAAGGATCTTCTCCATGGACTCCTTAGGAAAATTCTGGCTGTGCCCCTAGAGTAGAGTGACATTAGCAAATTCCTTTTCCTCTCAAAAAAGGCTATTTAGAGTTTTAGAGAACTGACTGTGTGCAAATACTAGAACAAATTTATTATGATAGTTTCTTAAAGCAAAAAGGAAGTGTTATATACTTGTACTGTATTAGGTATTCATCAAGTGATAAAATTGCATTAATAAATGATTGCATATTTATCAGTGCTTCAATAACCACTAAATTACAGTCAAGTGAATAAATCGGAATTTCAGTAAGATTTGCGTGCTCAATTCTTTGGTGCTTTGGAAAATCAGCTTTAATTTCTAAATGATCAATTGTTGGTCTGAAAGAGCTGATGAAAAGAAGTACTGAGGACTGCTTAGCGGATGTATTTTATTATAAATCCCTAGATGCTAGGATTACAAGGGACACAGGACAGCACATCTGATTTTCTACACTTAACACAAGCTGTTCTACATAAACAGTTTCATGGTTTTTTTTTTCATTTTTAAACATTTACACAATGACCCATCTTGCCAGGCTGTTCTATTGTCAAACTGCTCTTACTGTTGAGGAAAAACTTCTAAACTTAACTTTTACAATGTTTCTGGCCAGGCTTGCAAGTGTCATTCTCTCTGCTTGTTTTTGAGTAGAACTCTCAACCGCTCCTTAGTTTAAGCAATGTATGATCCTCAAATTTTAATGTATACATCATATTTTTCTTCAGTTGCTCTTTGTAGTCAGTATTATTGTGATCACACATAATTAAGTGTATAAAGAAAACCTCAAGTAAAAAAATAAGTTTCAAGATGACTAAAATCAAAACTGACTAATAAACGTACACAAAAATACTATGTAAACAGAAACAAATCAATAATATTACAAAGGTAATCTAGGCACAAGCTTCAGCTGGTACAGAAGACGACCTGCCCACCTTCCCCATAGGTAAAGCCACCAGAAACACAATGAGCTTGTGCTCAAATCCCTCCACTGGCATGAGAAGCTGACCCAGAGCCAGTTTAAATCTTTGGCCCTGATCTTCTACACA
This sequence comes from Dermatemys mawii, assembly GCA_007922305.1. Classification (NCBI taxonomy): domain Eukaryota; kingdom Metazoa; phylum Chordata; order Testudines; family Dermatemydidae; genus Dermatemys; species Dermatemys mawii. The sequence continues at coordinate 23,713,772 of ML677366.1, forward strand.
TTTCATTAAGTCCTAGCTACAACAGAGACTGAATTTTAACCTCTGAACCACAGAAGTAGCTGTGCTCTTCTGGGACAATGCAGATCCTGAAGTCCAGGATGAAAAGAAGAATTGCTAGTAACAAAGCATTTTCAATCTAAGACTTGTGGCTACAGAACAAGCTTCCAGAGCAAACTCAGCATATCTTGACTCTTACCGTCTTTAGGATATACTGCAAAATCTTTCCTTTCAGATAAGGCTTTCCATTACAAGAACAGCTCTAACATTAATACCCCCTTCTACTCATAAAAACCCAACCAAAATCAGAAGTTACCCCAAACAAATCTAAAATTAATAAAATATAAAAAATTAACTGAGGTTTTCCTCTGAAGAGAGAGAAGAGCCAGAGACTCAAAAGTCCACTAAGGATTTTGATACTGCTATCAGTTTTACGTAGAACGCATTCAGATTCCAAAGTGAAGCGTGGCAGTATAGACAGACAACACTGCTCTACAGCCAAAATGCTTCTGAAATAAATGTAGTCAAACTTTACTAATTCTGGGTCACTGAGAACAAAAATGATGCTTAACATTGTTGATTGGCTCTAGTTTTCAAGATATGCTATTGGGTCAGTATATACGACCCTTGACATGGGAAAGGCGGAGGATAAGTGAGTTATAAAGGGAAGGGATCTCAAATTAAACCAGAAATGACTAAAATACATCTTTGACTGGATCTATGAATAAATCTATGACTGGGTTTGGACAGTACTTGCTTTTTAGGCAAAAACAATGAATGCTGCAATCTGAAGCTGGTATTGCGTCATACATGATAGTAATTGTATCATGTTATTCCTAGAAGTCATGGATGATGCAATCATAATGAAGCTTACACCACTCTGCTGAACAAATTGCCCTATATGAGCTCTAGAAATCATACAGTGTCGTGCTCTCTTATTTGTCAGTGTTTGATTTTGCAAAGGGACACATTTCTGTTTAGCTAAAGTGAGCAGAGATGCCTCGTACTTGTGTGAACAGTGCAGATAACTTCTGCTATGTTTGTGGTGAAGTGACTTTTGCATCACAAAAGCTCAGTATAACCACTATGGTTAAGAAAGCCTATCACCTTTATTTTGGCTGCAAAATTGGAGATCAGGACAAGAGGTGGGCCCCACACATATGCTGCAACACTTGTGCAACAAATCTTCGCTAGTGGTTGAACAGGAAAAAGGAAATCTATGCCTTCTGCAGTGCCAATGATTTGGAGAGAGCCAACAGATCATACCAGCAATTGTTACTTCTGCATGGTGCCTCCAGTTGGGAAAGGTGTGTCAAAGAAGAAAAAGTGGACTGTGCATTATCCAAACATTCCATCAGCTATACGCCCAATACCCCACGGAGAAGGACTGCCGGTTCCCGATGCACCAGAATCATTCTCGCTTGAGTCAGACGAGGAAGAGGAAGAGGATGAAACTTCTGGTCCTGAATCATCAATGTCACAGGACCCACATTTTCTCCCATCCTCCTCCTCTGAACCACACCTCATAACACCAACTGAACTGAATGACCTTGTCAGGGATTTGGAACTACCCAGGAGTAAAGCAGAGCTGTTGGGCTCCAGACTACAGCAGTGGAATCTCCTGGCAGGTGATGTTAGGGTTTCCATGTTCCGTGACCATCAAAAGGATCTCGTCCCATTCTTCTTCATGGAAGGTGATCTTGTAGCCTGCAACAACATCGATGGTGTGATGGCAGCCCTCAACATCGTTCACGATCCAGATGAGTGGAGACTCTTCACTGATTCATCGAAAACGAGTTTTAAAGCTGTTTTGCTGCATAATGGCAATGTTTTGCCATCAATTCCAGGTGGTCATGCAGTCCATATGAAGGACACCTATGACAACATGAAACAACTTCTGAGGTGCCTAAACTATGACCAGCATCAGTGGCAGCTCTGTGGTGATTTGAAGGTTGTTGCTCTCTTGCTTGGTCTGCAGACTGGATACACAAAGTACTGCTGTTTTCTCCGCGAATGGGATAGTCGTGCAAGAGACTCCCATTACATCAAGAAAGATTGGCCACTCCGACAGTCATTGGAGCCTGGGAGGAAAAAAGTGTTCAGCATCCACCACTTGTTGAATCAAGGAAGATTTTGTTACCATCCTTACACATCAAGCTGAATCTGATGAAGAACTTTGTCAAGGCCATTGACAAAACACAAGCAGCTTTCAAGTACCTCCGTGGAAAATTTCCAAGGTTAAGTGAAGCTAAAATAAAGGAAGGTGTCTTTGTTGGTCCTCAGATTTGTGAACTTCTTCGAGATGATGCATTTGACCATGCACTGCATGGCAAGGAAAAGACGGCATGGAAAGCCTTCCAGTCAGTGGCAATACATTTTCTCAGAAACAACAAGGCAGACAACTATAGCTTGTTGGTGGAAAACCTCCTCAAGGCATACAAAAGCCTTGGTTGCAACGTCACTAAAGATACATTTTTTGCACTCTCATCTACATTTTTTTCCACCGAACTGCAGAGCAGTGAGTGACAAGCACGGTGAGAGATTTCACCAGGACATTGCAACAATGGAGAAACGCTATCAGGGCAAATGGAGCCCATCAATGCTTGCAGACTATTGCTGGACAGTGACAAGAGATGCTCCATTTAATGAATACAAGAGACAAGCCAAGAAGCGCCGAGTAGACACTGAATAGGACTAAACTATGTACATAATAGTTTTTTGCCTTTTGTTTCAGAATACATTTTATTTATATAACCCTTTTGCTGATTTTTAAAGTGTTACATAAACAGGACAGGTGAAATATTATCATGTAAAGCAACCATAAACACATGCAAAGACCTAGGTTTACAATTTATGATTAAAACTCTACTATCTACACAATATACATAGACATAAAATGTAAAAACTTAAATATCTTAGAAACAGTAGCCAATCAGTTGTTTTAATTGTCATATTTGAATTCAGCACATCAAAATACATAATAAATATCATATTTTATCTCTGAAGCAGACGACTTCTAAAAAATTGTAGACCAGTGCAATCGACTGACTCTTAAATATACACTACCTGAACACTGTGGAAGTGTACAGGCTAAAATTCAGACACCTATTTAAACACTCCAAACAAAGGACAATGTTGGTATAGTGAAAATAAGCAGCTCATCTTTGGCCTCAGATTGCAGATGAATCCACTTAGCATCATATGCAACTAATAAAGGACTTGACAAAATATACTGTTGAACAGACATTTTAAAACTATGTGGTGGTATAGAGTTATGATTATGTACAGTTCATTTATGAAGTCCTGTGAGATATTTTTTGAATGGATAGTAATGACAAATATGTTGGTTAAGATGTACAGTGAAAAAACTGATACCATAGACATATGTAATGAATGAACTGTACAGACAAACTATAGATGTACCTAATGCAAAGTTAAACAGAGAAGTCCAACATGGAAAGCTACCAATGTTTCTTTGCAGCTCTACCTGCTGGATACTTTATTGGAAAAGTATAACCCCTTTAAGGTAAGGGATCAAAAGATATGCAATAGCTACTATGCCCTGGTGTTCTGAGGAACTGAGCACCTACATAGGAGGACAAAAGTTTTAAAAGCTGGAAAAAAAATGTCAGATTTAAAAAAAAGCTTAAAGGTGATCCCTCGTAAATTGAAGAGATATTAGCATGGTTCAAAGCAATATTGTACTACACATACCATAAGCCACTTGCTTCAAATGTCTCCAAAGGACATTGAACTTTACCTGCTAAGCTCGTTAGTTGGATTGTAAGTGTGAAGAAGCAGATCAAAGAGTAAGGATTGAGAATGTACTTTAAGGGTATGTCTACACTGCAGTAAAACACCTGTGGCTGGCCTATGTCAGTTGACTTGGGCTCATGGGGCTTGTGCTGTGGGACTATACAACTGCAGTGTAGACAATCAGACTCTGGGACCCTCAGCAACCCAGTCTGTGCCCAAGTGTCTACGCTGCAATTTTATATCCCATAGGTCAGCTGTGGGTGTTTTACTGCAGTGTAGACATACCTTAAGAGAACACTTGAAATACTGCATATACAGTCATGTTTATCATTAGTCACAAACATTGAATATATTCAATTGATTTTATAGCAATCTTTCATGCTTATGTTTCCAAACCATTAAGATACTTACCACAATCCATTCTGCAATATTTTCATACAGCTCTGGATTAAAAATTGCTTTCTTTAGTCTGGCTAGAGGACCATCAGCATCTACTAACCGACATCTCATGAATACATCACAATAGCCTTTAAAATCATTGCAGGGGGATCCAGGTTGAAGCGTAATGGTTTTGAGATTGAAATGCTGCTCCCACTGACTAGATCCTGTACTTGCACAAGTCATTGGATCCACTGAAAAAAGTGAATGTAATTGAAGACTGGATTTTATTTCAAGACAAGTTTATAACAAAATACCTTGCACATGAATGAATGTGTAAAAGGCTATCCAACCCACTACTAAAAATGTATTCTTACCCTATTTTAAAAAAATATCAGGAAGTGGTAATGTAATTGTCTTTCATTAAGGTGCTATTAGCTTGAAAAACAAAAATATTTATGACACATCAATGGCCTATCAAATGGACTATTAAGGTCCACTGAATATTTTTATGGGAGCAGAACATTATTCGTAATAGTACATAAGTAACAGACACTGAATTATACTTTGTATATTTCCAAAAAATGTGTTTCAGAAAAGCAAGACCAAAGACTTTTCCCACATGCAGCAATTCTTAGTCACTCAAACTTGGTGGATATTTTAAAATCACAAAGGTGACAATTTTATTTAAAGTCTAGTAAAAACCTTGAAAGATTTACTATTGTATTAGTGTTTAGAAGTGTGCAAATCTTACTTTTTTTCATGCAGCAGACATGGCACAACTCTTTATCATCCTTGCCATCTGAACTAGCACATGTACATTCCTCCAAGCCATACTTCTCACAGATAGAACCAGCACATTGCTATTGGACACAAAAAATAATTCAAAATCATCTTTACATCCATGTAAAACAAATATCAATTTTAATAGACAAAACACATGAAGAGTAGCTCACTAAAAAAGAAAGCTTAACACTTCAAAAGCAAATTTAAGCTATTTTTAAAGTTTATAAACAGTAATACTTTCTCTCACAAAAAGTAAATATTTAATTGGATTCGATTAATTGGACAAGAATTTAAAATTGGATGGTTGAAGTACAGAATCTTAGGTTCATTGGTATGCCTTATTTCCATAAATGGGGGAGGCATGCAAAACAGGAGTTGCAACAAACACATAGCACAGCAATATGTACAAAAAAATTCTAAATCAAGACCATAGAACTGGAATATCCATTCATGAAAATAAAAATAGCTCAAGAGTGTGAAAGATACAGCATTTCAATGCCTTCTTTCTCACAGAGGAAAATATCAGTAGCAGGAAGGAGTCTAAAGTACTGTATGTAATTCAATGTTTGGATCATCTCAAAATCAAATTCAGAAACAAATGAGCAGTGATCAAATTATGGGAAAGAGGGGGGCCCTAATACTTTGCAGATATTCCCTTCTTGGGCTAGACTGCTCTGCATGGTCCCCTTCAGTATCAGGGGTTTTAAAGTAGTCTCTGACCATACTGGACATAAAATGCCAAAAAACTTCATTAATACAGAATTCGGTTGCCTGTTGGTAGCTCATGCCCTTCCAGAATGCCAAGTGCAGCAACACTCAATACTCTTATCCTTTCTTCAATAAGTGATAAAGCCATATTGCTTCAAAAATTGTGCTCTGCGATATATTGTTAGTACAACAGTTCTGAACAGTAAGCTCACCCCTTTAATGCAAACTTGTGTGTGTCTGTTGCAATCTGTGAAGTTTGGCTTGGGATCAGATGCTGGACAGAGAGCAGTGAAACCATTACACATTCCTTCTGTTGCACAGTCAGAATCATTCCGACACTTCTCAGTCTTGAGTTTGAAGCTACATTGTGCAGTACAGCAGGGGCCTTGACTGGGGCTACAAAGAAAAAAAACAAAATATACATTAAGTAAAAAGGCAGATGTTTTCTGGTGTTTCTAATAGCAATATTGTTCAAGTCCTCTAAATTTAATATTTAATGATTAATAGAAGTAGAATAAAGCAGATCTTGCTAAGAAATATGCATGTTTAACTGGAATACCACTTAAAACTACAACTGCATGCAAAAATATTGTCAGTTATTTCCAATTTGTGCCAACAAAATGTAAACTGAAAATTATTATTTTGAGGGTAACAAACATTTGGTATTCTGCATCCAGGGGTCTTGGTTTCAACTTTAATGATTAAATTATGAAAATCAACATCATTTACATTATTTACGCTAGAAAAATTACTTTTGCATGCATGATTCACCTGAAAACCTTCATGAAAGTGAAATTTTAGGTTCAGCTAACATTGTCCAAGTTAAACTCATTACCTGGAGGAAATTTAAAATTAAAGATGATGAAGTCCTTTCATACTAAGGAGTGTACCCCAAAACACTAAAGAATCTGACTCATCATACCCTCTATCATTAAAACAATGCAACAGTTTAAATAATTTATTAGACAGAAGTGTTGAACATCCTTATGTCAAAACAGCCTTATTCAAAATAATGCTTCTGAGCTCAGATACTTTAAGATGAATTGTACAGCTTTCATAAAGGTTTAAACAGGTAATTTACCAAGGTTACAGAACATTACTGAAACAATGAACTTCTATCATTTCAGTTTACTTTTAGCATTTTCCCTCATTTTTTACAATTAATCTAGGCTTGGCAATTTCAGTTTTTGGTTCTCTCTCTTTGGGGACACATTCACATCCCTCAAGTAAAATATTCTTTGAGATTTTAAACAGGTAAAAGTTACACATTTTTATTCATATTAAGTTTTATATGCATATTGCCAAGTAGCTTAGGCCTTGTATATATCTAATTTTTTTTTTTAGAGCAAAGTTTAAACATTTACTAGAAGTATCTACACCTTTTCAATATTTTTGGGTCACTTTCATATTGTGCCATATGCGTTGCATTGCCTAGAAGCAAGGTAACACAAATGAAGTTTGATATGTAGAACCCAAGTGCCACAAAAATCTATTTGATATCAAAATTGTATCCTTGAGTCACCTTCCTTCTAGGAAATGTATATCACATATGGCATTCTATGAAAATGAACAATTTCTGAATAAACATGGTAGAATATTTTGTCATTCACAACAGGTAGGTAGAGGTCTTATAGTGCATTTTAACAAAGCAAAAATGTATTCTTGGAAATACCAGCCTCTACCTGAAAGTTCTCGTATAAATACAGACTTCTCAAAATATCTGGTCATTTGTAATTACTTGCAGCAAGTGGTCCAAAGAAGTCTACTGCTGTAAACAGGGCATGCTTGGGCTCATTACTGTCACATTGCTATCTTAGGCATGCAAGTGGTATTGATAAACACAATACTATAGCCATTTTTGCTATCATGTAGGCTGCATGAGTGACAAAGAGTCCTGTGGCACCTTAGACTAACTGAAATTTTTTCAGAGCATGAGCTTTCGTGGGCAATACCCACTTCGTCGGATGCATGCATCCGACGAAGTGGGTATTGC
>ML677366.1:23721789-23788084 GCA_007922305.1 Dermatemys mawii
CCACGAAAGCTCATGCTCTGAAAAAATTTCAGTTAGTCTTTAAGGTGCCACAGGACTCTTTGTCACTTCTGCAATTCCAGACTAACACAGCTACCCCTCTGATTCTGGGCTGCATGAGTAGAATTGTCTTCTAGTGCCAAATTTTGATTTTTAGATCAATCCCACTTCAACAGAAGTTCAACACTGGTGTCTGGCAAGCCATTAAAGTTTAATGTATTCAGAGACACTCTGGCAGCAGTGAGGATGAAAAAAAGATACCACATGCAACGGGGTTAGAGAACAAAGCAGCCTTGTATAGCTGTGAGCCAAGAAAAGCTCATGCTCCTCTTAAATTAGGTCTTGTCTACTGGAACACTTATTGCATTGTAAACAGGGGCATAAATCTACCCTGCAGTAAGTGTCTGTGTGGACCCTGCTCGTCATGCTAAAAACTCTGAAATGCACTCCAATCTACCTCGTTTTGAAACTGCGAAGATAAAAGTGTCTGTTAGCAGAGTCCACACGGAGAGTTAGTGTGTGTCAGGCTAGTGTACGATAAATTTACACCCCAGCTTGCCAGACACTAAATAGACAAGCCCTTAGACAGCCTTCTATAACTTATATTTGTCAAGATTCTGATCTGCTTGCATTCTTTATTCTCTCCCCAAGAGTAATAGTCAGAAAGAGAAAAAACAGTAGGTATCTCATTGATTCTCCCGCCTTTCCCCACAAAATGTCTGATATTAATATTAAGAACTAAACATTTCATGGAAGTTTTAGTAAAGGAGTCGATAACTGAACTAACAATAAGACTACATTTAATCAACAGAATTTGTCCTAAATATACCTGATTTAATCCATGTTAACAAAACTGCATAGAAAAGCATGTCCTGACACTGCACATTCCTCTAGCTAAAGAGAGACCTTCAGTTTTAAGAGCTGTCAACCTGACCCTTTTCACAAACACAAATAAGATATACTGAGTGTGTCTGCTCAATTTTTCTGCAAAACATCCAAGATAGATCAGATAAACAAGTAAAGGGACTTACAAATTCGGATTTCTTTTAAGACCACGTCTACAAATGAATGTGTTACCTTGCAGGATATAAGTAATGTGATAAATATGACTTTTCCCTCAGTAAGGACAAGGACAGTACTGTTTAAGTATTGTGACAGAGTCAGACCAGAAGGATATAAGAGAGTGCTGGAAGGCAGGTATAGTAGTTTCAGGATGTGCAGGTCCCTGTTCCCTGGAAAGCCAAACAAAGGCTACTCCAGGCCAATTAAGACACCTGGGGCCAATTAAGAACCTTCTAGAAAGGAGTAAAAACAGCTAGCCTGATTGGGACACCTGAAGCCAATCAGGGACTGGCTGAAACCAGTTAAAAACCTCCCAGTTAGACAGGTGGGCTGTGGGTGTCAGGAGCCGTGGGAAGAAGTTGTGCTGTTGGTGAGACTGAGTGGTAGACACCATATCGTACAGAAGGAAGAGGGCCCTGAAGTAAGGGTGAAGTGGAGTTTGAAGAAGCGGGGACTGCTGTGGAGAAGTAGCCCAGGGAATTGTATTGTGTTTTGTGGATAAAAGGTCAGCCATCTTAGCTGATACTATTAGGGTCCCTGGGCTGGAGCCCGGAGTAGAGGGTGGGCCCGGGCTCCCCACTTTTCCATCTTCCATACTGGCCTGTGATGAAGATAACTCACTAGGCGGTGACTCTTGCCAATTATACTGAGAAAGGGAGGTCACTCTGGGGCCTAGATGAGTTTCTGAGGCTTCTAAAATCTGCCAGGAAGTGCAGGACCCACAAGTACAAACTTGGAGCTTTGTCACAGTATGTTAGCTGGTTATAGTTATCCCTTGAGCTAAATTCAATCAACCAACATTTTTAACACTTATCACTACCTATACTGGGGTCTAAGGTTTACTTAACGTAGTTAGAAAGAGTTTTAAAGTATGTATTTTTCCAAAGGATTAAAAATAAGGTAGTCTTATAGTTGCTGATTAAGAAAAAGTTACAATTAGTGCTGAGTCAAATTAGGGACATTCTAACAATATAAATGAGATTAGACTTCAAGTGTCAAACACCATACCTCATAGAAGATATTTCTAAAATAAAGCTCGCTAGCCTATCCATAAGTCTGAAAAACTCAATAAGTACAATATAAATGAAATATAGTACCTGCAAAGTTTGCCTTGTTTTAATTTGCATTTCTTATCTTCTGGCTGATTTGCATCGTAACAGCATTCATCTTTACACTGGTCACTGTATCCACAATCGCACTGCTCCCCGTCTTCTACCATTCCATTACCACAGATGGGCTGGCCAGACTCTGAAAAAGTCAGTATATTTTTGTACTACTACAGAATATAGAAGACATGCATGACAACTTCAAGTTAAATTGTCATAAGACATAGTTAAGCACGACTAGCAATGTCTACTCAAGAAGGAATTAGTATTGGAAGTGTAGGTGTGTTGCAGCTTAGGATTTTATAGGGAAACTTGAACAGTACTCTTCAGCATCCAGCTTATTGATTTCTACTACATATTTTGTCCTCATTTTGCATTCAGAACTTCCACTAATAACAATGGGAACTCCCTGTACAAAAGAAAAGTGAAATCAGAGCTCAGGATAGTGACTTTTGGAAAAATTCTCTAAGTTACCATTCAGTTTTCCTGCACTGCTTCCCCTCTTTCTAAAAAATTCTGACCATAAGAACGGTTTTGGTTTTCAGCTCTAGACATCATCAGTTCTGAAGTCCTTCGTACCAGCAGCTCCAAAGCTGTGTTTCACAAGAACCTGCGCATCCCTTCACTACTTTACAAAAGGTTCAGACCCAGTATCATTGAACAAGGCTCTGCAGTTTGACAAGTCTCAAAGAACTATGCAGGATAAGACCCTAGAACAGAGTGCTTGTATCCTGTTTAAATTATTTTTTGTACAATTTGTGTGGATACGTAATAGGCAAATGTTAACAAGTTTTCAAAAACTGTAAAGGGGAGAGGGTAAGTCGGGGTGGGCAAACTTTTTGGCAGGAGAGCCACGTCTGGGTGGGGAAATTATATGCAGGGATATGAAAGTAGGGCTGGGGCAGGGGGTTGGAATGCAGGAGGTGATGTGGGAGCAGGTGCAGTGTGCAGGAAGGGGCTCAGTGAAAGGGAATGGGGTGCAGGCAGAGTGCAGCAAGGGGCTCAGGGCAGGGGGTTTGGGTGCAAGCAGGGTGTGGAGTATAAGAAAGGGCTCAGGGCAGGATATTAGGGTGCACGAGGGGTTTGGGCTCTCACCTGAAGCTGCTTACCTCAAGCGGATCTGGGGTGGCAGCAGCACACAGCGGGGCTAAGGCAGGTTCCCTGCCTGCCCTGGCCCTATGCCACTCCCGGAAGTAGCCTGCATGTCTGGCAGTGGCTCCTGGGGGTCGGGTGGAGAAGGCAGCTCTGCTGCATGCTGCCCTCACCTGCGGGCATCACCCCTGACGCTCCCATTGGCCATAGTTCACCCTCCCTGAGGTAAGTGCTACTATCAGAAATAAGTCTACCCTCTGTAATGATAACCAATAATATTTTCTCATTGTTTCTTGTACTCTGTCATTCTGTCCATAACTTATCTGCTGTCTCTTGCTTTATACTCAAACTATAAGCCCTTTAGGGCAAGGAGTTTTTGTTCCATATGTGTGGCACCAAGCTCAACTGAGTTCTGATCTACGACTGGGGCACCCAGGCACTATCATAATACCAACACATAATGAAGTTAACTCTTTAGCATTTTAGAAGGATGACAAAAATACATACCAACAAAACAATTATTTCTTTTTTTCTCAAGAACTTGGCTGATATTTCGAACGCTACAGATGGAGAACTTGTTGTTGTTAAGTTTGTCCCCTGATGTAGCTCTTGCATACATGATATAATTGCCATTTTCTTTCTGCCCCAAGTTCTTAGACTCTCCTGGAGTGCATTCCGTCCCAGAATCATGCTGTAAAATGGAACATTGTGAACTATTTCAAGCAGATCAGTTTCTATCAGATAATTTGGTATCTTTCTACCTATGTGTATAACAGACTTATGTGGGGCAATAGGGTGACAAACAAAACCTCATAAAATTGTTCCCTTTTTAAAAAGTGTTACAAAAAAAGGGAGGACATTCTTCACAGGTTTATGTACTGAATCAAATAGACATATAATAGAAAAATATGGCATTAAAGAATAATAGTGCCTAGAAATGAAAGTGTGTCAGTGGAAAATGATTCTATGAAGGGAAATTGTTCAAAATTCAATGTTAAAACTATCGTTTCTCTTCTCAAGGTTTTATCCATTAATAGTTAATATACTGTTTTTTTTCCTCCCCATCCTATCCTCTGTTTCATCTATTATCTGAATAGAAAAGTCTAAGAGCAGCTACATACTTAACTGTATTAAGGTCAGAAAAAAATTCTGTAACTGATGAACCCCTGCTATCCCCCCTCAAAACATTAATTTCTGGAAATGAGGCTGCTCTGTTCTCACATCCACAAATACCAAGATAGTAAACTCTGCTTCTGCTATAGCTGAAGTATTCTCTCTTTAGACCTATAGTAGTCTGGACAGGCTCAGATAGTTCAAGGACAAAGAAGCAATGCACAAGAAGAAGCCAATTTTCTGTCTGACCAGATATACACCATGGTTATTACTAAACACAGAATTCTCTCCAAACAAAGCATTGATCCAAATGACTATCACTTATTTATTTCAGAAAGTGAAGACTATCCAAAGCACGGGATGAAATGGATAGTCACTACAACACCTCCAGCTTAAATGTTAATAGTGGCTTATTAATGTGTGTGTGTGTTGGTTACAGCGACACAACACACACGCTCTTCTTTTACTGCTTTTACATTCTATCCAAAAGGTCTTGGAGCACTGATAAAAGTTAACTTCTGTGAGAACAACCCTATCATGTTTACACTAGAGAACTTTACTGTTCAACTGAAATGGTTAAATAAAATCAGCTTAGCACAAATGGTTTGAGGTGTCCATGCTTAGTCACACTGACTGGTGTAAAGAATCACAGCAGTTTTACACACTAGCACTGTTTTAGACTATTTTAGTTACACTGCCCTCTGGGTACCTGCCACAGTTCCTGTAATCTCCCAAAAGCAGAGGATTCTGAGATTTCTGAATATTACCAAGTGATCTGTGGGGTATTAATGGGAGGATCAGCGGAAACATCTCAAAGACAGTCCACGTTTTCCCTACCGTGTGAACGCGAACTTAAATATGATATGATTTGTGGGGGAAGTCCATTTCTATCCACGCTATGGAGAACTGATCATTTAACACACCACTTGCTAACACACATGGAATACTTTATAATATAGAAGTTTCAAAGATGAAGACAAATGGCAATAAAGTTGAAAAAATATTTGACAAGAGTAAGAAACTGTTTAATACCAATACCACTTTTAACACAACTGATTTTCCCAGAACATGACCCAGTCCTTCCAACGTAAGTATATAAATGTGCACTTCTGAAATGGTATTACCACAAAGGATAGGAAATTTCCTGACAAGTATATCTGTGGCCTATCCAAGATCAAATATAAGGCTCACAGGCAAGTTCAAAAATGATGTTCCAATTGGTCCAAAAAGATTTTCAATCTGACATATTTCCTACTTCTACAATCAATGTACACTGTTAACATTTTGGATTCTTGTTCCCGCCAGCATGGTAGAAATTAGCTTACTGGTTAAATTTCTAGTTTTCTAAAATGTAAAACTTGGAAAGTGACATGTAAAGGAAATATTCTCCACTTTTCAAAACCACCACTCACAAATAAAAGAGAAAATTTTTCAGCCTGTCGCAGAAAAAAGCCTTGAACATAACACACATGAAGACAACTGCTTCAAAATCCTATTACAAGTGTAACTCAGATAGCTGCTTCTCAAAATAAATTAAATTTTTTTTAAGGTATTAAAAAAATGCAACAGGTTACAAAGGAAAGCCAGTTTTATCCCTATTGCTGAGTGAGAGGACGTAACCAAAGTTCTGCCTCATGAGCTGGGACCCTTTTCCTCACTCTGCATAAAATAAGAACTAGTATTTACTTCTCACCATAACACAGATGCACAGATACACAGTTTTGAAGAGATGAGTGAGCTTTGCCCTTCAAAGGAAGTGGGATGACTTTAGGAGAGAATAACCCACACTTTTTGTGGAAGAGTGAGTAGTCATGAATAAGTGCAGTATAAGAACGGTTAAGCCAGTAGTTGCTCTCTAAGCAGCTATATGAGAAATTAAGAATATTCACAGAAGTCCTGTGGCACCAAGTTCTTCCTCTTGTAGAACATTCATAAAGATCTTAACACATATTGCTTATCTGCAAAGTCCTTGCTTTTCTTTTGCATGCATACCTATTAGATTTTTTTATTCGTATACACATAACAAATAGTAAATGGTTTAAGTTATAACATGTTTTCATTATTAACAAATTATGCCCCCCAAAACATTGGTAATTTGTAATGGAGCAACACTTAATACTTACAGGAGAACCAAAGTTATGTCCAACCTCATGAGCAAAAGTGATGTGAGAAACTTTAGGAGGGACGTGAGAGCCATAGTTCTGAACAGTGATGATTCCAGTATTTAAGGACTTCTTTTTACCATCAGAATAGAGTTTACTCTTTTCACATATTCCACCAGAGCTTCCTGCATTTAGAACAAGAGTTTAACAGCTCAAAATTAACAAAACATTTTGAAAGAAAAAAAATGTGAGTTGTATTTTTTGTTTTGTATCTTAGTTGAAAAGCTACTCTAACTGTATTACAATACTGGAAGTGTGAAGAGAGCCACATCAAGGTTTTTTTTTAATCTAAAACCCATCTGGTTCTCCTTTTCAAGTAAAGAATATACTATTTCTGAATACAGAAAATTCTTTCCAGTATCAAGGGAAAAGGTTAACATTCATAATGTTCAGTTGCATATGCTTCAAATCTGCTTTTAAGTAGTACCTTCCATTTTTCACCCCCAAAAGTACTTATAAAAGACCTAAGATTAGCTACACATCCTAGTGAGAAAGAGTGACTCATTTCTTCACAGTACAATTTAAAACTGAAATGTGGTTTTGAGAGGTGGTTAATCATGTGTGTTTAAAGGTCAACAATCAAGGAAGTTACACCCAGTGTTTGAAAACGCAGTCCTGAGACTGTTATTTTACTGTAAAAACATTTTCAGAATCAAGAACATATGCTTTCTAAAGTTTTGTCTTGCTAAAGTCAAACTGTAGTTCAGCAAAATAAGTCCTAAGAAAATGAGAATAAGTACTTCCAGGAATAGTCTCACAAGTGAAGGGTGATCAAGATTCATACTTTAGCACCTATAAGTCAGTGAGTAAAAAGTTCAAAATAGAGCCTTACTACATACTCTGTATTCACTGATACAATTCAATGAAGCAGGTCTTAAAAGGACAACTCATCCTTCTTTCATACTACAAAATATGATCAGATTCCTAAAATCCTCCTTAAACAGACCAACAAAACATTCTTTAGGTGCACATCCAACATCTGTTAGTCATCCAGACTCCATGTAATGCACCCTTTGATTAAGAAATCCTGTGCAGATGAGAGATAAAATTGAATGCTAATTATCTAATAGATGTATATGCATTAAGGGTGAAATTCCCCAACATAGTACGTTTTATGCAGGTAAAGTTCTTGTGAGTGGTGCTTGCAAAATCTACATTCTATCAGCCCTAAACGACTATGCCACCATGCTTCCCCAGCCACTGGACCAAAACAGACCCTCTCTCCACTTACACTGAGTATAAGGGCCATTGGATCCATGTATTGAATTTCCTGGGACTCTTCCTCAGGACAATCACCAACACCAGTCTGATTGATTGATGGATGGATGGATGGACTGGCGATTCCTCAAGTCGAGGATGATCTCTACCATGGATTTACATATCGGTCTTGAGATGACTCTGGAGTCCAATTCTTGGAACAACAAATCTGCTCGGAGTAGATACATACATTTTGTGATATGACGATGGCCTGGTGAGAAAAGTTTATTTCTTCTTCCTTCCTCCTCTCTTTTCAGCTTTGAGGACAAAGCGCTGCTCCTCGAAGCAAGCCACTGCCTGATGGAAGATATGGTGCCACTGGGGTTAGTTGGTGGTTTGCTCTTCCCGGCTTGTGAGGTCCACAATAGTTTTCTTAAAATACTCTTTCAGTGTGTCGTAGTAGCGTTTCCTCTGACCACCACAGGATTTCTGACCATAGGTGACAGGGTAAAAGACTTGTTTCGGGAGGCGACAGTCTGGCATCCACACACAATGTGCAACCCAGAGAAGTTGGTGCATGAGAATCACTGCTTCAATGCTGGTGACACTGGCTTCAGCGAGGATGCTGCCAATAGTGTGGCAATCTTGCCATTTGACGCAAAGGATCTTCCGGAGGCATCGCTGGTGATTCCTCTCCAAACTCTTAAGGTACTGTCAATAGGTCACCCAGGTTTTGCAACCAGTGAAGAGTGTTGGAACAATTGTCTTACAGGCCTGGATGCTGGTGTCCTGCCATAGGTCATGGTCTGTGAAAACACATCGGAGCAATTTCCCAAAAGGAAGCAGTTGCGCACTGGATTCTGTGCTGGATCTCGCTGTTGATTTTTGCATTTTGAGAAAGTTGGCTATTGAAGTATTCAAAGTGCTCAACTGTCCCCAGAGTCTGACACTGGATGGTGATTTGCTATGGGTCATGTACAAGGCCTACAGCAGCTTGATAGAGCATTTTAGTCTTAATATTGAGTGAGTCCTAGGCTTCACTAAGCTTCTGCAAGAAAATCCAGTATGGTATGAAGGTCATTCTCAGTGTGCATGAGGATCACACAATCATCAGCATAGTGAAGATCAGTAATACACGCCCAAAGACTTCAGACTTCAAGCAGAGACCACTCATGCTGAAAGGAGAAGTCTTGGCTCAGGTGATCTGCCTAAGAATTCTGGGCGCCCGGGCTTCTAGGTAAATATCGTGGGCTATGCAGAAGTCCCACAGCCTGAGGGTTTCCTGGAAGAGGGCCGAAAAATTGGCCCCGCCTTGCCTGTTGATGTTGAACATCGAGGCCGGGTTGTCCGTGAGAACCCTGACAATGATGCCTGGCAGGTGCAAGCAGAAGACCACGCATGCCAGATGGACTGCCCTGAGCTCCTTGACACTGACATGCAGGGCAAGGTTCTGTGCAGACCACAGACCTTGGGTCTGGAGGTTTCCCACATGGGCTCCCCACCCCAGAGTCCAAGAGGGAAAGCTACAGCATAGCTGGAGAAGAGCAGTTCTAAAGCAAGTTCACTGGCAGCAAGAAGGAACTGAGGGTGGGGGGTGTGCAGAGCAACCCTTGTACCGCACCACAGCGGCGCCACTCCAGGGGTTGGTGGGGCACTCCCCTACAGGTACTGCTAGAGGAAAAACTTCTGGGACTAGTGTACGTGGCAAGCATGCACACCTACTGTGGAATGTACATGAGCAATGACTCAAAGAAGAAAAATTGTGACAGTGTAAATCTCTAGGCTACTCTAGAAGTTTGCACACAAACTTTAGCAAAGGCTACTCTATGGGCTTGGAATAGAATTAGAGAAATTCTTTTCCCTCACCAATCACACCCATTGCAAATACTCTAGATCTTAACCCAAATTGCAAACCACAATGCTTCAAAGATTGGGAGAGCCATGGAATACACATAGCTGGCCAGCTATTCAGTAAAGGACCTTTTCTAACTTATTTAGAAATTACAACTAATTTTAACTAGCACTAGTACTTTCAAGTAAGGCATTATGTTTCTCAACTTTCTAAAAAACTTGTTTTATACAGAAAGCTAACAAATAGAAGCCATGGCATCTGGTCAATTAGGCAACAAAAAATAACAAATTTGTATTAACCTTTGTAGACAGCTTTCCTAACTAAAAAAAAGTTCATATATGACTCACTGGGGAAAGGATGTGGATAGACAAATTACCCCAGAGAAAGGGGATTTAGTGTTTGGGCAAGGGTGGGAGGAGAAGAGGACCAGTAACTTCAGTCTCAAGCACAATAAAAATTCCTTGAAGATACTGTTTCAATGGTCCTTCAAACCAGTCAGGCTAGAAGATATATATAAATTGAATGGGGATAACTGTTAGAGAAAGTGCGGTGAAGGAGATTTTATGCATACATGGTGTTCCTTTCAGTCCTTAGAGAGTATTGGGATGCAATCCATAACAAAATATCACAAATCATTGATCCCTCGGTAATCTTCCTAGGTTTTTCTAGTGGAAATGGTCACACGAGGAAATAAAGAACTGACCTTTTGTCTGGTAGTAACTGCTTGGCTACTGACACAATATTGGGAAAGTGAGGTTAGAATCTTATTTTTCAAGCTGGGCATGTAACACAACACTAGTAAGATATCCAAGAATAAGAGCTGTTGTACAGACTGATCAGTTCCAAACTATTCATCTTGTAAAAACAAAGTATCTAGTGTGTTCCAAATATCTCAAACACAGCATTTCTTAATGGATCGATTATAAAAATAAGCAATATGGGACAGCCAAAGCAGCAGCTGTTATTTTTTGGCAACTGAAGAACTATTGTTTCAAACTAATATTCTCAATATTTCCAATTTTTAATGTTCCTGAAAATGAAGCTGAACCAACAATCCTAACTCCAGGCCATATAGGTCACCATTTAACACAAACATCTACTACTTCCCTTGAAACAGAGGACACTGCTGCCAAATTACCAAAAGGTGCAGTGAAAGATAACACGGCTAAATACTCTGCAAGTCTTTCATTAGTGACCAGCAAGCTTTCACATATACTACAGTGAGAACAATGAACAGCCACTTATTGAATTCAACGCTGAATGCTGAACAAGATTAGCTAATTCACATGCCTTGCTCATATTCAGAAGCTTCTAGCAAATCAAATTCTAAATTTCATTAATTTCTCCGCTTCAACTGCCAGTTGATTCCACTCAATAGCCATGTCCCTGTTCTCAATTACAAGTGACTTCACCCATTCTTCTTCCTCAACTTCTACCTACTTCTAAAGAAGTTTGTTTCCCAATAAGCCTAAGCCTTGAAAAGAAATCTATGTTCTAAATAACTATTCTTAACTGTAGTCTATGTTTATTCAGATTGAAGTTAGACTCTGTTTCTAATATAAAAATATGTTCATGTAAATATTTTAGTGATAAAAAATGAAAGCTTCAAAAACTATTTTCAGGGGCTGGGGGAATAAAGTTTTATTCACAATCCTGAATTTGAACTAAAAAAGTTTTCTTTTTGCAATAAATGTTGATTAAGGTTGTTATAGCAATATTTCTCGTTACTTATAAAAATTAGAACAGATTATATATAAAGAAATATAGGTTAAATTGATTTTTTCATATTTTATTACGCACATTATCTGATTAGTTTGCGAGGATTGAAGACTATCAGAAATTCTTTATCTTCAAACAAGAAATTTTCTTGCCCCTGACTTTATAAATAAAGGGATAAAAGTTACTAACTTGTGATTTTTAGAGTTTACAGGATCTCCTCATTTAACATTGTAGTTATGTTCCTGAAAAATGTGACTTTAAGCAAAACAATGTTAATCGAATCCAATTTCCCCGTAAGAATTAATGTAAATGACGGGGCTAGGTTCCAGGGAAAATATGTTTTCACCAGACAAAAGATTTTTTATATACATATACACTCACACATATACATTTTAAACAATTTAATGTTGGCACACAGTGATGATGATTTTGAAGCTTGGTTGAGGTGGAAGAGTCAGAGAGTGGGATATTTCCCAGAGAATGCCTTACTGCTAAATGATGAACTAGCAATTGGCTGAGCCTTCAAGGGTTACCTCTCACACTCTACAAGGCAGCAGGAAAGGAGGGAGGGCAGAGTCAGAGACACACACACCCTGTGTGTGTCAGAGATAGAGAGATACACATTTCCCCTTTAAGTATGAAGAGTTGGGTCAGAAGTACACTGCCTTGTTAATCAGATCAGCAAACAGACTGGACCACAGCTGCTGCCTAAGGCAGCAACTCCCTCTGTCTGTGTCCCCTCCTTCTCTATGGAAGATGTGGTAAGCAGGGTGCAGGGGAGAGGAGGACACTCTGACATTTACCCTCCCCTCTTCGCTCCCTCCCTCACAGCAAGCAGGAGTCTCGGGGAGCAGCTCCAAAGCACAGGGCAGGAGCAGCACAGGGCAGTGGGTGGGGTGAAGGACAGCTGAACTGCCGGCAGTTGACAGCCTGCTGGGCAGCTGCTGCACAGGGAACTTAAGAGGAGCGGGGAACTGATAGGGGGGCTGCCAGTCCACCCTGGTTCCACCCACTCACCAGCTAGCTGCAACTGGCTGCTCTTCCTGCAAGCAGTGGACAAAGCAGGCGGCTGCCAAACGATGTTAGAAGGGAGTATTACAAAACTTTAAACGAGCATGTCTCTTAACTGATCAGCAACGTAACAAAGTTAACCGGAATGACTAAATGAGGAGTTCCTGTATTTTATTTCAAATACAGCTATGTCATTCAGGGAATCAAACGGAAAAGTCCAAGTTGACATTTTTAAAAAAAAATGAGAATTACAGTAATAGTGATAAAGCTACCCAAGTTAATGAGAACACAATTTTGTAAATAAAATCCACAGCATAGTGAAAGCTTAAATTTCATCTGCTGATTAACTGATCAATCAAAAAAGTTATAGGAACTAGGAAGTAAAGGGTATGGTCCAAGAAGACAAAAAGGCAGCACTGCATTAGTGTACTGTTAGACATATGAAGAGTCAGTCTTCGTGTCAGACTTGTACTCAAAGGCTTTTTCTTTAGACATTAGAGGACAAACCAATCATGACCTTATCTGTAGCACAAGAACTACACTTTCTGGACACAAAATGGATATGAGAACAGGAAAGTATGGTAGGTCATCCATTTGCTCTAGAATTAAGTGAGGTATGATCACTTAAGATTGAAAGAATGTTGCAACTAGTTTTCTCCATCCATTAGACATTTGTTGACCTCCAATATTATTCAACTCCTGTTTTACATTAACACAGGCTCTTTTCTGCAGAGGGAGATAGTTCTTTATCCACATGGATGAACAGACTTTCCTTGTGAAATGGTAAAAGGAATTTCTCCAATTGACAAAGTCAGTCTCTAGAAAGATTCTCTCATGTCACACTTCAGCAGGCATAAGACACTATCGGAATAGCAGATTTTTGTAGGTCCAATGCAAATCATCATAAAGGCTCTACTAAATTTCTCCTCATGAAATGACATAATAAAGTGCTATCAGGAAATATTTAGAAACTGAAAATTAAGACACATGGCAAAAATGAAATTGGTCAGCATCTCAGTGAAATTTAAAGAAAAATCATATAGGAAGGGCAAGTACAGAGACATTATTTCAGTGTCTTTGCAGACATCACGGCATTGGTTTATACTCAGTTCAGATTTCCAAATTATTTGTATCCATAAGAGAAATAAGGTGCTGTTATAAAGGAAAGCAATGAACAGAGGAATCTGTATGACTCAAATCGCTAGTGGCACATGATGAATTGATGTTTACTGAAATATCTGTACATCTGATTCTTCACAGTTTGATAATGTAGGATTTGAAATTATGTAAAGTCAACAGCTTATACTTTTCTTCTTTGTTCCTACTTTAAAATATTTGGCTTCTATAAGAGAGTACTCTAGTTATGGATTAATTACCTGAAGGGGCTCCAACCCAAGCCAGACCAAGGACACCATCATCGAAATCACGGTCAGTAAATACATAGGCCAAGCAATAATCATCATGATTCTGCTCAGAGTTCAGTTCCAGAAACTTCTCCACACCAATATTAGGAAATCTGAAGGGATTGGAAGGGTCTCTCTCATCAACAGTTGTGTTGATCTAAAAGTAAATTCAAGTTTATACTGAATCAGACATTGCATATTTGTCTGGCTAACACAAGCCTGCAAAGAAAAACTTCCTATTACCAACTATAGTGTCAAATAATTACACCAATCTCTAAAGGTTTATAGACAATACATATCAATTCATACCATATGGAAAATCCTAAGGTGAACATGTTTCATAAGACAACAGAAATTGAGTTATGTGGTAAACTAAAATTACAACCCCCTTCCTCTTCCTTCAAATGCTTCCTTAAGACAAATGTCATCTACAAGAATTTTTTTAGAAGTGTATATTTATAACCTTAATTCTACATTTCTGAGACTGGACTTTCATCTGGTTATCCAGATGACTATTGTATCTACGTTATATGCACGTCCTTGGAGCAAAAAAATTGTATTACATCCTATAATGTACACTGATAGCACACATGCTACCTCATAGCACACAAAGGTCAGAATGTTCAGATACAGCAAAGAACAAGAAAGATTTGTAAAAGTGTCCTATAGAGTAAAAATGCATGCTCAGATTAAATCGCCAACATAAAACTAAGAGCAAGGTTTATGGGCTATACATAAATTCCATTCAGCTCATTGTACTGTGGAAGTCTCTCAAAGATTTTTTTCTGAGCACAAATATGCACTAAGGCAGAACCTGATTAGAGATTGTTTTTATTTTTATTTTTTTTTAACTGAACACAACAAAATATGCTATTATGTACAGGGCAATTTCATGTGTAACAATCAAAAAGTTGGAGGCTTAAAACCAATGTGCAAAAAGGAAGTTTTTTAAAAATTGCTTTTTTATAATGTATAAAGGCAGCCTTTCAGTAGAAGGTTTTTTTCTGTTTTTATCTTTAAAATAAAGAATTTCAGGCATATTAAGTGATCCAGTCTGGTTTGATCTTCCCTATTTTTCCCAGAGGAACTTTTCAAAGGTCTGGTGTATTATGAGCTACCTCACACCTTAACCCAAAAGGCTGGAGTGCTGACTTTTCAAAAAAGACCTTTCTCCCAAGCTGTTTATATATTAGATGTTATGAAGATTAAAAAAAACCCTATATTGTAACACTAGACTACAATCCCTTCCTCTCAACTGCTCCCCCTTTCAGTTGGTGTCTTGCAATGTCAGATAACTTTCCAAGGTAGATTAATACGTTAGAAGGCCAAAAGAGACCAACAAGATCACTTAATCTAACTTCTTGCATAAGAAGAATCACAGTATTTCACCTGTGCTGGAGGGAATTAATCTTCTCCTCCCACTACATAAACCAACCTTATTTAAAAGAACCAAATTTCTGATTTTTGAAGATCACCACTTATCTCACACGCTTAGAATTTCAGGCTTTGTACATCAAAGCAACAAAAAGGGAACAAGTATAATAGTTTTCTCCTTTGTATGTCTCAATTGATGTTTCTTTATATCAATGTACTGACTACATTTTCCCCACCAATAAAAGGAGCATTTTAAGGATGAACTAAGCTTTAAAATTAGAAAGCAAAATTTTGCAGTGACTATTGGTTTAAAGCAAATATAAGCAGTTTTAAAAAATTAATATTTTAACAGCCCCCAAGTAAACACCTATATATCTACTGTATTTCCTTTCCATCACTGCTGATAACCAATATATGAGAAGCTCCGTCCCTTAAATTAGTCTGCTATATCAAACACTGAACTGAAACATCACAAAGCTATAATGAAAGCAATGGCAATGTGAATATTAAGATTGCAAGAGCACTGAAGAAATTAGGTAGGGAACAATTATAAAAGACTGTTTTTAACATGAAAGTATACTAGTCAGCAAATGGTAGTTAAATGGCAATAATTCTCTTACACAAACACTCCTCACATTCAATAGATATGACCGCCACAACAGAATTACTCACTCTTATTCGTTTCACCATGAAACTGATGTTACGGATTCCTGTGAAATCTGTTGACTGGTAAATTGTGTCAATTGCTTTAACATGACTGGATATCTATTAATGAGAAAGAAACAAGCTGAAGTATTTTTTTACATACTACACTACACAAGAAAACTTCAAGGCAAGCATCTTCACATGAAAATTTACATGCACGATTAACTTTCACTAATATGTGATAAAGTACTCTTAATGAATAATCAGTGTACATCTAAAGTAAATGACATAGTTCAAACCATAAAAATCTTAGATAACCCCTACTGCTAAATTAGCTTTGCTCACTCAATACAAATAAGTGGAAACAATGATGATATATTTGTGACAGCCATTCAATTTACCTTAATATCAAAGTACTGTGGAAAGTATCTTCAAAGGATTACATTATTTTAAAGAATGATATACTGGAAAAGTTTTTATTTTGTAAGTTGTCACTACTTATTATTCTATTTTTTTTTTTACTAGAAAGCTAATATGAAAAACTACCATCTGCCTTCTTAAGAATACAGGATAAAGTTTTTAAAAGCACCTAAATGACTTAAGAATTAGATTAGAATTAGACAAAGGGACTTGGGCACCTAATTGCCACTTTAAGTGGGCTTATGTCCAATATTTAGGGATCAATGAGATCCTCAAAAATCCCCACTCAGCTGGTACATAACATTGAAGTCACCTAAATTCCCACGCAAATTCTTGCCAGTTGGCCTGCACAAAATTGCTCAAGTCTTGATGCTACCAAAGCAGCTTGATGCCTGCCCTAGCTTGCACCTAAACACCTGTGGGATTCTCAAACTAAGCATTCCTCTGCCTCTCTCACAGGGGGGCCCAATCCATTAGATATGCTTAGAAAATCCATCAGGTGTGCTTAAAAAAAAAAAAAAAAAAAAAAGACAGCTGGTGACCAGATCAGGAACTGGGGGGAATGGAAAGCACATACGTGTGTCCAATAATCAGGGCACTCACTTAGAATGATTTGGAGCAAGCACTTGAAAGCAGCTCTCCCACATTCCAGATGAGTGCTCTGAATCAATTTCTCCTGTTGAAACTGCTCTACTTTATGTAAATAGATATTCACTGGATAAAGATGGACTGTAAAGCCCAGTGCACAACTCCACGAGAGGGTTCACAGCGATGAATGCTGAATTGAAATAGGCACCTAACTCTGGGTTGGAGGAAAGTGCCTTCGTGTAGCAGGGACTAAACTCTACCCCTTTCGTCAGTATTTTCTGGCTAGCTTAGGCTGCTCGCCATTCATTTCGTTGTCTTTTTCTGAATCTCACGCTTAGGCATCTGTCACCATGCGTTGCCTAAACTGGGGCTAAGGATTCCATTGGCAGCCGGGCACCTAAAAGTTTAGAAGTGTTGCAAAGCTTAAGTCCCTTTGTGGATGTAGCCGTCAGGAGCCCAAGCCCCGTTTTCAAAGAAGACACATAGGCTCTTAAGTACTCCTGACTCCTTGGGCTTGTGCTTGCGCTTGGGTGGATAGCGTAAGTCACCACCTATGCCTATGAAAAAGTGTATCCAGACCTATACCTATGAAAAAGTGTATCCAGACCTGAACATGAAAAGCACCATGATAAAAATGCATTTATCTGTCTAGACTACTCCCCCTTAAAGAGCAAAAGAACAGACTTTTGAAATGGTTACTAAAGGCTTACAAATACCTGCGCAATCACAGCTTCCCTTGTTCCATAATGCTTATAGAATAGATGATCAGTCTGAATGTAGAGCTGACAAGTATTTTTTTCAGCTTGAGCAGCACGTTTTTTTCTTAAAAGCTCTGGACCATTGATGTTATGTTCTTTGTAGGGTTTCTATACATATATATCAGAAAGCAATGAAGCATTAATTTTATACATATTCTTTTAAATTAAATCATTTAAAAACACTAATGCCTTTACATGAGTGCAGTATTCTTAAGAGAAAAAAAACATGAAGATCTCTTATCTTATTTAGTATATAAAAGTTTTTTAAATATTGAACTAGACTAGTCTTCAAGTAGGTCATCCACTTCCTAAGCACTTTAGTCATAACTCCTCTGTGAGCTTATCCCTGTAATTTAGAACATAGCCAACAAGAACAGAGAAATTTTGGTACTATCACATCACAGGAATTCTGTACCTCTAAAACCTAGGAAACCATAACAGAAAACTATGTAGCTCTTTGCAATGGTGGAGAAACAGCAAATCCAATTTGTAGATATAAAAATCAATTCTAGAAGTGTTTCCTCACCACAACAAAAAGGTTGTTACTTCAGACCATTACTACTCTAAGAGTCATTAACCTGAACAAGCTGAAACACTCCAATATATGCTTGAACGTGGAATGAAGTATTACCAAACAACAGCCAGAATAACGCATGCTGTATTTCTGCCATTCAGAGCACTGATAACGAACGCATTTGCTTCAGCAACATTCACTGTTTTATAGCTAGGCCCCTAATAAATTTAGTGCCATGAAAAATGCATCATGGACTGTGAAATCTGGTCTCCCCACCATTAACTTTTGTGTGCTGTTATCCTATACTATACAGATTTCACAGGGAAGACCATTGTTTCTCAGATTGGGAGTCCTGACCCAAAAGGGAGTGGCGGGAGCTCGCAAGGTTATTTTATGGAGGTCACAGTATTGCCCCCCTGACTTCTGCACTGCCTTCGGAGCTGAGCAGCCTACAAATGGCAGCTCTTGGTCAGGGACCCAGCTCCGAAGGCAGTGCCTTGCCAGCAGCAGCACAGAAGTACAGGTGAGTAATACCATACCATGTAATATCATGGTGCCCAGCTCTGAAGGCAGCACAGAAGTAAGGGTGGCAATACCATACTGTGCCACCCTTAGTACTGCATTGCTGCTGAAGGCAGCTTTGCCTTTAGAGCTGGGCTTCCAGCCAGCAGTCACCGCTCTCCAGCTACCCAGCTCTGAAGGCAGTACTGCCTTTAGCAGCAATGCAGAAGTAAGGGTAGCAGAAGCGCAATTCCCTCTGCAATAACTTTGTGACCTCCCCGCAACAACTCCTTTTGGGGTCAGGACCCCAACTATTACAACATCATGAAATTTCAGATTTAAATAGCTGAAATCATGTAAGCTAGATTTTTAAAATCCTATTACCGTGAATTTGACCAAAATGGGCTGTGAATTTGGTAGGACTCTATTTATAGTCCATCATCCTCTGATAGGTCACTTCTGCACATACCAGGTTTTGGGGAAAAGATCCTGCTGCTCCCAACACTGGATCCATCTGCACTGGCTTAATTGCACCAGTGTTAGCAATTACTTGAGCCACAATATAATTAGGGTTTTGGCTGCCAGTGCCTTTTTCAGCAGTGTCATCTAAGCACTGAAGGAAAATCTATTGGACAGCTCTGAAAACAGCCATGACAGCTGAAACTATCCACATTAGGGATCAGGACATTCCTAACACTGAAAAGAATGTTTTTAACCTAGAGAAGGATTCAGAGCAAATCCATAATGTAAGAGATTATTTGGCAGGATCTAAGATGGATACTGCTAGTTTTGGAAGACTCAATTTAGTAAGTTGACTTATTAACCAAGATAATTAAAGTTGAAAGTACTGTAGCATAAGGGACTATGGGTGTAATTTTCAACAGCATTTTAGTGACTTAGCACAATTCTCACTGATTTTCAGTGACACTTTGGCTCTTAAAACACTAAAGCACTTTGCAAATCTCATCTAAGCAGATCTGTTGAAAGTAAAATTAATTTAAACCATTAGCATCTGAACTAGATTTTACCCTTCAAGGACAGAAACTAAATGCAATTTGCTTTGTGGATCTTTCCCTCTCCAGAACATATAGGGAATGAAGGAAAGAAAATATTGCAGGTGTAATTAGCTGTATTTGCAGGATTTCTTCACTGAAAGCTCCAAAAAATATATTAGTATATAGGGTGGATATATTAAAGGAAAATTTTAGTGCTTATTAAAATGAGACACAAGCCACTGTCTAAACTAAGGCATAGTCCAATGGAAGAAAGAATGAGATTACAATAATAATGGTTTTTAACATTATATGAACATGTAGCTTTATGGAGATTATGGTATTCGGGTCCAAGTTTGCTCTGTGCTGTTTTCACTGAGGGTGGAGTGAAGGTTTTTTAAAGAAGGCAATGTTGTACTTAAGGAGTACAACCCTATCTAATTTTTAGTCTTTTTTTAAGCTAACAGGTTCTTGAAAGGTAGCACTCAGATATGTATCTGCAACCTTAATAGTTTAATAACCAAGTTTGGTCTTTCAGAACTAATATGGAACTTGGCAGAGCAAAGGACTTGGAATGATTTTCTTCCTGAGGTCTGCAGAAGAGGAAGCCCTCATTTGTGCATCTCCTAATATCCACTAAAGAGCATTTTGCCTTTGCTGAAGATATTACGGTCACTAGGAGGGGATCCCCTCCTCTGTGCACATTCCAAAATATGTAGACAGTGAGGGACAAATTAGGAGACTAAGAAGATTACAAGGGACAGCAGAGAGGGGCAATTCTCCCCTCCTTCCTGTGGATCTCCCAAGGTTCACATAAGGAACAGCTGAACTCCTGTGCATCTAGGAGAACCAAAGTAGTAGAACTCCACATTGAGTAAATGTTAACGGCCTTTCCACTCAAACTTCAATTGCCTGCTGCAGGCATTCTGAGGTCATTCTACTCATGTTCCTTAGTTTGCCTCTGGAAGGTGTTCAAATTCCATAGTGATGGACATAGTACAAAGAATCTACATGTAACAAAATGAGCTACTTGGAGACATAAGCTCCTCGGTCCCCTGTGACCTGTAACCAACACATTGCTCTTCAAGAACCAACCCTTGTTCCCTTTCCCCAGAAACCTCAGGAAGCTTGTCAGTCTTCAGTGGGTTAAAGCTGAATTGCAAGTCACCAGACAAAGATAAACAAACAGACTCTTCAATGTGACTTACTTTTCAGTTCCATGGTTGATTTGACATGACTGTTCGCGGATTTTAGGTGGTGTAGAAGAAAAGTGACTTGAAATGGGAACTTATTTACAACCCTGATTATGGACTGGCTAATGCCACTCTAATAGTATAAAAATAGTCAGATAACTAAGACCTTGAGCTAATATCTACCCAGGCCTCCATTCTGTATCCAGAACATATTCTCAACTGAAACCCAAGTACTTGTGCACAAATGCATCTTCATTGACATGAATATAACATACTACCCAGCATATATACTATACCTGTGTTTAGGAATTTAGACTTTTGGACCTACATTTCAACAATCATTTGAAATATAAACAATTTAAAGACAGGAAAATTATTTTTCAGATACTTCTGCACGCTGGAAAAGTCCTCTGAAATTGTATAGGCAACTTTGAGTGGAGGGCTAGTGAGGTGGGCCAGGAAAAGAGTGAAGGGATACTGGGCACATGCAGAGGAGCAATACCAATATTTAATTTTCATTTTTATCAATATGATCCATTATACCGTGTGCTGTACCTGTGTTGTTGGTTCCTCTACACCAGTCATTTGGTACTTCTGCATTCTTTCAAACACGGAATGATCTGCACAACCTCCTTGTGGTCCATATTTATGAGGATACTCTAAAATGCAGGAAAAATTAGGTTATTTTTAATTTTCAACTTCTGAATATTTGTTTACATTTTACTTTTATATATAAAACGTGAAAGTATCAAATAGATTAATTTTCAATTAGTGCCCAACATTGCTTATTTGATACTTCAAGGAAAAAACTCTAATCTTGAGAGATTGCAATTTGAGCCTGCAACAGAACAGCTGAATGTTTTCCCCAAGCAGCATTTCTAATAAGTCACCAACTTAACTTAATTTTTCTTCATTTCTTTCACACAAAAATGAATTGTGACACTTAACATACTAAAAAAAATCATTAAACAACGTGGACAGTTTTACAACGGAAAATAAGCTTTAAAAAAGTCAACTGAAGCATTTATCTGACCAGACTGTTTAGGATTTTTATTCTAGTGCAAGAGCTGATGACATCATTGGCTATTAAAGAAGTATTCCTTATATTAACTTGGTTCTAATGATGTCATGAATTCTTGCTGAAGAAAGGAAGACCTTAAAAATCAGGTCTTGATAGGTAAAAGGAAATTATCTTATTACCTGTTTTACAATATTGGTCATTTTTAATTCTACCTGAGGCATTCGGTTAATGTAAAGTAACAAGTATTGGATTTTAAAATCCTTCAGCTCAGTTCTGAACTTTCTTACTATACTGGAGCAAATTTATTCTCTTATCAACCCAGAAATTTAAGTCTCACTAACATGAATATGACAACAACAAAGCAAATCACTAGTGACTCCTCACTGTAAACTTAAAATTAAACATTCAAATATATAAATTTACTCTTATGGGAAGGGTATATTTTACATAAACGAGGCCATACACAGAACCATTTTCTTACACAATTATCAGAATTTTACAGGTGGGTATTATCCCTTTTTACAAAGGAAAAAACACAGTGCAGAAATTTCGTGAGTTGCTCACAGTTGCACAGCAAGTCTGTGGCAGCGATGGGAAAAGAATTCATGCCTTAATTCCCTGTCCCACTTTCCAGAAACTGGACCACATTGCCTGAAGATTGTGCTACAGTGTCCCAAGCTGAATAGTCTGTAGAACATTTACAGGTTGCATGAGTTGCATTTTATAAGCTCTCCTGCCATCTACAAACAAAATTAAAATAACCTTACAAGTCATATGGTACTTTAATATTTCAAAAGACTTTTAGAGCCGTTGGGGAACAATTAAACATCTTGGCCCTAGATTGAATAAGTACTTCAAATTGTAACAGTAGGATTTTCAATGATTTGAGCATTGCTGCTAAACCGAGCAGCAAAAAAAAAAAACCTCCAAAACCCCATGTTTGGAAAATAAGAATATGCTGACATTAGGGCACGTTCTACCCTATAAATTTCTAACTCAAAAAAGAAAAATAAAGGTTAAATTAACAAATAATTTAGGATGCTTTTAATGATGTAGAAGAACAAAATGTATGAAAACTCAAGTGAGCAAGGGCTCAAACTGGAGAACACCAGTTCAGAGACTGAGTAGACCATCAGGAAATGGAGAGCTTCCCAGTAAACAGAACTCGGTAACTTGGACCGCCTATCTGTTCCATTTTATAGTGTGTTTTATATGATCATAAACTGTAAATGACAATGATTGGATCTGAAATTTACGAAGGAAAAAACTGATTAAGTCTACACTGAGTGGACTCGTACCTCCGTTTCCCACCTTACAGAGTCATTCTGGTTTTAATGGGCGTATCAGTAAATACACCTTATTGGTCAGTGTCTTTGGCAGAGTGTAACCAAAAGTTATGTCTACAGCAGGGCTGCTTTACTGGTCAGTATAAGTATACCAGTATATTATATCAGCAAAGTGCTCCTAGCGTGGAGGCAGTTTACACCAGCAAAGCGGCGCTTTTACTGGTACAGCTTATTTTACACCCCCCACCCTGAGCAAAACTGTACTACTGCAACTGCATCTACACTTGGAGTTTTTGTCAAAAGAACTAAGTCAGTGTGAGATCACACCCTGAGGGGACACAACCAATAGGGCTATATACTGTTGAAAATCTAATGACATGGCCACACTGCTTTAAAAAATGAAAATAATTTTGTGGGGAAGCTGCGGGAGAAGAACAAGATTTAGAATTACTATAATCTGATTATTAATGGAAACTAAGATGCAACTGTTATAAACTTCAAAGTCTATTTTTAACTGCACCATGCTCCTAGAGTAGAGAATCCAGATGAATGCCACAAAACTAGTTAGTTTTCTGGAGCATAAATCACTCATACTACAAAGCAAAGAATAAAGCATTTACCCTTCCACAAGATGGACTAAACAAAAGTTGTTTGTTACAACTATTTGAAATGCAAGATAGCAATGTGCTCCTATTTTAAGATAAATGTGCTTCCTGAGATGAGAGTAGGGATATGGTACAGCACAACTGTAGGTGGCACCCACTACAAGTGCAGTGGCCACTTCAAAGCTACAAACAGTGGTATTTACTATTTAGGGAAAATGCTGGCTTTTAAAATAGGAAGACTAGAGAAGGAACATTATGGGAAAAGGAGATACAGGAATGGGAATATCCTTGGCACAAAAAGGAAGTGAAGAGTGACAGACATTCCTCTAGGACAATTAATGCTATTATCTGGACAATTAGCATGAACCAATGACATTTTCTTTAAAAAACAGCTAACTCCACACTAGGCAAGAATGCAGTGTCTAGGTTTGCTGCTACAGATTTCCTTTTAGAAATTCAAGCCACTGCCATTTATGGTATATTTAACTTAAGAAATTTAAGTGAAAAATTTACTAAAATTGAAATAATGTTGTTCCATATTGATTCTCTCCAACTTCCAATTCAAATTTGCCCAGTTTACAAGTCAAAAGGACTTTTTAAATGACAATGCTGCAGAGCACTTTTCAATGATTGAGGACTGCATTCAAAGTTGTGATCTTTTTGTTCCTCACAAAACACTAAATTTCTAAATATATAAATTTGCTAACCATTTTGCTGATTAGGTGAAAGCCAGAATAAAAGTATGACTTTCAGTAAAGAATTAGCTATGATTAAAACGGAAAGAGCATGAATATCTGTTGAGTAACGGGCATTTTTACATAATCACTTTTGCCAAAAACAGCTTCATTTTAAAACTATTTGGAAATTTGCAATTTCAAAGAAAAATACATTTCTATCCACCTGCACTATAATTCTATTCCAATGTTTTCAATAATTCATTTCAGGGAAATGTACAATTTCCTATTCCATGGAAATGAATGCAAGATGGGAGCGAGAATAAGAACAAAGCAAGCAAATCTCAATTCCTGATGTCAAAGGATCAAGTTGGGATGAATGTTAGAGTCAAAAGGAAGTATAACATACAGTGAACTCTAGTTTTAAAGATACAGTATTTAGTATAAACTGTGGTTTTAAATTAAATCTCAAATGATATACGTACATAAAAATAACCTTTTGATTATATTTAATAATTAGCATAAATCTTTGAATGGCTAACATGTTCCTGAGGTAGATATTTGCAGCAAGATTACTGCACTATTGAACAGCTGAGTGAGTTTTGCTTTGTGTAGTCTGCACATTTCAAGAAATACTGCTTTTCAAAGTTAGATTGAGAAATAGTACTTGTTTATTGATAAACAAGTGTCCATTTGTTTAATACACTGTTAATACTGTAGGATCTATTGTCCATATGTCTTTGGAAAATATGTCTTAATGAACATTGATCTTTTTTTCAACCGAATATCAACTCAGAACAGCAATAGTTCGCTCTCTGCGAAAACCCTTTAACAAGACAAGTGCACAATATTTATACTTCTACCCAGCCTGGGCATTCGACTGACTGATGTTTTATTGTTTAATACTGCCAGCTGCATATTTGTAGAAGAGGGGGAATTGAATTTACAGGGAAACTTTAAACAGGCTGTGTCTTAAATCCAATTATGTTCATAATCAGCTTTAGTCATATGATGTAATGAAGGTCACAAGTTAGTTTTTGTTGCAAATCTAATATCAGCAAAGGTTATCATAAGGTACGTTTCTTTTAAAGGTCCTTAAACACAAATCAATCATCTGTTGGAGGATTTCATTTTCTGGTGGTAGGACAGTAAAGGAATAGGTGTGTGGGGAGGAGGGTGGGAGGGGAGAGAATAAGAACAAAGCAAGCGGTCCTGGATCTTTCTCAAGCAACATCTAAAAAAGGGAGGACCCCCCAATAATTCAAGTTGAAAAGCACCATATATTCCTTCCCATACCCTTTTCTACCCCAGAAACAACATCACACACACTTCCACAATCACAGAAGAAAAAGTTAGCAGGAAGTCAAAAAAAGACTGAACAGAAAAAACGTACTATTTTATTTTCTATTTTAGGATTTGAGGTGAGTGCTTAACTTTTCTTGTAGGATTTAACACTAGAACACACTGAAATTTACAAAGCCATATCATATTACTTCTGCTGTAGACCCAAACCAATTAAGAAAAATTTATAATATGATTTTTCTGTTAATCCATTGTCTATGACTTTAAAGAAGACAGTTAATAAGCTTTCCTTACCTGAGAGAAATACTGTATGTAGCACACAGACTTTATATAAAAAGTGTTTCTTAAATGTGTTTCATACTGAGATTTGAAAACTATTTTTCTTTATCAAAATGAAAGTTTTCAAAGATAAGCTATTTGATTTATGGCCCAGTTCCTAAATATAAAGATGACTGTAAACTGTCCTGTTTGCAAGAAGAATGGCAACACTAGTCATAAGTCCTCCAACTTATTTTATAATTTTACTGATAACTGAATGTTCAATGTCTGGCTGTTGCCAGGATCTTTTTAACAATTTTTTACTGGATTTTGGTAGCTTTCCGTAAACTAGTGACAATGTCATCACAAGAGCTTTTTTACCTCAGTTAGGCATGTCAGCTTCCTCATAAGTACTCTTATGTTCTGTATTGTTTATATTTTTAGAGAGGAGGGGCTGAGACCTAAGATGTGGCATGCAATTAGTCAAATATTTTTAAAATTGATTACAACCAGGATTTTTTCCAAAATTAATGTTACTTTAGGATGATTTTACGGGACCAAGTTGCCTGGCTCCACTATATAACTCACACTTATATTTCTGGCAAGCTAAAGGGTGACGACCAATAGAGAGTGATGACCAACAGTAAATGTGTACCAGCAGATTTCACTTACACAGCCACCACACTGTCTTCAAGGTGGCAATAGGAACCCGTTCGTAAAAAAACCCTACACACTCATCAGCCACACAAATCCAAATCAGGATTCTTTTTCATCCAGTCCATCAGGACCTTCAGTGTGGCCTGTTCAGCAGCACTGATTAACAAAAATAGTGTTTGGTGGGATCTGTCAACAATGAGCTGCCTTTCCAGGACACAAGATCACAGTTTAAAAAGCTAGGAAATCCTTTAATGCATTCTTAAAGTCTGTTTCCTGAAGTTTAGGCAAACATTTCCCACTTCCAAAAGAATGATACAAGATGTTGGTATCTCAAATGGACTTATAAGTTTGTGATTTGATTTTTCTTATTACTATAGCATTCTTTTCAGAGATATTTAGAGATCCCTTAAATGAGTATTTTTCTAGGGTTTCTCATATCTGAATATGGTGTTTTGAAGTCCCATGTTCCAAAAAGCTTCAGGGGACAAGAGGCCCTTTGTGCAGTAGCAACCTTAAAGAGGTTTTTAGAATACAGAGATACCTAAGCCATATCATAAGCGTATCGAGATGCTAATTAGCTCATGCTGCCCACCATCTCTACCAAAGGAGATGGCTTGAGATTCTGATACAACTGATACCACATTTGCAGTCAGGAATTTTTCAAGCTGTTTTTACTAAATGCTACTCAAAATGAAGATCCTTCCCATGATGGAAGCTTTTTTTTAGAGAAAATTTAATCAGATGAGACTAGAACTTTTCTGGGAGCTTTTACTGCTGGCTGTTAATTGTTCAATTAGAATATTGATATTAAACAAGTTTGGATTAATTAGTATCTTTTTGACAGATATATGTAAATTCCAAAACCAAAAAAATTATTAGAATTTATGGCCATGCTAGTATTCAGAGCAATATAATCCCAAACAGAACTCAGATCCACTTAAAAAAAATCAGTGGCACTACTCTTCTGCTGCAAGGAGCAGCAGGGCAGCAAGGACTGCCCATTCATTTCAGTGTGTGCATTACTCTGATCTTGTGGGGATGAAGAGGAGGTGCCAGAACAGCCTGTGATGGTGAGTGCTGAAGTACTGATACTTCCTCGAATCACAATGGCTTAGGCAGCACTTCTCTTATGCTTTTAAACTCCTGTGTGATGCATAGCTCCCTTCTGGTTCTCCAGCTGTCCTGAAGTGGCCCTTGATCTGAGCTCCAGCATTCGCAAAGCTGACCAGCAGAAGAGCATGTGCCTTCACCAAAAGGCTAAGTTCAGAAAAGGCTAAGTTCAGACACCCGTTCCGTACCACAACTTTCCAGTAAAACCAAGAAGGGCATCTGGACCTCTCCACTGAATCTGCACTGGATGTAAATAGGATGATCATCTTGCCAAAGAAAGAGTTGCAAGGTAATGTGTTGAACAATTGTAAAACTATTTTTCCTATTCTCCTACAAGTGTTAAATATTTAAAACAGAGGCCACATTGGTGAACTTTTTACACATCCTTACATATAATCCCTTTAAAATCCCTACTCTCCTTACTTAATATTTAGTGACAGGCATATCACTTTACATGTAACTAGGAGGCAGAATAGTTATGAAATGTTAATTACATTAGAAACCAGTGATGTTTTAAGTGAGAAATCAATTTTTACTAGGTCAGAATACGAAGTGTAATACCAGTCTGGAGAGCAAGAAACCAAGTCACTCATGATTTTTTTTTCTATTTGTTAATAAACAGTGCTATCAACTAAACAATGTATGGTTAAATAATTAAAAGTACACTGACTAGATTTAGACAAATCACTTCTAGTGAGGAACCATGCATGACTTGAACAATTTTAAAACTTCTATTTGTAAGTTAAACTTATATTAAAAGGAGTAGTTATTTTCTGATCAGCTCACACCAGGTTCCTATATCACCTTCAAAATATTTTTATCTACAACATGGTGACCACAAGTAGTGGGCACAGAAATGCACATGTAATTAAAAACAGAATTTGTAAATTTGGGTAAATTTATTCAAGGTGAATAATACTATCTTATCAAAATATGGACTCACCAAAACAGATACAAGATTTTGGCGTGTTTTTTAAACAATTAAAAGTTAATAAACTTCACCAAGGCCTTGAAGAGGCCACCAAAATTTCCACTTCCTTATTCACTTACTGTAAAAGATTTATGAACAGGATTTCCCTTCCGCAACTAACCTGATTAAACATGCAAGTCATTTTGTATTTAATAATGTGACTCAAGAACATATTATATAGCTCATATATTTAAATAAAGAGTTCCTCTGAAAGCCTTAGTGTGGGGAAGAAACTGGCTTTCAAAACTAATCCATCAATGAATGTAACTAATTTGCATCATAGTGGCACTAAGTTATAAAACAGTGACTGGGAGTGGCTCAGGAATCTGAAATCACTCATTCTGTGTTCCAAGTCATGAACAGAAGGCTGCCTTCCACTGGTCACCACATCCACTGTAACAGACAAAAGCCTTCTTATAAAGATGACAATATAATCCCCATTTACAAAAAAAACTTTTGTTTGACTACTGAATAAGACTTCATTGAGATGCTAATCACATGTTGCATTATGGTTCCTGAAAAGGCTCTAAAAAGTATATTGTTGCAAGAGGCTCAAGCACAGCTGACCAAAAATATTTCATCTTAAAACAAAAAGGATTCCTTCCCCTCCCCCATAACCTGCTGAATTAGCTCTGAGAGGGTTTTTCTGGTTGCCTCTGCAGTGCAAGCTGCTGTCTATGTTAATTTGCATCTATTTCATTAGAGTTAGAAGCACTTATAGATTATACAGCAAGAGGAACTAAGATTTGTGTGCTCTTGTTTTCATTTTTAAAAGTTCTACAGAGCCTGTTTCATTAAATGAGAACCACAAAATAAGACTGCATGCTAAGACATGCAATTCTAAGACAGTATGCTTTGAAAGGCAAAGAAAGTTTAGGGTCTCACTGAACCATTTTGCGGTGTCTTAGTAAACATAATACATTAATTTTTAAAATATTCCAACATACAGAAGCCCTGACGTTATCTAAGCTGATATCAATGAAAAATCAAAGCAAAATTAAATAGATGAGAATGGAAAGAGTTTCTTCATCATAACAGAAAATCAGGAGGACGTTAAAACAGCAGCCTCTAAAACAGTGGTCTACAATCTTTTTACGCCCAAGATCACTTTTTGAATCTAAGGGCAACCCAGAACCTGCCCTGCTCCTTACCCAAGGCCCCGCACACTCCACCACTCCCTCTGGGCTGGGGAAGGGGGTTGGGGTTCAGGAGAGGGTGTGGGCTGAGGCCGAGGGTTCAGTGTGAGAGGGGGCTCTCGGCTGAGCCTAGGGAAGGGGGTTGGGGTGCAGGAGGAGATGCAAGGTGTGGGCTCTGGCCCCACAACTCTCCCAGCCATTGCAGGCAGAAGCAGGGCACAGAGAGAGACCCCGGCTCCGTCCCTCTCCCTCGGGGTTGCAGTTGCAGATTCCGGGAGCCGTATGTGGCTGGGGTAGGCAGGGAGTCTCCTTAGTGGCAGCCACACTGCGCTGCCACCAGAGATCGCGATCGACCAGGAGATCCTCTGGGATCTACCAGTCGATCGCGATTGACTGGTTGGTGACCACTGCTCTAAAGTCAGACATTTTAAATTCTGCAGCTCAAAATAAACTGCAAACAAGAGTTTTTACAGAGATGGCTAAGGAGCTACTTACAATAATTCTTGGAACACTGGGGAAGTTCCAGAAGACTGGAAGAAAGCTGATGTACCAATACTTAAAAAAGGTTAACAGTATGACCTTCGTAATTACAGGCTTATCAGCCTGACATTGATCCTTGTCAGAAGCAACTGACAGAGGACTGTGGAAAATAGATCTTTTAAAACTTTATATATTTTTGACAGGGTTGTAAATTTGCTTTCCACATGACTAAAGTGAGTCTCTCTTTCTTACATAATCTGAAGCTAGGAGCACTCCAACGTGAATTAAGATAACTCATCTCTCCTTTTGGAGACCACAGAATTTCACAAGAAAGCATCCTGGCCAGTATGTGACATTTAAACGAGCTCAAGGGAAGGTTTTGTGTTAACTTTGCAGGAAAGATCTCCACTAGTAGATTGGTCTGGCAGCTAGAGGGCTAGCTGAAGAGGCCAAATACCAAATAAAACAACAAACAAAAATTTGAAGTGGGATAAGATTTGTGCCTGTTCTAGACTCCTTTCATAGCCTAACTGCACATGGATCGCTTCAGGATATCGTGACTTGTACTGTTGTATGATAATGAGAATTTTGGAATATTTGTCTTCACAGACCCCTCAGTTTGAGGCTTACCAATGGCTTAGGCAGTTTGACATTTAATGAAAACGTTTTCTCTTTCTCTACAGCACAAAATGGGAGTACTTACTGATATCATCCTCATGATAAATGACAGAGTGAAATGGTAGAGTTCTGTCCTTAATATATCTCTCTGCTGGCTCAACATAAAAGGTGCCACTGTGAGTCTGGATAAATCCTTCAAATCTTCCATCAATAACAGATCCATGGCTAAAGCTTCCCTGCTCACCTATTAAACAAGAACAAGTGTGTTTTGAAAAAATAACATTTACATTCATCTCAAAACACTCATACACTTTATACACAAAAATGTTTCCAAAAGATATACTCTGAAATCAATACAGGGAAACAGTGTGCGAATTAAGCTTACTTACGAAAATGCACCTGAAACAAATTCAAAAAGGAAATTCTGAAGAACAAAAGCTGTAAAACAAATTCCCATAACCACCTCAGATATATTTTTATTCACATGTAAAAGTTAGTTAACATACAGATAAAGTAATAGGTACTCAGCATTGCCCTGTACTCATGATCTTCCAGAATATGAACCTATTCCCAAAATTCCAACACTGGCAAACCAAGAAATGCAGAATTAGGGCCCCTTACATGTACCTTAAAAGGTTAGTATAAGAACAAAACAAGTGTTAAAAAGCAAAACACTGAAAGTGTAAAGCATCAGTGACCTAAATATTGTTACTAGTTGGAAGAGGCTAAGGGATGATGAAGTCGACTCTGTTCAGACAGCAAGGAACGGGGAAAAAAAAAAAAAAAAGAAAAAAAAAAAGTTAAATTCATATGGGAAAGTAATTTCAATTTGCATTTGCTCATTTGCCAATGTTTACATTGGGGAAATTAAACTTATTTTCTGAAATAGAACAACACACAAGCCAATGGAGGAGCATGTATATCCTACAAATATATCTTTTTCCATGTGAACCTCCAGTTTTCAAAAAATTATATAGGGCACGATTGAGGGGCAATTATGGGACCAAAGGGATGCTCTAGAGAGGCTTTGCTAGCACTTCTCACATATCCACAATTAGCAGTTGGAGAGATCAGCAGGACTGGTGAGTCGAGTTTCAGTTTGGCTACCCCTTTATGACCCGGCAGATAATTTGCATTTGAGAATGACTCTGATTCCAGACACAAGATGAACCTAGATGAATCTGTATGTGGACTCCACATGCTTAAAACTCAATCAGAAGAGTCAGATGAGCAGAGGATCTGAACACATGGTCACTGAGACTGCAGATGAGCACTAGCCTTCCCAAGCACCAGATGAGTTGAGGTGAGTGGATTAATTGCCAGAGCCTCTCATTCAAGAAGCATTTCTTTGAAGAGCTCAAGCTTAAGATGAGCCTCTTCTTACAATTTCCCTGACTTTACATCTCACCCCTACAAACTCTGAGAACTACTCACCAGTCCATGGTATAAGCTTTGCCTACTTATTCTCAGCTCCCCACCCTAGCTTCACTGTGTACCTGACTTAAGGGCACTTAGCAAAATTAAAAGCTAGTCATTTGTGGGAGGGACTCTCTCATGAACCCTTTAACCAAATAACCCCAGATTTTCACTACATAGCTTACCCCAGACTCCGACAGGGCATAGCTGTGTTGAAAACTGTTGGCTATACACAAGCATTCAAGCACTTTGAAATGTAAAATCATGACATTTTGTAGGGGCTGTATCCCAAGGAAACCATGAAAAAAATGACTGCAAATTTACCACCATCACCCCAAATCTGAACCCAGAACACACTTACGGAAACCAACTATGTATCCCTACATGTCTTCCAACAATTTTTTCCCCCCCGAGAGGGTGGGGTGCAAGATACCGTAAGTACCTCCGTTTGTAGAAGGTGCTTTATTATGGAGATACACAAGAGACTTCCGTTCTCATTAATGTTTGAGCCACCAGTAGTGGAGACCACTCTTCTCTTCCCTTCCCCCAGAGTTTACATCTCCAGTTATATATATTCTGGAAAGTGGGTATTTACAGTTAACGACTGAGATATTGATTCTGCACTGGTGAAGACTTTCTGGATTCCCTTCACCATTCATTCAATATTAGCATAAAGTTTTATAATTCAAGGTATGTGAACTCTTAAATGGAAGTAAATTTGAAAGGCATCAAATTCTACATTTCATACTCGATCACCTGTAGCCATTTCATAATCCTTGTAGAAACTTAGCAGAAAAGTTCAAGTTTTTCCAACAAGCATTATGGGGAAGGTCAGGACTAGCTTCCACGTTCAGCTTGTTCCAAGGACTAAGCACCAGATTATATACAATTTTTACAAGGGCCTCCTTTCGGGATATGGGTGTCTAAGTTCACCACATTGCTTGTCAGAATCCCTCAGATACCATGTTGCCTGATAGTGTAGTTGGGCCACTCAGTAGCATAACTGAATATGGGATGGTCAAATCAAGTGTTCAGCCACTTGGTTTAGTTCATCTTTTAAGTGAAAATACACAGACTGAAGTTACCATCTGTCTGAAAGGAAGGAGGGAAGAAAGGAAGGAAAGAAAGACTATGTTCAGAAGTGCAGTACCCACATTCTTGAAAAAGTACTTAAAAATGAAGGCCGTTCAGACATTGAATGACTTAAAAAAAAAGTTAGGAAAGTATTTTGCAGTAAGTTCACCAAAACTAAGTTAGGAAAAGATTAATCAACTGTCCATGTATCATATTTTAGTATTTTTTTAAATTAAGGAAATTTTAAGTTAATATTTTTTTTGAACAATTTAATAAAGCATTTTCCACTTCTTAAGTCAAAGCAACATTACAATCAAATAGCATTTGCTTAAAATCATTGCACTTTTTAATGTGAAATTGTTGTACTTACCATATATGTGTCCAGTGTAAATATGGGAGGTATCATAATCAACTACTTTATTTGATATTTCTACTTTGAAGTCATCACTAAAGAGGGACGTATCTCTCTTCATTCGAAGGTTGAAGTGTCTGAAGTAAACAAGACAGCAAACTGAAATATAATTTCAATTACACAAGCATTACTGAATATAGACTGTGTTAAAATGTAGGAAGCAGTAAAAACATCTTGCAAATCCTTTAAAAATATTACCAATATGGAAACAATATTCCTTACATAGAGCAAGAGACCGGCAAACGTATTACAAGAACGATTTCAGTTTAATACATAATGGTATTCAGATATTTCTGTTCTAACTATACTAACAAAATAATGTAAAAGAGAAATCAAGGCCAATCTTTAAGTTCACAAACCTAACCTTACCTGCTCAGCGTTAACGATGGATTTTGTTCTCACTCCTCCGTAAAACTCAGGAGTAACTGAAGGACGAGCCCTCTTTTCTTTGACAAAGCATTATAAACTATTCAAGTTAGTAATCTCTTCATTTTCAGTTTATTTTACTTGCAATTTCCAGCACTTAAAAAATAGGTATACTGTTGTCTTAATTTGATATGAAATTCAAAAGTAACATGGACACCAACACTTGCAATAAAAAGTCCAAAAAATGTATACGAATTATTACATAACTACAGCAATTCAACTCTATCTAAACTGAACAGATTTACTTATATTTAAAACACACTGACCTCTCTATATTTAACCACTGTTCCCTGTGAGCTGTGCACACAGATCTTAAACCCTGCACACATGGCAAAACACTGTGCTCACAGAAGTTTGCACAGAAGAAAATTTTTTGTCCACATGGGCTGTCAAAAATTAGAGGGAACATTGCGTCTGACTACATTTAATCCCACTAGAAGTATAAATGATCTCTATTTGGAAATCAGGAGCACAAGTTTATGATTCAACCTCAAATATTTAAGTGGAAAAAAACGTTGAAGACAAAACATGGTCAACTTGGTGTTTTTTTTTTTGTTTTTTTTTAAATAAAACATGACAGTTTTTACAAACTCATTTTGAAATTAACAGTCTTTTCACTACATCAAGATAAGGTTCTTGTCTGAAAAATTCAAGAACTGAAAAATCATAAGTGCTGCAATAACTAATACACCACTAGTAATCCACAACTATTAAGCCCAAAATTCATTTTCACTCCAACGCTATTATTTGTATTACAGTATGACAAGTGCCACACTACTGAAGTATTTTTTAAAAACAACTGCATAGTCCAATTGAACAAAATAATAATTACCTTTACCTGTCAACTTATTTTAGTCAGCTAAATTAAATCAGGACTGCAACATTTAAACATGTTTTATATGCAGAATCGCCCTCCCAACACTATAAAGCTCTTAAAATAAAATAAAATCAACCTGGGTTTTGTTTTTAATTAAGTTTGCAATATCAGTTTAATTTAGGTCTTATTTCTACTGTATAACTCTCTCTCATTACAGAAGTGTCTTACTGTACATTTAAACAATGAGATGGACAGAGGTGCTGCTGCCACTGTTAAACATCAAGGGAGTGGACGCACACAAAGCCAGCCATCTAAAGGTCTGTCTACATGGACACACAGGGAAGAATAAGGCAAATTAAAGATCCGTACTAACTTTGCACCTTCAGTTGATCTGTCTTAATTTTTCTGAATGTCCCCATGTACACATTCCCTGAGAAAGGGTCAAGCTCTGGGCTTTTGATCTGTTCTCAGGAGGCACTACTCGCAAGGAACTAAACACTCCTCCATTGGAGGCAGAACCTACCCTGCTCTAGAATCACACAGGCCAGGAATAGTGGCAGAAGTTGGAGATGCTGTCAAACACATTTCCCTCATAGCATATGCGCTTCATAACACAAAGATTCCAATCAGTTTCACTGGCATGCAGACTTCACATAACTTGATTTCGCATGTGCAACCCAGACTGACGTTTCTCCTTCTCAAGTTACAGAGACAATTATCCTTATTGAAAACTTGAATAGAGATTCTGTTACAGAATATTATCATCCTCTCCTTTCGTAGACTCTTACTGAAATCAGGGACTCAGTGTCCTAAGTACTATACGAGCATGGCAAGAGATGGCCCTGCTCTCAAGAGCTTACAATCTAAATATGTACGACAGTATTACCTCCATTTTGTAAATAGGAAGCTGAGAAACAAAGGTTAAAAGAACTGCCCAAGATTCACATAGGAAGCCTGTGGCAGGGTATTACCTCCAATCTCTCTAGTCCCAGTCCGATGCTTTAATCGCTAAACCATCCTTCCTAATGTGTTCTGTGACACAGATGCATACCATGCTCCACTCTAATATTCTGGGACCGACAAAGCTACAACACTGTATACATTCTGCCTCAGACTAATACTTACTGGTTAACCAGTTAACATTTTACATCTCTACTGGAAAGCAATTTCCTTTTTAAATTCCAGATTTGCTTTTTTATTTTAAATGGTTTTCCATACATGGACATAGTAGTCAGCTTTTTAAATAAGCCACAGGAATAACTGAACACAAGTAATTTGTATATCAAAATAATTACAATAGTTGTTGGAGGTACATGCCAAACTGGAAAATTTCATTACACAGAATGGCTAAGAGAATTCTTTTGTATTTGAAGAGTAACTAATCAATTAGTGAGACAAACCTGAAATAAGCTCATATAGAAAGGGTTTTACTTGGCTTGTAATATTCATTTCTGAAGTCATCATAAATATTCTTGACTCTTTGCACCTTTACTTTCCTCTTAATCTGCTGGCATGGAAACAGTTATCACATCAATATTGACTTCTTTTAAAT
The DNA here is from genome assembly GCA_007922305.1 of Dermatemys mawii. Taxonomy (NCBI): domain Eukaryota; kingdom Metazoa; phylum Chordata; order Testudines; family Dermatemydidae; genus Dermatemys; species Dermatemys mawii. Next base: position 23,758,303 of record ML677366.1, read on the forward strand.
CTATTATTTAAATAAACAAAAAAATCAATTTCTCCCCCATACTTTCAGATGTACACAAACACATTCTGATTCATAGTTTATATAGTGAAACCTACTGTCCATTTGTGCTCACAGTAGAAAAAAGGGGGTTAATGTCTGAAGTCAGTCACATTGTCAGTCACTTTCAATGCAATTTTGTTCCAGTATACACCTCAATTATATAGTAAATATTTTCAGTTTTAAAGTTTCTTAAAAATATCTTCAGCATTTTCTTGATATTAAGACTCAATTTCTCCTAAATTCAGAAAAATGCATAGTGAAGTCTATGTCCAGACAAGATTTTTCTTTGATTTTTCAACACCAATACAAAATGCAATAAGCAAACTTCCAATATTTCTATAGCTGTATTACTTCTTCAGTAATAAGAAACAAGGCACTAAATTTCCTGTTCTCTAACCTACTCTATTAAATAGTCTATACCACTCCAGCAACAAACAGCATGCTATTTTATGTATTAATCTTTAGAGAAAGTAATCTCAACAATCCCAAGTTAACATCTGGTAGATTAAGTAAATTATTAATATACGACAGGTCGAGAAATGCACACTGATATACAGCCTATGAGCTTAGGTAAACAAACTTTATATTTGGTAGTAAGAAGAAAATGAAAGTCTCACTGAAAGTTTGTTTCTACTGGATGTCCTTATGTAAACGGTACATCCCTAGACGTACATACTACATGTACTGGTAAACTACAAATATTTAGAATCAGAGGGGTAGCCGTCTTAGTCTGGAATAGCAGAAGTGACAAAGAGTCCTGTGGCACCTTAAAGACTAAAACTTTAGTTAGTCTTTAAGGTGCCACAGGACTCTGTCACTTCTACAAATATTTAGAGGCTGAATGACAAAGATATGGAAAACTGAGGAATTCAAGGTTACAGAATAAAACTAAAATATTAGCTATTACTTTGTTGTGATATTACATTAACAAGTTACACAACTTCCCTGGTCACCAACTTCATCCATTTTAAAACAATGAAGTTGATCAGGCTGATGATTCACAATATAATGAAGTTCACAATATGTTCTTGCTTAGGCCTGGTCTACACACACAGCACTGGTTTAAAGGTATTTTTTAAGCAGACTTCATTTAACCTTTGTGTGGACATTCTTATCAGATTATGCCTACAAATCAAGATAAACTAGTAATGCGGTTTTAAACAGATATAAGTGTCCATACAAAAGGTTAACAAGGTTATATCAATTTAAATACATTTTTAAACTGATTTAAGTCAAACTGGTGTGTATACAAACCCTTGACTATATCCCTCTGCTGAAACTCTAGTAATAGATCTCTACCCTCACATCTGATGGACTGTTATCTTCCTCCTGGGGAGGCCCATGCATGAAAGAATAATCTAGTCTCCTGATTTCACGGGTGTCTGCTAAAAATCCTAGCAAGACTTCTATCACAGCTGACTCCTCAAGTGAATGGTATTCTAAAAGGAAATTCATGTTTTTATTTTGCCTGCAGAAACTTAACTTAGTCTATATGCTCTGCGTAAAGAATGATCCTTGATCTCTGTATTACATGTGATAGCACATTATTGAAAATAAAGTACTGTAAGACTAAACTTTTCCAGTTCTCATTCATATAAACTAAAGTGAATAATGAGCTATTGGGAAATAAAGGACAAGCTTATTATTATATCTAACACTGAAAACTATGTAACTACTCAAGAGGGAGGTATGAAAAACAGGTGTAGGAATACTATATAATCAGGGCCAAATTCTCCTCTCAGACACTCTTGCTCAACTAAAGTAAGTGGAATTGAGAATGTAGCTGGCCTTATTACAAAAGGAAATTACATACAAAGTCAGAATATACTGGATTCAACCCAAAATGACACAGAGTAGGATAAACAGGCTACATGTCTCAACTGACACTAAAATCCTCTTCTGAGGTACTTACACATCATTCTTCAATCTTGCATTTCCTACTCCACAACTGCAATTGTTGAGGTAGGTTTGCTTACATGGCCTGTACCTTATGATAAAGCTTTCTCTGTTGGTATCTGAGAATGTGTAAATCTTGGGAATCCATACTTACCAAACTGGACTGTAAGGTAAATGTCCAGCAGCCACTGGAATTAGCATTCCTGATTTCTATGTTCCAGTATATGGGTAAAACTACAAATTACATACAAATGCTAATTAAAGTAGTGTGACTGAACTTTTTATTAGGAAAAAAACAGTTTGAATGCGATCAGACAGTCACAAGTAGAAACAGACTAGCCATTTAAATAAAAATACATCCTTATGTTTTTACATAGCAACTTCACTCTTTCCTCATCACTTCCTACTCACATCAGTTAATTTATCTAAATTAAGAAATGTCAGCTAATCTGATTAAAAACAGCTTTGGAACAAACAGGCCTTCTCTTGGTCATCTGCACATACTCCAGGGTAGCAAAAGAATAATTACTGTAACTCAGCAAGTTTGGTAAGTCACTAGCACTATTTTTTTCTAATGAGTTGTGGAAATCTTAACTTTAATTCCAAGGGGGAAAAAATGGGAGGGGGATGAAAGTTGTTTGATTTCAACGATGAAGTACAATTTAAATTAAATTAAGCCCCAAGGCTTTAGATGGGCAGTGGTAACGATGAAATTCTGTACTACATATTTTAAAAGGTAGATATTGGTTTAAACCCACACAACCATGTCAATTCACAGTTTGGGATAAAAGCAATACCTTGACAACAGAGCTCCTATCTCTGAATTTCTGTGCTTAGGGATTTACACTGTAGTCTCATTTTATTAATGTGTTATCTATCGTTAGCAATGAAAGCAAATGAACCATTTTGCTCAGTACAATTATGTATACATTTTAAGAAGTTCTACTATGTCACTTTAAACTGAATTGTAAAACATTTGGAATATGGCTTTGTCCTTCTTGCTTGCAGCCACATATTCCTGAAAAAATTGACAAACACCCACACAGGCAGTACCAATACCCAGCATAGGCTAACCTATGTTGCTTGAACACTACTTAACTAATCTTTTTCACCTTTTCCAAAAAACAGGTATTTCACATTTGCCACATTAGCATAAAAGTACATTTCATACAGTGATGCTACCTCTAGAGTTGAACTAAAATATTCAAGAACTATGGTTTTAATCATGCTTACTATTGCTGATTTTTAGGGTTTTTTTCCCACTAAATAGATTATTGCTGTAATTTTAATTATGATAGATTAACGGATTATATACAACCACAGAAATGCAGTAATGAGCCATGTTTAAGTTATTGCATAGTTTGACTTTTTTAAAGCAGTTCCAACAATTTTACTTAAATTTACAACTGTCTGAAGTCAGACTGTCCCTTTGTCATGAAGATTTGTAGTTGAAAAAACTGTTGCTACCTATGCTCAGATAAAGCCTTGGTAGTTTCTCATAAGCTTTAATTATATCTATCCTACATTTTATTTTAGCCATAAAAAGTCTATGCGCTAATACTGTGCATACAATTGAACACCTGAAAACTACTGCCATGCTTATTTGGACTGAATAGTGTAACAGTTAAGGTATGCAAAGCATTTAGTGTTTAATTCTGTATGAAGTTCGTATAAATAGGAAACAATTGTTATCCTTTTTCACAAGACAACTTGGGAAATCTCACCAACAGAAGCTCCTGTACACTATGAAATGTAGCTCTAACCAAAGTAAAGATCAACAGGCATTTAAATACAGCTTAAGAGTCCTTAATATCCCCCTCTTCCAATTTTGCACAATGTTACTCTTTCCAACTTAAAGCAAGCTTCTAATTACTCTCTCTCCCCATAGTTGAATAGTTTCCACTTTTTCATTCCCAGTTTACTACTTATGCAAATAACCTTACTGCTTTCATTTATACCAAGTCAAAAGAATTATTTTACAGATCAGGTAAACAGGAATTAAAAAAAACCACAGCGATCCTAACACCTCTGAAGCCCTGAAAAAGTCTGCATCTGGATCCCAACTTCACTTTAAAGTGATCAGTTGCAACTGCAGACATTTTTATCACAGAGTGCTCTTTCGTGTTTTTAGTTAGCTCATTTTTCTTACAGAAATTTATTAGTGAAGCATGCTATGGGATAGCATACATTATAAGCCAACAGATTCTTTCAGAGTGTGTGTGTTTTGAGTATCTTCTAAAAACTAAAAAAACCCACGCACCCTGCTACTAATCTGTTCTATAACTGTTTGAGATATGCTGAACATCCAGTCCTCTCAATATCGGTGCAACAGGCACCCAGCCATTGGAAACTCTCTCCTTCAGCAAAATCCATTAGGCAGCTCAAGCTTCCCCTACTGCTTGCCCACTCTTATCCGACTCCACTGCTAAAGGCAGCCATACAGTGCTGACTACACTGGCCAATTGGAGCCACTGACCCTACATTCAAAAATGTGCAGGATGAGCACAAAAAACAGAACTGCTGTCACAAACAATTCCTGTCAGTCTCCTGGGGAGCAACTGCACTGCATCCACTGGTCACTGAGGACCCAACTGTGCAAGCCATCCCACAGGTATTCTCTGTTGTCAGCGCTGACCAATGAAAATACTATTAGAAACACTCAGGTGAGCACATTAAAAAAAAAAAAAAGTGTTCCAAACATTTGGTTTAAGATAGGATTCTAGTTTTGAAAATCAGAACTTTTGACAGACCATTATCACATGTAGCCATCCTTATTTGTAAGTCAAAGACTAAAGCAAACGTATAGAAGGAAGCTTGCTACTGAAATTTAAACCTTTTTATAATAGATATTAAATATTGAAATAATAGAGTCTTAAACAATCTTTGAATCAAATTAATCTTACAGAACACAAAAATATCCACAGGTCTAACCATGTGAAAGACCTTTTGAATTACACACAGTTAAAAACATTTTTAAAAATGGTCATATATCATGTGTTTTAAAAACAGCTTTTTCCTTCAGGTTACATTCCAACAGAAGCTAATTCAGACGCTTGACTTCAAACGGAACGATATGAAAAGGTTTGCAATACAAATCTAAAAAAATCTTAGAATAGTGATAAACTGTGGAGCCTTTGAAAAACTGTTGAGTGTACCTGTAACATTATTTAGTAATATGCAGATGTCATTTGTCCTCAAAAAGCACTTGAAAAATCCACTTGTTCACTCACGCATGGTGAGTAGCCATCTTCCCCAAGGGAGAGTCATCAATTTTGCAAAATCTATGATGAGTGGGGGTTAGTGGCTATGGAGGACAGACTGATGAAACAAATTAGAAAAAAAGTATAAGGAAGAGATAGTAAATTACATTTTCTTAAAATGCATTAAGTAGAAAGCTAATTGACAGTACAGTTAAACAGAAGATAGTTTATTATTCCTCTGAATATGCATGGCTCTTTGTTGTACATGTATTTTTCACCCTGACTGGCAGACTTAATTCTGGGACTACGAGGTGTAAAGGAAGTTTTTCAAATCCTGTCCTCAAACGAAAATAAATCAATTACTAATATATGTCTAGCACAATAAACTCATCCTATAATAGAACTTCAGAGTTACCTATGTAAAATTATTTTTGTTCTGCTGTTGGTATGTTGGCAATGTCTAAGAACAGTCTTTCCCTGAAGGGCAATTTACCAGTACTCTTCAATTTTGGGGACAGATTCATTCCTTGGATAAAAGTTTCTACCTTTTTTCAGTGCATGGTCAGGGACCCTACAGGATCAAGGAGCTGAGCAACACAAGAACCCAAGTAGATTTATAGTCCAGTTTGGAAGTTGCAATCTCAGGAGTTAACATGACAAAAATACAGCTTCCTTCGTTTAAGTTGCAGACTTCATGAAAGATTCAATCTTCCATTCGAGAAACGTGAATTATCTTACAATGATCATTTCAGATGAAGGGCTAGATCTGATTTAGAAGACTGCTATAGAAGCCTGACTTTTCTTTCAACCTTAACATTAAATGTAATATTAAAGTGTTTATTAAAGGAAAGTGAACAGTAAAGCCATATTTGTGGTCAAGAAGAAAAGTCAGTTAGAAAGTAAAATACTGCCAGTGAGATGGAGACCAATATCCCATATTAAGAGGTAAGTTAAACTCCTTTACAGTCATACTCCTTTACACATATTTACTCTCACAGAGCAGCAAATCAGTGTAAGTGACACCAGGGGTTCTCAACCTTTTTCTTTCTGAGGCCCCGCCCATAACATGCTATAAAAAAAACTCCATGGCCCAGCTGTGCCACAATTTTTTTTTGAATATAAAAGCCAAAGCCAATATTAGGGGGTGGCAAGTGGGGCAACTGTTCAGCTCCCCACGCCACAGGGGACACTGCAAAGCTAAGTTGTTCAATCTTTAGCTTCAGCCCCAGGTGATGGGGTTTGGGGTCCCAGGTTGCAATCCTGCACAGCAGGGCTTTGGCTTTCTGCCCTGGGCCCTAGAGAGTCTAACGCCAGCCATGCTTGGTGGATCAGCTGATATCTGTCCGCAGTCCTCCAGACCAGAGTTACAGCATTTTGGAGTCCATCTAGTATCTTATTCCTTCTTAATTCTCTACCCTCTCAATAGGACACAGAGCAGTAGGAGACCTACCTGAATGAGAATCAACAGGGTTTGCAAATCCTGGGTATGTAAAAATAACTATCGGCAGGTTAATTTTAAGTCTAACGTGTATCTCTTGCACATGTAACTTTTCATTTTCTCCTATTTCAGACCTTAAAAAAAATAAAATAAGTTTTGTACTGTCTGCAAGACAGCGAAGTCAACTGATCTAAACCTTAAGGTTTATAATTCTAAAGATTTAACAGGTTTCCATATGTTGCTTTTAATGGTCTTAATTGTCCTAGTAAGCTGGTGTTTTATTAAGTGTTGATTTTAAATCTCAAGCATTAAAGCTGCCAAAGAAATAGTATTCAGATGATGATCCAGTTTTAAAAACTTAGTGAAATAAAGGAATCAGCAACCTTGGCACGCGGCCCTGAAGGGTAAGCACCCGCTCACGGGCCTGGCTGGTTTGTTTACCTTCCGCGTCCGCAGGGTTCGGCCAATGGCGGCTCGTATAGTATTTATAAACAAGCTCATATGGTATTTACAAGTGCTTTGTGTGGTTGTGATGTGCTGTGCATTTTGTTTTAGTACAAATACTGAAATAGTGAGTTGTCAGAAAAGCTACACACAGTAGTGATACAATAGTTATATATTTGACACTACTAACAGACTACTTACCCAAATATCAGTTCAATTAAAATGACTCAAATGTAAAGCGATGTAAATGTCTTTGGTCTTAGTGTTATTAAGCAAAATTCTACAGATTAAAAGATACTTCAGTGTGATTTAAACCAGTCATACTTGAATACTCTGATTTTTCACATATTGTTTTTCCACCGATGCCACCAGCAAGTTTTCTAGATACTGAGCTGAAGGGTATTGTGATTCTTCTCTATGCAGTGAGCCAATAGCAGTTAAAAATCAAGAAATGAAGTATTACAGCCTAGCCTGCACATACGATATTTCTATAAAGAAAAACCAGCTCTAAATGCACCAGATGAGCCCAAGAAAGCAGTTAGAATATGAGGCCCTCTGCAGCTTCACTGACAAAGACTTTTCTCAGCAGGAGCCTCTGATCCTTCAGAAAGGCCCAGAAGGAAACAGAGCCACAGAAAAAGTTTCATAGGTGGCATCAGAACTGTTCAATTAAGTTTACGAAACACCCATCTGGTATCGTTAGAATTTTGCTCTGGAAAAATTTCAGCAAGTTACAGCAATTAATTCATGTCGTCGTTCTAAGTATTCAAACCTTTATAAAGAATTCTTTTGACAGTTTCTGCTTTCATGTACACGCACACTTTTTTTAGAAAAATGAACACAAGATAATGTAAACACAGCAAGGTATTGTTTTAAATTGGAATGTTAAACTGATCAGCATATCTAATTTTCAATAAATATTTTGATATACATTTACCATTAGCACAAATGAAAAAATGCTTCTCCATCTAAAAAGAATAGCTTTGCTCTCATTACAAAAACATCTCTTGTGTATAAAGTCTTTGGATAATTGCTTAGAATTACAATTTATCATACTTCTGCAATATTTTAATGGTATGTTATAAAAGTCACTATGACTAAGAAATAAGCCAAGATCTTCAAAGTCAATTTAAAAGGATGACTCTTCTGAAATGAGGATTAAAGCATTTTAATAAAAATATAGAGATGTGCCACACTTCTACAAAAGGCTTTGTCTCATTAACAGGCACTTCTCCTTTTGTACAATGGACAAGAGTTTTAAAAAGTTTAGAAGTAGCCATGCTTAGTGTCCTTGCACATTTAAGGAGGTGCAAGTATTACAAGTAACCTGTGTTATCAAGTGTTTACAACTGTATCATCCAGACTGCAAGCTAAGAGTTCAGCTAGGGAATGAAGTTTTAAAATATAAATTCCCCCACTAATGCTTCAGTCTTACAAATGACTCCATGCAGGCAGACCACTACACACAGGCAGAGCCTTAAAGTAGGTCTACACTACAAGCACTTGAGCAGCATGGCTGTGGATTTTCCATCGCTGTAGCAAATCTTTCCCCTCAAAAAGTGATAGCTAGGTCAATGGAAGGATTCTTCCATCAATCTAGTGGTGTCTATACTGGGGCTTAGGCTATGACTACACTGAAACTGCTACAGCAGCACCATCGCAGCTGTGCTGTTGTAGCGCTTCAGCGTAGACACTACAGCGACAGTGGGGCACTCTCATCGCTGCTGTTAATCCTCCTCCTCAAATAAGCAGTAGATGGAAGAATTCTTCCATTGACTCAGCACCATCTACAATTGGGTTAGGTTGCCTTACCCCTACATAGCACGGGGGTGTGGATTTTTCATGCTCCTTAGAAATGTGGTTGGGTTGACTTAAGGTTTACGTGTAGACCAAGGACTTGTTTGGCACAGCCCATTGCAGACTCAGGGTCTATGTTTCAAGACTTTTCACCTAAACCCTAGCAGCTCAAATGGGTCTGCATTCAAGAGGACTTTTGCAAACAGATGATAAAAGACATCTTTGGGTGGCATTTTTTAAGTGCCAGTTTACTGTAGTTAAATGATTGCAAAATATGTGCAATATTCTTCCCATTCCACAAAGAGAATTTACAATCTTTGCTAGCATGGTTTAACAACAATCAGCGCTTAAACTTCTGCAACACACCAAGTAGTAATTTTTAATGCACATTCAGAACTTATGACTGAATATCAAGGAAGTCAGTTCACGCAATAGCAAATGTAAAAAACTGTAAAAAGATTTCCTTCCATATTACCATAAAAATAAGTTATGTATAAAACAAAAGCTATATTCAGAGTTAGGAATCCCAAGGCTGAATATCTGCCCTTAAATTCATCCACTGACCTATGCCAGGTACTGCTGTTTATCATAAGTAATGGATTTCTTGATCCAATATCTATGTACCTGTGTTGGCAAATTTCACCCACAACACTGGATTCCTTGCTTTTGTGGTTGAAACACCAGCACCACCAGTTTTAAAGTGTATCATAATTTTTAACACACTTTATTTCTACACTGAGCATTGTGTGTATATTTAATCTTTGCCATTTAGTTTAAGAATGCATTCAAAAGAATTGACGTAAGAATTACCAGACCAGACACGTCTAGTCCACTACTCAGCCTGCAGCAGCAGGCAGTACCACATGTTTTAGGAGAAGGTGCAAAAATCCCAAAGTGGACATAGGTGTACTAATCTGCTGTGATTATTTGGTGATTTACACAACACTTCTGAATTATGGTTGATTTGATGACATTTCTGCATCACTAAATGCCTCTGGGGATATATAGTCAGTCATCTGTTGTCAGGGCTGGTGTCATGTCTCTCCCAAACCAGGAGCAATGGACAATCACCAAAATCAACTCTTACTCAAGACGGAGCACCTTAGGACAATGGAAAGGCTGAAGCCTATGGGAACCAATTCAATCAAGTTTGTCCAAAATGTGGAGGCTTGGAGCAGTGGCTTTTCTTCATAATAGGCACAAAAACCAGGGGATGGGCTACAGTAAAAACTTAAAACTGCATGAGTATCTCTTAGGATGTAAAAAAAAATCCATCCTCAGAGATGTCGCTATGCCGACATAACCCCCGATTTAGACAGGGCTAGGTCGATCTGTTGATCTAGTTACTGCCTCTAGGGGAGGCCAAGTAACTGCAGCACCAAGAGAACCCCTCCCATCACTGTAGTGATCGTCTACACTGAAGCACTGCTGCAGTAACATATTTAGTGTAGACACAGCTTAGGTGCGGTATAGCCCTTTAAAACCAGAGGCTGAAGTGAGAGAACTCTTTGACTGTGGGGCACCAGCCACAGCTAGAAGAAATGGTTGTCTAAAATGCTTCCAGGTAACCACAGGAATATTGAGCTGATATGAGGCTTGGATATGTTAGGACAGACAGTCAGCAGATGCTTAACCACATACTTGCCCTAGCAATTAACTAATGTATACGATAATAAGCTAAAATCATTAATATACTTATCTATAGGATAAAAGTTGGATATGGACAAGGGATGCTGAGCATTCGAATGAATATTCATGACAGCCCCTGGACCGTACAATAGGCCAAATCACCACATAAAAGGAGTCATTGTTGTCTGTCAATCTGGACCATTGAACTCGTTTGGCATGCCAGGGTCAGAGTAGGCTGTCTCTTACCATCAGATCCCCAAGCAACGGTAGCACTATATGAGTATATATGTGAGGAATGGTAGAAGATATCACCGTAACACTGTATTTTTGCTATCTTTTTATGCGGTTTGGAGCTTTTGTGGCTTTACTAATTGTGTTCAGAAAAGATGTTAAACCTTCGCTTTGCCCTCAGCCTGAGAGTCTATGCTGTGTACTCTCGGGTTCCCAACCAAATACTGAAATCAATAACCTTGATTCTGTCATGCCAGATCCTGGGACTTGAACCTACAATAAACTTCTTTAAATTAGTATTAATTGGAAATCAATAATTAATAACTACTAAAGAATCAGGCAGCACAGCAACTGAAAAACCCATTTTGTCGCATAGCTGCAGAACTGTCCTGCTGTAGCACTTGTAGTATAGACAGTCTCAGAGCAAATTTGACCATAAAAATCAGGAAGTGCAAAAGTTATGTTAAATGCAAGAGTTCTCTTTATTAAAAGAAAATGCTACCTGCAGGACCAGTTTTTTTCAAATCTTTGCAGCACAGTGCTACTTTTCTCCCACACACTCCATCTATCTACAATGTGACACTATGGAATTATGAAATTTTCTCTGCAGCATGGGAGTTAGGTAACTTCAGTTTTCAGTTACGTTTTCATGAATATAGAAAATGTATTTTTAGTTGCTTACAAAATTTAGTACTTTATCCCAAATTGGACTATTTTCTTCAAAGACGACGACTCTCAAAGTTCGGTGTAGAGCTTTGTGCCATTCAAAGTCCAAAAATGCATTACAAAACCAGGAATAACTATGCCATTCCACTCTTACTATGTTTCAAAAAGCAAAAGAGATTTAACCTTAGCCAAAAATAAAATCTTTGGTTTGAGGTTAAACCAAAAAATTTGACGAAATCGAAGTAAAAATGACAGTTATTTGCAACTCAGTGTGATTTACTCTGAACACTTAGAGTTAACTCACTATGAAAGGTATCTTTAAAATATTTTAACATTCAAGTTATATAACAGTCATATGCATTTGTACAGTACTTCAATCAATGCATTTGTATTTTGTTAAAATAAATGGAAAGTACTCTTAAGGTGAATAGCCTTAAATAAAATTACTCACCTTCCATGTGCATGAAAATTTAGGTGTAGAAACTGATCTTCATGCAACACTGCTCTTTTGGCACGCTGGTGTTTTTGGTGTAATGAATCCATATCATATGACAATCCTTCATAATGTTTAATGTATTTATTTAAAGGATTTCCATACTGGCCTGTGAAAAGAAAAAAAACACAGTAATCTGAGACTCAGCATTTCAAAAGTATCAGTGAATAGAACAACTTGACATTTTTCATTTGCATTCCTAAAAGCAAAACATACTTGCATTTTCATTCTGCAATGTTAGCGTTACAGTTTCTACTCAAAATTGAAGGATTACTTCTTCAGGCCAAACATGACAATTAAAAGCAAGTCTTAATGTGCAGTGATACAAATATTCTTCCACGTGATAACTGTGCCTCCAAAGCAGTTTTCCATGCAAGAAAAAGAAAAAAGGTTGAACATACATACATCCCTGAGGATTCAGCTTGAATTCAAGCCTCTTGGCCTAGACTTTTCCCTGCAGAAGCTTTCTGATTCATGTTGAGTGCATGAGACATTTGGAAGAGAAACCTGGCTATCCTGAGGATGGAAGGGAACACAAGGAGAGCTGTCCAGGAGCACTGGTAGTTGAGCGCTCTGCCTGAATCTACATATAGTGCAGACAGGGCCCAAAACAATGGTTTTAGAGTTGCGTTAGACATTGGGTGCTTCTGCCTTAGTACAAGACTCACTGCAAGACCAGATAGCTTATCAATGCCAGCTGACTATTCAGATAAGTAAACTGACTTCTCTATCACTGTGTAGACATCTGTCAGAAGACAAATTAAGGGTAAGTGATAAATTAGGCTGCTAAAGCAACTTAGACAAAGGATGGGGAGTAACAAAACAAGGAAAACCAAAGAAAGGGGCACAGGACGTTAAATGGGAGGGACATTCGAAACAGGAAAATAGGAACATGGATGTCAAAGCTGATGGTGAGCAGCCTCTGGAGCAGCGGACAGGAGGGACTTGGAGCAAACAGCATGTCAGCATGTCTCAAGTAAAACTTCAGAAAGAAAAGTAATGAATGTACAGGGGACTGAAGGTTGCTGCTACCAACTCAAAAAGGATGAGTGACTCCAGGGCTGGCTTTGTCTTGAGAATTTCTTCCTCCTACAAACTCTCATGCATGGAAGAGTGGTGGGGACTCATGCCCCGAATGGTGAATACTATGTATTTAATGCTCTAGGCCACTACTTGTTTCCCTTCTATTTCATACGTTACATATTTTTAAACAAAAAGTGAATAAGACTTCTGCTTCTATTTTGGAACATGAATATGCAAAAGTGATAGTACAAAGTAAGTGTCATAAGTGATCACTTGAGACAAGATATTCATCTAATAAGTCCTAACATTCATTAAGTATCCAAACACTAAATTGCAGTTTATTGTGGAAAAGTCAAACATATTTTAAAATAAGCCAATAGTTCTAAAACAAAAAGTGTCTTTAGTATAACTTTTGCCAACCAGACTTCTAGAAAAAAATGTTCAGATAGTACCAATACTTATTACTCAAGCTTTGATCAATGGCTTGCCAAGTCTTCCCCATATCGTCCCTTTGATAGGGTATATCCCATGATTTCAAAGATGGTTTGGAGAAATACTTCGGTTTTAAAAGGTGGCAATGTGATTGTATCCTTAGTTTGAAATGGAAGTAATGACTAAAAGGCAGATAAAATGGAGCTAAAGCATCATCTTTACTTAATCCAGCTATCATCCAGTTACCACACAAAATCAGATGTTCCTTTGACATATACTTCACTCACGATTTAGTGGCAGTAAAAGGAATTTCAGATCATTTATTTTTAAAGTTACTATACACAGCTGTTGATATCCAGGTTAATGTACCAGAAGTAAGCTATGCAGTCTTATTTCCAGTTTTCAACTCCAGACCTGATGACTATTTAGTTACCTATATGAAATGGACTGGTAATCTGAACATTTCCTTGTGCAAAAGTGTCCATATAAAAAAAACTCTAAGGAAAAAATTTCTATCTTGTTCTATTTCTGTTACTTTTGCATGCTCACCATCTACTTTTTCTCTCTCTCACCACACTTAAAACTGGTTGCTCATCTATTTGAGAATAATCTTTTCTATTCTCAAGGTTCCCCTCCTCGGAAACTCATTCTTCTGGTTCCCGTCCTCAATCTTCCAGAACTTGGCCTGGATCATCCCCTTTTTTCTAGAAATAACTGCCAGATGGGATCTGGAGGATTTCACTATGGTAAAAATAAATATATCCAAGCAAAATCAGAACCTTGAGTTTTCTCCAAATAATTAATTCAAGGGTAGGAGAAAATGTAGTTTTCCCAATGAGTAAGTAGTTTAATCCCAAACCAAGCCAATCCCTTGGATGTCAAGACTCTGTAGCTCCACCCATCTCCCTGGCCAGCACAGCTCCATAGGGATTTCCCCAAACACCACCATCCCCTTTAAAGGTAGTTTTCCAAGCAGAGAAAGCTACTGAAGAACTAATGCAGCCCCTAAGACTTTACATCTGTAACTTGTGGGATTTGCTGCCATAAGATAGCTATATGTTGTGTTTAAATAAAATTTTATTTTTAAACTTCATTAATTTAATTTTCATTCATTTCCTTGTTCTTGTGCTATGAGAAGATAAATATGTGCTAGAGAAAATCAATAGGGTGACATTCTTATCTTGTCACCTCATTCATTTCTTCATCACACTAATTTCATAATCTTTAAAAAATATCCTGGAGTGACCTACCTTAGTAACTGTCCCCCATTTTTGAATCTGTTATACTTCTGGTATATTTTTTCTGAAGATGAAGTATCCAGAAATGAACTAAGTAGTCAAAGTAGAGGGTTCACCATTGATTTGCCCTTCCCCTTATCACCGTAGCCAAATTCAAGTGAAGATTCATCCTCCCAAAATGAGGACAATAGAGCAGAGGCCTCTGTGTATGTGCCAAGAGTGAGATATTTGCAAATTTAGATTCATTGTAAGTTGCTACCTTCAGTTTTTTAGATTTTCTGTTTATGATTTTAAACCAGGCCATCACTGTGATCTGATCACTTTCCATGGTAAAACAAATACACTAGCATCTAATTTGAATTTTCTTTTCCATTTCTGGCCCCCAAAGGAAATTATGAACACTTTAATCATTGAAGCAAATACTGGTATATTATGCGCTGCTTATCAGAAGAGCACGGGTGAAGCAGTGAGCTTTACATTTGGATTGGAAGGAGGCAATATTTATTCTACTAAGACATTGTTTGGCATGGCTTCTCAGATAAATCATTCCACAGCTATACCTAACTGAAGTTTGGTTGGGACACCATCTTTATGATGGATGAATTTCAAGACTCTCAAAGTTTTGACCCCCAAATATGAGTTCTTCTCTGCTACTGCTGCAAAAGGGAATACTACACTTCAACTTCTCTAAACACAAGTGTTCTCCATGACTAGCCAATTGCTATATTTTAGATTTAGACAAGAAAAAATTCCTGTGCAAAAAAAAAAAAAAACACGCTGAATGCTCCAAAGGATGACCACCCAGCATTAAATCACATACAAGAAACAATTAACTCAGCCAACAAATATATCAAAGCAACAGAAAAGCCTCCCCAATCATAAGAACATCCAGTTTTTTCTCCAAACCATGTCAGATAACCCTTTATGCATACTATCCACCAATACTGTAAAGTAAAAGTGGCTGATTATATTCTAGCTTGATAGATTTGCTTCTATTTACAATTACATTTTAAAGAGAAAATAAGGACTAAGCAGAAGTAATTTTTAAGAATTACAATTAAGTACTGCTGATTCTTCAGGCTCTTTGGCAGAGCAATAATTACATTTTCCTAAGCATAATAAGTTTAAAAGGATTTACCTGGAATGAAGTCTAAAATATCAAAGAATTTTCTAAATCAGTCATTTCATACCTGGTTCTTATTAATGTCACAACTATATAAAGGCCTTCTTTTATTCTCCCAAGTCAAACATTCAAAGGAACATAACCACGTCTATTTTCAGCCTACCCTGCCCAGCTCTCTTAAAAATGGTCAAATCGTTTATGCTATAGTAGATACAACACCTAATTTCCTGACAGTATAACGAAGTATTAAAGCTAGTTTTTATTTATGCTTAATTTGCAGTACAGAGGGGGAAATAACCTCAGAAATGGATTCTATCCCACTTCATTCAGCCTGGTAAAATAGTAAGTCCAGCAACAGAGAAACAACATCCTCTAATTTAAAGAATATTCAGAGAACTTACTCAGCTATCAGGAAAATTGTTCAGCTACTTTGGAACGTGCGTATTCTGCATGAAGGTGAATAAATGGATAAAGAATACAATTTAAGCAATAAGCTAATCAATCTGAGATAGGAGAGACATGTTTAAAAAAAAAAAAAAAAGAGAGAGACGGGTACCCATAAATTCCCTTAAAGATTAAGTGGATCTTCCAATAGCAGATATCAGAGCCCTAGGAGGTAGGAATTCATACACCAAATTGTTTGCTGGTCTTTTTGTAACATTAAAAATATCAGGATAGGATCGCCTCATGAAAATAATTTTTTTTTGAAGCTATCACCACTTAAGTTTCCTTCAGGAAGTCTCACCCAGAAATATTTAGGGCAATGAATAATGGAAAGTAAAATTAAGTGGAGACTGGCAGGCATACAGCTGATCTCCACTTCACTGGGCCAATTAGCGTGAGGCTTATCAAGATATCTTTCTAAGAAGTGAGACCATGACCACCATAAGCTACTTTAAATTACATAACAATGAGAACTTAAAATTAGACACGGGCACAGGAAAATTCATAAACTTGTCATCCAATTTTTTCAAATCAGAATGAGTAAGAGGAATCCACTCTCCAAATGAGTACAGAAAGAGGTAGGAACACATAGCTAATAAAGAGGTAGGAACACATAGCTAATAAAGAGTAAATTCAAGGAGCAAATTAGAGTGGTGAATTACTCCTTGACTTTACAGTGCTGTTTTCCATCTCCTAATGAAATGGAGTTTAAAAATAATTTCCCATCTTTTCGGTCCAGTAAAAAAGAAGGAGGACATCTTTATCATCTGGTTAGTAAGTGTTGGATGATTTTTTTGTCCAGACCCTGTATCCAAGCCCAAACACTTGATTACACTGTAAGAACTATGAAGCAGTAGGGAAGACTTCACCAGGCTGGGTTCAACCTCCAGCAGAGATTCCCATGTAGGGAAGGAGGCATCCCCCTGAAACAAACCCAACATCCTGCTGCCAGAGGACTTGTAGTGGCAGGAGAGAGTAAGCACAGGCCTCTAGAGATTTGGGAACCATCTTCAAAAATTTTTAGGAAAAAAAAGCATTGATGTCAACAGGTACCTTATCACTTTTCTCTATGAAAAGGAGATATTTCTTTCTACGTAGCTAGCATAGGAGAGAGAGCGCGCACTTTTGAGTTAACAAAAGTGGAGTGGAACAGGTAAGTGGGAACAACTGTAGAGAAGATAACGGTGTGAAAATCATTTGAAGAAACTAGTAAAGCAGCAAAAACACAAGACAAACAAACAAAACAAAAACACCCCACCACCTGGCTTTGTAAGCTTTTACAGTTTGCTTCCATGCTAGTATATTATCTATAGATTATAAAGTCTGAAGCGTGAGATCTGTCTTATGTATAAGGCTACGTTTTAGTCACGGGTATTTTTAGTAAAACTCATGGACAGGTCACAGGAAGTAAACAAAAATTCACGCCTTGTGACCTGTCCGTGACTTTTACTATATACCCTTCACACTTGGGTGGAGGGTTGCAGGTATTTGGGGGTGGGGGAGGGAGAGAGAAGAGGTGGCCCTGCTGGTGCTTGGGGGAGGAAGAGCAAGCAGCAGTGTGTGGCCTGGGACCCTGCTGGGGAGGACGGGGTGAGCAATGGCATCTATCCAGGGACCCCCACTGGTCTACACGAGACTACTCTGCATGTCCCTGCAGCTCCTAGGTCGCAGAGGAGCCAGGACCAGGAGGCTCCACGTGTTGCTCTTGCCAGAAACACTGGCTGCACAGCTCCCACTGGCCGGGAATCGCAGCCAATGGGAGCTACAGGGTCAGGGAGCCCCCTGGCTCCTCTGCAGCCTAGGAACTGCAGCGCCATGCTAAAATGGGAGCTAAGGAGCCCCCCATCCTGATGTAAGTGCCCCCCTACACCTCCCAACCCCTAGCCATGAGCCCCTTCCCAAAACACCAAAACTGCTGCTGCTGGCCATGGGACTCCCCAGCTCAGGCAGTCTCTGAGCCCGCACTGGCCGCCACAGGAATCACAGAGGTCCCAGAATCCATGACATCCACGACAGACTCACAGCCTTACTCATATCTACATGTTGTATATATGTTTAAATATACTAATGTCAAGTATATTCAAAAACACATATTTAGAGTGTGTTTGTAGAGGACACTGAACCGACAGTCTAACATCCAGAAGTGGAAAGTGCCTAAATGGGACACCTCTAAATATGCATTTAGAAAATGAACAGACCTCAGAAAACGTAAGTGGACATTAAAAAATAAACATCAATGGATTTCAAACACTCTGAAGCAATCTTTCATTTCAGCTGAGCCAGGTTTTCACCCTCGTTTTGCTATGGGGAGAGGAAAAAAACATTGCCATTAATTTTGTCTGTAGGTTCAAAATATAGACAGGTAGTAATTGTGTCTCTGGGCCTTTTTCAGAGAAATATACTTAAATATACCAGTTTCCTGAAGTACTACAAAACTGAATAATGGAAATGCAAACAATTTTTCCTTTATAAAAGAAATTACATATCATAAAACGGTATAAATAATGCAGCATTAGGAGTTGCTTAAAGGCACTTTAAAATATGCAGTCTACTAATATGAAGCTACATGACATGTCTTGTAACTAAAATATCACAATTCTGTAACTTCTCCATTAAATTAGATTTAACAATAAGTTAGTGAAATATTTAATCAGTGTGATTTCAAAATACTGAATACTATCATGATTTATTGTATGCTAAAAGAAGTTTATGTTTTCAGCTAAACATGTTCTCCAATTCAGAATTTACTACAGTATTTTGGTTTCTCTCAACATAAATACAAGTTCTTAGCTAAGCTGACATAAAAGTGCTCCTCAGCATAAGCTAACAGTGGAAGCAGCACACTTGTCTAATGACTTTCCCCATTCAAAAATGTATCGGGTAACCCAAAATGTAGGACATAACTTGGCGGCCTGTAATCTCTCAATTAAAGACAAAACAAAGAACATTACTTTCATTATAGTAAGTGTGTTTCTTTCAGAGGTACTGTCCACAGATTCCACTCTGGCCCAGGGACACAAGATCAAAATCTTTTCGAATAGCAGTATCCATTGGAGTCCTGTCTGCATCCTAGGTGCTTTTACCACTTGCTCTTATAGCCAAGGGCATAAAGAGTGAAGAAGGTTCAAGTGTCACTCAGTTCCCTTGCCAATATTGGAATCCCACTGGCGCAGGGCTCCAAAGTAACAGGGAAGGCGGTTGGGTCATGGAATCTGTGTGGACAAAACCTCATAAAGAATCAGTTACTGGAAGGCAAACATTCTTTGATTGTACAGAGATTCCACATGTGATGACTATCCAGAAACTACTTAGTTGCTTAGAGAGGGGTACTAAGAGTTCTACTTGAATAGCTATTGCAGGACAGCATCATCATTTGATCTGGAAGCCTGCACTATGGAATAGTGAGTTGTACATCGAAATCTGTGTAGCTGCTCTACATATCCCAGGTATAGGGCTATTATCCAAAGAGCCAACAGAGGATGCCTGTGCTCCGTCAAACGGGGGTGCGCGAGACCCCCGGTGCCGTCGCCGATCCCACCCGAGAGACCACTGAACTCCCGGATGGGCTATTTTAGTACTGCCGAAATGCTTTCCAGGGCGGCATTTTGGCGGACATACTCACGGGGTGCCATGCAACATTTTCCTCAGCAAGAAGGGGCCGCTCAGGAAAAAGTTTGAAGACCCCTGCTCTAATAGAATAAACTCCAATATGACCAGGGGGAATCTTTCTTGACTAATCATTAAAAAATATCCTTGTACAGAAACCCACTTGGATAACCTCCAAGTGGATATAGGAGGACCTTTGGTCGTAGAAGCAAACGCCAAGGACAAATTTTTAGGACCAAGCCTACCTAAATAAAAAAGAATGCTCTCATTATGTCTAATGTGACACACTTCAATTCCCCAGGTTAGAATAAAGCATGGGAAAGAAAACTGGGAGCTGAATGGACTGATTTGTACAGAATTTTGAAGCCACCAAATGCAGGAATTTCAGGAGAGGTCTAAGGGTAACTGTCCTGGTAGAAAGACCATTTACAGGGGACTGGGAGTGAGGGCCTAACTGCTCCTAAGGTGATGTAATGGCCACCAGAAATGCTGTTTTCATTGCTAGGTTGCAAAGGAAGCAGGCTGTCATGGGCTCAAAGATGGCAGAACTCCATCAACCCAGTTAGTACTATATTAAGGTACCAAGAAGGAGGCGGCTCCCTAACTGGTTAAATCAAAAAAATCCTTTCAGAAATGTTACCACCTAAAGTGCCAAAATAGAGTATGATCTGTAGATATTACTGCTTGATAAACTTTGAGCTCATTGACAGTCCAGGTTGCTCCAGGGATAGCAAACAGTCTAGTATTGTTGCAACTGGAGCTGTCAATGGCAAAAGTGGAGCTGCCCAAATAGAAAACCTTTCTATTTGGCCTTGTACGTCTGTTTGAACAGATATTTCCTGTTTTGAAGCAAAAGCTTTTGAAATCCAGGTTCAACAGTTTCTCCATGAACTTCAGCCAGCCAGCATCCAGGTGTGGTGCACAGCTAATGGGATCTTCAGGGGCGGGGCCTGTGGGCACAAACAGCCTCCAGGTAGCCTCCCTCCCCTCCAGCCCTGAGCCCCCTCTACACCCAAACTGCTGCTGCTGGCCCAGGAGTTGCTGCCCAAGCCAGCACCAGTGGCTGCAGAAGTTATGAAGGTCATGGAATCCATGACTTCCATGACAGACAACACAGCCTTAAACATAAGATTTGACATTGCTCTCCTGTATCACAAATGTTGCTCCAAGACAGGTGAAATCCTGCTAGCATTAATCACAGAAGTAGGGAAATACACTAAAGTAGTAGTAGGGTGAGTACAAACACTGGGCAGGAATACAGAGCACAAGAAAGGAAAAGTACTAAAAATGACTAAAAATATTACCACCACTTTGTTAAACTATGTTCAGTGTACATCCATATGAACAACTTTCACCAAGTTTATGAACCAAAGTAACTGACATTTTTGTTAATCCTGATCACCACACTCCCTATTTCCCCTCAAAGTATTTTTTTCAACCAGTTTCCTAGGTCCATATTTAGACTTCAACTGACTACAGAAAGTGACTAAATGACTAAGAGACAGCAAAATTCCCCCACAGAGGTAAGGGGTGACAAGGTAGCTGAAAGCCACCTTTGCACCCTCCTAATTCTGAGCTACGCACGCATAACAGACATAAACGGGGGACTAAGTTACAGTAGCTCGGCCACTGTTACCTATGGGTACCATCAGTACAGCACTATATGCTACAGCTTCACTCTTTTCTCACAGGATTTATGGGAGGAGAAGACATCTTCCTCACTTCCCAGGCTGAGCGAATTCTTCCCTGGGCAGATCCAGATTTTAGAGCTCCTTTTTGCCACACTAGCCCTTTTACATGGCTTGCAGAGAATGAAAAATCTCACCCACCATGTTTATTCATCTGTAAAGCTCTTGATAGAGAATATATTAGGATACATCCTGGCTGTTTGGTGGCCCATGAAAAATAAGATAGTACTCAGTCTGTTCCTAATAAATAACCCTGCTACACCACACAGTTACCATCACTGACCGCTCTGGAATCAATCCCAGCACAGGGGTTAGAGTAGTCCTAGCAGTAGTCCTTTCATATTACGATTGATATGGCAGGGTGGTCTGAAGTTTGCACAGTTGTCTGTGGTACAGTAGAGCCATAGAATTATGAATACCTCGGGAATGGGAGGTTGTTTGCAACTCTGAAATGTTGTAGCGCTGAACAAAACGTTATGGTTGTTCTTTCAAAAGTTTAAAACTGAACATTGACTTCATACAGCTTTGAAACTTTACTGTGCAGAAGAAGAATGCTGCTTTTAACCATCTTAATCTAAATGAAACAAGCAAAGAAACTGTTTCCTTACCTTGTCAATTTCTTTTAAAAAACTACTAAAAAAAGTTTATGTTTAACACAGTACTGTACTGTATTTGCTTTTGGTGTGTGTCTGCTGCTGCCTGATTGTGAACTTCTGGTTCCAAATGAGGTGTGTGGTTGACCAGTCACTTAACTCTGAGGTTCTACTGTACTTTTTTTGAACCTATACTACATCTCTCACCAGTATTATCTGCCACCTTTCCAGAACACTAAACTTACCATTTAAGAATGTGTAAGTAAATAAAGTGGGAAATAGTCCAGATGTTTGAGGAGAATTTAAATGTGAAAAGACTTCCCCCTTACACTTCACCCAAAAAATTACTTTATGTGGAAAATTGTGATAAGTTTGTTAAAATATTACAAGTGTTAGCCCAAACAGTTTCACTGTAATAAGGCAAATATCATATATGCAGGTGTGACTGCAGCTGAAAAAATGTAGCATTGTGCACCCACATATTTAGATTAAAAATTTGGCCTCTATCTTCCACTAAAAGTTAGAATTACACTGATAATACTGTTGTCTCCTACCTCAAACGGTGGCACTCACATCTGTAGTTTGTCTGTGACACACCATATGTGCCCACAACAACAATTAGTGATGACTAAGACTGCAGATTTGTCATGGTATTTTTTAATATAAAAAAAATGATCACAGCAAATTTACTAAAAGTCATAGGATACTACATTTACTGTGACTACTCCCTGATTTGATAAAAATGCCTTCAGTAGAGGGAACTAACCATCTTCCACCATTGGCACAACCCTAATTCCTGCCCAGTGTAGAGACAAGGCCTGGGGTGGGAGCTGGAGAGTGAGCCCAGTATGTTGAGGTGGTACCCTGCTCTAGGCGTTGTGAGCACGTGTTGCACAACCCAAATGGGAGAGAGGGGAGCAGGCTGGCCAAACCTGAGCAGCTCTGTTACCTAGTATGTCAGGCCAAAATACAGAGAGCAGGGAGCAAGGCCTAGCTCCAGACCCAACCCCAATGGACAAGCTGTGTTGCTGCATGATGAGCCAGACACACACACACACAAAAAAGCAATGGACAAAGAGGAAAATCTCACTATGACTTTTTTCATGGCATGATAAACTTGCAGCCCATGTGATGACCCAAATCTGTGGAATTTCTAAAGTTATTTTATACCTCAATAGTATATAGAGTTAAAGACATGAGTAAAAAAGTTAAACCAATATCACTACACAGTTTACTATAGATTTTAGATTCCAATAAACAACATTTATAGCTGGTCTTATCCGATTTCTATAATATAATTGCATAGTTCACATGACTAAGTGGAAAAGTTCCTCATAATTTTCATGAAGATGTTGTAAATCACTGTTATGAATAAAATACAATCTCTCAGCTGCACCGCACGCAATAATCTACTGAACTCAAAACTACACTGAGGACTACTATCAAGATTGCTTGATAGTAAGACAGGTTTTACCATGAAGTCAGTAGCTCAAACCCAATCCAAAAAAGCAAAAAGTCATTACAAAACTTGATGTATGATTGACAGGCTGTTTGAAACTGGTTGATGGTTTCAGCCTAGTTCCTACAGGACAGCTGTCCACATTGCAAGAGTCATCATTGATTGGCAGCTTTGTAAGTGTCAGCATAGGGAGTGAACTACTCATTAATAGAGAGAGACTCTTGCCAGCTGAAGACAGAAGTAGATTAGAGAAGACTTGCAAAAAAAATGTTTTATGAACATTTACCAGTCCAGTTACAAAACCTATTTGCTCATGTGAAGATAACATTTAACCTTCCATCAAGGTGAATGGTTGAACAGAATTTTACAGAGCTGCATTAAGAGGGAAGCTTGCATTGCTGGTCCTTTTTTTCAAGCTAAAGAGAACTTCTGTATTCAGCACTGTCAAGCTGCTTTCTCCAGTAGAAAATACAAGAAATCTCTTAAAGGGACACTTATTTTTAACTTCTACTGTTACAATTAAAGTTTAAGGATATGTCTATATAGAGTTGGCATGTAGAAAACTGAGATATAAATCTACAGTGCTCTAACACGCCATGGTCTAACTCAAGGGTCTCAAACATGTGGCCTGCGGGTTGAATGCAGTCTGCCAAGCTCCCCACCGCTCCCCTGCTCAGCTCCCCACGGTCCCCCACCAAGCTCCCCTGCAGCCCCACCACCAAGCTCGTGGCCCGCCACGCCCTTCTCTGCGGCCTGCGATGCTCTCCCGGCAGCCCCCCCCTCCAAGCTCATCCGCCAAGCTCCCCGAGGGCCCCCCACCCAGCTCCCTGCAGCTCTAGCAAAGCTCCCCGCAGGCCCCCCAGCCAAGCTCCCCGTGGCCCCCGCCTCCTCCCTGCCTACCTCCAGGCGCTTAGCACTTTCCAGGAGTGGGGAGGGGAGGAGGCGGGACAGGGGTGGGACCTCATGGAAGGGGTGGGATGGGGGTGGGGCCAGGGTAGGGAGGGGGCATGTCAGTGATGTGGCCCTCGAGCCAATGAACTAGTCCTCATGCGGCCCTCGCGGTCATTTGAGTTTGAGACCCGTGGTCTAACTGGCCCCGTTGGAACCTGTTCACTTAAAGTTCCATATACGTTTTCCAAGAGCAATGCAGATTTAGACCAGATCATGCCTCAGATTACTGAAGGAGAAAAGTATACTTTCAGTGGGTTTACTTTATACTTAGTGTGCTATCAAATGTAGTTTCATTGTTTTGCTGTTTGTGTATGGCCCTCAAAGAAACAGGAGAAAAACAAAATAAGAAAGTGGGATTTTAAGTTCACAAGAATTGGCAGAGGGACTCTGACAGATATAGTACCTGAAGCTACTTTTAACTCATTAGAAACTGATGAGAGATTTCAAGTTGATGGTGTTCCCTCATAACAACAAACTTTTAGATAAACCTTTGTGAGAAACCATTTCATGTACTGTATCCCCATATAAGTTTAAATCAAACTAGGACTAAGAACGAGTTTTAAGACTCTTGGCAGCTTTTGCACTCAACTGACTGTTAACAAGTATTCTAAAAAATACAGAGCATAAATATTTTCAAAGGCCCCCAGTCAATTATATGCACTAGAAGTCATGCAGTAAAGTTAAAACTGACAACATTAGGAAATTAACTAACAAATGTATGAGATACACAATAAATACTAGAACTTTAATTTTAAAGGGACATGAACAAAAAAATCTGCATCTATTTGCATTATTTTTTGTAATGGTAAAACAAAACAAAATCAAAACAATACAATTTTCCTCCTCTGAGTTTGGTGGTTAGTCAGTTTCCTTAGAGCCAATTTCCCCTATTTGTGTGGGGTTTTCATACAAGAGGAAAGAAAAAGAAAAGAGAACGTGTTTTAAACAACGAAAAATTTGCCATAGAAATCAATGATTTTTAAAAAACGGATTTTTTATTTAAATTGGATTTTTTGAGGAAAAACTTATCTAAAGATAGTTTTAATTAAGATACATTATAGCTCAAAGATATCTCATCATGGAATATGAATTACAAATTCTAATTCTATAGTATGAGACAATACAGTCATATAATGTTTAAGAAAAGTTTTGTGAATGAGTTTCAATAGAGCTCATGGATTAGGGATCCAATCACGTCTATATAGATTACGTAGGTTAATTTTTCTATCTATTCAATGGTGCTCAGTGATCAGTCAGAAGATACCATCAGAGAGGCTTAATTTTGCAGTTCTCAAACTGTGGATTTGTCTCTCCAGAGATAACACGCTTGTTAACAGCAAAAGTGTTTTTAACTAAATAAATATATAGAGGTGAGAAATAACAAACCTCAACCTTATTGTCCCTCTGCAAATTTGTGTACTCAGAGTCAGTCCCTTACCTCTTTCTAAAAGTGACAAGTTTCAAGGAGTTCAATTAATAGAAGATTGTTGGGGGCAGAACAGATCTGGACAAGAAGTAGTCTGGAGATATATGTGAGAAGGGAGGGTCAGGCAGTAGAAGCAAAAGTGAAACTGTTTTGAACAGCATATTCCAGAAGTCTCGAGGCTTTTCTGAGTGTAGCCTTCATTGATTTGAGATCTACCATAACATTCTCTCACTAGAAGGGAAAACCTGTAATGGCAGCACTCCATAAAAGAGACCAATTTGGGAATAAGAACCATTCAATAAATATATATTTGCTGCTGATGTTTTAAAACAAGTCACACCAGTGAACTGCTGGAAGTCACTTAAGCACTTGGATTCAGAGACTGTTGAAGTGAATCTCACTTTTATCAGCAGTAGCTTCTTCCTCCGGTTTAAAAAGAATATTTTCTTCCTTTAGAATAATTAATTCTCAGCTGAGAAATCGTTTGGGTCCTGAAAAAGCAGGAAAGCTTGTTTTTCTTTTCCAGATTATGAGCAAACAGGAAAATGAAGGTGAAGACGACCAAATTAGCTGCAGAAGCCAATATTTCAAGTGTCTCATGTTGACAAGGCTGACATAGTTGATTTAATTTGTGGGGTGTTTTTTTTAATAGTTTTTCATATAGCTATTTTAGTTCAAAACAATTTTAACAAAAACAAACCTGATTTTAAAAACCTTAATGTTTAAATTCAAAAATACATATGCTTGTTCTGTTAAAATATTATGTTTGTGGTCAAAGACAAAAATCCAGAATACATGTTGTTTTAGTTAACTAAAACAATTTAAACATCTTTCTTGTGATGTTCTCCTAATACAGCATGGCAAGAAAATCATCCAAATATTAATCTGTTGAATTGGAGATAGTTCATCTCCCAATGACTCCAGAAATAGCTGCTTCAATTGCCTTTGGTAAATCATTCATTTTCTGATATACCTCTAAAACTAATCTGAAAAGTTTTCAAAATAAATCACTTAAAAAATGCATAGTGTATACCTCCTAAAAATGAAACCTACATCTATCTTTGAGTTGTGAAGAATATGTATTACGGTTATAACAACCAACAAGCATGCACTTTTATGTAGAAATCCATGAATAAATCAAGTCTTCCTGACTAGTGATTTAAATCAAATCAACTCTCCTAGGAGCTCAGTAACATCATTTAATAGTTGCATCCAGTTTCCTCACAGCACACACACACGTATCATTGATTATTGCCTTGCTTGTGGCTGCAATAGTTGTGTAAGTCACTGAATAGCCCCCTAAACCAAATATCTCCACATTGCTCATTTTAACTTTTCAAACTGTACATTAAATTTTTTTTATAGGCAATAAGAGTAGTTGTAGCTGTATCAGTCTCAAGATGTTAGAGACAAGGTAGGTGAGATAATAAGACCAGAAGAAGAGCTCTGTGTGACTCAAAGGTTTGTTTCTCTCACCAGCAGAAGTTGGTCCAATAAAAGATATTACATCACAAACCTTGTTTTTCTTATAGGCAACAACTAACTTTTACGTTAACAAAGACTTATCTTTTAAAAACTCTTAACAACTTTAGGTGCTAGAAGCTAGCAAGTTTGCATCTCTCTAAAACAGATCCCCAAACGATTCCACTTCTTCCAATTATGAAAAATGGATGTATATGCTAATTACTGTAATCCTTTAACTGTAGAGCTAGATCATTTGTTTTCTGAATGCTACATTTACTCAGCTTCAACACAAATTAATTTGCTAACAGAAAGTGGCCTTACGTCAAGACAGCCTTTTCATTAAACTATGTAAGTGCAGATCAGGGGTTCTCAAACTTTTTAGGCTCGTGACCCGTTTTTGTGTGCCCTGTATGCTGCCGCCCTGGGTATGTCCGTCTAATTGCCGTCAAATTGAACTCTTCCGCTTTCAGCAGCATTACAGTGGGACCGCAGCATTTTTCTCTGTGTTTGCTGAAACCAGAAGAATTCAACTCGTTGGCTTTTCGGCGGACACACTCCTGCATTTGGAGGATCCACCAAAATGCTGCCAAATGCAACAGGAGCTCGTAACCCCACTGGAATTGCCCCACGACCCCCCCGGGGGGCGGTTAGCCTCCCACAGACACAGTGCTATCTACATGAGGGGTTGAGTTGGTATAACTGCACTGCTCAGGGGTGTGGATTTTCCATGCTCCTAGGCAACGTTATACAGATATACGTTTGTATAGGCCCTGATTCTTAAACACTTATTATATATGTTTGCAGGAATGGGTCATGAATGTTATTAATTAATAAAAGTGTATTCTGATTACAAAGGATCACAGTAAGGACACTTCAATCATCATTTTGCCCTAGAACAATTTATTAAGTGACAGTACTTTTTAAAATGGAACCCAAACGAAACTGGTTGTCACTGGATACTGAACTTCTAAACAAACATTGTGTCAAACAGGGTGGAGCCATTCAACTAAAAAAAATAATCTGACAAATCACCTTGAGTTATTCATTCAAATCAAGTTAAGGCTTTGTAAAAACTGATTAGAAAATGTGTCACTACTACAGTTTTAGATTACAATTTATAATTAACTATAAATGTTGCTCCTTTTGATGCCAGTATTGATAGGTATATTTGAATTGTATAGAACTGTTATGAGAAAAACAACCCAATACACTGAGAATTAAAGACCTAATCTTGATAACACTTAAACAGGTACATTCATTTCAATTCATCAAAGCTAATGTACTGAAAGCATCTTTTAGTAGCATAAAACTGTAGTCACTTCAAAACAAAATTGCATAAGTTATTTAGACATTGAACATATTAAAAAAACTATGAATTTTTAATATGTAAACATCAACATTTTAAGAAGCATTTAAGCACTCAGAGTGGGATTTTCAAAAGCATCTAAGTGACTGAAGAACATAAATCCTAATGACTGAACCGTAAACACTGATGGAAGACCACTGCCTGGATGAAGTTATTTTAGCTTTCTCGACCTGTGCAAATTCATTATATTGGAAGGTGGTATTGCTTGCAAATGGAGCACTGGCAATTTTTTCCTCAATTTAGTATGAGTTTGTGCTGTTTTTACAGTTTGTTTATAAGGTTAGAGATTTTCCTCTATACGTTAACATTTTAAAAGTGAAGTTTTAGTAAAACAAATCTGTGAAATCTGGAGTTTTATAAACTACAAAAATACAGCACATCCACTATAAAATAAAAAGTAAATAAAACATAAATAAAAAATGATTTAAATAAAATTTGAATTTTTTAAAGATTTGTATCTACTCTTCGGTAAAACACATGTGGTTTCCTACAAGTTTTCATCGTCTTATTTACGACCATAGACAGACGTCTATACCTCCAACACATAATGCAAAATCGAAAATGACACCTGATCCATGTCACATGGATCATTTTGGGGGGGGGGGGGGGGAATGGATATGAACACCAATCCCAATTTGTTACTTACCCTCCTCTGGATTATGTTTACACCCAAAAACACAGGCCACAAGTTCAATACATTTCCCAAACCTCTAAAAATATACATAAATAGGACCCTATTCCTCTTTCATTGGCTATTCTGAATATGAATTTCCAAAATAAAATTGACAGATCTGGACCTAAAACTGCAATCCTGTGAATTTGCTTTTGTACATTCTAAGTTTTCCTCTTGGTGTATTTAAAGCTTCCTACTGAAAGCATTATTTTATTGCTTAAAATAAGTAGATCACCACAAGAATGTGGTGATTTTAAGAACAGAGGATGAATTAACTCATGCTACTGTCAGGGAAACTTATGAGTTTATGAAGTGACAAAGAGTCCTGTGGCACCTTAAAGACTAACTGAAATTTTTTCAGAGCATGAGCTTTCGTGGGCTAATACCCACTTCGTCGGATGCATCGTGGGTATTAGCCACGAAAGCTCATGCTCTGAAAAAATTTCAGTTAGTCTTTAAGGTG
>ML677366.1:23788184-23871517 GCA_007922305.1 Dermatemys mawii
CCACGAAAGCTCATGCTCTGAAAAAATTTCAGTTAGTCTTTAAGGTGCCACAGGACTCTTTGTCACTTCTGCAATTCCAGACTAACACGGCTACCCCTCTGATTCTTAATGAGTTTATATAAAGTGTTGAGAAAAATCCCTTAAATAGTACTCCAATACATTTTAAACAAGAAAGTTATGGCCTAATATTTGCAAACTTACAAGAACATTAGTACAAAAACTTGGTCTATATTCTGACCTATATAAAGTACTAGATACTGCAGTATTAGTGCATTTTGACAACATAAACTGGGTTGCTTTCCCAGCTCTATCTTAGAAGTATTTTTCTTTTGGCTTTGCCTAAAAACTGTGTTCTCAAGTTTTCATATAGCTACTTCAAAATTGTTTTATTAAAACTCATCCAAAATGCAATCTTTTACACGATCCCATTAATACTGAAATGTACAGAAACAGAGCTCAGACAGAAGTGCCAAATAAGCAGAAGTCCTTTATCAACTACTCCATCCATTCCCCCATCAACTGTTGTATGTATGCTGCCATTAACCCTTCCATTTCCAGAGTCACCCAAAAAACCCACAAATAAACAAAAAACTAAAAAACCCACCACCTTCCCAATAGCTTTCTAATCCCAAAGTGCATCTCACAGTTTGGAAGCCACTATAAAAACAGTGTCAAAAGCAACAGTGCTTCTTCCAAGGCTGCGGTTCCGGGGCCTGGGACAGAGTTAAGCCCCTCCTGTAACTACAGTTCCATTCCAGGAAATCCCCAGCTTCTATATTCTATTTCCAAAGCAGAAAAGGAAGATCTAACTTTTTTCATTAACCATACTTCTGCCTTTAAAAACTCAAGTGATCTCAAAAGCTGGAAACTGTTACATAGAAACTAGAGCTTTAAG
The DNA here is from genome assembly GCA_007922305.1 of Dermatemys mawii. Taxonomy (NCBI): domain Eukaryota; kingdom Metazoa; phylum Chordata; order Testudines; family Dermatemydidae; genus Dermatemys; species Dermatemys mawii. The sequence goes on from ML677366.1 coordinate 23,789,080, forward strand.
TATTAACAAACAGCTAATCACCTTCCCAGACCTCTAAAACACAATAGCTTTCAACTTTCAACCACTCTACTTTCTCTTGAAGATGTTCTTCCTTTGGGGGGGCGGAGGGATTGGTACTCTAACCAGTTTACATCTTTTATGTGCCTAAAAGTGGTTTGGTGAGGTTACTACATGCCTTGTTGAGGGGGAAAACCAATTCACCAGGCAACAACCACCCCCATGCTCTGCTGTTTGTGCGCCTTGTTCTCTCTCAAACACAGACCATCTTATTGCTCCCGTCACACAACGGGCGGGGGAGGAAGATTTAGAGAGAATAACAGGGAATGAGCCTGGGCAATCACAGCTCCTGGGGCCATACGGAAAGTCCGAGGGGAGAGGAAGTCAGACCCAGCCTAGGAACCGAGGAGCAGAAAACAAACAAAACCCAGCGGAGGGATTCTTCGGAGGAGGAAGAGGAAGAATTCAGCCCAGCGACCGGCGGGGAGAAGACTCACCGGGCGGTGCGGGGATTGGACCCAGCCCAGTAACGGTGGGGTGGGGGGAGGGAGGAGGAAGAGTCCGTACAGGAAGGTCTGGATCCGGCCCAGATATCTGGCAGGGGAGGGAAAGAGAAGCGCCCCCGGATCTAACCAGGCCTGACATGCGGGTAACTCAGGGGAAGATCCCGAGAAGCGGGGCCCGGATCCGCTCCAAAGACGGGGGCCAGGAATTAGAAGAGGCCCCGGGCTCCCGTCGAGGCTATAAATAGGGGAACGCGGAGCCCCCGGCCTCGAGCACTTCCCGCACCCACCCCAGCAAGGGGCGGCAGAGCCACCGCGCGGTGCCAGGCCCCAGCCCGTCCCTACCTCCGGCTCCGGCCGCCCAGGAGCAGAACAGGATTATCGCCCCCACCAGCACCATCTTCGCCCGGCCCAGGCCCCGCCGCCGCTTCCTCCTAACCGCAGCGCATCCGCTCCGGCCAGGGACTGGGATCGGGAGGGGCGGCTCGGCGCTTCCCTTCGCTTGGCGGCCGCCGCACAGGCAGACGCTTCCGCCCGCTCCTCCAACCCTCGACTCGGCGGCTCGTTCCGCCTCAGCGCCCGCCCGGCAGCGCGCCCCGCTCCTGGAGCCACAGCCACTCTATCTCCGCCGCCCTCCCCCCGCGCGACGCCAGCACCAGGGAGAGGCGGGGCTCGGAGGCACGCCCACAGCGCGCGATCGGCCACGCCACACCCCGCCCCCACGCTCAGACCCGCCTCCTCCCACGTGGTGCAGCGAGGCCCGGAGCCAGGGCCAAGCGGCGGGGCGTTGCTGGAAAATAGTGTCCCTGTTGTCTTAAAGGGACAGCGCCGGCCCCCTCTCCCCACGTTTCATTGTTCGGGCAGAGGCGCTGGCGTGGGACGTGCATGCGCAGCAACATGCACTGGCAGCACAGTGTAAAGACCACGGCTGCACCGACAAAGGTGCCGCGCAGGGCGCAAACTGCAAGCAGATGCCTACCCCCCCTTCTCCCCCACTGGCCAGCCTCCCGCTCCCAATACCCGCTTCCCCTCTATTTCACAGGAGCTGACCGGAGCAGAGTTCCCGTAAATATTTTCAAATCCCCTGGAGTTTTTATAGCGCGGGGATGGAGGTCCGGGAAGTAATCTAAGAATTTAAACTCCAACCCACAGTGAAAGGAGCTTTCTCAAGCAAAGCGTAGGCGATTGATCGAATTACCTTCTCTCCCACACCTTTAGTGCGTGTAGCCTCCCGAGTCCCCATGCTATTCCTCCTCTTGCCTCTTCCCCGGGCAAACGTGACTAGTCTTGATTCCTCGCTTTCTGATTGCATGTTGAAACAATAGGCCTAAAAGTTAAAGCTCCTTCCCCCCTTGTAGAGTTATACTGTTCAGAAATAGGTAAACTGAGTCAGATCCAATATGTGCTCCAGTATCTTCTTCCTAAGTAGCCAACACCATGTGCTTGTTAAGAAAATGATTATTAGGAAAATGTAACTTAGAATGTTGTAGTATGATTTTAAAATAACCTTAGATTTATAATCTCACTCCCTGTATATGTACTATTGACCCCTAGTTTAACATGCATTTTAAACTTGCATTCACCCTGTCACAGCTGTGCAGGCGTTATAGTGTCTGAGTACCCCTAAGTGTTTTGAACCTCCTGCTTACCAGACAGGTAGATGAAATAGATTAATACTAACAATGGATGTAATAGCCATTAAGTGTTCCCACCTGTGTAAGTGGATTGACAGTCCCCCTCCCTTATCAACACAGGGGTATAAAATATCTTCACACATGTATTGAGGTGAGCCAGTTGTTTGGGTGATAACCCCCTCTGACTCCTTATTGCTTACAATAAATCTTGTTTTTCCAGAAGTCTACTGAGTTATGCCTGTCCTTTGAGGTATATTGGACTGAACTCCAAAGGAAATAAGCAGTTTTTGCAACATGCTCAAGGGGAAGGTGCAATAAACACCAGAAGCCTTTTAAGGGCCTTATGCAGAAATATTTCCTTCCCCTCTCCAGCACATAAAACACAAGTGTGGGCCCCCTTGAGCTTCTTGCGGCCTAAACAATTGTTTAATCTGCTTTTCCCTTTTGCTTGCCAGCTCTTCTCCATAGTAGGCAGACAGGCCCCCTGACAGCAATTCCGGGCCCCAGCACGGAATAGTCAATGGGCTCCCCACGCAGGCACAAGCCACGCTTGCGAGGACGTGGTCCACCTGACAATTGGGCAGTGTTCTGCCGGATGCTCTTCGGCATAGACAGGGCTTCCGCATACCTGCCTAGTAGGGTTGCCAACTGTCTAATGCTGCAAACCCAAAAACCCTGTCCCACCCCTTCTCCAAGGCCCTGTCCCCTGCTCACACCATCCTCCACCCTCACTCACTTTAACTGGGGAAGTGGTTAGGGGGTGGGGTGCAGGCTCTGGGAGGGAGTTTGAATGCAGAAGAGGGTCAGAGTTCAGGCTCTGAAAAGGGGTTTGGGTGCGGGCTCTAGGCTGGGGCAGGGCCATCCGTAGCTATTCTGGGGCCATACAAGAGGGGGCTGGTTTGGGGGTAGGACTCATCGGCAGCTGAGGCCGGGTTGCTGCACTTCCCACTGCCAGTGAGTGCACACTGGGCCCTCCTGCATTCCTCAGGGGAGTGTGGGCTGGGCTGGGGCTGAGCAGGGGCAGGAAGGGGCAGGGCTGGGTCAGAGTAGGGACAGTGGCCATGGGGGAGAGGTGGGGCAGGGTTGGAGCAGCACACAGATGTCCAGGGCACCGGGAAATGTGGTGCCCCAAATTTCCTGGTGTCCTACACAACTGCGTACTTTGCGTATGGGTAGGGATGGCCCTGGGCATGGGATTGGGTGCAGGAGGTGATCAGGGAGTTGGCACTTACCTTGGGTGGCTCCCGAAAGTGACTGGCACTCCCCTCTGGTAGCGGCTTCTAGGCGGGGATCTAGGGGATCTACATGCGCTGCTGCCCACAGGCACTGCCCCTGCAGCTCCCATTGGTCGCAATTCCTGGTGTAGAGTTGGTGTGTGGGATATTCTTTTCATAAAAGTCCAAGCCCGCTTTCAACCTTATTAAATTCTTGGCCTCTACCACATATGTGGCAATAAGTTCTACACTCTAATTGCACATTATGTGAAAAAGTATTTATTTTGATCAGTTTTACATTTGGTGCTTGTATAGAAACTACAATGTTCTACAATGATGAAAAATTACCATTTATTCTTAGTCTTTGTTTTCTGTCTCTCGGTCAGTTTTTGATAAATAAGAATACTTTCCTTCTGACATCAGGAGCATTTAGTTTCTTTAGTAGTCTTTTATGAGGACTTTTGAAAGGGCTTTTGAAAATCTAAATAAATTGTCAGCAACTTCTCCTTTATCCACTACTTGATTAACCTATTTGAAGAAAATAATCTTTCTCCATTTCCTTCCTGTCTTTTTTTTCTCCTCCACAACCAACTCCACTACTTATTCTTCTTCACATCCATCACCTCTGCATTTTCAGTCTCTAGCTTTCCTTTCTATGTTCTTGGAGAATAGCTCTGGGAGTTATCTGTATTAATTTTATAAATGTTATACATATATCCGTGGGCTTGGTGGTTATTGTATTGCTAGCTAAAAGTAAGAGTTAAACCAGTTTTAGGCTATAGCTACACTGCAGCTTTAGTCGACATAAGTTATTTTGTCAAGGATGTGAATTAGCCACCCCTGAGTGACATAACTTATGCCAACTTAAGTGTCAGTATGGACAGTGCTACGTCAGCAGAAGAGTTTCTCTCGCCTACATAGCTACCACCACTTGCATGGGCTGGAGTAATTAAGCTGATGGGAGAGCTCTCTATTGTTGGCTAAGAGCAAGGGTCTCCAAACTTTATGAGATGAGGGCCATATTAGATTTTTGAAGGGGCTTCACGGGCTGAAGCGACTGTGAAAAAATTCAATATATGCAAATATATGCAAAATCTCCCCCTTTGCTCTGCCAGCCACTGCCGCGCCCCCCCTTTACTCCGGCCTCTGCTGCGGGGGGCACTCACCCCTCCACACATGGAGTGCCGGCAGCAACTCATGGGGGAAGGGGGGAGCTGTGGCGGCTTCTCCACGTGCTTGCTTGGCATGCCTGCTTAGCTGGAGGGCTGGACAAATTGAAGCTGTGGGCCAGATCTGGCCCCTGGGCCGTAGTTTGGAGACCTCTGGCTTAGAGTGCTAGTTGGCTCTACTGTTGACTTAGAGAGCAAGGAGACATTGCGGCATCTGGACCGTTGCAAAGCAGCCCCAGAACCCCTCTTAAATCACATCATCTTCTGCTTCAGCTGTACCTTTTCATTCCTCTCCCTCCCCTGGCCTTCTGCGTTAGGACTTAATAATGACCCCTCTGATTTCAACAATGTCTTAGGTCTCTTGTGTACTGGTTCATATTATTTAATGCTGTACAGCATCTAGGGTTACAGTTTGAAAAAAAATGTTTTATAAAAACAAAAAAAATATTCTGTAGGGGCTTAGACAAGATAAAAATCAACAACATAGTAATTGTTGCTTTGCAGGCACTGCTACAAAGTATCTTTAAGTTTGTTCTTGTTAATATTTCTAATAGGCCGTAGGATGGGGGAGATAATACCTCATAAAGTGGGAAAGTGCTTCTGAATGACAATCGCTTGCCTGTCCTAAAGCATAACAACGATCACAGAATGGCTGCCTACAAAACTGTTTCACTAAAAGAGTTATCAACATTCCCCATAAAACTCAGGAGTTTTCTTACTCCCATAGCCTGATTTCTGTGGCTGTGGCTTTTTAAAAAATTTGTTAGTCTTTGGTTTAGATTTTAAAAAACATTAGAAAAAAAAATAAAGTGTGTATGGGGGTGGGGATGGGTGAGTAGGAAGGTCTGTGGGAGGGTGAGGGGAAGACTCCATATCTCTGGTAAAAAAAAAATAAAGCTAACTTTTTTTACATGTGCTAATTTTTTTCTTTTGTTTTTTATATAAATCCAAACTTTAAAAAGCAATCTTGTATATTTTTTGTTAATTTAGTTTTTCGTTAAAATATATATGTAAATTTACAAACTGCTCCCAGAGAGAAGACTTCAATAGTGGCCAAAGAGAGTTGGATCTGCTGAAGAAATATGGTTGGTAAACGCGGTGCTGTAACTTTCCATCTAAAAGTAAGGTGAATCACAGGGTTCCAACTCAGAGAAGTTATAGGTCTCCCACTTGAAAGAGGAGCCCAAAGAAAGACAGAGAGAACAGAAAAAGGTCTAACTTTGGCCCCTACTGAAGTCTTCTCTCTGGGAGCAGTTTGTAAATACAGTGCTAGTCTCAGATTTATTCTATTGTTGGGTTACTTTGCTAGTTTACATCCAAACTCTGCTGTCGAACACAAAATGCTGCTGGATTACAGCGAAAGATTTGTTTACAGTTCCTGCTTTCAGGTTGCAGTAAGACTATCACATTTGCATGCATCCTCTGTTGTCAGGTCACAGTGCTACTGTTAAATTTAAATATAACCCTCTCCCCAGAACTCCCTCAGGTTACAGCACATTCTATCTGACTTCAGAAATGGCATAGCATTTGTCTGTGATGGTGCTGTTATTTTTTTGACCCAATGAGAAAATTATCAAGAAAAGTCAACAATAAGCAATGAATAGAAGTGTGTAATTGTTTATTATGTGTGTCTATTGAAAGGGTTTTTTTTTAAAAAAAGGACACAATCCAGTTTTATAGTTTGCTTTTCAGAAGTTTAATGTTTAAAATTTAATTTAATGTTTAAATTTTAAAGCTTTGAACACTTGCTTTTAGTTACTGTTGTCTTGGAAAAACAGTAGAATATTTTACAGAATAAGTTACAAAGGCTGAGTTACATTTGAATCATTGGAGGAGCTGTCTGTAAGAATTATGACATGAGCATATACACAGGAAGGGCTAGGTAAGTTACAAGAACTTCCATTGCTTCACAGGAAGCTACTCATGCCGAAGTAATTGTTTCCAAAGACTTTAAATAACACCAAGCGAGAAGGAGGGATTTTGAAAGTGAGAAACACTTTCAGTCATAAAGTGACTTTAGTTTTTTTAATGATGATTTACATTAACTATATATTTATAACATTTAAAGCATAGATGGTAAGCAAATGATAATACATACGACTAAAAATATACAGAGAAAGGAAACTATTTTCCTAGAACTGAGATGGTCTTTAATATTTTGTGGATGACATTTCTCCCACTTTCCCCAGATCCTGGATACTGATAGGAAGTGAGAATGTCGTGAGGTTTTCGTCTTGGTTATGTTACAATTCCTTTCGGAAGAACATAATAGTCCTTTGGTTATAGTCAATGCATGGCTATTAGCCAGATGGGCGGGGATGGTGTCCCTCGCCTTTGTTTGCCAAGATGATTACCTGTTCTGTTCATTCCCTCTGGAGCACCTGGCATTAGCCACTGTCGGAAGACAAGATAATGGGCTAGAGCAGGGGTTCTCAAACTACGGGTTGTGTGACCCAGCAGGCTTCACAAAGTTATTACATGGGAGGGTCACGAGCTGTCAGCCTCCACCCCAAACCCTGCTTCATTCCAACATTTATAATAGTGCTAAATATATAAAAAGTATACTTCATTTATAAGGGGGGTTGTACTCAGAGGCTTGCTGTGGGAAAGTGGTCACCAGTACAAAAGTTTGAGAACCACTGGGCTAGATGGACCTTTGGTCTGACCCAGCGTAGCCGTTGTTATGTTCTTTGCTACTGCTCAGAAAAGCAGCTGCACTGTGTCTTTAAAAAAGCTGTGAGCGGAGCCCGCTGCGCAGGTCCTGTGCCCTGAGTTTCAACTTCCTGCAAAATAGTGGGAGCTGTTTACAAATGTAACTGTTGTGAGCCCAGATTCCTGTCCCCTGCAGCAGCGTGCGCTGCCCGCTCCTAACCCGCGATTCCAGAACTCCTGCAGGGCTCGCAAGGGATACAAAGGTCCGAAAAAGTATCTAACGCACATGTCATTACATAGCTGTATTGTGTCCCATATTTGTTCACGGACGTCATTAGCAAAGTAACAGAGTAACTTGAGCCTGCAAAGCAAACTGTTGTGTCCGGGGAGAGGAAAGCGGCTATTGGCTTTCAAAGGAAAATGTGAATCTTGAAAGACACAGAACCACGTTCAGCCTGAATGATACAATGGGGAAGGGGAACCCAGGGATTAAGTCAGCAAATTGGGTATTGGTTGGGAATAGGGGGTCGGCTTTGCCGTGGTGTTTTGGTTTAGGAATCAGGGGCCTGCCGTGCCCGTATCCCGGAGGCACTAGCCACGCACACGATTACATGGCGTCCAAGGGGCCATTGCAATTACCACGTCCGAAACTGTCAAGCCGGGCTGACTAGCGCGTTCCTGCAGCTGCTGGGCCCGGCGCGCGCGCGCCCGGCTCTTGGCACCCTGTCCCCTCGGGCTCGCGCCGCTCCCCCTCGGACTCAAACCAGTCCCCGTCTCCCGCGCTTCTCGCGCCCTTCGCTTCCTCCGGCTCGCGTCGCTCGTGGCCCGCCGCCGGTAGCGTACAACCAGCTCCTCGCTCCGCCCCCTCCCGCGGCTCAACTCCAGCCTTAGGCCGCGCCCCTCCGACTCCTCACGCGCGCTCCCCCCTCCCCAGCGGCGATCCGAAGCTGCTCCCCTCCCACCCACACGTCCTAGGGGCGGCGCCGTTGCCGCCGCTGTCATGGCGTCCTGGGCGCTGCTGGCGAAGGAAGAGCCTCCGCGGAGCCAGTAGCGAGCTAGGCAGGCAGGCGGGCAGCGGGCCGGCCATGGAGAGCTTGGCGCAGCCCCCGCCGCCCCCGGGCGCGCTGAAGAGGGGCGGCGGGGGCGTTGCGGGCCGAATCATCCTGGAGGGGTCGGCGGAGAAGGAGGCGGGGGGTAGCGGCGGGGATGGACCCGTGACCGCTGAGGAGGGCGGCGGGCAGTGGGGTCCTTCCCCTCCGCTTCGTCCCCCGCCTGCCGCGGGCCCCGGCAGGGACTCTCCTACCTCGCCGGCGTCTCCCCTACCGGCCAGCGAGCGCCGCCGCTCCTCTGCGGACTGCGTGGAGCCAGCAGTGACTGAGAGCCCCGAGGCCGCTCCTGCCGTGGAGAGCGGCCCCGGGGAGGCCGGCAGCAGCGGCGGCGGCGACGCCAGCCCCCCAGAGGAGGAGTCGCGGAGCTTGGACTCCCTGGAGTCCTTCTCCAACCTGCACTCCTGCTGCCCGAGCAGCTCCGAGCTCAACAGCGATGCCGAGGAGGCGGCGGTGGTCGAGGGCAAGGCCCCGAGCCCCGGAGGGGACGGGCCCACGACGGCGGCTCAGCTCTTGTCCGCCTCTAAGGAGCGGTTTCCCGGCCAGTCGGTCTATCACATCAAGTGGGTCCGCTGGAAGGAGGAGAACACGCCGATCATCACCCAGAACGAGAACGGGCCGTGCCCGCTGTTGGCCATCATGAACGTGCTGCTGTTGGCTTGGAAGGTATCGTATCCCCCCGGGCCGGGAGTAATTGACAATGTCTGTAGCAGCAGAAACGCACCTGAGGCTTCGCGCAGACCCAGTTTCAGTCTCTGTGATAGCAGAGACGCGCGCAGTCCCATACCACACGTATCTCACTTTGTGTTACGATTTGTATAGCTCTGGAGATGTACAGATGCTTCGCAAACCTAATAACTATTCCTGTAGCCTTGGAAATACACACAGCACTTTTGTAATCACAGATCTATATAGTGTGGAAACCTATACATAGCTATTTGTCAGACCTGTTACTACAGCATTAGAAAGTACACTGCTTAAAGGCAAGCCTATTATTGTTTATGTGCTTTATATAGCACTTAAAGTGTGCACACTTCTCACTCCAAGTGCTGGGAAAATACATGGGATCTTGCAAAACAGTTCTATTATTTGTATAGCACTGGCAATATAGGTGTGTTTTGTAAAGTGGCACTATTACTTTTTAAATAGTAATGATGGTGCTTCACAAAACAAAATCATAATGATATATTACCGGAAATACGTGTAGCAGTCTACTAAATAGAAATCTATTTTACAAATTCATGGTGATGGGCATGTACACAGCAATTTGCAACAAATTACCTGTTTTCAGGAGTGCTGGGCCTGTATACAGTTCTTTATAAAATACAAACCTGTTATTGCTGTTTGGCACATTGATAATGGGCATAGTGCTTTACAAAGCACATCCCTAATAATAATTTACACAGCTGTAACTGTATGAAGTATAGTGTAAAAATGGAATATTTAGTATTATATGCCAAGATTGTACAAAGGACTGGGAACCAGAAACTCGCATGTTCTAATCCTGTCTTGAATAATGATTTCCAGCGCAGCATTGAGTAAGTTATTTTAACTTCTGTTTCAATTTTCCCCATCTATAAGATGGAGATAATCCTTTTCTACAATTCATAGATGGTGTTAGGATTAATATTTATAAGAGGATTTTGAAAATGAAGTAGCTATTAATGCTAAGAAATAATTTGCATTCCATTTTAAAACCACCCAGAGTGGGTTTCCCCTCTCAAGAAGAGCCAATAATCTAATACAAACAGATTTATCTGACTGTTATCGCATGTACTGTAAGATATTGTGACAGCTCAGGGTAGTCATATCTGTATTTCCCCTCATTGGTCCAGTTAAGGGCACCCACTCTGAGGCTTCTAGCTCCTCAACCATTTCCTTTGTGCACGGAGCCCCTTCCCCTCCCCTCCCACTTTCTGACCATGGTATTTCCAGGCTGCATAGTTCTCTCCCTTCATTATGCTGTTCCCAGCACAGACAGGTTACCTCAGGATAACAACTTGCTTTCTCTTCAGAGATGGTTAACAGGTGTAATTGCTATAGTATAAGTTACCACAGGTTACATGTTCATTACAGCTTCCGCTCAGAACAAATGCCCAGACTTATGAGGCCTCAGCAGGCCCAGTCCTTTCAACCTTACCCTAAGGAGCGGAGTCCTTTGTGAACCAGGGGACCTGTCTGTTTGCTGGATCAAGAAGAAGATCCTGAGCTAGTTTAAAACAAGACAATTGATTCAAAAATCCTTTTTGTCTCTTGGTCCCTGGAGAATCCATTTTGAGCTAGTGCACACCTCTCCAGGTGGGTGGCTTCAAAGGATTGATAACAGAAGAAGTATATTAGCATTCCCCATCCTTACTAATGAAAGTACATACAAAGCCACAATAATACACAATTGCATTCTTAATACAGTGTATCCCAAAGGTCTTAACACTAATTCAATAAGGTTTAACTTAATTCAGTAAAGTTTATCTTAATTCCCCAAGGTTTGTTCAGGATATTACCAGTCTATCACAAGTATCACTCAGACAATCAGCACAAGAAGGCTTAGTTGAAGAAGTAGGGTGTGTGGATTGTGTGTTTTTTTTTTTTTTTTTTGAGGAATTTTAATGAGTGAGGGAAAGATGGAGTGGGAGGCTGTTTCAAATGTAGCAGGTGATGTGAAAAAAGTAAAGAGCCAAAAGTGGTTAAGAGATAAGGGTTGGGAACCTTCAGGATGTACAAAGTGTTTTATAAATTGACTTAAATGGGAGCAGCATTGGGCTAAATAATCATACAGCTTCACTACTAAAATGGAGATGCCTTTGTCACGTAATCTGGCAATCAGGATTATACTATATTCTACCTTTATAGTGAGAAGTGAAATTTGGTGGGTCCAGAATCCAGGGGCAAATACACTTGACCTTACAGTAAGTTCTGTCGGATCTTTAATGATCACAGATAGCAGACAAGACTTGCATTTAACTCAGGGAAGACCTCAAAGAACCCCTTGGAGATCTTCAGTATTTTCATTGAAAAGCATGAACAGCCTTCATCTCCAGGCAAAGATGGTCTTAACAAATGAAGCAAAAACCTACTTTTAAAATTAACCCAGACTGTCTCCTTCTCTAGAGTGAAGTGTTTTTTGCAGTGTTTATATGTGATGAAGGCCCAGATTAGGATGTTCTCCTACTAAATAGAGAGATTTTGTTTTAATTAGATAAAGATAAGTGTTGTTAATCCAACAATTATTGTTTGTTTTAAAGTTATGAAGAAAGATACTGCCTAAATATAGTCTAGTCATACATTTTGTTTCTCATTAGAAAGAAGGGTGCAGTCACTATGACTAGGGCTCTGTCTGTCACTAAGGTCGTGGCAGTCATGGATTCCATGACTTCTGCAGAAACCAGAGTGGCTGACCCCAGGCCCCCAAGCAGCTGACCCCAGAGCCAGCTACTTGGGCATCCCTGGAGACAGCCACACCGGCCAGCTGCTCTGGGCAGTCTTGTGGCCTGCCACACTTTTCTGCTTTTGACAAAACAGAAGGGGACACAGGAAATGGAGAGAGTAAAAGGTGGGGAAAATATAGCTTTTTTTTTTTTTCCCTGTTTTTTTTTTAGGATACAAGATGGCTAGTCAGTTATGGATAGATGCTTTGGGCTGGCAGGTTGGCCACAACAGCTGTTGCTCTGGATCCTGGCTTTACCTTCCTCATTGGGGATGTAATTTGCCCGACCTTGTCAGGTTCCTCTCCTTCTAAGGCCAGAAAGACTTAGGTTGGCTGCCTCGTCTTGTCATGCTGGTACTATGCAGTGCAGTTGGTTTTAGTAGTGAGTAGAAAAGTTGAAACAGAGAAAGAGGACAGGAGGAAGACAGTGGAGGGATAAAAAGAGGTTAGCAGTGATGGTTGCCAAAGTCTGGGTTTCACAACAAAAATTTTCCATTAGTAGCTCACCCCCCAAAGTCTCTTTAGGGGCCTCAAAAATGGGATGTTGAGTGGAAAAGCTCATCCTCTAATTATTTTGTCCACCAATTAGGCTTAATTTTTGCAGCACCAAATTGGGTCTGTTGATTTCTGGTACCATACTCCTCTTGTTTGCCAGAAGTGATCTTAACACAGTACTTGGTTGGCTTTAATAGACTGTCTTCTGCATTTGTTCTTAAATAATTTTATATAACAGGTAATTGGGACAGTTTATGAACCTTTACCTACTTTCCAGCTGTTAAACTCACAGTTGGAGTAGAACCTGTGCTGTCCCAGTTATTACATTGCATAATATGTAGGTATAATTATAGATTCTTACCCTCTACCCAAAATTGTATTTGTCTTTTGTGAACCGTGATTGTGTGCCACTATGTATTTATATGAGTGAACAGTGTAATCTCTGATAAATATAAATAAGATAAGTCTTTCCCTGAAAAATCAGAAGTCTCTCTAATTTCAGGGCCTGTCATAATATTCCTGAAGGGAGTTCTGTCCTGATTTATGTAAATCCCATCAGATTGGCTACCTGAAGTACCTGCTAGCCAGCTAAATTGGTGAAATTGATTGCACACTGAGTGAGCATGCATGCATTTCAGGGACCTCCACTTAATTTGTTGTACAGTAATATTGCCCCCCTACATTTAATTATATCTCCTGGTTAATGCCCCTCCACTTTACTTTCCCACCACCTGCTCCCAAACTATAATCAGATATATGTTGACACAGGTGAGAGTGGCAAGTTTATTGGCAGCTGATCTGCACCACTTCTGTATGTAGCTGGCTACTGATCCAGACTGAGGATAGGTATAACCACATTCTGCTCACTTTCCCTACACCATGGGTGAAAACTGGATTGTAGCAGAGAATTGTGGGGAAGGGAACAAGGGACTAAAGACTGAGAGCTAGGATAAAGAGATCGAGTGTACTGTATGTGTCAAGTAGAGCTATCATGAGATATCTAGAGTGGAAATGCAGAGCAGAGTACAGCAAAGATGTAGGGAGAAGAAAAAGTGAGGTATGTGGAGGCGGGAGGGGGAGAGAGAGATTAAAATATAGAACATAGCAGAGTGGTGGCTCTCCTTCTTTCCTCACCCACCAAACCCTTTACCTCCATAGTGTTAGTGTTTACCTTGAAAATCTGGTCATCCTATAAACATGTCATGGTCTCAAACTATAGTAAATAACATTTATAGCAACTCAGAGTAAGGGGTATGCTGTGGTTACAAGGCTAACAGAGTCTCTGTGCCTTTCTTGAGTGCATCCCCTCAGGTGACTAGTGCTTTTACCTATCCTGAGGTAAAATTCTACAACACTCCCACTCCTAAAGTAGACCCAGGGCTACAATATCATGTGTATCAACCATTCTTTCCTACGAGGTCTGACTGACTTCATACAGTTGTGGTTCTTCCTCTCAGGAGTCTGAGCAGAAGCATATGGTGATCAGACTTCTTAAAACCAATGGAGTATTTATTTTAGCAATAAGAACAAAGCATTTAGAAAAGAGGATTTTAAAACTATCAACACCCATACCTCCTGAGTCCTCCGCCCATGTTCAGGGGCCCTCTTCTGAAAGAGGCTTTCTGGGGGAGGATTGGATGGGGGTAGGGTCCAGTGGGGGTGGTTGGGGAAGTGGGTACTGGGAGGGGGCTGTCAGGCAACGAGGAGCAGGGGCTGTTGGATAGGCATGGGAGTCCCAGGGGGGCCTGTCCCGGGGGGACATTAAGGGCAGGATTCCTGGGAAGGGGCAGTCGGGACAGGGATTGGGGCAGGGGTTGGATGGTTGGGGGTTCTGATAGGGGTAGGAGGGGGCAGATAGAGAGTGGGAGCCAGGTTCTTTGAGGTGGTACAGCCTTCCCTACCTGGCCCTCCATACAGTTTCCCAATGTCATTGTGGCCCTCGGGCCAAAAAGTTTGTCCACCCCTAATATAGTGATACAGAAAACATCTAAATAGATCGAGTGTTAATAGACAGGATTCATAGAATCATAGGACTGGAATGGACCTCAAGAGGTCGTCTAGTCCGGTCCCATGCACTCGTTGTAGGATCAAGTATTATCTAGACCAGCAGCGTCCAATACCTTCGCCACTAGCAACATGTGGCTAATAGGCTTTTGAATTGTGGCTAATACATGTGGCTTTTTTATGATGTGGCTAATAAGAAAAATTCAAAACCACAAGTGCGGCTAGCATTGAATTTCTATTGGACACTACTGATCTTGACCATCCCTGACATGTGTTTGTCTAACCTCCTCTTAGTGGCCTCTCCATCATTGGAGATTTTTATCTCCCTAGGCAGTTTATTACAGTTCTTAATCACCCTGGCAGCTAGGAAGCTTTTCCTAATGTCCAGCCTAAACCTCTCGTGTTGAAATTAAAGCCTATAGTTTCTTGTCCTATTCCCAGAGGTTAAGAAAACATGTTTTTCTCCCTCCTCCTTGTAACAACCTTTTATGTACTTGAAAACTGTTATCATGTCCCCCTTAAGTCTTCTCTTTTCCAGGTTAAAAAACCCAGTTTTTTTCAATCTTCCCTCATTGATCATGTTTTCTAGACCTTTAATCATTTTTGTTGCTCTTCTCTGGACTCTCTCCAATTTGTCCACATCCTTCCTGAAATGTGGTGCCTAGAACTGGACACAGTACTCCAGTTGATGCCTAATCAGCAAGGAGTAGAATGGAAGAAATACTTCTTGTGTCTTGCTTACAACACTCCTGCTAATATATCCCAGAATTATGGGGGGTTTTTTTGTTGGTGTTTTTCTGCAGTGTTACTGACTCAGATTTAGCTTGTGGTCCACTATGACCCCCAGATCCCTTTCTGCAGTACTCCTTCCTAGGCAGTCATTTCCCATTTTGTATACGTGCAACTGATTGTTCAAAGTGGAGTACTTCACATTTCTCCTTATTGAATTTCATCCTATTTACTTTAGACTATTTCTTCAATTTGTCCAGATAATTTTGAATTAGAATCCTAGCCTCCAAAGCACTTGCAACTCCTCCCTACTCAAGCTTGGTATTGTCCACAAATTTTATAAGTGTACTCTCTATGCCATTATATAAATAATTGATTAAGATGTTGAACAGAGCAGCTCTAAATTCATCATACATTTTCTCTGACTTTTGTATATACAGATTAGTTGATTAGATTGTCTAAAGTCTTTTTAGCAATTCACATTCTACTGTTCATCACAAATCTGGAGTCTACCTTGACTTATTGAAGAACTTGGATAGTTCTTAGCCTGTTTAAATTTCAAAAAGTTTGCTTCTGTAAAAGCTGCAGTAACTGGCAGGGTTGAGCTGTACAGTGAAGCAAATATATAGGTAAATATGCTCCAGTATATTCTTCAAAGTAGGTTTTTTTCCCTAATGGTGATGACAATGCAATCTGTCACTTTAGTAGGATTTTTCAGTTCTTACTCAGTCAGAAGAAAAATCAGTCAGTATTTTTTGAGAACTCCACATCAGTACCAGCCTGAGCAGTTTTGAGTAGGGCTCCAAAAAGAAATATTGTGTACAGGTAAGTGACACTGAGAATTCTGCCTCCTGTTTAATCACACTTCTGGGGTAGTACACCTGGCAACACTTGAGTTTTGGTAACCTTCTAGAAAAGCAGTACTCATTGGGTCTACACAGATATCTCCTCATATATCAAATGTTTGTAACCAAAATTGTAAGAGAGCTGTGTGCTTGCCAACTAGCACAGCTCCTTCCACTAAAGAGAGATTACAAGTTTGAGGAAGCAGGAAAGGTGAGCAGGTAACATGAATGTGTATAAGCTATACTTTCAAAGAACTAAAATTACTGGTAAGTAACCTTTTCTTTTTCTTTGAGGTGGCACTGTAAATTTCAACTTGGAGTCTAGCTTGCAGTGTGGCCTCCAGGATGTTGTGATGAGCTGTTAAAGTTAAATAAGAACTGAAGAACTATTCTCCCAAAGCAAATGTGTCATTAGTGTGCCAGAGAGAACAGTTCTGTATAAATGAACACCAGATGGCAGCTGTGATGGCAGTGAGACAAGGGCAGTCCATTGAAGCAAGCCTTTGGAAGGCATGGAGCAAAGTGCGGCTATCCTTTCAGACTTTATGTATAATGCCCTGGCACACTGAACAACATTCTGATAAATGGCCATTCCCGAGCATTTTGAGCAGCAGATACGAGAGTCAGACTCTGCAGACAGAGAGGGGCGAAATGCACTACTTAAATCCAGGCTCATTCTCTGTATTTCTTGGGTTGGATGTGATGAACCAAAGCACCTGGGAAACTAAGCTGCACAACTGTGCAGAAACTATTTAAAATTCCTTGGCTGAAACGAATTACTTAGATAAGTAGTTTAAAGTCTAAATTACAAGACGAAACTAGTAGATGTTTGGTCAAAAATCAGAAGCTCTTCTAGCCCCAGAGCAAAAGTGTCATCTCACCCACAAGCTAGCCACAGAAAGAAAGGAATCTCAGTGCATTTGGGGACCACAGTATCCTTTGAATTCCTGGTGTTGTAAGGCAGTGCTTTTGTAGTGCTAACAGGCACTGTTTCCCTAGAAGGATCTATGTCAAAAAATCTCCTCCTTTACAAATGTGACCATTATAATTTATCTTCTCTTTTGTCTTATGGTAGTCCTGCCTGTTCATGACACCAGTTCTGAATGATGTGTGTTCATTTGTCCCATGTCCATTGTGATGGTTTTCAGGGCACCTAGCACTAAGTCACTTTATCATCCCATGTCTCCCACGTGAGGGAGTCTTAACTATTTTATTTAGGACCTATGTAATTTCCAGCCAAAATACTTAACTGCCGAGATGAGAGGCAATGTTTTAGATGTGATTGAGCTCCCCCTTTGGTGGCCCACCAAATTACAGTGAGATGATCCAGACGCTTGCCTGCACCTCAGTAGACTGCAACACTGTTTCCTCCCTTAAACTGTCTGGCATATGTCCTGGGCACCAACTGTGTATGTTATCTCTTCACAGAAATGGAGGAGTGCTGGCTCACTTGTGGCTTAAGTAGCCCTCTCCCAAACTCCACCTACAGATGTAAGCCTTCTGCATTATCCCTTCAAGGGGCTTCGTGGTAGGTGTAGCAAGTAACACACAAACACTTTGCACAGAATTCTAACACATTACTGCTTTTTATTTAATCACATGAAATACACAGATCTATATAAAAATAGTCATCCCTACATGTATTTCCCTGCCTAGGTTTCCTCACCACTCCAGAGCATTCTTTGGGCTGTGGACAGAGTTCTCTGAGGGATCAAGGAGTCTTTCCTTGCAGCTATATGACTTCTCTGTCAAAACATGGAGCCTCTCTTCCTAGGTCAACTTGCTTCCTCTGACTAGGTCAGACCACCCTCTTCCTCTCTTCTTCCTATACTTCTGTGTTGTCTTGTAAATTTTCCCCTCACCAAGCCAGCCTCTATGGCCAGCATCAATATGTTGGTGTCCTTTTGTTGTGCTTGGGGAATTTCCACTATCCATTTCCCCTCTCCTTTCAGGCAGGTCGAGGAGAGTGTCCCCTTCCAGCTCAGGCAAACCCATTATTCCAACATACTTTACCCTGAATAATGGCTGTTGAGTTTTAATGACTCAGCGATGTCCCTGGTCTGTGAACAATCTTGCCAGCCCATGGTGGCTACACGTCAACAGAGGGGCATTCATGATACAGTAATTTTCTTAACAATAACTTAGTAACCAGAACTTGTATGTTTTATTTGTAAATAAAGATTTCCCCCAAATCATCAGAGCCAGGGGCTAGTTTTAGACTATGCAGGGCGTTAAAGATATTTAGTATGAATTGTTGGGATGTGAACAAGAAGCTAGTTCAGAGACTTTAGCACAGTGTGACGGAGTCAGACCAGAAGGATATAGGAGAGTGCTGGAAGGCAGGTATATTAGTCTCAGGATGTGCAGGTCCTTGTTCCCTGGATAGCCAAACAAAGGCTACTCCAGGCCAATCAAGACACCTGGGGCCAATTAAGAACCTTCTAGAAAGGAGTAGAAACAGCTAGCCTAATTGGGACACCTGAAGCCAATCAGGGACTGGCTGAAACCAGATAAAAACCTCCCAGTTAGTCAGGTGGGCTGTGGGTGTCAGGAGCTGTGGAAGGAAGTTATGCTGTTGGTGAGACTGAGTGTAGGACAACATATCATACTGAAGGAAGGAGGCCCTGAGGTAAGGGTGAAGTGGAGTTTGAAGAAGCAGGGACTGCTGTGGGGAAGTAGCCCAGGGAATTGTATTGTGTTTTGTGCTTAAAAGGTCAGCCATCTTAGCTGATACTATTAGGGTCCCTGGGCTGGAGTCCGGAGTAGAGGGCGGGCCCGGGCTCCCCCCTTTTTCCATCTTCCATACTGGCCTGTGATGAAGGCAACTCACTAGGTGGTGACTCTTGCCAATTATACTGAGAAAGGGAGGTCACTCTGGGGCCTAGATGAGTTTCTGAGGCCCCTAAATCTGCCAGGAAGCGCAGAACCCACAAGTACAGACTTGGAGCTTTGTCACAACTGATGTAATCCCATATGCTCACATTGCTTAAGTGGATCTTTTTATATTAGCTGTAGCTTCTGCTTGAATCCCGTGGGAAGGACTAACTACATTTTTGTAGTCAAGTTTGAAGGCAGCACAGGCATCTAGCTCTTGGAAGAATTACATAACAGAAAAATAGCTATAGTTTCATGGCCTGCTGTGGATTGTGAAAGACAATATGGGCCAATATTTAAGGATTTAATCTATACAGGGAAGTTACTATAAAATAAGCAGGGTGCAAATTTAGATCTCAATAGCTATTCTACTTTGACATTTTGTGTTAATGCTCTTATTCTGGACTGAGTGCCCTTTAGCAGTTTGGGTAATCCCTTTCTAAAATGAATTAACCTAAAACTCTCAAAGGTGCTCTTAGTGAAAAATAAGTATGTCCATGTGGGGAGTTAGTGTGGACTATGTATTCAGCAATAGCTATTCTGCATTTTCTTTTTCCCTGTGTAGACAAATCCTTGCAACAGAACTCAAGAGCTGCACACCATTTTAGCAAAAAGCTTGTACGCACACTTGCCACTTGAAAGTCATTAGTTTGTAGAGTGTGTTAATGAAGCCCTATGCAAACGGATTTGGTTTGTAATTAGGCTGAGATGTTGTACAAGTCTAATAATTCTAAATAGTTCAGTTTTAAAAGGTTTCAAAAATTTACTTGTCTAGGCAAACGCTGCCACCAACTTTTTGAGAATCAAGTATTAAGGCTTTTCAGCCCTTCTGATTTTGAAACCTTTCTGAAATTATAAGTGTCACTTGATGCTGTTCTGTCTTCCAGAGTTTTCAGAGAGCTCTGCTGTGGTGTATACTGTTTATAGTTTTGCCAAGATGCAGCAGAGTAAAAATTTGTCTTGTTAGTTTCCATTTCTGCTTTTTTGAATCCCACTGGAAACTATGAAACTGACTATTGAATTTCATTTTCATGAGATGCAGAAGTAGTCACTGGAACTGTTTTCCAAGGAGAGTGACTCAAGTGAGGTTTGGGTTCTGCATTCAGAAGTACTTGGTAAAGAAGTAAACAGAAAAGACTCTCTTCTCTTCTAGCAGCCCCAGAGGCTTGGGAGACTGGAATGAGAGATTCACATTTACCTACTAGTTAGAGGCTGATACAAAAGATGGTGCTTCAAGCAAGATTCAGGGATTTCAGCACTAATTCTTCCTTTGTGTGTATTTTTGAGGGGAGGTTTCACTTAGGTACTTCCACAGGAATTTGGCCCAGTGTTTAATTCCTTTTGCTATGAGCTATTTTTTTTTTTAATTCCTATATCTGTATTTGAATGATGGAGGGGAGAGAGGAAAAGCTTGATGGTATAATTTAGAAAAATGAAATACAATAAGGAATAAATGTAAGAGAGGCAGTAGAGAGAAAACATTCTAGGGAAAGATCAAGAGTTGGAGAGGAAGAGGAAGGAAAGAGAAAAGAGCTAGTGAAGCAAGGAAGGCAAAGATGGTAGAAAAGAAAAAGATGTACCAAGTTAATTTTTTAAAAAAAATTGTATGTAGTGGAGAAGTTGATCATGTTACATTAAATACAGTACACACAGTATGCAACTGTCTTATCCCTTTAAGTTGTGTGACCATACGCTCATGTTGTGGCAGAGAGATCTTTCACCCTTGTGTGTACTTAGTTCATATACTAGAAAGTATTTTCTATTTTTTTAAATATTACAGTATGGTATCCCTTAGAGGTATCGTATAGAATCTGGGTCCCCTTGTACTAGGCGCTGCACAAACACAGAGATAGGTATGGTCTCTGCCCAGAAGAGCTTGTAAAATCACTTTTTGATTTTTCATGTAACACAAACTTCCTCAAATATACTCAGTTTTTGAAACAAAATCCTTTTTTTCCCCCCACAGGTCAAGCTGCCACCAATGATGGAAATCATAACTGCTGAACAGCTGATGGAATATTTAGGTTAGTAGTGATCCAGAATAGATTTAGAATTGTATTTAAGAAAGTAGTTAATCACTTGGTAGTATTACATGAGAAGATTTTTCCATATAACTCTTTTTCCAGCAGGTTTTGATTGAAATTAGGTTACACAAAATATAATCTGGTATCCTAGACTACCTTTGGTTATCATTTGTGCTTTTCACTGATGTTGCTAAGGGAAGTTCTGTGCTCTACCTTTGTGGTTACATGTGAAATGTTGCTGTGGCTGCTAGCTTATGGCCTGGATCATGCAGGTTGCTTGGCCTCAGGTAGACTATTTCCGTTCCTTGCTTTGTTCATATTATAACTCCTGAAAAGTACTAACACAACTGTTTCTTTTAATTATCTACAGTGACTTTATTTTTCTCCTTCTTGTACTTATGTAATTACAGGAACAGTAGAAAATAAATGTAATTGGCATGGTAGATGGGGTCTCTTATTGGCAGGCACCACTTCATTATCAGGTTCAGTCTCTAACCCATCTGCAACTTTGCAGAGGATAAGTCTAACTCTGATAGTCCAGAACATTCAGACATTCAAGTTTGTCACCGCACATCTTAAGCTCTAAACACTATAGGGCCTTCCCTCCTAGCCTAACCTTTGGATTGATGTCTCAGTATTTTGTATAAAATTTACATGAAAAGAACGATTTTCTGTATAACATTCCCTCCCTAGGGAATAGTTTATCGTGGGTTAAAATAACAAGGAAAAACATAAAGATTAGGCGCTATACCAGTGGTTCTCAAACTTTTGTACATATAGAGATTTGCTATGTGACTCTTTTCACATAGCAAATCTCTGAGTGCGACCCTCCCCCTCCTTATAAATTAAAAACACTTTTTAATATATTTAACACCGTTATAAATGCTGGATGCAAAGTGGGATTTGGGGTGGAGCAGACAGCTTGCAGTCTCCCATATAATAACCTCACGATCCTCTGAGGGGTCCTGACTCCCAGTTTGAGAACCCCTGTGCTATACAATGAATGAACCTGTGACTATTGTAGGAAGCACTTGTGTAGATAGATGGACTGTTTAGATTTACTTTTTATGAGCCTGTATTATGAAAATGTGATTGCTTCCATAGCTGAGGGGTATGGTGGTGGGTTTTTTTCTTAAAGTGGGAATTCGACCACTTTATGTATAAGGAATATAACCTATCCTTTCCACAATTATTATTGTACTTGATCTTTTGATGCAGGATGAATTTACAAATACGTTTGGTTAATTAGTTTGAAATAACATCAGTTTTAAAGTTTTTTTTTTTTTAAATGAGTCCTTTGAGAAAGGTAGCATCCAGTGTCTGAACACTTTTTACTATGAATTATTTTAATAATGGAATAGTAGACTTTTTTCAAGCTATCCATATAGTTAAAATTCACTGAAATCTCATGCATTGGCTCCGTTTGAAGGCATTCATTTTATGATTAGTCGTAACTTTCTGCTTTTACTGAGGCTGATATGTATAATTTTGGAATTCCCCAGAGAACTATTCTCTTAGGAAACGGCCACCACCTCTTGTTGTTCCCAATAGGAAAGAAGTTAAGTCACGCTGAGGAGATCGTGGACCCTCATGGCCTAGGCGACACCATCTTCTTTGAGAGCAGCTTTGCTTCACTCTTACTGGGAACAAAGAGAGGTAATGGCTGTTTTTGTAAGAGATCATTTTAACTGAGGGCTACTGTCATCTCTGTCCCAGAAAGAGCCATAGGAGATGGAAAGAAAGAGTGGAAAACATTACATGGTCTATATGGATATATATATATAGATATATATAATTTGCAATTTGGGGCTGCTCATCAGTTAGACACTAAGCATTACATTTTTCTTAATTGCCATAATTCAAAAATTCTTGTTTGTTTTTTTCCCAGTAGCTTTTCTTTTAATCTACTGTTTGAAGGGTGTTCTAAGCATATGGATTGAGGTTATTTATGAAATTTAGTAACCAGCACTTATTACGTATAGCAAACAGTGAATAATAATGGAGATTTAAAACACTTCTACCCTTACTAACACTATAAGGAAACTCTTAAGCAGCCCTATTAGTAAACTGGCTATGGAGAATATTCTGTGACAGTGGTTCTCAAACTTTTGTACTGGTGACTCCTTTCATATAGCAAGTCTGTGTGTGACACCCCCTCTCCCCCATTCCTTACACATTAAAAACACTTTTAAATGTATTTAATATCATTATAAATGCTGGAGGCAAAGAGAGGTTTGGCATGGAGGCTAACAGCTTGTGACCCTTCCCTCCATGTAGTAACCTTGTGACCCCCTGAGGGGTCCCGACCCCCAGTTTGAAAACCCTGTTCTATAACATTTTCATAAGAATGAATTACAACCCTGGACTGATTGATTCTTCTTTGAATGATTGTCTACATGGGTTTTGCTTTTGGTGTGCATGTGCTTCATGCATGTGAGGTGGTTTCTTTTGGCCAGTAGAGTGTGAGGCTATGCCTGCATCCTAGGTGTCCTTTTACCCTCCTCCCCACCTGATGGCATAAAAGTTGGAAAAGGTCCAGCTGTCCCTGAGTTCGTTCTTATTGTCTGTGGCTGCAATACAGAACCTCTGTGGTTGTGTCCCTTACTCTGGAGACTGTTGTAGTGAGTGTTAGTAGAATCATAGTTTATATAGTTAATGTTTTTGTAAACAGATTATCTTTCTCTTAGATAAACTTATTAGGTTAGACACCTTCCTTTCCCTCCCGAGGGTATTAGCAGTGATAGAATTTAAAATCTGCTATTTCAAGATCAGGATGGTGATTGACCTCTATAATTTCCTCATTAGATTTTCAGGACTGATTTGCAGCTCTTGACTTGCAAGATGCCTATTCTATATATCAATCCATCCAACCTATAGGAAATGTGTCAGATTCTTGGTGGGAACATCTTGCTACCAGTCCTACCCTTGATCTTTCCACAGCACTGAATGTATTCACTGTCATGGCAGATTGTCTAAGGAGATAAAGAATCCATAAACTTGACTACTAGAGGATTTGAGGAAGATCACCACAAACAGTGATTTTCCTCACTTAGACCCACATCAAAAGACAAAAAACTGTATTGACCTAGTGTAGATTTCTTAGGAACACTGATAGTGACTGTTTACCTTACACAAGAGATTCTAAACAGTGATAGGTTTTATCAATCCACTTCAAGATCAACTAAGGACAGTAGTAAGAATGTGTGTCAGGCTACTAGGACCCATGGCCTCATGCTCTTATGTCAGAGATTATGCCAGGTCTTCGCCTACATTACATTGCAGGATGGTTGAAGTTGAAATCATTGTATCTATCCAGAAGGCACTGTATGGACATGATGGTCCAGTCACTCAAGAAGCCCTCTCTTCATCAGGTGTACAATAGAGTTCCTTTCTATAGACTTCTGCCTCCCAAGACAGTCTGACAGATCACTCAAAATGCTTTTCTATACTTAAATATCTAGAGCTAAGAACTGTCCAACTGACATGAAAAAAGCATTACTGGATCCACAGTACATGTTCTGACACACTACACTGCAATTATGCATTATGTCAGCAGGCTAGGGGGAGCAAGGTCATTCCTTGCTCTATCAGATAGCCATGTGGCCATGGAACTGGTGCATTCTGAACCAAACCACACTGATTGCCTTGCACCTTCCTTGTCTTATTGTTTGCACAGAAAACCTGATGAGCTGTTCTCAGATTACCGTGAGTGATCTGTCAGAGACTTAGTCCCACATAACATCTTTCACAAGTGGAGATTTCCAGAAATATATGTGTTTGTCAGACTTCTGTAGTTCTGGTCTGTGACAATCTGTTTAAGAGGATGTTGGAGTCCATCCGCTTGACAGATGTTGGTGGTTTTTTTTGTTTTTTTTTTTTAAATTGCCTGGCTACTAAGACCAATGCATACCTTTCCACCAATGCCCATGATGCCGAGGGTACTGAGGAAACTCCAGTATGGACTGAGCAGTTCTAGTATTCAGAACTGATAAGCCTTTCAACACAGCCACCATCATCTAACCAGCCTTGGCTGCATAATCTTTGAGAAGAACAGTTAGATGATACAGCTGGACCCAATTAATTGAAAACCTCAGAAAACAGCAAATCTTGGTCCCCATAAAAATTCATAAAACACTAAAAGAACATTACAAACAAATTACAAACAATATTTTGTCAAACTCTAGGAATAAATGACTGTATTAGCAAAAAAAAAAAAAAAAAAAAAAAGTCAGCAAATAGAGTAGCAAATATGCTGAACTGAAATGTTTACCTATCATTTGGGTTTCACTTCTGATAAGATTGTGTATTAACTTTTTCTCTAACCATTATTAAATTTCTGATGAAGTGAGCCCTCATAAATACATAGATCCTATCGTCAGCAGGGGTCATAGAACTTCCTCCAAATAATTCCTAGATCATATCTTTTACAAAAACATCCAATCTTGACTTAAAAATGTCAGTGGTGGAGAATCTTGACCCTTGGGAAGTTGTTCGAGTGGTAAGTTTCTTAAAGATGGTTAATTAAGATGCCACCATTTTGTCAGAGCTTCAGGCAGATAGATGTACTCTTTAAAAGTTGTCTAAAGTTTTGAGTTGTGGAATAAACTATAACTTGAAAACTTTTTCCTTTTAAGGAGATTATATTCTTGATGCAAAACCAAAAGAGATTTCTGAAATTCAACGTCTAAATTACGAGCAGGTAAGAAACAGAGTTTCTAAAAAAAGCAATTGTTTGTTTTTAGTAATGAATTAAAGCATTTTTTCCCCCACTAAATTACTTTTGTTGAGAATTTGCAAAATCTACCAATGTATGGAAAATAGAGCCTTTGTTCTTAATTATTCAGTATCAAATTTAGTTTTATAGCATCTGTCCTAAAGTACAGTAGAGAAGATTACATATTGCTATACAAATCATTTTCTTGAAGAGAGACAACAGTTTTTTCTTGTTTATAGTAACAGATTGGCCTTAGGTTTAGTGTTCAATCTGACTTCTAAGTCTTTCCCTCTCTGCTAGAAAAGAAAGTAATATGTCTTTACATGCTGTTATATCAGCTATGGCAAAATGAGTTCCTTTATTTGCAGCAAATATAATGACAGACTCATTGTACTTATTTTAAAGTAGTTCATATTTTCAGTTCAGATATCCCTGCAGTACTGGTGGTAGGTACTTATTCTGAAATCAGTGATAATCTGAAAAGCATGGTTTTCAGCTAGCTGAACCTATCCAGCTAGTAACAGAAAAATTTAATCATTTCAAATTTATCGGTAGATGCTGTTGTAACCAGAGAATTCCTAAGACTTTCTGTACTACTTTTATGATCTGAAGTGTTTTATAGCTAAAACACTTTGTGTTTCTTTTAACTTCAGTTGAAGATATAGTGGTTGATCTAGTAACAGTAATATAATTATTCCATTTTTAAATATAACTGAGGTAAAGGTATGTCTCCCACATATGTATTTTTAGTAACAAACCTGTTATGGGTACTGCTGGTATAGAGTGACTGCTGCATTTAATCTCAGAGGTGAGTGATCCTATGTATGTGTTTGGAAAGAGCTTTGGGAGCTTTTTGGGATGAGTCACTATAAAACATTACTTTTTTGAAAACCACCCTGGTGAGGCAATTGGGGTGTGTGCAAATAGTAATTTTCTTACTAAAACCAAAAATTGCTATATGTACCTAAATTAAAAGGACAAGATCTGCATGAACTTTTTGAAAATGTATTCTTTGATATAGCACCAATAATGCATTCTGAATTTTTTTAAAGTCCTTTTTAAAATATGCAACTTTTTCTGAATTCTGTTGATGTTTGAGAAGTGACAGATAACAATACCACCCCGATGCTTAGCTCATTCCTCACTTTTGTTTCAGAGCACACTTCTGTCTGATGTCTCTTCATTTTCACCTTGAGATTTGATGATGCTTGTGATACTGGTAAACATCCTCTTGTAGGATCTGGAGAAAGATGTGTACTATCATTAAAGCAGTTAATCTGACCACAAAGTAAATTAAATGGGAGAGGAGTGGAAATAAATTTTTTTTTATGTTTTGTTGTAATCCTATAGGTTACTTGTTATAAATGTATACCTAACTTTATCTGTTTTCATCTGGCAATGGGTTTTCGTGTTTAGGAACACGAGTTCACAATTTCAACCTGGTATCTAAAGTCAAGGTGGATGTTCCTTAGTTCATCCATCATCCCCATAATAAGCTGAGCATTACACAGATATAACTGAAGTCGCAATTTGGAGACAAAGAGCTCTCACAAGCTAAGACATGATTTGACATGTAGGGACTTTATTCCTGTATTGACATGTAGTCAGAAAAAATGCATGGCAGTGCACTAGAGCAGGGGTTCCCAAACTTGTTCCGTGACATGCCCAGGGTAAGCCCTTGGCTGGCCGCAAGATATTTTGTTTACTTGAGTGGCTGTAGGTTCGGCCGCTCACAGCTCCCACTGGCCACAGTTCGCCATTCCCGGCTAATGGGAACTGTAGGAAGCAGCGCGGGCCAGGCTACCTCCCACTGGCCAGGAATGGTGAACTGCCCTAGAGATTGCACTTTTACAAATCAGGCAAGCTACATAGATTAGACCAGTGAGGGACTTCAGTTTCTAGTGCTGTTAATGCACCATCATTCACAAACAAATTTCACTTCAGATCTTGAAAATAAATCCTTTAGATTAAAAGTATTTGGGAAAATAAATTAATAAATCTAAAACTAAGGAAACTGATCATTATTTCTGACTTGGTGCATTAGTGCACCAAGAAGAGGTGCACTAATGTGCCATGCAGACTTTGCTACAGATCACAAAAATGATGAGCCTTTGTTTTGCTACAGTTGTTGGTATTTGATTGTTAAAGTGCTGCTTTTCAAGGAACTGAGACTTTAAAATCTTAGAAGATATTAAACACTTGTATTGCCTTAAGCGATCAGGACAAAACATTCTGATCATACAGAAATATTTCCTATTACAGACTTTGATAAATTTACAAGATGCATCTTTCAGTCAGTGTGAGGTATAAAAGATGAAGGGGATCTGTGCTGTTACATTCCAGAAAAAAGAACGTGATATTCAAAATAACAAACAGTATATAGAGAAGATAGGTTGGGTACTTCTGTTCAGTTTTTCTCCTAATACTAGGAAAAGTGGATCTTTAATGAACCAATTAGTAACACATTTCAAACTACTAAGGAAACAGTTTTTCATAACTGTTAGCCTGTGGAACTGATTCCCACAAGATACCGATGAGACCAAGTGCTTTGGAGAGTTCAGAAAAAGGTTGACGTTCCTGATATATTGAAAATGAAAACAACTAGAATTACAGTGGAAGAAACTTTCCATATGAGTAGGCTATTCCATAACTGTTTACTGCAGTATTTCTTGCATGTTCCTCTGAAGCAGCTGGTATTGGCCACTGTTGGAGATAGGATACAAGATTAGGTTGACTAATGATCTGGTAAGGTAGTTTTTATGTCTATCCTACCCGTCCCAGAGCCTCCTGGCTGCTGCAAAGGAGAGGAGCTTTTGTTACTGTGCTCCTCTCCTCAGCTTCCTGACTACAGTGGGGTGTCGGTCAGGTCTCCACTGTTTGACTTCACATCTAGAGCCTCTTGGCTGCTGGGTAGGGTGGTGTGAAAGTGTCCTCCTTTATTTACCTCTAATCTCCACTTTTTGAGTCTGTCTCCTCTGTGAAGTGTCTGCTTCCACTGCTATGCTTTATTTCTTTTGCTACAGCAACAGTGTAAACTTGACATGATTCTGGAGTTTCTTTGCTTCCCACAGTTTTGAATAGAAGCAGTGAAAAAGATTGCACCCCCCCCCCCCAAAAAAAAAATCAACAAACTTTTTCATCCAAATATTAAGGTTGCCTAACACTTCACAACTACAGTTGTCCAAAGCAGAACTTGGTCTTGGCTTCAAAAAAAAAATGTAAATTGTATGTGAAAGAGAAATCATATGTTGTTGGAAAAATTTTGTTTAAGGTTTTCGAATCAAGCAATGAGTTAGATATAAACAACCTTAATTTGAGTACTACCTTGATTCTACTACAGTGTGTGTGTGTGCGCGCAATAGAAGGAAACAGACACCGGGATGGATTTCCAAGTGGCAGGATGGGACTTTAACTGTTCACTTTCATGATAGATACAAAATACCCCCACACCACCCAACCTATGTATTTATTTGGGTTCTTTTTAGTGCTTTCAAGCCAAATAACTAATGTTCAGCACGGGGCTCCTTTCATACTTACTCCTAGTTTTCAGCCTCTGAATCCTCTTGCCTTCTCTCCCTGAGGGTGAGTAAATATACACATGGAACATCTCAATCTACAAAGCCTTCTAAGGTCTCCCAATATTCCTTCAGTTTAACAGGATCCACCAGTTACCTCCCGGGTCTTTTTTTCATGTTTACCTATAGAAGTTGGCCAGTTTGAAATTCATGTCAATGCTGAACACAGCTTGTGATGAAATTACTCCACTTATAACTGTAAAGCTGTTAAATTCCTGTTCTTTCTCCTTATTAATGTAAAACTAGAACTTCAGGCTACGGCAAGAAAGGCAAAAACTCCACCAGTTTGCCCTAATTTCTCTCCCTCTCTCAATTTTTCTTGCCCCCCAAAACCCCTGTTCCATACCTCTCCCACCCACACCCAGAAACTGTCCAGTTTCATTGCTAGGCTCCTTCCCAGAAATTACTTCCCTCTCTCTTAACTCTTCCATTACCCCGACTCCCTCAAGCCTTTGCACTGCTTCTGAGAGGTGTGGGAAATAAATTTCTGTATTGTAGTTTAAATGAATTATTACTCAAATTAATCTATTAATATGCCTAGTAAGGAATCTGTTTTTCAAAAAACATTTCCTGAATATTGGTTGGTTGTCTGTATTGTTACAGACATACTTGTTGACAGGTATTTTGAAATAAATTACCAGAATAATTTGAAACTGGTATGTGCTTTTGTTGTTTTGACAAAATATGCCAAATTTTGCAGAATGTTTAAGTTTTTGGTGCCGAATTCCCCCAGGAGCAATATATTTAATTGATAGCCTGCGTAAAGCCCTAGATTGAACATCCATAAAAGCAATATGGAGCCTTAGGCTCAGTTCCTAGCTTCATGAAGTTAGTTTTCATACAATTTAAGTCATGAATAGTGAGTGAGTCAGTCTCCACAGATTCCAAAGCCAATAGTTCTACATGAGTTGAGTTTTTAATGTTCTTATTGAAATCGATTAGACACTTAGTTTAAATTTATGTAGGTGAAAACTTTATTCGTTTAGATGAAGAAGAAATTTGCTTTCAAATAATACATTTTACATGATGTTTTAATAGAGGGTACCCAGTTTAACAGAAATAATTAGCAGAAATGAAAAATTCATGAGATCATTATACTTAAATCAGATTCTCAGAATTGTCATTGACATTCATCAGTTTAGTATAAAATACTTATCTATCCTCAAAGCAGTACTAATTATATGGAAAAATGGAATAGGCCATTAGTTGCTTAAGCTCTCAAGTCACTAAATGCCAGAGTTGGATTAAGATGAAACTTTGTTTTCTTGTGTGCATGCATTACCATACTGTTTCTTAAACATGATAGAATAATTTACAGCACTTTGTACAATCTTACCCACGATTATCAACTTGTTCAATTTTCTTTTACACACAAAATAATTTTGTTGTCCATAATGATTCCACATACAAAAATTCTAAATCAAGTATAATATCATGCTGATGTGTGTTCTAATAACCTTTTCTTTTCAATCAGCAGCACAGCCGTGCTTATATTCAATTCAGTGATAAAGGATTTAATTATGAAGCTAACTTTGTGACAAACTTTCTGGCCTATATATGTCAGCAAACTTGCATTACTCTAGTGCATGTTTTAATCTGTAATTTACATTTTGTAATTTATGGTTTCATAAAAAATATTTTATGGACTCATTTAGTAGCACCATCTGCATACTACATCATAGGTTGTAGAAAAAATATGATACAAATGGAGCATACACTTTTATTATTAAAGTAGATAGGGAATTGCCATTTTAAAAAGCCCTTTTCAACTGTTATAAACATTTGCAAATGTTTACATTTTTGGGATGAAACTTTCTAGGTTTGATGAAACTTTCCTCAAGAGGTCTGAGTAAAAATAGTTCAGTTGATTTTTAAGTAGGAAGAAAGAACGTGTGGTGGGTAGGGAGGAAATGACTCTTGGCAAAAAAAATAAAATAAAAAATAAAGCCTTTTTGAATGATAGTTCCCTAGTATCTTAGAGGTTGGAGGTAGAAACTCAAAAATTGGCACAAACATGTCCTTAGGAAGTTCAGTGAAAATACTTTTGAATTGACTGAGTTATGAGGAGAGAAGTTAGATTGTGTGCGTGTATACTGATTTTTTTAAATTCCCTTTTTACTATATCTTGAGAGATTCAAGCCCTGTTTTATCTGTTTGAGTCATTAACTTGCTTAAAAATTAACTACTAAACTTAGAAATCTACTAGTTGTTTGGGAATTCACTGCCATTTAGTAGATTGCTTTTCATTTTTTCAGGTCATTTTGTGGCATACCCATTTCACTGTCCTATAACTTAATTGGCTCACTAATCATTGTCTGCCACTTATTTCTCCTTGATGCTCAACACATAGTTCATTTGTCATTTTCTCCATTCTCTTTCCTCTTCTTACTATCTGCCTTTCCCTTCATTTCTCTCCCACTGCTTTCATTAACTCCATGTTCTCTTACTCTTGACTCCATTTCCTTTTCTGTTTGTACTCCCTAACCTCCAATGCTATCTAGTTCTTATGCTCCATTCCCATCTTTTTTGCCTCCAGCCACTTTAACAGAAGTGGGACTGGTCTTCTGATACCTTCTCTCTCCCATCTCTAGCCTGAATCCCTGTTTAATCAATTTCCCATCCATTTCAGTCCTTTGAAATTGCTCTTAAAGTTTTTAGTGGCTTCCTTGAGCCCACTGCAACTTTTGACACTGCAATAATACTCGCCTCAAAATCCTGGTCTCACTTGATAGAAAATACTACTTTTTTTTTTTCCTCCTCTTGCTTCTCAGATCATACCTTCATCTGTTTTGATGGATGATCCTGCAAAACTGTGTGGATGTCTCACAAGGCATTGATCTTGGGTGCTTCCTCTTATTACTTTATATTAGGGCTCTCAATCACAGTTCACTCATGCAATTAACTCAAAAAAAATGTATCACGTTTAATTGCACTTATAACAATAGAATACCAACTGAAATTTATTACATATTTTTGGATGTTTTTCCACATTTTCAGTATTGATTTCCATTACAAGAATACAACGTGTACAGTGCTCACTTTATATTATTTTTGATTACAAATATATGCACTGTAAAAAATGATTTTTTTTTCCAATTCCCCTCATAAAAGGACTGAAGCGCAATCTCTTTATAATGAAAGTGTAACTTACAAATACTGATTTTTTTTTTTTGTTTGTTTGGTTACATAACTGTACTCCAAAACAAAACTGTGTAAAATGTTACAGCCTACAAGTCCATTTAGTCTTACTTCTTATTCTGTCGACCGCTAAGACAAACAAGTTTGTTTACGTTGATGGGAGATACTGCTGCCTGCTTATTTACAATGTCACCTGAAAGTGAGAACAGGCGTTTGTGTGGCACACTTCTAGCTGGCGTAGTAAGGTATTTATGTGCCAGATATGCTAA
Organism: Dermatemys mawii; assembly: GCA_007922305.1. Lineage (NCBI taxonomy): Eukaryota > Metazoa > Chordata > Testudines > Dermatemydidae > Dermatemys > Dermatemys mawii. The sequence continues at coordinate 23,821,446 of ML677366.1, forward strand.
ACATTCGTATCCCCCTTAATGCTTTGGCCACCTTTCCAGAGGACATGCTTCCATGCTGTTGATGCTTATTAAAACATTAATGCATCAATTACATTTGTGACTGTATTACTTCGGGAGTGGGGGGAGAATTGTATGTCTGCTGCTCTGTTTTGACCACATTCTGTATATATTTCATGTTACAGCAGTCTCAGATGGTGACCCAGCATATGTTTCTTTTAACAACACTTTCACTGCAAATTTGACAAAATGTAAAGAAGGTACTGATATGAGATTTCTAAAAATAGCTACAGCACTTGACCCAAGGTTTAAGAATCTGAAGTGCAGTCCAAAATCTGAGTGGGACAAGGTGTGGAGGATGCTTTTAGAAGTTTTTAAAAAGCAACAGTATGATGCAGAAACTATAGAACTCAAACCAGCAAAAAAAAAAATCAACCTTCTGCTAGTGACATCTGACTCAGCTGATGAAAATGAACACGGGTCAGTCTGCATGGCTTTAGAGCGTTATAAAACAGAACCCATCATCAGCATAGAAGCTTGTCCTCTGGCATGGTGGTTGAAGCATGAAGGGACGTGCCAGCTGTGCTAAAGATTCATAAATATCTTGCAATGACAGCTACAATAGTGCCATGCGAAAACCTGTTCTCACTTTCAGGTGACATTGTAAACAAGAAGCAGGCAGCATTATCTCCTGCAAATTGTAACCAACCTTGTTTGTCTGAATGACTGGCTGACCAAGAAGTAGGACTGAGTGGACTTGTAGGCTGTAAAGCTTTTCATTTTATTTTTGAATGCAGGCTTTTTTTATATAATTCTATATTTGTAAGTTCAACTTTCATGATAAAGAGTTGCACTGTAGTACTTATATGAGGTGAATTGAAAAATACAGTTTTTTACAGTGCAAATATTTGTAATAAAAATGAATATGAAGTGAGCACGGTACACTTTGTATTCTGTGTTGTAACTGAAATTAATATATTTGAAAATGTAGGAAAAAAACCAAAAAATATTTAATGAATGTTATTCTGTTTAACAATGCGATTAATTGCAATTTTTAAATTGTTTGACAGCCCTATTTTATATCCTTTCCCTAGGAGATATTTACTTATTTAGCATCAGCTATTATCTTTCCTTATGAGCATTCATTAAAGCTCAGCGAAAAATCTTAGTGAAAAATCTGTCGTGGGCATTATAACAAACTTATGCCTCAAATGCTATTCCAGACTCTTCCGTGTATTGCTACTTTCCCTTCCTTCAGATCAATAAATTGAAGTTAGGGCTGGACTGATCTTATTTAAAATAAAAAAAATGTTTACTTTAAGTCTTCAGGTCAGGAGCTGTCTTTGTTATATTGCTTGTATAGTGCCTTTCATATAGGACTGGGACCTCTGACGTACTATCTCAATATAGATAAAAATGGGTTTAATTAACTTAAATTGTGCTGTTTAGTACATGTAGATTATTTGTTACATAAAATTATAAATGTATTTATATTTTCTTGTACTTGAAGATGCATCTTAAATTGTGATACTTGTGTAACTAATAAGAAAATGTATCTAATCCATTGTTTACCTAATGTGCCCTTTTGCAAGTCATATAAAACACTGAATTGGATGAATGATTACTTTACAACAGTAGCTACCAAGTGTAGAAAATTCTCTAGTGCTGTCCATTTGGTTCATCTATATTTTTCTTTTTGTTGTCAGAATATGAGTGATGCAATGGCTATCCTACATAAGCTACAGACAGGTCTGGATGTGAACGTGAAGTTCACTGGTGTACGAGTTTTTGAATACACACCTGAATGCATAGTATTTGACCTTCTTGATATCCCTTTGTACCATGGATGGTTAGTGGATCCTCAGGTAAGCAAAATGGCTTAGATAATGAGTTATCTATTTCCTGTCTGAACTGTTTTACATTTTACTGGGGGAGTGTTTGAAGAGCTTCAAAGATGTCTATGGTACATCAGATTTTTCAGTTTCTTGTTTAATTTTAACCTAAGGCTCAGAGTCTGTCTTGCTGTGTAGACAGGAGTCACAGTGAACTGATCATGTTTTCTTTTGAGTCTGCACCCAGAAAGATTAAAACTTCACCTTGGAGAGTGGTGTAAACCATACTTTTCATTTTAAGGGATTATAACTTTGCAATGATTGAATGTTAGAAAGTTCCAGATTTTAGATAAGTCTATTTTATGTTGTGCATCAATGCAAAATAGCACTGCTGATGTAGGGAAGTATTGAGTTTTATTTTGTCCTTTCCAGGAGTGGTATTCATTTCTTACCTTGATTGCTCATATAAGAGTTTTGACACTAAGAAGTTCATGAATGTGATGTGACTTCCCTCCCTGAAATTCCTACCTGCTTTTTAGCAGCTTCTGTTTCAAGAACAGAGAGCATTAAAACCAAGTAGAAAAAATGAATTTTTTATCTTAAGAATAAGTGATATAATTTTGTTTAAGATGGTCTGGCTGCAGCACCATCCAATTAAGAAAGGAAGGTGATATTGTTTGTCTGGGGAGTTATACAGCTAGAGCAGCCTGTCTATATGATTGATGTGTTCCTAATGATTTGTGACTGTCTTGTAATTATCTAGGCTTTTTTATTTCACCTGGCCATTTTCTTGGCCAGAAAATGTTTCCATCTCATTTTAGCACTATAGATGGAAACCTATCTCTCTTTGAGTGCACCCTACATCTATAGTCCAGACCTTTGTGAACTCTATGGGTGACGATGTTGGAGAACAAGAGAAACAATTGTTGTAGAATGTTGTAGTTTTGGCCAGGGAGAAGCACATATTGGTGTTTCAAAACTTTTCTGGTTTCCTATTTGCTTTCAGGTGCAAATCAAGCCTTTCTTACCGATATTAATATTATTTATTATTAGATTAGGCTTTTGTGGCACCAGCTATGACTGAAATTCCACTGATTTAGAAACACATGAAGAAGTGATCCCTGGTCTGAAGAACTTTAGATTTTTAGTTGGTATTTACCAAGTTTTATCTCGGCTACTTGAGCATCTGACTCTGATCTTCCAATATGGTTTAAATCAGCTGATGTGCTCATGCTATAGTTTCAATATCTGAGTATCTTGAGATTTGGTCAGGAGGATGTCTTAATGGAGGAACATTAATTCTGGAAATCATTTCCCGTGCTGATCTATCAGATCTAGAATTCATTAGCTTTTTACATTACTACTTTAAGATAAAAAGCTAACTGTTCCCTCAGATATTTCTCTAAGGGAATGAGAATGGAAAATATTTATGTAACAGTTAATATCTACATTTTCAATTCAGTTGGCGTTAGTTAACTTTGATTTTTGTATAGATCAAGATTTATATGAGCACCCAGAGACAACTGTGGCAGACATATAATTTCTTAAATTGTGAAAACTTTGTAATAGGAATGCATTATTTTTGTATGCTAAATATGTGAGCAAAAAAGAATACCAGATGAAGCCATGTCATTTTTTAACTTTTCTTTTGGATCCTCTGGAACATACATATAATGTGTTGCAAATCACTTACAGTGCATTCTAAAAAGCAGTAAAGGAATGTGGCTTAAATAGGCATATATTGACTGATTTTTATGTGACCCATAGTTGCAGAGAATCTTCCAGATGTGTACCAAGTACAACTAATGCAGCCTGAGTCTGCAGGTTGCCTGCAACAATGGCTCTGGAAAGTATGATGGCATGATGCAGAAAAAAGAGAATAAGGAAGGAAGAGGGAAAAAAATGTGTTGTCTGTGTGTGTTTTTTTTAAAAGCAGCAAATTGCTCACCAAGTGAAGCTGAATGTGAAATAACACACAACTTTCAATTATTTATATTATGTTTTCAGTTGAGGTATTGCTTAAGACTGATTCCACCCCAGATTTGTTTACATATGTATATGTATGTATATAATATAAAAATAAATAATCGCCCACTGATATAATTGAACATTCTACTATGCATTGAGGGCAGTGTGTAGTATTAAACCCTAGCTCATACTCCATAATTAAAATGGAATTTTGCAATCTTCACAAAATGTGTGCGACATCCTTGGGTTAAGGCTTTTTGAACCAGGTCTATGTATTGACCTTTAGTGTGGTATAGCCAAAAGACTAACATCTCTGTGGACAATTCATTTTTGATATATTTTATCTTACATTAGGAACAATTCTAGTAGGCACACAGGAACAAACAATGGATTTTCCTTTCTTCATAAAGATAAATGAATTATTTATTTTTTCCAGATTGCTGACATTGTGAAGGCAGTTGGTAATTGTAGTTACAATCAATTGGTGGAGAAGATAATCTGTTGTAAACAGTCGGACAACAGTGAGCTGGTTAGTGAAGGTGGGTGAATGCTGCCATTTTAATTTTTTTCTTCTTTCATTACTGGAACTAATGAAGTGCATTTTGTATATTTAACTACTGGATATGTGTTGATGACATCAATGTGATAAACTGCATTAATCATGTGCATTAAATCTCCTCAACTGCATCTTTGCCCATTTAAACCATCTGCTCTGGGATTGCCCTTTGTGGGTGGAATTTACAAAGCTTTGCAAACCTCTGAGATTTGCTATTTTTAAATTTTAAAAAGCTGGAGCAATCTTTCTCTTACAGAATTTTATTTAGTTTGAGGTCTTATGGGCAACTTTCAGTCATGGGTCAGTGACCGATTTCAGATCTGCTATGTCTCAACATATCATATCTAGACATGAGAACTTTATCATTTGGAAAGGGAAAAATCACTATTAGAAAAGTATAGTACTTCTACACATGGTAGGTCTCAGATTGGAAACATAAAGAAAAGCTATTGTATGTTGTTGTTGAAAAGCTATTGTATGTTGTTGAGACTTGTAATATATCAGCGATTCTGTTTCTGTGGTTTGTGCATTTGGACTCTATAATGAGAGAGCCTTCCTTTACTGGTGAAGGGATATGAAAAATAGTGTCTGTAAAAATGCATGCGTGCGGGAGCATGTATTTCACATAAAATACAATATATTAAATCCATTTTTGTTCTAAAGTTTGATCCATAAAATATGGTTGAATCAGGCAGGGATGAATTTTTGGAGGCATCATTAGTGGCTCATTATGTTTGTTGCACTGTGAGAGGCAGAGAGTCTCTGGTCGGTAGTAGGGTTATCAGTGATGATGTTCTACAGAAAACGTAGGAACTTTGAAAAGTTGAACGCAAAACTCTGTTACAGCAAAGTTTAAGTCCATTGTGCTCTGAAAACAAGTATGTATCACCACATATTCAGTTTTCTGTACAACTGCAAGTATATGCAAGTAGTTTGAGAGTTTGAAGAGCTAAAGATTATTCTTGAAATTTCAGGACTGGTGCCAAGCTTTATTCTGATTCTATTACAGATAACGTTACTTTAATACTTTGAAGTTTAATGGAAGTAGATCAATTCAAAATTTCATGGGTAGACTCAATTTTTAATTTAAAATTAGTAGTCTTTACAATACTATTTCTAAATATGCCACAGAAGCCATTGTGAAAATGTTGTTTGTCAATATCAGAAAGGGTGTAGCACAAACCTGACCAATGTTTAGTTCCACAAGGCTGTCTTTTGCAGCTGTAGCCTCTTCAGTTCCATAAAGTTTTATAACTGAGGCAGTGTGTTAGAGAGGATAGGTGTCACACTCTGTACCTTAAAGTAGCATCCTGGCACCCCCATATTCATCACTATCATATAATTTTGATGTGATTTATACAAAGCATGCCTTGTGAGGTATCATTTGAAAATGCATAATTAGCAGATCATTATAGTCTTGTTAAAATATGTGTGGCAACATTAAGACAGTTACAAGATTCTACTGTATAAGATTACTGAGATGTTACAAGTTTAGAAAAGCAGGCACAAACCAGTTCCTCAATGACAAGAGGCAAACTGATGCTTCATACAGGTGTCCAAAAAAAAAATCAAATGGTCTATCACCTGGTTAAGTGGCCGTTCTGTGTCAGGAAAGAAGGTGTGAGTGAGAAATCTACATTTTGGCAAAGAAACAGCTAGAGGTTCACATTCCCACAGATTTTCTGTCTCTTGAACTGCAGCTGGAGATCTCTTTTTCCAAGAAAAAGAACTATAAGCCATTTTCATAATGGCTTCTGTGGCATATTTAGAAATAGTATTGTAAAGACTACTAATTTTAAATTAAAAATGGAGTCTACCCGTGAACAAGTACCCCAAAACATTCGTCTCTTTCTTTCTGTCAATGATAACTACAATACATGAGGAACAAAGAAACAGCTTTGGACTGAGGGGGGGACAACCTGTCTGAAAGGAAATTAGCCAGTAGACTCCTAGAACATGTGGTGAGAGAGGCTTTTTGCTTTAAATTTACTTAGCTTATTAAGTTAGGTATTAGTTGTATTCTTGCCTTTTTATTTTTTTGTAACCAGTCCTGACATTTATGCCTCATTACTTGTAATCATGCAAAACTTTTTTCTGTAGTTAATAAATGTGAGTTGTGGGTTTTTTCCTTAAACTAGGGTGCTTGGATTGGACTGTTAGGGAAACTGGGGGATAACAGGATTTATACATAACATTTTCTTTTAATAAAATATATTTTACTTATATGAGCATGTGTTGTATTGCCCAGCCCTCTCCTGGACAAGATGCACATTTCTGGGGGAAAGTCTTGGACTGGAAATTTGCTGGTGTTGCTCTACAGTGTAATTCAAGAGTGGCTGGCACTCCAGCAGTACAGCTGGGAGGAATTTACATGCTGAAAGCTCTTTGAAAGCAGATGAGGAGTGGTTGCTACAACAGCAAAGCAGTGTAAAAGGCATCCCAGGCTGGAGAATTGAGGGGATGCAGCTGACCATCAGTCCAGATTGTACCCTGGATAATGTCATAGTGTCACAGCTGTAAAATTTCTTCTAGTGAAGTTTAACTTGATATAGGCCTTGATGATTTATTTCACTAGCTGACTGTGAATCATTAATTATATCTAATTTTTTAAGTAGGTATGTATTTACATGTATATGATAGAGACAGTTGATGATCTGCATTGCTTTTATAGGATTTGTAGCTGAACAATTTCTGAACAACACAGCCACTCAGTTGACATACCATGGGTTATGTGAGCTGACTTCAGCAGTTCAGGAAGGAGAACTTTGTGTGTTCTTCAGGAACAACCATTTTAGCACCATGACCAAATATAAGGTATGATAATTAACCTTTTCATTGATTTTTTTATTTTTTTATTTTTTATTGTCTCAGAGCTAGAAAAAGGGAATTTGCACAGATTTGTAGTGATAGACTAAAAGGCTGCTCTTTCTTACTGAATTTAAATAGTGGAGAAATATGACCCATTCCCAAATTACTACTATAAAAAGTAGCTATATTTTAAGGTATATGTCATATTTAGATTAAATTGTTTTTGATGATTTAGTACTTTTAAAAAATTAAAATAATTAAATATTTTACTTTATTATTATAGTATTAGAAAAACCATTAATCTTGCCCCCTCTTCCCAAATAAAATTGTTCTACAACATTACTCTGGTTTAAGATCTTTGAGACAAGGTATTTTATTTTTGGAATATGGATTATCCAGGGTTTATACCATTTCACTTTTATATTGTTATGTTGCTGAATTTCTTGTCTTTGGATATGCTGACAATTAGACAGATACTCTCACAAAGCAAATCATTGGACAGTGGATGAACTCTGGGTCACCTCTACCAGTTAACATGTTTAAAATACAACTTGTAGTCCTGGGGGAATTCTGCACCAAGAAGTTAAAAATTCTGCACACAATGTGGCAGAACTCTGCATATTTTATTTGTCAAAATAATGCAATATAATCATGTCAGTTTCTATTATTTTAGTAATTTTATTTCAAAATATCTGTCAAGTATGTCTGTAACAGTACAGACAAAAAAGAATCAGGAAATATTTTTAATAGATGGATTCCTTACTGGGCATACTAATACATACCTTCAAGTAATAATTCATATAAACTGCAATACAGAAATGTATTTCCTGCACTCTTCAGCAGCAGTGCAAAGGCTTGGAGGAGTCGGGGTAATGGAGGAGGTGAGGAAGAGGGAGTAATTGTTGGGAAGAAGCCTGGGAGTGAACCTGGAGGGTTGGTGGGTGTGAGTGGGAGAAGTAGGGAATATGGATGTTTTTTTGGAGGCGGGGAGGAAAGGGGTGGAATCATTAGGGAGTTGGGGACCCTTCTCCATGCAGACCCTGGCTGACTCCTAGCCCCTCATATTCAGTCAGGTACATTTGTCCCTGTATCCCTCAGCCCCATTCAGCTGTTGACTCCAATCTGTCCCCCTCATTAGCCCTTTTGAACCCCAGTGTGTGACCCTCCACAGCAGCCCCATATGCCCCACTCCCCTGAGCCGCCTCCTCCCCTGACACCGTGAGCAGGGCACTTTGAGGAATACAAACTCTCCAGTACCACCCTATCAGCTGCTTGCTGCTGCGGCTGGTGAGGGGACTGCATCGGTTCTGGCACCACAGCAGCTCCTGGTGGGCAAAAGCCACAGCTGCAATCCCTCTCCAGCAGAGTGTATTTTCCGTGGAGGGAAAAATAATTCTGTGAGGGACATGAATTCTGAACGCATAGTGGTGCAGAATTCCCTCAGGAATAAACTTGACCTATCTATACTAGACGTTAGTTAAAATGTTTGAGGTAACTTTTTAACAATAAATCTTTTATCCTAGTCTAAACACACTCTATATATGGATAGACAACTTGACTAGTACGTAGCTAATGACAGGATAAATGAGTTCAGTGCTAGGTGTAACAGCAGCCTGTTTATATTTGCAGAAAATTTTGCAAACAGTGCCTGGGATATAGTCACCTCTGATTAGTTATCACCATCTAAAATTGTGGAAAAGCCAATGAATTTCAGAGATGAAAGGATTCCTGTTTGACATCTTCTTTTGAAATAATTTCAAATCCGTACAATTCTTTATTTTTGTGTAGGAAAGGGTAAACGCTTCATGTCCTACAAAGCAATTACATAGAGTGGAAGGTAAAGCACTTTTATTGGCCTTTTTGTGATGAGAGGAAAGAGATTGACATTAGCCTTGTTTGCCTGGTTACAAATTTATCACAGGAAACCAGAGGTAGACTAAGACTCAGACTGTAGGGCTCACCTGCTCCATGGATGGAAGGATCTGTGTCATTCAGTTTCAAAGGCACTTGTGAAGCACGATTGGTTTAAGACAATTTACAAATCCTAAAAGGCTGCTGTGATTGAATTAACCATATGAGGTTATCCAGAAAGGGACACTGTCAAGTTTGAATTCAGTCAGCCCTCTGAGGAGAGAGGAGTGACCAGGTCTTTAGAGACAAAAGTTCAGAATTATGGAAGTCAATCCCTGGGCGGTTGATGAGGCTGAAAATTCTGACATGGACCTCTAAGTTCTCTCAACGTGTGTGAATTTTAGTAAGTTTTACCTTTCTATATTAAAGCTTTACAGCTGTGTATTAGCCAGATTTTAGTAAAGGAGCCTTCTTTTTTAATTCATGTGTATTTATTGTGCTTTGTAAATAGTGCAAATAATTTCTAATTTTTTGACTATATTGTATTTAGGGATGTATCAGTTAGTGTGTATCTTGTAGATTGGAAACGATAAGGTGCAGTACAGGTTAAATGTACAATGATGTTGGACAGTGTGATTGAGGGCAGAATTTGGCAGGCAGAATCTACTTTTAATCAATCTTTGTTAGAACCCAAACAGTTTTACAATTTATTACCATGTTATCCCACAAATGCAGCATTAATCATAAAAATGAACTTGACACTTTTTAACATTAATGATAAGATAAGGTTTTTTCCAATTTGGTCATACTAGTGAAGCAGTTGAAAAAGCCAGCTTGACTTTTTTAGATTGAATTTTAGGTCTGATACTTTGAGTAACTTTTTACTTGTAACCTTGTTTGTCTCAAGTCACAAGTCACTAACTTTTCAGAAAAAAAGCTGCTTAGAATTAAGTTAATGTGGAATACAGCAACAACCAATAGTTACAGGAGTTGTATTTTGCACTCTAAGCCAACACAGGAGGAAGCTGAAATAGACCACCAGTGAACTTAATGGGGAGTGGAGGGAAAGACTCTGAATACCGGGTAGAAATCTAGATGGAGCTGGAGTTGGGAAGCAAGATCTTCTGCTGAATTTTAATCTCTTCCTATAAGCTTCCCCCTCCCTTCCTTTGTTTTGGGAAGGGAAAGCGGAATTTGTGCCTCAAAATGTTGTCATAGTCAAATTTAGTCAATTTAAGACTTTTTATTCATATCCCAGATGTGCACAGAATACAAATATCATCTGTAAACAGCCTTAGTCATCACTGCTAAGGTGACAGTGTGTGCAACAATTCTTGTTGACAGCAGATATTTAAATTTTTGCATCTAGAATTAAAGCCAGAAAAATAGACCAGTATTTGAATCAGAGTTCAAAACTTGGCTTTTCATTTCCATCCCGAGTGCTTTACCAGTTTAGCAACACACTTAAATATAGATTATATGGTGAGATCACTTTAATACATGAAAATGCTCCGCTTCTGGGATTAATCACAACACATTTTTAAGTGACCAGGAACAATATCGTATGGTTTAGGACAAGAAATGAAGAGTGCCTGTTACTAAAAATACATTTCTAAGACTGAAAACAAATCTTGTTTTAAATTGAATTTAAAATATCCTGATATGTCAGTATATTTTACTCTCATCCTACTTATTGGTATCCAGCAAATGAAAGGTATTGTGGACTTTGAAAATTGTGTTTAACATATAGCAATACAATAGAATCTCATGGACTTAGATTTGTTAATAAACTTGTCCCCACCTTGCTATGGAGATTTAACACCTGAATAACAGACTTATAAAAAAAAATATTTATTTTTACAATACAAATATTTTGTATTATTCCATAGAACAAATATTTAAAAATATTCAAACATTCGCTAGTACTGTACACAATTAAATACTCTAAGATTAAACTATACCTATTTAACTATCAAAGTACATTTTGTGGTGCGTTATCCTTGGTTTTATTTACTTTTCATCAGTGCTCAAAGAACCCTCACCCCAGTCATTTCTGAGAATTTGCGAGATTCTACTGTATATTTTGTGTACATCTTACATCCATTTTTAATTTTTGCTTTTCATAATATAAACAATCTAAAATATAAATAGTAAATTACTTTTTCTGAGTGAAGTGTGACTGAATAATTTCCCAGCATGGGTAGTTTAAAGTCTAATGTGCACATCAACATTTTGTTTTCACATGTTAAAACTGAATGAGCTAATAAAATTGCTGTCCCAGTAGAACCGATAATTCATCCATGAAGGATCCCAGTAGGTACTCTGGAAATGTGATAGAAAGCTTCATGAATAAAACTTGTTTGATTTCTAAGGATTCCTTAATTGGGAGCAGATTCCTTATCAATTGCTTATAGTACTGTACATATTGGCAATAATTGTGTACTGAACAATTCTTTAAAAATATGTTACATTCAGTTTGTGAATAATTAAAATATTCATAGATATACCTAATATACATGTCCAAATCAGGTATTTATGTATACATATGGCTGATTAGGTGGGTAATGGGCATATGTGACGTACAGGTCCTGCACATAAATTAGATATGTGCAGATGGATTGTGCATGTCTGTCTTACTTTAAAAATGAGTCACATTTTTATTATGTTAGACAAAAGATGGCATGCTATTTGATATATTTACTATGTTATATATGTTTCTATGTCTATCTTGGTGGAGAGCAGATGTTACTTTCAAGGGAATATGTTAAAGATTTGAGGGCTTATTTTCTAGAAAATAATATCTCCGTGAATAATTAAAGCTAAAATATAGCTATAAAAATAAATGAACAAGGTGTATTTTGATGCATTATACTTGTTTACACTAGCTAATTCAGAAATCAGTAATTAATCAGCTTCAGCTTTAGTTCCCTTGATGTAAATTTATTAGTGCTTAGTATAAATAAATGAAAATGGTACAGTAGCATGTCGTGGAATGTCTTGTATGCAAAATATTTCAAACTAGGGTATCAGTGATTTCAACAGGAGTTACAGGTGCTGTGGAATTCTGAATATCCTACCAGTTACTTAATGGCACATAATGTTGAAAACTTTGGCCATAGTCTTTAAAACTACAGGTGTGTGGGTTTTTTTCACACTGATGATCTATAAAGATTGGTAAGTCCTTTACTGAATGACTCACTTTTCCAGAAATTTAAACTGGAACTACAGAATATAGGAGACCTTGTTTGATTAGAAGAGTATAGTGCAAATTTAGTTGTGCTTAAAATAAGAAGGCCCAATATAACGTATAGCTTTACAAGTCAGCTGGAACATTTTATAATCCCTTTGAGACTTTAAAGGAAGTTAATGTAGGGTAGGTTTGGGCAAACTACGGCCCGTGGGCCACATCCAGTCCGCAAGCTAATTTTGCCTGAGCTCCCGACTGGGGAGGCAACCCCTGGCCCCTCCTCTGCTGTTCCCCCTCCCCTGCCTTCCTCGCTCTCCTGGAGCTTCAGCGTCCAGGAGAGGCTCTGGACAGCGCTGCAGCAGCGTGGCTCAGGGATGTGGGGGTGAGCTCCTGCCGTGCAACCTGAAGGAGCTTACAGCCCCGCCCCCTTACCACACTGTTCCCCCATCCCTGGGAGCCTCTGCGTGCTGTGTCCAGGAGCGGCCCTGGAAAACGCTGTAGTGGTGTGGCTCTGGTGGGGCCTGAGCTACTGCTGGGAGCGGCGTGGTAAGGGGGTGGGGCTGCAAGCTCTGGTGAGCCAAGAAGCAGAGTTCAGGTCCTGCCAGAGCCATGCTGCTGCAGCGTTGTCCAGGGCCGCTCCTGGATGTAGCGCACTGAGGTCAGGGGACGTGGAACAGGGAGGTTGGATAGGGTAGGGGAGTCCCGGGGCTCTGTCAGGACACTGTGGGGTAGACAGGGGTCGGGCCAGTCAGGGGACTGGGAGTCGGGGGGTTGAGTAGGCCCCATACTAATGAAAACTAAAAATAAAGTAATTGTTTTTGTTGTGGCCACATTTATTTCTACTGTATGAGATTCAGTAATCTATTGAAACAAAATACAAGATGCTAAAAAATATGGTCATACAAAAAAATAAAAACTGATCTGCTACCCAGTAACACAATCTGCTCTTAATGTTTATGCTTGACCTCCAAATCTTGGCAGCAGTAATTGATCTGTAGCCAGTGCTGCTTTCACATATCAGATTTTTGTTCTAATTGAGAAGTGATAGAAATGTTTACTCTACAATTATGAGATGAACAAAATATTTAAATATAATTTAAGACAGCAGGATTTCTTTGGCTGAAATGCAGTATAGTTAGCAGCAGAATTAAGGCTATTGTGACTTGGAGGGTGCATGATTGAATTGGTATAATTGAAAATGTGGATGTAACTTTTGTCATTCTTCCCAACACATCAGACATTACTGCTAGCTTCCAGTACACAGAGTATGTTACAAATAGTTTTGGGGGAGATAGGATTTGAGGTTCAAAAATCCACTACCTTTCTTGTATTGTTTCCATGTTACATTTTATGTTCTTTCCCACTTTGAGCATGAAGCTAAACTTGCCAATATGCTGTAAACGAGTAAGAAAATACACTAGAGGTCTTAAATTAAACCTTAAAATATTACTCCATTCTGCAGTGTCTGCTACCCCAGCGTGGAATGCTTGTCAGCCATTCTTGTCATGCAAGTGACACAGGGATCAATCTGCTCCAAAAAGTTTGACCTCAAGGATTCTTGGTCAAATACGGTCTCCTAAATTCTCCAGTTTTTTGCTCAGAGTACATTGTAAAAGTACCCTTGCTCTGTCATGGCTGATAAAGTTACTGAGTCAACAAATAAAATGAGAAAAGGGGACAAGAAATGTCTAGCTTGCAGAGTGCCTCTTCTACCCAGAGCTGCTGGGTCTAGTCTATTTGCCTCAGTTGCTCTGAGGACTTCAGACCATCAGCTGGTTACTGACTTGAAGCTTCCTGATGTTCCAGGACCTTTGACATCAAGATCAGCTAGTAGTTCTGACAGTCCTGTCTAGGCCGCACAGAAACCTACAGAAGAGGTAGGAGATTCTGCTCAGTCTATTTCTAATTTCCAGAAGGGTCATAATGCATCTCTGTTTCTACTCAATTTAGTTTGAATTATAGATAATTCAGTTGTGGAAGCGAGGTACAGACAAGACCTCTCAGCCTACCATTAAGACAAAGAAACCAGTTTCTACTACAAAGGCTGGCACTACTTTTGTTGTATCCACTTTCCAAGAGCATGACCTCAATTTCAGCTCAGCCAAACTCTGATAAGGAAAATCTCATTGGGGACAACTATGAAGAGTTAATCATCCAATGATTAGTGTCTTCCTTTCTCTCATCCTCTGAGATAACCTGGTAGAGGAGGGTGAGGATGATAAAGGTGTTCAGTCTTCCAAGTCTTAAAAGGTACTGAAGGACTTAATGACTTCTGGATGAATTTCCTGTTTATGCTAAAATTATTACTAAAATGCTCTGAAATTAAACCTGCTACTTACACATTGCCACAAGGGAACTCTAACTTATAGTAGAGGAAGAAAAACCTAAGAATGAAATTCATCTCTGTCTGTCAGAAAATATCTTTGTAAGATGCTCGTGACATTGAATTTGCCTTTCCTGCTAATGCTGCCATGCTTTATAAGTTCCCCAACATTAATGTGAAATGCTAGTCCTCAAAATAGTGTTTGGTGGGTGCTTGGATCCCATTGAAGTAAAAGCAAGCTCCAGGAGCTACTTGAAAGAGTTGATGAAGTCCTTATTAAAATCTTACGGGTCTATGGCAACCCATCTAACTACCTCAGTTCATTCTTTTTACATAGCGTATGTACCTAATAAAATGGTAGAAAGGAGAGCTCTTGGCTTCTCCTGAAACAACTGCTTCTTCATCTCTCCACAAATTGTCAATTCGTTAACTTATCCTCCTCTTACCTTTATGATACAAGCTCAGAATGTTTTTTTACCACTGTAACGAGGTGCAGACTCACCCCTGCGGCGCATCCTGTCAGTCGTCCTGGAAATTAGCTCTTTTTTGACTCTTATCTACCTCTGCAGGCCGGTGCCTCACTGGCCCATGTCCATCCCGGACCAGGTATCCTTTGTCCTTGGGTGCTGCCCCGTGGCAGTACACCCACTCTCTGGGTCTCCCCATCCAAGGGAACCCCCACCCACTATCCCCACCTCGCCTCAGTCTTTGGCTACTGCCTGTCACCATTGAGCCCCCACACACTGCAGCAAACTGCAGTATATAAGCCAATGAACACAGGAAAGAGGTGGAGGGCGGGGTTGGACTGGCTGCCTCTACCTCCACTGGATTGTATCCTTGTACCTTTCTGGTCTTGACCAGGCCGAACCTGAGGCTTTTCCTGGCAGGAGCTCCCCAGTTTCCTTGCCCTATTCCCCAGCCCTGCGCCCGTCAGGAACTCAGTTTAGCTTCCCAGCAGGCTCTTCTCCTTCTCGAGACAGAGAGAGACTGCTCCTGGCCCACTGCCCTCTTATAAGAGCCAGCTGGGCCCTGACTGGGGTGTGGACACAGCTAATGCTGCTTCCCCACTCAGCCTTTCCCCAACAACAGCCCTCTCCAGGGCTGCTTTTAACTTCTCCAGGTAGGATCAGGGTTACCACCCTGCTACAACCACTCTTTAGTATGGATTTCCTTACATTGTCAAGAAGAGTCCCCTGGCTTTGCTTTTGGACAAGATACTAAATCACTGCTTAATTCAAGCTTGGGACTGAACAGAGATTCAATTACTTTATTGAATGGCTAGCTAACTGTAAGAGCAGTTTCTCTTCTCTTGCTGTTCACACCTCCAGTTCAGCTGCTAGAGGAATACCTCACCCTCCCTGATTAGAGATAACAGCTGGTTCAGCCTCATTGGACCCACCCTGTTTTATTTAACCTGGCTCTTGCCTACCTATTTATACCTGCCCCTGGATTCTGCATGCATCCGACGAAGTGGGTATTAGCCCACGAAAGCTTATGCTCTAACACTTTAGTCTTTAAGGTGCCACAGGACTCTGTCACTTCTGCAATTCCAGACTAACATGGCTACCCCTCTGATTCTAATTCAAGCTTGTGTCCTTTCTGTATAGAGAGGAACATGTTTTCAGGGATTCTTTATAAAGCCATGAATGATCTTGCTGAAAATGTCTCATCCGCTAAACAGAAAGTTGAGGCCTTTCAATAGTCCCAGACATTACTTTTAGTAATCTTACTCTTTTTGGTGGTAAACCAAGTAGGAACAGTTACTGAAATCCGATCCTGTTATCCCACATAAATAAGGATGAAGTTAGGGCAGAATTTAATTTCTCTTCTGGGAAATCTGACCATTAAGGTGTTTCAGAGATATAGGCCAGGATTCTTGTATTTCAAAATCACTGAAGTCTCCTTACTTCCAGCAACTTGGTCCGTTTCATAATTTCCAGACCTTCCCAACCACTCTACATTTTAAATTGTGGTTCTGTATTTAGGAAGGACTCCTAGCCATATTGAAACATTTGCAAGATATTCAAGAAACTGTCCTAATTTCCTCAGGGGAGAAGTTCTTTATTTCATTTGTTGTCATACCCTAAAAAGTCAGGAATTTGTCCATTCTGGACAAGCAGTGGTTAAATCACTATATTATTACTGTTCCAATCCAAGAGTTCAAAATGGAGTTTGGATTCTAATCCTAGCTAAAAATCCAAACAACTCTGTGGCATCTGTGGGCCTTCAAGACTGTTTTCTGTATGTGCCAAATACACAGTCACAACTATGAAGTTTTGCCTTAAGGTCTTGCATTTGTCCTATTGTATCCTCCAGTTGGATTTAGTGTAATTTCTGCAAATTTTAATAGTCTTTACAGCAGCAGTACTATAGTAGCTGACAGTAGAAGAGGGAAGAGATTCATACTGCTGCACTGTGTGAGTGGGGCTCTATCTTCTGGGTTTCCTAATATTCAGCCCCCAGGTTATGCCTTG
This sequence comes from Dermatemys mawii, assembly GCA_007922305.1. NCBI lineage: Eukaryota > Metazoa > Chordata > Testudines > Dermatemydidae > Dermatemys > Dermatemys mawii. The sequence continues at coordinate 23,838,442 of ML677366.1, forward strand.
AGCTGCTTTTTGGTCCCATGTTCTCAAAGCCGTATATTTTGAGATCTGGCTACTAATAGCTAGTATGGACTACCCATCTTTAAATCACAATTATAGCGAATGGGTAATCTCCTCAAACTTGAAGCTTCAGGAATATTGGAATGCTAACCTTTTCATAAGTTATTAGCACAAAAGTTTGCAGTGCAAATCTTTTTGAAAGAACAACTCTTGATACCTTTGCTAACTTAAAAATCAGAGGGGTAGCCGTGTTAGTCTGGAATTGCAGAAGTTACAAAGAGTCCTGTGGCACCTTAAAGACTAACGAAAGTATTGAAGCATAAGCTTTGGTGGGTTAATACCCACTTCGTCGGATGCATCCGACGAAGTGGGTATTAACCCACCAAAGCTTATGCTCTAAAATTTTAGTTAGTCTTTAGGGTGCCACAGCACTCTTTGTAACTTAAAAATGTAACCCTTACTATAAAGCTTTCATATACATGAGATGTATGCAATAGTGTACTTGAGTGTTTGGGTTGGTTTCCAAAACTCAACATTCTTGAATTTTGAGGTTGAGATGCATTTACTGTATTTCAAAGAAGGCTGAAATACATGCTAATTTCCAGTTGCACCTGATGACACAATGCACTTAAGTTACCTGAGCTGCTGACTTGAGCCTGGCTGTAGGCTACATAACCATAGTAAATACATACAATTGTTAATAATTTAACCTAATTTCAACACACTTTCTTCAAACATTAATTTTAATTGTATAGAAATTTTGAAGCGTGCTCATTTAACTTGTAAAATAAGTGCTTATATCTTTTATTGCATAAAGACAACTTCCTAAAGTAGGGTGGCTCTTCAGAAGCTTAATATGCGGCTCCTTATATAGGCACCAACTCTGGGACTGGAGCTACAAGCACCAACTTGTGATGGGGATACTCACTGGTCACCCCTTGTTCTGCCACAGGCCCTGTCCCACTCCACCCCTTCCCTCCACTGAGCCTGCCATGCCCTTGCTCCTCTGCCCTCCTCTCCCAGAGCCTCCCGCATGCCATGAAACATCTGATCAGGGAGGGGGAGGTGCTGATGGATGGGGTTGCGGGTGGGTGGGAGGTGCTGGGAATGGCGGGGGAAGTTGTTGGGGGGCTGCTGATGTATTACTATGGTTCTTTGGCAATGTACATTGGTAAATTCTGGTTCCTTCTCAGGCTCAGGTTGGCAACCCCTGTTCTGAAGTATCCAATTTCCATTTTCAAAAGTCACTTGGGTACTTAGGCTCCTAGGTCACTTACAGTCTTCTGAAAACTTGACTCAGCTTGTGTGTGTATGTATGTATGTGTGTGTGTATATGTATGTGTGTGTGTATGTGTGTGTATATAGACACTTTACATTTCAGAAATAAAAAACTGGATGAAGCAGTAAGTAGAAATTTGCAAGGAGCTGTGGGATAGTTGCCTACAGTTCAGTGAGAGTGCAACAGTTTTCAGCGAATGTTGTTTGTAGATGTGGTGAACTGTGATCACCCAAAAGAAGATGGATACTATGGATTCTCTGCAATGTTGCATTCTGCACTGGGAGTTCATCCATAATGCAAGTTATACTGATGCACTTAAGTAGTTTAGACACAACTCAGGGACACACATACTAGCACATTTTTAAGAAAAAAGAGTAGAATTCTACATTGGCTAAAGAATGAAGATGTCATCTGGACTGGCTTTTGCACCAGAGTCCTAGACATATGAACTCAAAAAGGAACAAAATGTAGAGGAAAAACACAAGCTTTTCACCGTTTGTTCCCTCTCACCATATAGGACAATGTTGTACGTTACTGTTTGGGGAGTTAAACATTAAAATATCAATCTTATTGATACCCTCACACTTTGGGCTTTTATGTAATATATAGACATCTCTTGATATTTAGTTTTAATTTTATTTTGATAACTACAGTGTCACTTTAATCCATGTATTAAATGACCCATGACTTCAGAAGTATGATATTAACAAGCATTCTTCAGTCAATAATGCTGGAGGACATTAAAAAAGGAAGCCATTAAAGGAAGACATTAAAAAATACAGCAACAACAGTTGTAAAAAGGGAGCTAGTATGGCCTTTGTCAGAGGTTTAACATGAGAGAGTAAAGAAATTGTTTCCTTCTCCAAAGAATTGGATTTTGTTTTATCTATTTATAAAAGTTATAATAATCTGGATGTAACATCCAGACCTTTTATAATTTATTCAAATTTACACACACTATTTTAGAAGAAAAACCGTTTCAAGCCTAATTTGTTGAATAGATGTTGGAACATGTAAGGAATATAGGCTTGCATAAATTAAGTCTTTTAGCCAAACTTTAATGTTCTTGCTATGGAAAACTGTACGATTAAAATCTAATGCATATAATACTTCATACTCTGTTACCTGACATTGCTTAATAAGATAAAGCTTAAATGAGTATTGTGATGTATTCTTTGTGCATGTTTCTGCCTGTGTTCATAAAGAGATGTTATACAGTATATATATTGCAATTGGTGGGAAAATTTCAATTATTGTGTAAAATAATGGGAAGAATAAATTGACAATTCCATAAAACTAAAGACAGTTTCCTAATCACTTTAATAACAAGATGCACCAGATTTTTTTTGTACATTTGCACTTGACCATTCATTTCTTCTGTCCTCTACCCTTAACTTTCTAACAGCTTTTAGTTTTGTGGGCCTTTAATTGTACAATAGTATTTTAAAACTGTTAAAGATGTGATTTTTTTTTTTTTTTTTTTTTTTTTTTTTTTTGAGATTTGCCTCTGCTTTCCATTACACAGATAATAAGTACAGCAAACGATAATCCCCCAAATCAAGGAAGAACAGGACTGTAATGAGGGGCTCTGGTAAGATCTCTTAGTTCAGTTGGACTGTTTCCCTCTGATATGACTGCTTACACACTGTTTGCTTTACAGAAAAGTAACAGGAAACTAATTTCCTGCCTGGACTGTCAAGTGTGTTTTGTGGTGGCTTTTATGTAGGTTAAAAATATATTTTCTTTCTGTATTAAGAAATCTGCAAAATATTTATCCAAATTCTACATATATGTCATAGAAACACTTAGTTTTTCTTTTTTAAGGATCAGTAGATCATCTCTGTAAAAGTAGTGAGCTATTTGTGTCTGAGATTAGACATGCACAACATTAATGCCATTTGGCACTGAATATAATTTAAATTGTTCAAATACCTTTTCCTTGTGTGCTAATAGTACTATTAGTGTTAAAAATCAGGACCATCAAATGTTTATAGTACATTATTTTCAAAAAGCAAGTACACTTCTCAATTGTCTGATAGTTACTGTAACTAGGCACTCAACTATATTATTCCCAAAATAATTAAGTTCATCTCAATATATAGGATTTTTATAACACTCAAAGGGCATGATCCAGAGCTCACTGAAGTCAATGGGAATATTTCCATTGACTTCAGAGGGCTTTAGATTAGGCCTAAAGTGTTAATTTTTCAGAACTAAGTTATTTAAGACAGAATATAGTTTTAATTTTCAGTTTTCCCGGCTGATCGAAACTTGCTAATTGACCTTATGTATAAGCAAAACAGAAAATACTGTGTAAAACATATTTTTTATAAATCACTTTTTAAACAAGTAATCTGTGTGTGGAATTGATTGAAGTGTCATGCAAACCAATAGGTGCATTGTCAATCAATACATAAAGGCAACTGCTAGAAGAAATGTGGAAAAAGTATATTGATATTGAGTACTTGTAGTTTGACATACCTCAGCCTATGCTCATTGTCCTTGCATTTATCAGATTATTTACAAACAAGTATTAGATGGTTCTTCAGACAAACAGTCCTATTATCAAAATTGCACTTGAGCCGTTTATGTGTGAGGCTAATCTGTGTGCATATGTCTTGAAGGCCAAGACCATAACAGGGTTCAAAAAAGAACTAGATAAATTCATGGAGGATAGGTCTACTGATAGCTATTAGTTAGAATGGGCAGGAAGGTGTCCCTAGCCTTTGTTTGCCAGAAGCTAGGAATGAGCAATAGGGGATGAATCAGTTGATGATTACTTGTTCTGTTCATTCCGTCTGGGTCACCTGGCAGTAGCCACTGTTGGAAGACCGGGTACAGGGCTAGATGGACCTTTGGTCTAACCCATAGGGCCATTCTTATGAATATATGAAGGCTTAGACTTTCAGAATAAATATTTAATATTTCAGAATTATTCAATAGGCTTAGTATCAACTAAATATCATTTGTGAGCCTGTGACTAATTTTTTAAGCCTTTCTTCTATACCCTTTCTGATAACAGCTGTTACTTCAATGTGTATAGTAATGTTCACTGCTAGCTTTATAGACTTTGAAATGTATATTTCTAAAGCATTACTATATCAGTCTGTGTGTCTTAGTCTTTGTATTAATTTTTAATTCCATATTTTTATAAACAGTGAATTCTTAACATTCCATCACAATTCAGATAAACATCTATGCTTAATAATGTATAATGCATTGTAGACTCTCAGCAAGCATGCCCCAAAAAGCAGGCCACAATTGCTTAAATGGATTCATCACATGAACAAGAAACTTCTTGTGTGCCGGATATCTATCCGTATACCATTGACTATGCATTTACAACCCAGTCTCATCATTATTTCTGTTTTCAAGATCAACAGCTTCAAAATTCAATTTTTACTGACTGGTGAATTGAGTTGCCAGTACACATGGCTCTTAAGAAGTTTCAGGATTCTTAAAACCTCTCCCTTTTTTACATCAGTTTGTGTTGTTGTGAGAGGCTGTAATAGAACTGGAGGAGAAATGACACCCAACAGAATGGTAGTGCATTCAGCTAATATACAAGACTTGAGTTCCAGAGTCTTGCTTCCAGATTCATATCCTTGGTCAGTGCATCCTCATTCTCAAGTTTAGATTAAAACATGCTAGTATTTAACTGTCAGATTAAACTATTGGGCAATATTTGCAATTTAAATGTTTTCTTTTAGCTTGGAGTGGGGGGAAAGACGTGATCATTGTTCTTATAAAAGGTGACAGGAAGAAAATTACAATATAGAGAAAAGGAATTAATTTCAGTTTCATCTATTATATGACAATCTTCTACCATATTTGTTGCCAGAAACATGTAAAGACTGCCTCATAAATCAGCTGTACATTTGTATTACTGGTTACACATCACAAATTCCAGATTGTCACTGTCAAGTTAAAAACGATATTTACATAGGAACACGGGAGTTGGAATACTGGAAAGACTGATGCTCCATTTAGTTCAGTAGACAAATTATGGAGCAGCACAGGAGCAGCACAACTGACAGTATGTGATGGCCAAGCCTCACCTTGCTCTTGCGGTTTGCTCATTGCCTCTCAATACCGTGTGCAAGATTGGCACCCATTTCCCTCTTGACACCAAAGACTACCTGAATCGTGGTACTACATGTAAAGGCCTTTAGGGAGTTGTTTTTGGGTAACTGCAGAATAATTAAAATCATGAGATCTATTTAAGTTGGACCGATAATTGACAGGTACCTAGTGGAGGACTCTCCCCATATTTCTGCAACTAGTAGTTATTTATCCCATTTTGTACTATGCTAGGCTTTGCTCATTTGAACTGGTTTATTTTTGAACTAGCCAATTGCAGTGGTCTTGCAGTATCGATCAGTAAAATCCAAAGTAGTTTCTCACCTTTATAGCAGGAAACAGTGTATTAAAATGTTTGTCTTTTTTAAGGTAAAACAGGAGTGTGCTATTGGCCACAAAAAGAGGACGCGGCATACACAGGCACGTGCTATTGGCCACAAAAAGTATATTGATATTGAGTACTTGTAGTTTGACATACCTCAGCCTATGCTCATTGTCCTTGCATTTATTAGATTATTTATCTGCAAACAGAAAAGTATTAGATGGTAATACCTTTTTGTGGCCAATAGCACATTCCTGTGCTATGCCGTGTGCTCTTGTGCCTGGGGCATGTCCACCAAAAAACCCACCAAAGTGTCCATTTCCGCTGTTGGCAGCATTTCGGCGGCTCCACAGCGTTCATCCCTGTGTCTTCCAAAAATGCCGCCGACAGCGGAAGCAGGCACTTCAGCGGGTTTTCGGCAGAGACACTCCCACGGGCGCATTGGCGCCCATGGGCCCTGTGTTGGGGACCACTGAGGTCAAATATCTGCAATTTGAAGATAATCATGATTTATATACACTTATTAAATTGCAGCTTTTGAAGCAAAAGAAAAAAGTAGCAAACATTTTCCTCAAGCTTGAAACAGTTCTCTGGTATCAAATACATCTTGGCTTTGAAATAACTAACAAATGTTTAGATGTTCCCTATCAGACTAAAACTACACAGAGATAAAAGACCCATGCCATGGCTGTAGCTAGCCTAGGTCAGCTGTGGGGCTAAAAATTGCTGTGTAAATGTTTGGACTCAGGCTGGATCCCAAGCTCTGACAGTCTGAATAGTCACAGGATCCTAGGGCTCAGGCTCCAGCCCAAGCCCAAATGTCTACGCAGAATTTTTTCAGCTCTGGGACCTGAGGGCTCTGAGCCTGAATCAGCTGATCTGGGGCACCTGTGGGGTTTTTATTTCTGTGTAGACATATCCATAAAGGTTATGGATACCTTTCAAAGACCCCTAAAACGTCCCCTAAAAAAACCAGAAATCATACTTCCTGTTTGAAGAACATCTCTAAAGCATAAATATTTAAGTGTGTTTCTCAAGTTGCACCTCATATTGTATCGTTTTAGAAGCTTTATTTACACCTTTAAATGAAGTTGCAGATTTTATTCAGAAAGGCAAATAAGATGATCCAATACTTGTTTAAAAAATGAACCAGTGTTCTATACAAATAAAAACCAGATGGCTGTAACAAAGAATCAAATATATTTGTACGCAGTTTTAAAGATGGTATATATTAGGGCTGTCAAGTGATTTAAAAAAAATTAATCATGATTAATCTTGTGATTAGTCACACCTTTAAACAGTAATAGAATATCATTTATTTAAATGTTTGGCTGTTTTCCACATTTTCAAATATATTGATTTCAATTCTAACACAGAATACAAAGTGTGTACGGTGCTCAATGTATGTATCACAAATATTTGCACTGCAAAAACCAAAAGAAATAGTATTTTTCAGTTCACCCAATACAAGTACTGTAGTTCAATCTCTTTATCATAAAAGTTGAACTTGCAAATGTAGAATTATGTCGAACAATAACTGCATTAAAAATAAAACAATGTAAAACTTCAGAGCTTACAAGTCTACTCAGTCCTGTTTCTTTTTCAACCAGTTGCTCAAACAAACAAGTTTGTTCACATTTGCATGAGAGAGTGCTGCCCGCTTGTTCACAATGTCACTTGAAAGTGAGAACAGGTGTTTGCATGGCACTGTTGTAGATCACAAGATATTTACATGCCAGATGCACTATTGATTCCTATGTCCCTTGATGCTTCTACCACCATTCCAGAGGACGTGTCCATGCTGATGACAGGTTCTGCTAGATAACAGTCCAAAGCAGTGCAGACCAATGCATGTTCATTTTCATCATCTGTGTCAGATGCCACATTAGAAAGTTGATTTTCTTCTTTAGTGGTTCAAGTTCTGTAATTTCCACATTGGAGTGTTGCTCTTTTAAGACTTCTGAGAGCATGCTCCATACCTCAACTCTTTCAGATTTTAGAAGGCACTTCGGATTCTTAAACCTTGGGCTGAGTGCTGTAGCTATCTTTAGAAATCTCACATTGGTACCTTTTGCATTTTGTCAAATCTGCAGCGGAAGGGTTCTTACAATGAACAACATATGCTGAGTCGTCATCAGAGACTACTATAACATGAAGTGTGGCAGAATGCGGATAAAATAGAGCTGGAGACATACAATCCCCCCCCCCCCCCAAGGAGTTGTCACAAATTAAATTCATGTATTTTTTTTAATAAGCATCAGCAGCATGGAAGCATGTCCTACTGAATGGTAGCTGAAGCATGAAGGGGCATATGGATATTTAGCATATCTGGCATGCCAGATACCTTGCAGTGCTGGCTCCAAAAGTCCCATGTGAATGCCTGTTCTCATTTTCTGGTGACATTGTGCATAAGAAGTAGGTAGCATTATCTCCCGTAAATGTAAACAAACTTGTTTGTCTTAGTGATTTGGCTGAACAAGAAGCAGGACCGAGTGGACTTGTAGGTTCTAAAGTTTTGCATTGTTTCATTTTTGAGAGCAGTGGTGTAACCAAAAAAAAAATCTACATTTGTAAGTATTTCACCATAAAGAGATGGCACTATAATACTTGTATGAGGTGAATTGAAAAATACGGTTTATTTTTATAGTGCAAATATACATAATAAAAAAATCATTAAAGGGGAAGTTTTTTAGCTGTATTTATATAGTAACTTTTATTCCTCCTACTGTTAGATTCTTGTAGTATTGTTAATTGAATTTGAGTGAGTAGGTTATGTTACCACTTTTGGGGCTAGTAGTATTGGAGTATTGGTTATCAAATGAAAATCTTTTGATAAACAGCATAGCAGTAATGTTGCCTGTCAGCCAACTGGGGGGCTTATGAGGGAGCGACAGATGGACTGCCAAAATAAACTGTTGTAGAGAGACTCTGATATGTATATAAGGCAAGGAAGACTTTGTAGAACCTTAGAGACTAACCAGTTTATTTCCGCATAAGCTTTCATGGGCTATAGCCCACTTCATCGGATGCATAGAATGGAGCAGAAGTAAGATGCATTTATACACACAGCGCAAAAAAAAAAAAAAGGTTGTACATTAGCATACCAATTCTAAGAGGCTGTTTAATTTGGATGGGCCATTATCAGCAGGAGAAAAAAGTACCTTTTGAAATGGATATCTGTGTCTGACAGGAGAGATACAACTATTTGAAGGTTAAATTAACTAGGGAAATGCAATCAATTAGTGTAATGAACGAATCATTCACAAGTTGTATTTAGTCCTTGGTTTATTGTATCCAATTTGAAAATTAATTCTAGTTCCACAGTTTTTCGTTGGAGCCTGTTTTGGAAGTTTTTCAGTTTCAGAACTGACACCATCAAGTCTTTAGTGAAATGACCAGGAAGATTTGAAGTGTTCTCCTACTGGTTTTTGTGTATGTATGCAGTAGAGGAGCTGTTCAGAGGCAACTCAATATGATTAACCATAATATTAGCCAGGCTCTGAATTAAAGAGAGAAATAAAAGGAAATAGCTGGGTTAGGACACTAAACCTGAGACACCAAGCCTTCCAGCAGAGAGTCGATTATTTGAATATTCACTAAATGGATACTGAGTGAAATCATGGCTCTTTGAGGGCTACATAAAAACGCTTGTTTTATGCCCTTGTTCTAGTGACTTCTATTTTAAAAAATAAACAAAAAAAACCCCCACCAAAAATGTACAATTGGTACCTTTGTTGATAGTCTGAGCAGAACTCCCAAGTATTGTACTGGTCTGGAAGTTGAACTACTTTCTCATTCCTAGAGGTGGACTCTCTAGATGAAGTTTATGATGTCATTATTTGTGTAAGAACACTTGCAAAATTGTTGCTAGTACTTCAGCTGTTCTGTTCATTTGATGTCTTTAATGACTATTACAGTCTAAGAAAAAAATCACACGTGTGATGGTTGTATCCATGTGATAAATTGCACTATTGACCATTTTATTTGCACACTATCCATAATCCATCTCTACTGGCATTATCATCATTCCAAACTTCCAGGGAAAACAGTTGCCGGGGGGGCCTGGGGTGAGTGATGAAAAAACTGCCCCTTTTTTATATTTATACTGAAACCGTAAATAGAAAAATCACTAAAAAACAAAACAAAAAACCTGTGTCGTCTTTCTTCTTGCCACAAGAGAGATTTTTTTTTTTTAAGTCTCCACTTGCAGATCAGAAAGAAGCCATCCCTTAGGGAAGATTTGGCTTATACAATACTGTAGGATTTATATACGAGACTTCAGAACTTCTTCCAGCATCAGTTCTCAAAAATCTATGGTCCAAAATGAGATTTCTCTATGTAAATCCCCCAAAACAAGTTTTGCTATCTAAAGTTACTGGACAGAAATTGTTACACAACATTTTTAGGGTTATGTGCAACAAATTTCTAAAAATTGACTATAATTAAAATTCTATATTTTATAGTTTAATCACTTCAGATTTGCTTGAATTGTATGAGGTTAGTAAATTAATTCAATCTTTTAATCTAGTATGCGACAATCAGATTTCATAGCCTTTTTCTCCTCACGTAAAATATAAAAATGGATTTTTTGTAGTAAATGTTTCACAATATTTTTGATAGCTATAGAAAAGAAAATTGGGCCTGGACCAGGTCTGCTGCATGCTTTCTATGGGTCAAAGCTTTGAAGTATTGTCTTTACCCTTCTTTTTTTAAAGAAGACTGAATGCATATTTTCATATTAACATAATGTAGTTAAAGGATGGCAACATTGTCTGTAAAGAGCAGATATTTGCATGCATTCCTATGACTATCGAAGTATGCAAGTGGTGGTACATTAATTTTGATGAACAAATGGGTCTAAAGAGTCAAAAATGTAAACATGACCCTGTAATTGTCCAGCATTAAACAGTTTTAAACAAGGTTTGAGGTTTGGGATATGGCCCCCTTAGCCTGCATACATATCATTAAACATCTTAATCTTTAATAAAAGATGCAGAAAAGAAAGTTAAAGCATTTGAATTATTAAGTATTAAATGAGACTTCCATTTTAAAATACCTTCATCCCTTTAGCTGGGGAGAGTTTTTAAAAAAGACTTTCCCTGCCACCAGCCTTGTTTCATTGTCACTTAGGCCATGCCTATTCTATGCACTGCCATAGCTGTATCGGTATAACATCATACTGTAGATACAGGCTACAGTGATGGAAGGTGTTTTTGCTTTGTTACAGGAACACTACCACCCCAAGCAATGGTAACTAGGTTAATGGAAGCGTTCTTCTGTCAACCTAGCTGCATCTATAGTAGGGGCTAGGTTGACATAGCTATGGCAGTTGGAGGTGTGGACTTTTTTACCCAAATTTTTACATGTAGACTAGGCTTTAGATGGTATTTAAAAGGGTAAAAACTGTCCTTTCTGGGCTGGAGCTAGAATTGTTGAAATCTGATCCCATTTCCTAAAAAACACACAAACAAGTGGGGAGAGAAAAGAACAACGATATACATGCAGCTGCTGTCTCTGGTGTTGACTCTCACTTGCAACATGACTGCTAGAAAAACACAGACACAGCACATGGCTTAATCAGCCATTCTTAAGAAATTTGCACCGGCATCAGGCTCTTTGAGCCATTGCTTTTAGCTGCCTATTTCTGATCACAGGCTTACAGTAATGTTGCAAAGCATCCAGTTTTAGCTGGTTAGGCCAGCCTCCCCTTAGAAGGCAAAAAGGTAGGAAAGAGAAAATATGGAATGGAGAAGAAAAAGGACATGTTAGGGGTTGGGAAGACAGTCTCTTATTAGGAGGTAGCCAGAGCCTGTGGAGGAGATGATGTCATCTGGGACCCTTTCTTAGCACAGTTCAATCAGGACATCTCTCAGATCAGGGTAATGAAGCCTGGTCGATGTTGCAGTGGATCCCTGATTCCCAGAAGGCCATGGGCGTGGCACCCATGATGATGAAGCTTGCTCCTTCCCATTCTTCGTCAGCCAGTCATTGTCGGTGATTTCCCTCTGCCTCCAGTTCTTTTCTTTTAGGGACACCAGAAGGCAGTGCTGGGTTGAATTGCTCATCCTCTCATTAGGCCTAATTTCCAGTCCACAGTTTTGGTTCACTGATTTAAAAATCCTTGTAGGAAGGAAAATTCCAGAGAAACCCACCACAGTGGCATTTAACTTCAGAAAAGGGAACAACATTAAAATGACGACTCTAGTTAAATGGAACTTGAAAAGAACAGTCGCAAGAGTGAAATGCCAGCAAGCTTGATGGGAACTTTTTAAAACACCATACTATAGGATCAAAATATATGTATATCCTAGAGAAAGAAAAAGAGCTTCAAAAATAATCCCACCATGGTTAAACAGAGTTAAAGAAACAGACAGAGAGGCATCCTTTTAAAAATTGGTAGTCACATCCTACTCAGGAAAATAGGAGTATAAACTCTGGCAAGTCAGGTGTAAAAGTATAAGTAACCAGACCAAAAAAGAATTTGAAGAGTAACTAGCTAAAACCACAAAAATGAACAGCAATTTTTTTTATGTACACCAGAAGCAGGAAGCCTGCCAAGTTATAACGGGGCCCCTGTATGGTCAAGGAAGACAAGGCTATTGTGGAGATGCTTTACATCGGTCTTCACTGCAAAGGATGTAAGGGAGAGTCCCACACCTGAGCCATTCTTTTCAGGCAGTAAAACTGAGGAACTGTCCCATATTGAGGTATCAGTATAAGAGGTTTTGAAACAAATTAATAAATTAAACAGTAATAAGTCACCAGCACAAGATGGTATTCACTCAAGAGTTCTGAAGGAACTCAAATATGAAATTGTAGAACTACGAACTATGGCATGTAACCTGTCACTTAAATCAGATTCTGTACCAGATCAGTGTGATGCTGATTTTTAAAAATGGCTCCAGATGGAATTCTGGCAATTACAGGCCAATAAGCCTAACTTCAGTATCAGTTAAATTGAAATAAAGAACAGAATTATCCTGATCATTTACACATCTGATATTCTGGGGAAGAGTCAACACAGCTTTTGTAAAAGGAAATCATGCTTCACTAATCTATTAGAATTCTTTGAGGGGTGGGGTCAACAACCATGGATGAAGGTAAACCACTGGATATAGTCAACTTGGACTTTCAGAAAGCCTTTGACACGGTCCCTCACCAAAGGCTCTTAAGTAAAGTAAGTAGTCCTGAGGGAAGCATCTTCTCATTGATCAGTTACTGGTTAAAAGATAGGAGACAAAGGCTAAGAATAAAGGGTTAGTTTTCAGAGAGGGGAGAAGTAAATAGCACAGTCCCCCAAGGATCTGTACTGGCAGCGGTGCTGTTCAACATACTCGTAAATGATCTGGAAAAAGGGTAAACAGGCAGGTGGCACAGTTTTCAGACACTACAAAATTATTCAAGATAGTTAAGTCCAAAATTAACTGAGAAGAGTTACAAAGGCTGTCAAAACTGTAACTTGGCAAGAAAATGGCACATGAAATTCAGTGTTAATAAATTCAAAGTAATGCATATTGGAAAACATCATCCCAATTACACATACAAAATGACGAGGTCTAAATTAGCTATTACCACTCAACATAATGTGCAACAACAGTCAAAATTGCTAACAACATTAGAAACCATTAAGAAAGGGGTAGGTAGTAAGATAGAAAATATCATCATGCCACTATATAAATTCATGGTATGTCCACATCTTGAGTACTGCAGTTCTGATTGCCTCTTGTAAAAAGTATAGAGAAGGGCACAGAAATTATTAGGAGTACGGAACAGCTTCTGTATGAGGAGAGATTAAAAAGACTGGAACTGTCCAGCTTGGAATAGAAATAACTGAGGGAGGATATAATAGAGGTCTATAAAATAATGAATGGTGTAGAGGAAGTGAATAAAGGAGTGTTATTTACCTTCTCACAACACGACCCAGAGGTTGCCCACTGAAATTAATAGGCAGCAGATTTAAAACAAATACAAGGAAGTAGTATTCATACAATTCACAGTCAACTTGTGGAACTTATAGCCAGGGCATCTTGTGAGGACCAAAACAATAACTGGGTTCAAAGAAAAACTAGTTAAGTTCATGAATGGTACTATCAATGACTACCAGCCAAAATGGTCAGGGACGCAACCTCCTGCTCAGGGTGCCTAAACCTCAGCTTGCTGGCCCTGGATGAGAGGAAATGGATCTCTTGATAAATTGCCCAGTTTTGCTAGCTCTTTCTGAAGCATCTGGCACTGGCCACTGTCAGATGACAGAATACTGGGCTAAATAGGCCAATGGTTCATGGTTCATTTAGCCCATATGTTCTTATGATTTCCGGTTCCATTCTTCTCTTGTTTACCGGAAGTGGTCCTAACACAGTCCTTGAGTTATATCAGTAGGCCGTTTTGTTTCAACAGATTCAGTCTGTCTCCCTTTTGCATCTTTTTCTGTCAACATTTATTGATGCATGTAATTGGAACATTTTGTGAACTTTTGATCCACTTTCCCACAATTAAGCTTACAATTAGGGTAAATTTTTAGGCCTAATTATTACAGAAGTGGTCAGTGAAATAAAAGTAGAGGAGGGCTAATTTTAAAAAAGCATGTATGACAATTTATTACAAAATGGGTATTTAAATCTTCTCTTGCTTCCAATTCCATAATTGTGCGGGTACATCTGCAGTCACAGAAATGAGTACCCATATTTGTGTAGAATTACTTTGATTGCATGCACAGTGGTGATGAGTGTGAAATTTAAACAATTAACTGACCATTTGCATGCACAGTTGTGAAATCTGGTCTCTAATGTTCAATTGTGTATTTAAGCCAAGAGTGGGAGAAGCATGTGTGTTGTGTTGTTACTTCCGCTTAAGTAGATCAGTTGCCAAGAAAAAGAATAGTGAGGTTTTTAGTTAATCTTAACAATGGATAAAATAAACTTTTTTCTGTTTAATTATTTGGAGGTATCTCAGAGCTGGTTAATAGTTTTATAGTTGTAAATTTCTGTATGCTGGCATAAATTTCCCACTGTACAACCCTATCTTTACATCATGCTGCTGCTCAACTGTTTTTCAGATAGTAGGTGTTAATTCCTAACAAAACTGCACTCTATATGTGATCAAACTGGTTATGTAAGATAAAGCTGATATGATAGATAAGAGAAGTACTGTATCATTTACCAGGATTGTTTATTTGGCCTTTGCAAAAGCACATTTTGCAATCTCAGGCCATATTGAATCTATTGCTGGCCCTGAATTCTCAGCTGACAGCTATGGTATATTTTTGGCTTGTTGGCTGTAACTGTTCTCCTTTGAGAGAAAGGGTGATTGTAAAGTTAAGGTACATGATTGGAATTCAGGACATCTGGGTTCAATTTCAGGATCTGCAACAGTTTTTTTTTTTTATGACTTGGGGCAAGTCAGTTAATTGCTCTGTGCTTAAATTCTCTGTGTGGAATGGGTATATTACTTGCATCCCACTCATAGTCTGGTCTGGTTAGGCTGTAAATGTATTGAGGCAGGGATAGTCACTTCCTGTGCATTTGTACAGCTCTTAGCATACTGTGTTTTTGCTGGAGCCTCTAACCCTACTATAATAGAAATTTATATATAATCTGATGTGGATGGTGTCACAGTGAGCCATGGCTTTTTAACATGAAGTCTAGAAAGCTGCAGTAAGCTCTTCTTGGGGCATCACTGAAGAGGACTTGAAAGCTTCAGCTACTGTTAAATTTAACAGCTTCCCTGGAGTTGGAGAGAGCTCATAACAAAAATGCTGTATGACCTGCATTGGCTACCAGTTTGCTTTTGGGTGCAGTTAAAGGCATTAGCATTTATAAATCTAATAATGGACTGAGGCCCACTTATTGAAAGATCCTCTTGTCTCCAAGTCCTGCTATGGGAGTTAAAGTCTGTTGGGGGGCGGGGGGTGTTTTTGTTTTTTGTTTTGCTCTCCTGGGATTTATATTGCCAAGAGCCAGGTATTCTCAGCAGAGGGCCCACACCTTGGAATCTGTTCCATCAAGTAATTTGAGACCCAAAGTTGGTGTTGGGGGACAGTATTATAAGACTATGTTTTATGTTTATTGTAATAGGGAATGGGAATTTTAGTTAATATGCAGGGATTTTATTTTCCTGTGATGGATTCTTTGTAACTTGCCAGTGTGCCTTGGCAATGGGCACTCATATAAATCTCAATATTCTGTACTGATAACTGAAGTATACAAGTAGTTTTAAATCTGAAACATAGGCATAAATCTAATTTATCCTCATTTGGTTTACTGAATCATGGAGGTTCATTTAGCAGGAATAAGAAGTAAATGTTTCAGATTGCAAAGATCTACTTTTATTCTTTTAATACACTATATCCTTATCCTTCCATTTAGGGTCAGCTTTATTTGCTGGTGACAGACCAGGGTTTTCTTACAGAAGAGAAAGTTGTCTGGGAAAGTTTACATAATGTAGATGGTGATGGAAATTTCTGTGACTCTGAATTCCACCTTCGGCCTCCATCAGACCCAGAAACTGTATACAGAGGGCAGCAGGATCAAATCGATCAGGTAAATCTATTGCATTTCTCCAGCTTTTGTAGGGTGGGATTTTCCAAAGTGGTTCCGTTGAAGTCAATGAAAGTTCTACCACTGATTTCAATGGGATCAGAGTAAGGCTGACACTGTTTTTGAAAATTGCTCTCTAGGAAAAATGAACCCATTTTCCAAAGATTCTACTATTGCCTCTTCACATGGGTATTTCTTAGCGTGTTTTGTTCAGATATCAGAAGTCAGTTTTGCATGTTAAGGAATTAACATATATTATTAAAAACAACAAAAACAAATCATACTATGGAATTTTTGCTTCTTTGGGTGCTTGTCCATATGCACAGTCCACTCTTGGTGTGCATATGCCACACGTGCTCAAGACTGGAGACTTTTTGGCCAGTAGTATCCGTATGTGCACCCTGCCAATCCTCATGCTCTGCGGTGAGGGGTACAAGCGAGAAGCTAATTGGCCAGCACTCAATTCTTCTCACATCCTTTCAGTTTAGAAATAGAGTCCTGAATGACCAGCTGTTCTCTACTAGTATAGTTCTAGCTCTGATTTCACAATGTATATGCTTTGTGCATTAATAGATATAGTTACCTGATTGTCTGATGCTATTGTTAGTTCTTTAGGAATTAATCACCAACAGCAGGATATCATCCTGTTTTCTTGAATTGAAACACTGTCCCTTGTGAGGGAACTATCACAGTCTCAGATTAACATTCAGAAGATCTTTGATTGTCTGAAATAATCATATATTCCCAGCATATGGGCAATTTGTAAGTCTTAGATTTGAAGACAGGGAGGCTGGTTTTCGGGTCTTCCTCTTGACTTCAGAGCCCCAAAGTATAGCTTGCAAGAGCCCAATGGTTGCCCAACTCACAGGCCATGAGGCCTGTATCCTCCTCAGACAGCCCACAAGGCTCCAGGAGTTCAAGAGGCAGAACACCAATCAAGGCTTTGTCTAAGAGGAAAACCCGCTCACAGCATCTACCATCTGCTGAGACTTCTTGGCCCAGAACGATTCCGGCCAAAGTTCAGTCTCATGCCAATTCTGACTGGATGGCACCAAATCACTCAGCACAGAAAACTCTGCATTCACAAAAGAACTTGTTTAATCCTAGTGTTATCTACTTAGTACTCTATAGGTGCATTCTGAAATGGCCCCAGCACTGATGCTCCTGGTAGCAGGGCCAATCTGACCTACGCCACACACCAAGGGCCTCTCCTATTTCATAAAGGAGAATTTAAAATATGCTGAGAGAACCTGGTTCCAGACCACCAATCCACAACACCTTTGCTGAAGGCACTATACAAGTACTAAGCACCAGTTGATCTCCAAATACAACAGAACCCACAATCTCCCTTCCTGTTTGCAGTGTTGTTATAGCCATGCTGGTCCCAGGATATGAGAGAAATGCTGGGTGACATAATATATTTTACTGGACCAACTTCTGTTGGTGGAAGAGACAAGCTTTTGAACGTCAGAGCTCTTCTTCAGCTCTAGAAGCCTGAAAGCTTGTTTCTTCCACCAACAGAAATTGGTCCAAAAAATATACTACCTCATCTCCCTTCTTGTTGGCTTCAGCATCACCGTCAGTGCCGACTCTACTAACTGGTGTGGCACCATCAGTTCCTAATACACTGGGAGCCACAGCACCACCCACCTCAACACCACCAATTAATCAGCATTTTCCATTCTTGTTATCTTCAGAGTCAAAAGATTAGGAGGATAAATAGCAGCAGCATCTTTACTTGCCTCAACCCTTGATATTTGCTAGTCAAAACACTCTTCATGGAAAAAAATACTGGGACCTTTAAAATCCTGCCCCATGGTTCCCTATCCCCTGGCCATCAGGCTCATATGAACCAGTTCCCATGTGGCCCTGTTGGGGATCCTGGTCTGCGCAGTCTAGTTTTAACCAGATGGACCAACACCAGTGTTTCACCCACAATATCAGTCGCACAGACCACCCATTGATGCTTCCTGGTTCCACTTCAGCTGCAAGTAGAACAGGAAATTATGGCCATGTTCTTTGGCCCCTGATGAGGTTGTAGTGCCACCAATGGCCTCATAACTGGACAGTTTCAAGGACTCAATATTTATTAAAATGGATATCTGAGGCCCTTCAAATCCCTATTGAGGAGGTCCAGAAACAGACTCATAAGTTAGTAGACTTTCCCCACGCTGGTTTGGCAGGAAAAATAGCCCTCCCTGTCAACAAAACTATCATAGACACAGCCAAAACTGTGTAGCAAATGCATAATTCAACACTCCATTGCTCTTTTAAGGCAGACAGAAAATATCAAGTGCCTCTCGAGTGCAGAATTCTTCTACAGACATCTTCATCTGTAGTCACAGTAATGAAGGAAAGAGCAAAACAAATCAAGTCCACACCAAAAGGAGGACTAACCAAAGAGAGTAGATGAATTTGCCCAGAAAGCCTACTCTTTGGCAAGCCTACAGTTCTATGTGGCCAATTACTAGGCCAATTATTAGCCAGTTATGACTTCTGATACACAAGAGACTGCATGCCTTTGTAAATAAACTGCCAAATAAGACTTGCAAAGACTTTGTCATTAGTCAACAAGGGTCAGAAAATGGCCAATACATATCAGCGAGGTTCACTGGATATGGTGGAAACAGCTGTCAGATTTATAGTGATAGTAGTGGTTTATGCAACAGGCATTCTGGCTTTAAGGCACTAGCACAGTGGTCATCAAACTGGGGTGCGTGAGACCACCCCCGGGAGTTCGGGAGACTGCCGAACTCCTGGGCGGGCTATTTTAGTACCGCCGAAATGCTGCCGCAGAAAGCAGAAGCTTTCGCTTGCCGCAGCTGCATTTCGGCGGGCATACCCCTGGGGGGCTGCGTGACATTTTCCTCAGCGAGAAGGGGCCCCTGAGGAAAAAGTTTGAAGACCCCTGCACTAGAGTGCAAGCCACATGTGTGGCATCACTGTGAAAATTTTCCCATATCAGTCACCTGTAAAACATCTGTTTGGGCATCAGTACACCATCATAAAGCACTACACCCTCACTGAATCTTTTAGATCTGATGCTGCATTTGGTAAAGCAGTTCTACACTCATTGTTTAACTAACTATTCTAAGCTCCCATTGGTGCTTGGGAGTTACCATCAGTGGAGAGTGTATGGGGACAAACACTCGGAGAATGACAAGTTACTTTACCATGTACAGTAAATGGAGTTCCTTGAGATGTGTTGACTATATGCACATACATTCCACATCCCATCCTTCCATTTTGTGTGTCTTTGAGTTGTCTTCAGGGATTCTGCAGTGAGAAGTGCTGATGCACATTGCCCTTAAATGCCCTCACTGGAGAGCACAAGGACTGGGATGGTGCATATGCACCATGTGGATAGTGTGAGCCAAAAAGTGTCCAATCTCAATCTTCTAAGTACACGTACACTATAAATGGAATGTCAACACTTCTTGAACTCCAGTTACTGTACATAGTAACTTACCATTACTAATAAATTATTGTCATCCTGCTAGTAAAATCTTAGTAGCTTATGCTAGTTTATGAAAGCTACAATATCTAGACAATTTCAGATTTGCTCTGTAAGGACTTAAATTCTGCAAGCTGTTGGTAATTTATCTTAAACGCATGGGCTATCCTATCTGTAAGGGTTCATAAATTTGAGAAGAGTAATACAGTACATAATTGTGTGTTGATATACATTATTTCAGATCTCACTGTCATCACCAGACTTTGCCTTTTTGATGTCAATTCTGCAGAATGGAATACCAAAACAGTAGTAGTGTTCATAGATTCTAGTTTGTGGTTTTTTTATATTAGCTTCTAGCAGTCTCATCTGCAAGGACCCATTGTGATTGGCAGGGTAGAAACAGCAAGACAATTTCTGCCTCAAAGAACTTACATTCTATGAACTCAGTTAATGAGTTCTTAAAGTGCATTTGAGAAGCATTTTTACATATTTTAAAAAGCTTAAAATATGTGTAGGCAGATGCTTTTAATAAATTTAAGCACTTCATTTAAAATCTGAGATTTAAGATTTTATCTCCCCCATATTAACATGTCCCAATATACATGTATAGGTTTTGATAACTGTTTCTGATCATGTAAAACAAGACTTAATCTTATTCCCTGCAAATTTAGAAACATGAGAAAAAAGTAGGGGCCACTTGTGGTATTGCGCAGTCGGGTTGGAGCAGAGACTAACCCAAGCAGATGTCTGTAATTGAGTTGATTATCTGAAATTAATGTTATCGGATTTAATTTGTGTGGAGCTGTTGAAATAATGGAAAAAACCCCAACAACCAAAATATCAAAATTAAACATTAAAAAGCTGGCATGTCAATTTTTCTGCTAGGGTGAAGTGCTATATTGTGGGGGAAAATAGGCTTGAGAACAAATGTGGAATGGTGATTTTGTACTGGGGGCTTTTTGGAATTGAAGTGCAACTTAAGTGCAACCCCAAATACTCCATGGGCTGGATTTGCCACTGTGATTTTTATGGCTCAAAGCAGCCATAAAGCCAGTAGTGATGGGCACTTCAGGGTTCTCCTTGGCTAAGGGGAATCCCCAAGTAGCTAGAGCTGGTATAGGTACCTTTCATGGCTAGCTCCCTGTGCAAGGGGCATTTCTGAGCGAAAGATAAATGGCTGAGGCATCTTCACTTGCTGGAAATCTGTGGCTGCCGTGGTACCTTGATGCTGTGGTCATCCATACAAAAGTTAGCTATACATCTGTATGTAAACATAGTTCTTAACAAGCTAGGGTGAAAAACTCTCAATCCTGCTGTGCACTATTTTTGTGGAACCCGCTTCCACATACTAAAAGTTCCCTAGTGTGTTTTATATACTTCTGTTTTAAAGCTCTGAACTGGAAAATTGTAATCCTTCTCGTACTTCTACTGACCAAGAAGATATTCCATTTTATTTTGCTATTACTACTACTATTTTATTTGGCAGAAAGGTGTTTTCTCATGACAGCTCCCTCCTGGAAGATGCAATGAAAACTGAATTCAATACAAATAGTATCTGAAATAACTGATAGCTAAAAAATGTTCTATTATTCTTAGGTGGTGCAATTACACTACAATTCTGGATGACATATCTCCATAGTAATGGAGTATTCTTATTTGATCCAGTATAACTATTAAAGTGCATCTTTTTAAGAATTCCTTTGCAAAAGTTATAGTATTTGTACACTAGCCCTACAATCAGAAGTAGCTAATTTAAATAGTGACAAAACTTTCTCTTATTTAAATTCAAAATCTTTGATCTCCTCTGATATAAAATTAAGTGACAGAGGGACACTTATCCAAAAGTGTGTGTACTTTTTGGAAAGGTTATAACCTTTTCTTCCTTAAAAAGTTTGTGTAGATGTGGAAAGAGTGGGGAAGCAGTATTCACAATAGACAGATGGTCTGTGCATCTAGTAGTAACCCTGAGTCAAAGCACAGATTTTGCACTGGAGATCATCTGTTGCTCTACAGTCCCCTGAGGCCTATAATCCTCTCCCCAAGTACTGATAGTGCCTGGGTTCTGTTTTTCTTATGTCAACCCCATAGTGTAAGCTAATCCTCTTTGAAGAAACATTTACTGATGTTACTGTGTGCAGTGGAAGGGGAAATGTGCCACATAAAGCAGCTGATCCCTGCTTCTGCCCCTCTCTGGCTTCACATTAAATGAATTTCCATGTGGTTCTCTGGGAAGAAAGATGTGAGTATATGCTGATTAGGTTAGGGAAAAGAGATCTTGCTGCAGTTGTCCTTTGTGCCTCTTCCCTCCCCCCCCAAGTTTTTCTGAGGGATTTCTGCAGTTTTGCTCTCAGTCTAAAGTGATTTTGCAAAGCAATGTGCTAATTAAAGTATTCTTCTTGAATGATAATATATTGCAACATGAGTATTTCTGAAAGGGTAAAATCACTAGTTCACATAATTTTATCACTTTGTCAGTGTGGAACTTCATTCTCTTCCATGCTTTCAAAATTTGAGTACAGTATTAACATCACTGAGTAATGATGGTCTCTAAGTCATAATCCCTCTGCTAGATTTTCAGAGCAATCCCCTCCCCCCAAAGACAGAATGAAGATTTTTGGTGAAGAATAGCTTGCTCAAAGTGGTTTAATGGAACAGTTATAAAAAAGGGAAGTGATAATATAAGGAATTTAAAAAGTAAGCCCATATGTAAAAACAGTTTTTTATATATGTGTGTATTTACATTTGGATAAATATAAAAAATAGTTGTGCTGTAGATCAGGGGTAGGCAATCTATGGCACGGGTGCCAAAGGCAGCATGCGAGCTAATTTTCAGTGGCACTCACACTGCCCGGGTCTTGGCCACCGATTTGGGAGCTCTGCATTTTAATTTAATTTTAAATGAAGTTTCTTAAACATTTTAAAAACCCTATTTACTTTACATACAACAATAGTTTAGTTATACATTATAGACTTATAGAAAGAGACCTTCTAAAAACATTAACATGTATTACTGGCACACGAAATCTTAAATTAGAGTGAATAAATGAAGCCTTGGCACACCACTTCTGAAAGGTTGCTGAGCCCTGCTGTAGATATACTCAGTGCAGAACAGAGTCAGAAGATGAGAACAGATGCTCCTGTAACATTTCCTTCCTTGATCTGACTTCTTATGGAAGTTTTAACCAGCACATTTAAGTGGCCATTCATCATAATAAACCATCCAGGAAGCATAAAGATTGAATCTTGGAGCTCTCATTCTTAGAGGTTCATAGAATTCCTGTTACAATTTTGGCTCATCATTAGGGTAGCAGAAGAGTGTTTACTAATAATGAGTTTACTTCTTAGGACTACCTGATGGCATTGTCTTTACAACAAGAGCAGCAGAGCCAAGATATTGATTGGGAGCAGATCCCAGAAGGAATCAGTGATTTAGAGCTAGCAAAGAAACTGCAGGAAGAAGAGGATAGACGGGCTTCTCAGTACTATCAGGAACAAGAACAGGCAGTTGCAGCTGCTGCTCAGGTCCAGGTAAGAGCATATTCCATGCTTAGAGTACAGTTACTAACTTTATTTAGCTTGTGGTAACTTCATTAAAACACAGTTTCTTACTACTGTGAGTGTTTTACATTAATGAAAAGTTTAATTCAGTATGAAAAGAACACTTCTATTTGATTTTCTTCCATAGCATCTTACTTTACCTCAGATTTTATTTAATCTTTTTTGCTTCAGTGACAGTTACATGGGCAGTATTACCATAACAATGTTCATAGAACTTGCTCTAGATGTGTAACCCTAATACCACTACACTCTCTACAATGAGTGAATTATGATTGCACAACAAACTTTAGGAAAAATCTTATTACTGCTAGAGTATGCATGCTAATTCCATAACAATTTCAGTCAATGTCATGGTAAATTAAACCATGTTGTTAATGGTCTTGGCATCTACACCAAGATTTTGCTAAGACTGTTAAATAGGGATGCTGATAAGACTTATAACTGTAGTTACAGAAATTGCATTGAAACAGAAGTAGCGCCATGCAGAGTTTCATCCATCTTTTGATGAAAAAGAGAGAGCCAATCAGGATTTTTTAATTTTTAATAAGACAATTCTATGAAAAGCTGAAACATGTATCTTTTGGATTTTGAATTTTTGTATACTAGTTAGCATGCAGAGTTGGATTTTCATTATTCAGCTATTAGTAGCTACAGCAAAATGAGTTTTTAACATCTTATTCCTCTTTGACATCATGACTAGAAATGTCACTGAATGCAGTTCTGCTCGTCTCACTGTCCCTAAATAATCCCGTTTTCAGTTTTGCATAACTGTTTTGTACACACGTAATTGTATCTGACTTCTGAAACTAAACCAGCTAAAAAGCTGCATAAAACTCCATTTATGCAACTTTCATTTAATCTACAAGTTCTTATTCATATCTGTTTATTCCTCATAATGAGATATTTTCCTCCTTACTTTCCCAGTCATCCGAATGTGAGGCAGCAAATGCAAAACTTATCCCTGTGTATGAGTGAATCATAAAAGCTGAAAAATGTCTGTCTCAAATGTATTCATTAGACTGCAGAACTGACTGAAGCCCTCTCATTCAGGGGGGAAAAAAAGGTAGCACATCCAGAGAGGGAGCGCATCTTCCGACATTTTGAGGGTGCTGCTTATTAACTCAGTGATCATAGCCTGTGCAATAGATGTCTTGGCATTTGGTGTAAAAAAAACCTCTGCCCTTATCCTGTTTATTTAGTCCAGTGGTTTTCAAACTGTGGGTCACGACCCAGTATTGGGTCGCGGAATGTAAGGCCCTGGGTTGCGGCAGCTCTGGTCAGCACCGTCGACTGGATCATTAAAAGTCCTGTCGGTGGTGCTGCCTGGCTAAGGTAGGCTCATCCCTATCTGTTCTGACACCGCACTGCACCCTGGAACGGCCAGCAGCAGTTCCGTGTCCTAGGCTGTGGGGCTCCACACACTGCCCCCCACCCATAGCACCAGCTCCGCACTCCCATTGGCCAGTTTCTGGCCAGTGGGAGCTGGGAGAACAATGCCAGCGGGCAAGGGTTGCACGGAGCCACTTGTGCGCCTCTGTCTAGAAGCTGGAGCTGCTGCTGGCTGCTTTCAGGGCACAGCACTGTGCCGCTTACAGGGCATTGCCCGAGGTAAGCCTGCGCCCCAATCCCCTGCCTCAGTCTTGAGCCCCCCAAACCCAGAGCCTCTTCCTGCACCCCAAATTCCTCATCCTTGGCCCCATCACAGAGCCTGCATCCCTGTCCCAGAGTCCTGACCCCCTTCCCATACCCCAACCTCCTGCCTTAGCCCAGAGCCCCCTCCCACACCTTGAACCCCTCATCTCCTGCACCTCCCAAACATCTCATCCCCAGCGCCGTTGGGTCATGGGCATCAACAATTTTCTACAACTGGGTCTCCAGAAAATTTTTTGAAAACCACTGATTTAGTCCACTGTAATTACTGAGTTGTCAGAGATTTTCTCAAGTTTTCTGTTAAATAATATGCAACTACTTTCCCACAAATCACATTATAGGAGTTTGTGCTCTTGCATTATATTATGTAATACATTAGTTTATAGCAGATTTGGTAATTGCTTTTATTCGGTCCTTTTAATTTTATGTCAAAATATCAAATTAGCAGTAGATGACAATAGAATTTTCAGTCCAGGTCCTCTTAGGTTGTTTTGTCAAGGTCAATAATTATGTTCAAGTCACCTTGTTATGATTTATGTTCATCTATGGAAATGGTCACCTAACTGGATTTTTTAAATTGCCCTTCCTGATTCTAAGAGCACTTAAAACAAAAGCACATTTTTAGTTGAGAAAAATATTCCAAAATTGAAAGTAAACTATCACAGCGCTGTCTGACTCAGTCTGCAGAATGACAGGAATAGTAACTCGGAAGTGTAAACTGCACCCTTTAATCTAAACACGATGGTAACACTGAAGCACAATTATGACAATATAAATAACAGTTACGCTGCTCATCGTTTTAGCAGAAACATCAATCTGCTGTATTTATCCCTCACTGTTGGATGCAGCTGCAGTTATTTGGTCAAGATGTAAAGGGATTAGCCTGCTGCAATAGAGTTGCTGGGATGGGGAAGAAGAAATCCAAGTGCCTGCTCTCCCAAATGTAAAATCACCTCTGCCCCTTCCCATAGTTGGCCCCTTGGGGCTTCAAGTACCAAAAGCATTCACTGCCTCTTAGTTTTAGTTTTTGATAATCATCTCCTATGGCTTCCTTGTTGACACAAGTCCCAACTTTTCCATAATTAGTAGTCAAAACCCAGCATTTTCCCTCTGCAGCTTCGAAAATGTAGTGTCTTTGTTGTTAAAAAAGAAAACTGAAAACTCTACAGCACAGTGAAAATGGCGGGGGTATTATAAACTAAGTTAAATTTAATAGCAAAATAAATTATACAAGTGATATGGCACTGATTGAACTGATCTGGAACAGGGTTGCATAATAAGAAGGGTGCTTGGGACTCAGTACTGCACATTATTTAGGTCTGTTGTGCTCTGTAAGATGCATGGGACTTAGATTCCCACAGCCCAACTGAAATACAGACAATCTTGCCAAAAATAATTAATTTTTTTTAACAGACCTCAAACTGAAACACTGTGACAGATCACTGTGGTTTGCATAATTAATGAATATTAAAGCTAGTGAACAAGTTTCAGTTTCCATTAGTTATTGTTCCCAGCCATATGAATTTTATATAGGAATGCTGATTCAGGAACTACCTTTTAGTATTTAGAATAATATTTCTCTTTGCTGTTTCTGATTTTTAAAGCCTTTCTTCCAGCAGGCGCAAGGAGCTGCTTCTCCAGCAAGTGGAAGACAATCTGGAAGTAGTGAACGCAAACGAAAAGAACCTCGAGAAAAAGAGAAGGAGAAAGAGAGAGAAAAGAATAGTTGTGTTATTTTGTAACCGGGGATGGATTTTGCCTGGAGTCAAGTGCATGTCCTCAAACAAAAACAAGGAATAAAATGAAGACAAACCCGTTACATGCCGCCTGTGCCTGATTACCCCATGGATTTATTCACGTTTAAGGAGAGGATGGGTGACTACTTTGTTACAATCATACAGACTTTCTTCAAAGTCATACAGTGCGCTCTGTGTGAGATGGAATTCCATTACAGTTGGATGTGGCTGTGCTTTGAGTCAGTCATGAGAAATACTGCACCTTGTAGTTAAACACACAAATCACGGCAAGTTTTGTGTCATAGTGACATGCTTTACTTATAATATCAGTTAGTAAGCTATTTCATCTTCTGCTCTAAACAAAGAAAGAAGGTAATTGGTTTTGTCAGATTTCTTCCTGAAATCTTTACATCAGCACAACAGAATCCTGTATTACTTTTCATGATCTGACAATATAACTGAGACTGGGCATTCATGGCTTTAGAGCCCAATGAGTTTCTGGACACACTGTTTTCATAATGCACCCAGATTCCTTTTGTTCAAGAGCTGGTAGCCCATTCTTTAACACATATTTGTGCTGGGTTGGTTCTACCACTGTGTTAATTCTGCCACTGTGACTTTTGTCCCATATATATATATATATATATATATGTTTGTTAAACATCATATTGAAAATTGTGTGTCATGGAAAAATGGGGTGTCTATTAATAAGCAAGATAAAGATTTATTATTGCTTTTCTTGAAGTTAAAAACTGGGTATCACAACTCAGATCTTATCAGGGTCAGACACAAATAATTTAATAGTTTTTTTTTCTTTGTTTAGTATCTTCTGTTATAGGTAAACTGGACCAGAGAAGTTGCTATTTATTGATCTCTCCATGCAACACGTGAATGGTGGTAGGAAACTGAAGTCTCTAAAAATGCTTGTCCTGTGTCGGAATGCAGAATTAAAATAACTAACTTAATATCTGCCTTCGTCCAGAAGTACCTTGAACCGTAACATGAATTTAACATGTCCATTTGTATATTTAAGCTACTGTACTGTGTACAAATACTTTTAAAAATCATGTATCAGTAAAAAGCACACTTCTGCAGGGTGAGAGAAAGGTTAAGCTAGTCTCTCAAATTGTTTGGAAAGGCACTCAGATGTAGTATCACTTTGTTTTTTAAATCATTAGTTTAGAGTTATGGGAAACTTCTACAGAAATAACCAGATTTTCTAATTTATGGGAACCAAATAAACATCTTGCATCTTGTAGTATTTATAGGTTAGAGGAACAAAATACTCATTGAATTTTATTATGAGGGCACTACAAATCCTCTTTTCATTTCAACACGGAAAGTTTTTATTTAGCAATTTGTAGACACTTGAAAAAAGTTGCTTCTGCTGGAAAAAAGAGTTCTGATTCACATTCTAAGGCTTGGTAAGTGCATTAATATTCATGAGTATAGAACAGTTTAAAGTAGACAACTGGAGTATGACATTCATATATTTAGAAATGTGGCTTGTGGGATGGCCATGGAACTCAAAATTTAAAAAACCCTCTTGAATTCTGAATGAGTCCAGAGTTAAAGAAACGCCATAGAATTGTTTCAAATGGAATTGCCTCCATAACTGGAACCAGTTATTGCACAAATCTGTCACATATTTAAATAAACAATTAGGCTGATAAAATAGGAATAGTTTTGATAACTGAAGGGCCAGTCTAGATCACTCTGTTAGTTCGTTCCTCAGCTTTTATCCTTCTATCTATCCATTTTGTTATGACTTCCTTTTTATAATATTCAAGTGATGAATGATTGAAGGGGATTTCTCTTTCAGACACACAAATCCATTTTGTCAGACAAATTTATATGAATATAAATGAGGAACACAAATGTGATGGTTTGCTTTACACAGAACAGAAAATATTGACATTGTATTGTATTGGAGGTACAAAAACTTTTAAGAACATAAAAAAGGCCGTACTGGGTTAGACCAAAGGTCCATCTAGCCCAGTATCCTGTCTACTGACAGTGGCCAATGCCAGGTGCCCCGGAGTGAGTGAACCTAACAGGTAAAGATCAAATGATCTCTCTGCTGCCAGCCATCACCCCCCTCTGACAAACAGAGGCTAGGGACACCACCGTTCCTTACCCAGCCTGGCTAACAGCCATTAATGGACTTAGCCTCCATGAATTTATCCAGTTCTGTTTTAAACCCTGTTATAGTCCTAGCCTTCCCAGCCTCCTCAGGCAAGGAGTTCCACAGGTTGACTGTGTGCTGTGTGAAGAACTTCCTTTTATTTGTTTTAAACCTTCTGCCCACTAATTTCAATGGGTGGCCCCTAGTTCTTCTATGATGGGAACAAGTAAATAACTTTTCCTTTATTCACTTTCTCCATGCCACTCATAATTTTATCTACCTCCATCATATCCCCCCTTCGTCTCCTCTTTTCCAAGCTAAAAAGTCCTAGCCTCTTTAATCTCTCCTCATATGGGACCTGTTCCAATCCCCTAATCATTTTAGTTGCCCTTCTGTGAACCTTTTCTAATGCCAGTATATCCTTTTACACAGTATTCAAGATGTGGGCGCACCATGGATTTGTATAAGGGCAATAAGATATTCTCCGTCTTATTTTCTATCCCTTTGTTAATGATTCCTAACATCCTGTTTGCTTTTTTGACTGCCACTGCACACTGCATGGACATCTTCAGAGAACTATCCACGATGACTCCAAGATCTTTTTCCTGATTAGTTGTAGCTAAATTAGCCCCCATCATATTGTACGTATAGTTGGGGTTATTTTTTCCAAAGTGCATTACTTTACATTTATCCACATTAAATTTCGTTTGCCATTTTGTTGCCCAATCACTTCATTTTGTGAGATCTTTTTGAAGTTCTTCACAGTCTGCTTGGGTCTTAACTATTTTGAGCAGTTTAGTATCATCTACAAACTTTGCCACCTCACTGTTTACCCCTTCCTCCAAATCATTGATGAATAAGTTGAATAGGATTGGTCCTAGGACTGACCCTTGGGGAACACCACTAGTTACCCCTCTCCATTCTGAAAATTTACCCTTTGTTCCCTGTCTTTTAACCAGTTTTCAATCCATCAAAGGATCTTCCCTCTTATCCCATGGCAACTTAATTTACATAAGAGCCTTTGGTGAAGGACCTTGTCAAAGGCTTTCTGGAAATCTAAGTACATTACGTCCACTGGATTCCCCTTGTCCACATGTTGGTTGACCCCTTCAAAGAACTCTAATAGATTGGTAAGACATGATTTCCCTTTACAGAAACCATGTTAACTTTTGCCCAACAATTTACGTTCTTCTGTGTGCCTGACAATTTTATTCTTTACTATTATTTCAACTAATTTGCCCAGTACGGACGTTAGACTTACCGGTCTGTAGTTGCCGGGATCACCTCTAGAGCCCTTTTTAAATATTGGCGTTACATTAGCTCTCTTCCAGTCACTGAGTACAGAAGCCGATTTAAAGGACAGGTTACAAACCCTAGTTAATAGTTTCGCAATTTCACATTTCAGTTCTTTCAGAACTCTTGGGTGAATGCCATCTGGTTCCGGTGACTTGTTTCTTGTTTTAACCATATTTTTTTTAAATAAGCAGCCTGTTACTGATGAAATATTTCCAAACTCATATTTACATTTAATACTCTTGAAAAATAAATGTCAAGTTAAGTTTTTGTTACCTTATTATTTCCAATGACAATACTGCCATTGTACATTCACTTTTAAAACAAATTAACTTAGATTGTTGTTGCTACTATCAAGTACATATTTTCGTAAAAAAGTAAATCATAAAAATAATTCAATGTACTTGCTAGTATCAGAAAAGTCCATATAATATTCCTACTTTATGTCTTACTGACACTTCTGAAACATAATTTAATCTACTTATGGTAATATTGGTATATTCAATTACAGTGGAAGAAAACAAATTAAATATCAATGTTTGTTGTAAAAAATCTCAGGCTTTCCAGAGAATTCAGTTTCTCCTTCAATAAAGGAGTTATCAGTTTCAGAAATATTGTGGATTGATATTCATATTTTTCGCACGATGATTCTTGTCAATTTGCTCTCTTGAAGGGTCTGGATGGCTAAGGTTTTTAATAATTTTGAGGCTTTTACTCTTATTTCTAGACATTGGTGTGCAGCTAGCCCAACTTGGTAGTGACCGAAATCATAAATATAAAAGCTGGTACCCAATACGAAATGAGTTTGGTGATCTTAAATAATTTCTTGTGGGACTGATATCTACATCACTGTAACAATTGGCATCTGTTGAGCATGTAAGGAATCCAAAGATTGAATGGTCAGTGAGACTGAACTACTTTCACCTGTAATAGTGATCCCTTTAAATCAATATTGGGGAATATTTGTGGGGCAAATAGAAAGATTTATACTCCTAACTCTGGTACTGTAATCTGTTCTCTAGTGCTATTAGTCTTGCAACTTTCTACAGAACTAGGCTTATTTTGTTAAATGATTTGAACGTTTGATTATTTTTTCTCTGTTCTCCCTGTTAAAATACTTGTGTGGGGAGGTTTTTATACCAAGATGTACTCTCTATTCATCTTTGTATATTAGGAGGAGATACGGAGAGAGCTGTCTAGGGAAAGTATATTGGGAGTTGCATGGAACCCATTTCACTGGTAAATATAATCCTCATTTTATATAATCCTCATTAATCCTAATATAGGTCTATTTACCTTTCTGGTATAGACATACCCCGGGATCAGCAACCCACACCTTGTTTGATATTTGTCATACTATTTTGGCTTCTTAAGCTTGTAGCATAATGGTTGCAACATTATATGGGATTGCTTTTGGATATTCAGATTTGTATTCACAAAAATACTGAAAAATGACTCAACTAATACAAGGCAATTCAGAGTCATTTGTTATTCAGCACAAATACGAAAGTAAAAAGCGTATTCAGTACTGTAATTTAAACACTTTTTTCTTCTGATGCTGCATATTATGAAAAGTAGTGTCAACCCTTTGCTCAGTTTCCTGCTGGTGATGTCAGACCAATCACTGGAGTTTGCAAAAGATATGGTCCATGATGTATCCAAATTTGTGTAGTTTTCTGATGGCTTTATCTGTTTTAGAGTATTCAACTTTTAAAAACTTGAGAAAGTGTAGCCTTAAACAGCAGGCAGCCTGCGTGTTTCTGGGTGATCTGATCAGTGTGGTGTCTTTCACAGATTGTATATTGGGGTAAAAGCATCAAATCAAGCATTAGTTTGATTGTCCTGAGATAGTGTATTACTCCAGGCCACCTATGAGAATAAGTTGTTTGCAACAATAAAGGCATGTATCATCAGTCTAGACTACATAGCCAGTTCTGATTTATAATACAAGGTGTTCTATGGTGATGAGCACCAGTGTAAAAATCTTGGTAGACTCTGAACCACCAAGAAGAGAAAATAGGTATGTTTTAAAGCAGAAATTTGCACAATTCCCTTCTTTCCCTGTGTATTTGGAATACACAATATAATAGTAATTTCAAGCTCTTGATCTGAGAGGGTTGGTGTATGTGGTTCCTGGTTGGTTGTCTAGGCCTCGTCTAGAAAGCTACTCTTATGCAGCTGGAATGTTCCCCAGGAACAATTCTCTTTCTAAGATATCTGGAGCACAGTATGTGCTGGCCAGGTCCCCTCCTCCCCCAAGCCATGCCTGACATGCCTACTTGGCTGGAAGGAAATTGATTATTGGCATTACACCAATGGTCTCATATAAGGCAGCTTTTGTATCCTCTTCCCCTCTTGTACTGCTCGTTGGCCAAGAATGGGGCCCATCCTGTAGGGCCTTTCAGCAGTTCCATCGAAATGTCAATCTCAATGATTAATTTCCTTGTCATGAACTTAAGCTCTGTCTTGATCTGAAAATTGCCTCTGCAGAGCTTGCTTCAGTTTGGAAGTTCATTGCTGTTTTGCAGCTATCACTTTGCTATTTTGTAGGCTTACTTGTCCATTGGGAAGTCTTCATATTTTACAATTAACCTGTCTTGGATGACTCGGTATTTCTAGCTGAGGAATATAACTGCATGGTTGTCATTTGTACAAGAAGCAATATTTTGAGGGCATGCGAAGGTTGTTTTGTGGGAAGTGTCAGTTGTCAGGTCTGGAATCCCATGAGGGAACATTCTAATGGCATTTTCGAAACTCTGAATAGGACTCTCGTGTTTTAAATTGGCAGCTTACAAAATACTTTCTGGTGACTTTTTGCTGTATGGATTGATTTATGCCCTTCTTTTTATCCAGAATATTTTGTTGATATAGTTTATATCTTCCTAAATGGAGTGAGTAACCATTTATCAGAATTTTGCCCAATTCTGTGGTTCCTATGTCTGTATAGGAAACAGTGTTACATTAGAATCAGAGGGGTAGCCGTGTTAGTCTGGAATTGCAGAAGTGACAGAGTCCTGTGGCACCTTAAAGACTAACTAAAATTTTTT
>ML677366.1:23876517-23968986 GCA_007922305.1 Dermatemys mawii
CACTTCGTCGGATGCAACGACGAAGTGGGTATTAGCCCACGAAAGCTTATGCTCTAAAAAAATTTTAGTTAGTCTTTAAGGTGCCACAGGACTCTTTGTCAGTGTTACATTATAGTCATGGCTAATGTAGTCTTTCCCTGCGCCAAAAGAAAGTGAAATGTGTAAAATCTGCTTGGTTAACAAACTGTTTTTCTACCCCTAAATGCTATGTTTATCTTTGTAGTAGCAAGAAAAAGTCTCCAGGCTGGTAAAACTTGTTACAATTTTTTTTCTTTCAAATTAGATCTTTCATGGGCCTCTACCTTTTATCATGCCCTAATAGTAACACAACTGGATTTTAGTTCAGCTACAACTTTGATAATTCTAGCTTCGAGCCTGATTTTTAAGCCACAGGTATCATGAAATTCATAACTGTGGGAGACTTAACCATTTTTCTGTGGTAGTGTAGAAGAAAAAAACTAAGAGTCTCCCAACAGAATTTGTTAAACTGTATGAAGTACTCTTGTGGTTGTTTCAAAAAGATTTCTTTTAGCATAAAATCCAACAGTGGGATTTTCAAAATTGTATTGGCCTAACTGTTCCAATTGAAGTCCATGATAAAACTCTAATTGACTTCAGAGTGAGGACATTTGGATAAGATTTTCAAATGTGCTTAGCACACAGTTTTAGTTTTGCTTTTTTATATTTGTAAAGGTGATGACCTTTCAAAGATTTTTGTGTGTGCAAAAGAACTGATTAGTGTTACATGTTTCTATTCAAGTGTTCTATCTTGTTCACTGGTATAGCAAGGACATCACTGGAACTGTCAATAAAAGAAATGCTGGACAGTATCTAAAAGTGACTGAAAATTGTGAATTACAGCTATTTTAAGTTTTCTTTTATTTCAGTAAATATGTATCCCAACGCTGTGCCTCAATCATTGAGCTCTCTCTCTGCTTTCTGAGAACTGCTATAGGAAATACTGAAATTGAGTTCTAATTCGTACCTCATTAGACTAAGTGGCTGGTCATGAGTTAATTTTAACATTTTCTTTCAACAGTTGCTTCTAGACTTCCTTCTGTGGTCCA
Organism: Dermatemys mawii; assembly: GCA_007922305.1. Lineage (NCBI taxonomy): Eukaryota > Metazoa > Chordata > Testudines > Dermatemydidae > Dermatemys > Dermatemys mawii. The sequence continues at coordinate 23,877,585 of ML677366.1, forward strand.
GGAGTGTGGATCTGTGGAGGTGATAAAGCTGAATTGCTGATGCATATAATCTAGTTGTATTCTACACTGGCCACTTTTCAGATATGAGTAACTTTAGCATATTCATTTTTTAAAAAAATAAAAATCCCTAAATATGCATTAGGGACTTAGAAACATATTTAATTATAGGACAGATGAAGTATCTGGTATACGTTAACTTTTACTCATAAGCATAATATTCACTAAAAACATTAAAAACAATTTTAGAAATTTTACTGAGCAGAGACCAAGGACACTAGACTTATCTGTGATACTGATATTGAAAACACTGAACGATAGATAACCTTATGGAAAAACTGGAAGGGGTGAAAATGTTACAATAAACATCATTATGGTACCACCAGCATGCACCACCAGCATGCACTTCAATATTTTTGCTTTCCAAATCCAGGGGAAAAGAGGGAAGATGTAAAAATAGCTATAGGAAAAAATAATGATCTTATCCTTTGTCCATTAATGTAGAAAATGGGTGGGATTTCTCAAAAGAATCTAAGGGTTAAGCAACCAACTGCTATTAAAAGTCGGTAAGATTTGGGTGCCTAGCTTCTTTAGATGCTCTTGAAAAATCCCACCCTATGTGGATAATGTACCTAAGACAGAGGTTAGATTTTTCCTCTAAAGGACACCTTTGACCATTTTGCTTCATAGAGTATTTCAAAATGCAGAGAATTTAATTTTTTTAAATTTAGTAATATTGGAAGATATCAGATTGACAGTAATCATAGCTGAAATCTTTTTGAGTTAACAAACAAGAACAGCATGGGCAAAAGCAGATAAATGCTTTTTACAATGTTATAGCTCCTTCTCCTTTCCTCATGTTCAAAACAAACTGTTATTATTATTATTATTAATATGGTTATAATACTAACAAACTAGTAGTAGTATTACTATAATACTATTAGTATTAATACTATTAGTATATTAAGACTAATTATTAATTATATAAATATTTATAAATATTATAAAATTATATAACATATTTATTATATAAATATATTATATTAGTATAATTATTAATACTAATAATAGTATAGTATAGTATTAGTATACTAATAGTATTAATACTAGTATTAATACTAACAAACTATTATTATTATTATTTATTATTATTATTTATTATTACCACCACCATTATGGCTGGTTTAAGTATTTTATTTCATTCTTTGGATCTGGCTTTGGAAACAATGTTTATGCTTTCCAGTCTTTATCAGGGCTGACCTCCTTAAGACAGTGACAAATAGTCTTTAGTCAATGAGAATATTCTTGAATGTAGCAGATCAGAGTATATATTTTTAGTCACTTTTCTTGTAAGGTACACAGAGAAAAATGGTATCCTGCATCTTAGAGGTAAACAGAATATAACTGACTTTTTGCAAGTTATTTAAAATATACTTACAGAATTCCAGCAAAGTTGCCCTTTTGACTTACCCTGTATTCTTTAGCAAACAAAGACTGTTTCTATAATCTTTCAGTAACCTCATCGGTATTTTTTTTTTTTTTTCCATTCCACTTGCTCATGTCTACAATGGGACCATTTTCTACCTACACTTCTTTCCTCTGGCCACTACCTTTTTCTGATTCAGACTATGGCTATTTCTATGCACAGGATACCAAAACAAAGAAGAATACATAGTTCGGTATTTCCTCACTTTGTCTTCTACTGTGTCAAATCCTTATTCTGATAATTGGTAAAAGTACCTTATCTAAAATTTCCCATTTTGACTCAAATACATCCCATCTGTCAGGAATTCAGGTGTTTGCCTTCATTCACAAATCGTTCCTGTTACCTATACCAGATTTATTATTTGATTATAACAACTCCAACTGTTCTACTGTCCAAACGCACAGGAAGACACAGTCCCCTCTCTGATTAGTTTACAATTGAAGATTTACAACTCTTTATACGGTCAGCTAAACTATTATTCGCCTATTTTATTCCCTCTTGATTTTTAAACTACCATAATAAAGGTGGAGATAGGGAGACTATGAAGGAGGGCACTACTTTGGCACCTGAGTTTATTTGTACTTGATATAGTGGCTCATCCCTCTACCCATATTCAGTAGTGGAACAGCTCCTTTCTCAGAAATCTACATTGGTTGCATGTACATTTCCAAATGAAGTGTGGTGTTAATAAGTTAAGCTTTCCGGCTCCTTGTGTCTGATATGGAAATTATTTTCCCATCTTCCACATCCACAGTTGCAGATTACACCTCAAGATCTTCTATTTCAACCACCCTCTGGAGCCCAAAAGCTGGCTTTAAACATACACATGCATTTTCCTTCTCTAATGGAAAAGCATCCCTTGTGGCTCACTGTTTCTCAGTACCAAGTCTTTTTCCTAAACACAGTTATTGTACCTCTGTTCAGCTCTACCCAAATAAATATGGAACAACAGACGCTCCCTGACTTATGCAAGTGTACCGCTCTGGAATTTTGCGTAAGTCGGAAATGTGTATCCAGTCATTACACGCAAAAAACAAACCCCAAAAAACTCTTATTTCTAGTTTACGTAACTTTTTCCGTAAGCTTGGATTTGCTGACATCGGGTTTACGTAACTCAAGGAGCGTCTAACATTTATAATGAAATCTATATAGTTTACATCAGGCCTGCACATCATGCAGCCCGCACAGGCTCACTGTGTGGCCTAAGGGGGGCGAGGAGGGGTGGAGCAAGCCAAGCAGTGGGGTGGGGGGAAGCGGATGGGGGAGGGGCGGAGGGGGAGGGGCGAGCGGGGAGCTTTTCGCTGGTTTTTTTGCAGTAATATGGCCCTCGCCGCTTTCCAAATTGTGCAGGCCTGGTTTACATACATGGAAATATAAGTAATGGGCTGTGATACTGTGGTACTCTTGTATGGTTCCTGTAATAATTTGATTATCAAAACTGCACTCATTTCAGATGGTGCTAGTGATTATGCCCAGGGTTACGTTTTATACCTTTATTTTTAAATCTGTTTTGGAAGATTGAGAATGTCACAGTCCTGGTCAAACTCACCCAGCTGGACACTCATTAAACTGCTCTGTTTGGATCCACAGACTGATTGATTTTTTTTTTTTTCCAGTTGTTGTGGGCCTGGGTAGACTCAATGGCACAGTCTCTCTTTGGGCTCTGGATTTGCTCCCCAGCCCAGAAACGCTGTCTGGCACCTGTTCTCTGAAGTCGGACCCTGTGTTGTAGCTGTCCTTGGCCAGTGCTGAACCCTCCTAAGACTCCCAATAGCTTCGGCACACCCACCCTAGCGTTCCATTCTGGTTTATGGTTAACCCCTTCTGGGACGTGACAACTGAAGAAAATAGAGACTTTGCAGAGGGATTTCTAAACCAAACACTCATTTCTTTAGTTAGAACAAGGGAGACAAATCCATGTAAAATAAACCATATGTACACCATTCCTTGCCTCCATCTCCTCGCCACTCTTGAGTGTTCTTTGGGACTCGGTATCTTTTCAGACTTGTAGCTCCCCTCTCCTGAACTTCATTCTTCCAGTACAGTCTTCTCTTCCTTTTCTGGTTGGTGAGAGAGAACTACTCTGAGCAGACCTTCTTCTCTTTCTGTATCTTGCATTCCCATCTGTCAGGTGAGCTCCTTGGTCAGCCTCAGACCCCCATCAGGTGATCCACTGCTTGGTTGTCAGCCTGTTTGGAAGACCTGGGTTCACTCAGTAGTAACCAGTTTTGTCCAAGGGAGCTTCCAATTGAATAGAAGGTCATCAAGGTTTGACTCCCATTGCTAGCCCTTTACTAGGGGCAAGAATTGTGTGTGTGTGTGTGTTTGTGTTTTCAATATGAAGGCTACATAGCCAAAACAGTCTTACAATTCAAGTTTTACAATGAAAGTTGCAGCTTGATACAGATGCATGCAGACTTGTGCTAATCCATCCCAGGGGAATAATACTGATTAGAATTGAAATAGCTAAAGGAGGGGAAAGAATAGTGCACAAAAATTGACGTATAATCATTTATCAGCACATTATTCATCTGTGAAATGTTTGTAAGCTCAGCTGTGTTGAGGCATAATTATGTACAAAGAACATTTGGATGAAACGTACTGTATAAAGTACTATCTGCAGCATTGTTCTTGAGAAACTCAAAAGAATGCATAGAAAAGGACCACTGCCATTGAGGAAAAATGTCACATTTGAATGAAAAGTAGATAAAAACATGAAAGGTTTGACAAATATTGACATTTGATTGTTTTCTTCTATTGTAATACATTTGTACAGAATATAGCAGCATGAACATTTACATCTTGTTTTTGACTAATACTTTGCAGACATTCTGCTTTCAGAACTATAACATATTGCTGCATCAATAACAATCCACAGTAATGCTCCCAACGCAAGGGAGACTGTTGTAAATCCACTGGAAAAATTTAATGAATATATGGCAGAATAGAATTTATATACTATACAAACTTGAAGCCATGCTACTGTGCTACAGCTGCCATCTATGTTGACAGTTGAGCACTCTCCTGTCAGTGTAAATATTCCACCTCAAGAAGAGATGGAAGCTATGTTGGCAGGAGCATGTGTCTTGCTGAAATAGCGTGGTGTAGACAGAACTTTAAGTTGATGCAACTTGCATCACTGTCGGGGAGGGAGTGGCATTTTCCCATTGAGCAGTGTAACTTACATCAGCCTAAGTGGTAGTGTAGACAAGTCCTCAGAAATATACTCATGTACTCTTCGCAAACGTTCCCATTTTGTGACCACCAGAGGCTAGTGGTGCAGGGCAGTTCCACTGATTCCTGGAACTTGAAGTAGTTTTCTAACCTTTTGTGGGTTTTACTGTTAGTTTTTTGGCCCTCTACTGAACAATACCACAGTCCACTAAATATAGAAGTCTGACTCTTAATGCCATCTTTAAAGTACTGTGTGACGTTAGTCTGGAAATGAGCAAGGACTCTGGCAGTTTATTGTACATTGGAATCAGTCTCGCAATTCACTCAAGGGTTGCACAGCTAATTGCTAACATGTATATCAGTATTATATATTTATATAGTCCCTGTAGTAACTGAGAATTTTGTAATCATGAAGCTTGGAAGGGGGCAATACCTCAGTGGTTTGAGCACTGGCCTGCTAAACCTAGGGTTGTGAGCTCAGTCCTTGAGGGGGCCATTTAGGGATCTGGGACAAACATATATTGAGTGATTTAGTTGGGGATTTGTCCTGCTTTGAGCAGGAGCTTGGACTAGATGACCTCCTGAGGTCCCTTCCAACCCTGATATCCTATGATTCTAAGAAGAAAAGCAAGACTCAGTATATACAATTTAGATTTAACTGCAATCTTAGGCTTGATTTTCAAATGAAGCTAGGCACTAAAATACCATTAACAGTCTTTAAAAATCCCACACATCATCTATAGGCTCTAGCCTATTCTCAACATGATTGGGAAGGGGAGGTTTAAAAAATGTGAATAAATATTAAGATTTCCTTCCATCTGTTTTAAAAGATAAAACTAAACTACAACTTGCTTCCATTATTAAACTGTAATTGATGTGATTTTATATTATGCATTTTGTTAAAAAGATGATTTGATTTTAAATCAAAAGAACCATTTTATAACACTAAATTTGTTTCTAATAATGCCAGAGAAGTTTAAAAATACAGTTCTTGTCCTACCACGTTTTCTTACGTTTTGGCAACCATTACCTTTCCCCGTGTTTCTAATTGAACGTGATTTTCCATTCGTACTACTTTGTGCCCAAGCATCAATTTTCCCCCTTATTCAAGGAATAATATTTAACTATTAGTACAGAGCAATTAGAAGGGGCTCAAAATCACATTTAGATGTTTTACATCAAACATGGTTTTAGTTTGCAAATTAGATATTTATATAATATAGTCTGCAAGGTCCTTTAGGTTCAAATGTTTAAAGGTAAGTCACATTTTTGGTGTAAACACTTCAACAGTGTGCTTTTTAATTAACTTAAATCTTAATAGGTTTAAAAAGGGACAAAAATGACAAAAGAATTATATAGGAATTTTTTTTTACTATAGGAAAAGAATGCTATAGGAAAACCTGGTTTTGTATTTGCAAATGGTAGGTAACACATTCTACTTAAAAAGCTGTGACCTCTTAGTGAGCAACGTAAGTAGATAGATATAATGAACCAGTAAAATTACTGTCCTATTTATTTTAAACTACATCAGATTCAGCACTTTATGGACAGTCTGTACACTAATACCTGCAAAAATATCAGATGGATATTATATTTGATGTACTTAATTTACAGCACCAGATTTTCCTTTCTGGCATACCTAAGAGTTGGCCATTGAGACTGCAGACAAAAATAACCCTTGAGACCCTGTCAGAAATAAATTAGTGGCTATGTGTCTGAAAACTAGTTATATTGGAAGCACTGATTTTTGTTATAACAAAAGTGTCTGTGTATGTCCAGATATGTTAAAATATTCTAATAACTCTTGGAATGTTTGACTCTAATTATTACGAGACTGCACATCAGTGAAATGAGCTGGACTCACACTTTGATACAATTTGTACTTCTTAAAAAGTAAATACTGAACACTTTTTTCAACATTGTTGTAATATATTGCTATTTTATCACAAACTACTGTTATTGCCCTGTACTTTTGCCTTTGTTGTAATGCCTCTATATGTTCTTACTCATAAGTATTAACTTTTCTAAATTTGGTAAGATTAACAAAAGAAATCAATTCTTTCTCCTTCCCCTTTGTATTATAGCCCAACAGACTTCAGACACCATGCCAATGTGTGGTATTAATGGCAAAATAAGTGACCATTATCGCACCCTCTTCCATTTTCAAAATTTCTTGTTAGCCACTGAGTGCCAATTCTTAAGCAAAAGGACCTGTTTTTTTCAATTTCTACCAGGAATGACTGCATTGCCTCTGGCTCCCACAAGTGAGTACAGAACACTCCCCCTAGTTCTTTGTAGTAGTTTAATATAAATAACGTTGAATGGCTGACTTCCTACCTTTCAATCACAGCATACCTCTGACTGAAAGACAGGATACATTCTGGATTTTCATAATGATTTTCTTTGGTTAAGCTTTCAGCGTTGTCTTAAGTATTACTTGCAGAAGTACGTATCAATTTTTTGTTTGTTTGTTTTACAATTGCCTTTTGGTAACTTGTTTTATATATGTGTAAGGGCTCATGTTAACAAAAAGGCATGCTCTATACTATTGGGGGATTTCATACTACAAAAGTTGCTGCCAGTGCAGCAGCTGCTATAACATGGTAGTTTTGTTCTTCTATTTATTAATTACATGGTTTTGATACTGGGCATTTTGTTTTGCAAAAATAAAGTAACACTGAGAAAAGCATTCATAAGATCCTTTCTTAAGAAAAAGTTCCGTTCAAAGAAACATTCTTGTTTAAAACTGATTTGTAATGTATTTAAGATGTCTTTCCTTAGTAAAATGTACAGCAAAATGAAAAAAAGTCTTGTAACTGCTTAGCTACGTTGCTTCAAGGGCTTCATGAAGCTTTAGCTGCCACCAACACTATTTGTCTAGATGCACATAATATTAACAAATCACAATATGAACATGGTTTTACAATTTCATATTACTTATTGCAGATCTTATCTCTGGAAAACAATTAATATTGAAAACTATACTCCAGCAGCATAATTTAATTAAAATTCAGTCATGTCAAGAGTCAGATACACTAAAATCCTGTTATACAAAGATTAATATGAAAGAGAGAAGAGTTTCAGTCAGTTACTTGGGTATCCAATATTGCATTACATCTCAGTTTTTGCAAATTGGATGTTTTGCATTTTAAGAGTCTTAGTGATTAATTTGTATTGTTTTCTAAAGCATTAATGAAATCTGTTTTACTTAATCTTCTAAAAAAGAATAATTTAAGGAACCAACAAATTCCCTGGTAAGGTTCAAAATCTGAGATTTTAAATTTTTAGAGAACTCTAATTTTGTATAAACTAGTTAGATAAAAATCAGCTTTTTAAAATTTCTGTACTACTAAAGGGAAAAAGGTGTGAAAATATTAACATTTAAAGAATCACTGATAAGTAGAGTTTTCTTAGCTTGCCACAACTCATGTGTGAGACACAAGATGGTTGATGTCTTATCTTTTATTGGACCAACTTCTGTTGGTGAGAGAGACAAGCACCAGAGGTTGGTCGAATAAAAGGCATTACTTAACCCACCTTGTCTCCGTAATATCCTGGGACCGACATGGCCACAACACTGCATATAACAACTTATGTGAATAGTCCTTTAGAACTTAATATGCATAAACTGAACTGAGGACTACCTAGCAAACTGTTTAATGTAAGTTTCATTTTGGTAATTGTTTCCAAATTACTGTGTGTGAAGGACCATTTACTAATTATGGGCCAAATCTCGGTTATCTTACTAGTGTGAGTAATTTCAATGAAATGAATGTGACTATTTGTGTGTAAGAGGAGCAGATTTAGTCCCAATGTTGTCCTCTCTAATTCTCAGTAGGTTTTTCGTGTTTTTCTAAATCATTTGCAGGAGAATATAGAACAGTTTGTGGGGACTGCAGTCTGAGTAACTGTTCAATAATTGCTGTATTTAGCCTTGCCATATTGAATCTACAGAAGAGACTATCTTTCAGATATGGAATCAGGATGAGTGACACTAAGCTTTAGTCTACATATATGTAAAATATTTTTAGCCATTGCTCCAGCTGAAATAGAGCAAAATTATAATAACCACACACACAAGTTCTTATTAGACTTGACATGTTAGTAGAATAGTGGAAAGCCCCTTCTTCCCTAGGTTCCATACCTTTTCTAACATAGTTGTATTAATAGTGTAGACACAATGAAAGCTTTTCGTAAGTGTTGCCACATTTCACAATGTTAGCACGTGCATTTGTGACTGCTTCCCTTGCAATGTACCATATTAGCAATATACTGATAACGAGATTTTTATTCAGTCCTCCATATGCCTTTGTTCAAGCTAAATTCATTGTCATAACTGAGCTGTCATTATTTAACAAACATGATAAATTATTCCTGTACAGCTGTTGATCTTGACTGTGGATTTTAGCTCCTGCTAACCTGTTTCATGATACAACTTTGGTACATACAAATGTTACAACAATTGAAAACAATTATTTTCTGGCAGTTAGTCCCATAACTTCCATCTTTATTTCCTTTTTGTCTGAGGTATAAGTGTGATTTTTAAAGCCTATTTAAATTTGTACAATATTAAATTCTATAGGATAAATTGATAAATTGCTTTGTGTTTAATCAGCTGCAGATGTTTCAGGATGACTATATACAGATCCTTTTGGTATTCTGTATTACATGAGGTCTCACATACTGATTCTTCACAGATTTTATGTTCATATGTAAAGTCTGCCGCATTGGGGCCCAAGTAAGCTAGTTCTTTATACTGAACCCAAAGGTATGATTTATAAATGAGCTTGGAAGGTTGGAGTTCATTTGAGTTTCATTGTGGCATTAGCCTGTCAAAGGCCATTTTTCATCCTTAAGACTAGAAACAAGCAACAAAAGGTTATAATTAAAACTCTGATTTTATCTTTAAAAACCTGCTAACGTGGGTTGAAATTACATCAACAATCATAGTTAAAATAGCTTTGGTCTTTAAATTCACCCCACTGTGCCTAGAGATTATGGCTCCTCTGCTCATTGGGTATCTGTGCAATATTGCACTTGGTCAAAATTGTAATAAGTTGACAGTCTCAAGCTTAGCTTTTGTGCCTTTCTGTAACTTACGAGTTTAAAATCAAAAAGCTAAACATTGCTCTGATTGAAATGTTGTATGCAGTGTCAGCCTGAGAAATGGACTCACCACCCAATTATAAATAATAAACTTTATAAATAAAATGATGATAGACCCTCAAATGTAAAACTTAAGACAGTTTTCACGAGGGGAGAAAACCATAAATGTATTTTCAGTAGTCACTACGAAAGCAATGCTAACTTTTTAAAATTTTGAATTAAGCGTTACATTGGTGGTTCTAAAATTCTGTACCACTGGAGTCCGGAGAAGGCTTGCTGATGGTCCCTGGAAAACTTTAGTTAAATGACGCTAAGTCCTCATTTGCAGCTACTAAGTAGCATTTTTTAAAACTCTTAAAAATACTTTCCTAATCTTACATTTCCAAGTAAGCAATTGTAGTGTTTCCATGGGGATTGTTATTTGATCATAAATGGGAAGGGAAATGGTCTACAATATATTAAGATATATAGGATTTTAAAATCCCTTTCTTAAACAATATTACCTCATTTGTTGTCATCTCTGCTTCCCTATATCTGTACAACTGAAAAGTTAGGGGTGACCACTGTACATCTGTTAAAAATAATAGAAAAATCCTTAGTTTATTATTTGGTATCATGCTTTTATTTCCAGTCATTTAGTACACTAGATTCCTAGGGAGAATGTTACTAACCTGTTTTGTTCTTAGTATGGATATCTCTGGGTGTGTTGACAGAGAAGATTTATTTTCCTGATCTATTTAATAAGGTTTATAGAGTTGATTTTTCCTGGGTTTAAACTTTCCTGTAACAGGATTCATGAAGATTAATGCATGCTATTTCTTGTAAGACGTCTAATATAGAATCCATGTAGTTAAGTGGCTCACAAAACTACACCATACTATATTTGGCATCTGTGATTAGAAAGGTTTCTTCCTAAAAACTCAAATAGTTGTGGGAACATTCTAACTAATGGAAAAGTAGAGCTCTGTATTATATTGCTGCTTGATCCATTAAGCACTGTGCATATTATATTCACCTCATGGAAACTGCTATTTTGTTTAATTTGTAATACAAAATGTCTTACTAAATTAAGGGTGAAGTATAATGAATGCTGATAAAAACCCATTGTAGTTTTATCCTATCTTGATATTTCTATTAGACTTTTGGAGATAACGTCATTATGCACATATATTTTAGGTAAAACCTACATTATCTATAATTTTCCTAATATCACTTTATTTAGGACCAAATAGATATTAGCCTTTCAAGACACGTTTATACAGGGTATCTGTTTATAGACACGATAAATAACTGTCCGAGTTTCTCTGCATTTGATTTTTCGCCTTTGTTTTTTCACAGCTGAAGGACTAGGTAGGTTGATTATTGTGCCATACCTTTTTAAATGTATCTGCTGATGTGCTTATGTAATAAAAATAATTTGTACCTTGTTATAGTCTCACTCTGACCTAACTTATTTCTAACTAAAAACTACTTACAGTAGAACCTCAGTTATGAACACCAGAGTTACGAACTGGCCAGTCAACCACACAGCTCATCTAAAACCGGAGGTACAGAATCAAGCAGCAGCAGAGATCCGGGGAAAAAAAAAGGCAAACAGTACTGTGTTGAATGTAAACTTTTAAAACTTTCCCTTTTATTTTTTTTTAGCAAAGTTTTGACAAGATAAAGGAACTTTTTGTGCTTGTCTCATTTAAATTAAGATGGTTAAAAGCAGCATTTTTCTTATGCACGGTAAAATTTCAAACCTGTATTAAATCAATGTTCAGTTGTAAACTTTTGAAAGAATACCATGTTTTGTTGAGTTATGAACATTTCAGAGTTAAACAATCTCCAAAGTGTTCCTAACTCTGAGATTCTAAGTGACATCCAGTTTGTTAGAACATTATAGGACAGTAACAGAGAACAATCTGTGTCGAGACTTAAGGTTTAACACTTTGTACCTGAAAACTTTCAGGGGGTTTTAGTTTCTATTGGCCATTTGAATTCTTGCCAGCAGATGGAGACAGTATAATTGTGTAACGTGTATAAAAAGATGCTTACACACACACCCATACACTTCTACACTGATCAAGTTACAAAGCACAGATGATAGTCTGGCCTGGTATGAGAACTCCAATTACTACATAAGAGCATGAATACTATTTTATAAGAGAAGTCTTTCTAAGGCTGTTTTAAGTAGCACTAGCAAGCTCATGTGTAGAATTGCTTTTCTTTACTGTTGTGAATTTTAGAGAAGTTCACATTTTCAGACTCACTTTGCCCTGATGGAAAAAGTGGAGTTCTTTGTGTGATACAACTTGAATTCCTCCAAGCTCTTGGTAAAATAGGCCCTAGAAAACATCTTCTGATAATTCCAGTAGTATCAGACAATAGATTTGAGGGATCCTTTAAAGAACCCTAAGAGACCTATCTCCAGTGCATAACTTGCTATCTGACTTACCCCTGCCACCCTGTACATATTTAGGTTTCTGAAATACAGTAGTTAGAAAAACATATAATACTGAACCAGACAACAAAAAATAACCAGATCCTCCACTTGCCCCATGCATCCACTCCAATATTTTGCATCAGCAGCCCTCTTAAAAAGATATGCATTGACTAGTATCCCCTGAAGGACAACAGCTTTGGCCTATTTCAAACCAAAGGGAGAGAGCATATTCCAAAGGAAAGGATGTCAGAGCCCCTGCTGGCAGTTCCCCTTCTTTGATAATGTGGTTTATTACATAGCGGTGCCTACACAGGGTACGTACTCACTACCGCGGGTAGCCGTTGATCTTTTAGTGATCAATTTCTCACATCTTGTAAAGACGCGAGAAATCAATCACCAGCGCTGCCCCCGTCGACTCCGGAACTCTAGCTTGACCCGAGGCGTAAGCTGGAGTCGATGGGGGAGCGCGCCACCGACTGCTGCTGCTGTGAGGACGGCAGGTAAATCGGCTGCAGATACGCAGACTTCAGCTACGTGATTCACGTAGCTGAAGTTGCGTATCTGCAGTCGATCCCCCCAGCTAGTGAAGACAGCCCTTTAGAGGAGCATTTATTACTTTAAGTAACAAATAGCCACTATCACTATGGTCCAGGGTGGTGTTGCTTCTGGTGTTATGAAATGGGCCTACACCTTAATTGAACTCAAGTGAAGGCAATAGCTTGCTTGTTAAATAGAGCAGCTCACTGACTCCAAGACAAATGCTTAGTAATTTGCAAGAGTGTGACTGCTGGTACAGAGTTGAGTTCATCATGTTAGTAATTGACCTGTAAAGGGCTGAATTGCACAAGTCCTTACTATTTGAGAGGCCTCTCCCTCTGTGGCAGAGTAGAAGAGGTCCTAGACTTTGGAATTTACTCACCCATGTTGGTCTTTAACAGCCTGAATCTGTCAAATCTCAGGGCATGCTGCAGGGCCAGTCCCTGTCCCAGGTTTTTGGCAAGGAGCAGAATTACTGCATTTAAGTGGGAACTTGTGACTGGAATTTTGTGTTCTTTTCCTGTGGGTGTTAAGGAAGGTGCTTTTACTTCTGATTTTTAATACAGCATATGCCTATTGTACTGGACAGACACCTTTTTAATAGCTATATAACTTTGTGAAGTGTTACACTGTGTGAACTAATGGCAGTTGGTCAGTAAAGGTGAAGACTAAGAATTATGGTATTTAATCAGCAAGTGTCCCTTTTCCCTCAGGGTAAGATTATAACAAACTTCTGCTTGTATAGCTATGCTGGTCAGGGAGATGACGTGACAGGGATGTCTCATGCTACAGCTAAATATTTTTACATATTGGCAAAATTGCTTTTGGTGGGAGGTAGCTGGCCTTTGCTCTATGGGCAAAATTGCCTTTGTCGTAGTCTAAAGACAATGTCTGCACTAAGATCGCTGTGTCAGGGTAAAATGCTGTACCTTCACCATCAAAGCACTTCTCTTATGGACCTAGCCCTTAGTCTGGCTGTTGAGAGGACTAGACTATATGCTGGGAGCAGATGAGGATTTTTGGAGAGCAGTTGCATCTTGGCACAGAATAACAGTCTGCTTTTAGCTTTAGTGTACAGTAAAGATGCATCTCTTCCACTTCTGACCTTCAGGCTGGCATTGATACCAAATCTTTGAGGGTCTTGGAGCTAAAATTGTCCAAATTATTGGCAGGAAGAGCAATGTATTATGTAGTGGCTAATACTGTGGGTAAAAGCAAAAAATGGATCCTCTTTGTTTAAAAGCCAGTTGAAACACTACTTCTCTTCTCTCTGTCCCCTGCTTCATATATCATCAGGTACATAACCCCACCATACCCCCAGCTGCTATTTCAACTCATTTAAGATAGAGGTGGCAGCTGGTGGGAGTTCCTAATTCCTTTCTCTCAGTCACCATCCCCACCTGTTGAGAAAAGATGAGCTTTTCAGCAGAGCTGGATGGTGATCCATTTAGGCTAGTTTGGATGGGGTATAAGTGCTAGAGCCAAGGCATCATCTTCCCCTCGGGCCCTCCCCTTTGCAAATCCTCACAAGCAGCAAGCCTGCAGCCCTCTTCTTTATATCAGGACTCAGCCCCTTTCCCTACCTCATCTTTGTGAGCTCCCTGGAGGCATCTGAGTTAATCTGAAGTAGAAATATTTTGAACAATGTGGGGCTTTAAACATCAATACCAACCTCAATTGTGACCAGGAACACCGAGGCACCTACTGCATATCTTAAACATGTTCACTATTTCCTACTCTAGCAGGCTCCTGCATTCTACACCAGCTTCAGTTTTCACATTGTTTTAGAAGATGCTGCCTGAGATTGGACACATTACAGTAATCCAGCATTGGTGACAGAAGCATGGGACACAGGTGCAAGGTCTGTAGCTGAAAGAAAAAAGCTGAAGCTGCTTGGCCTGCTACAGTAGGGGAAAGTATCTCTAAGATGGTCTTGGAACAGCTGTTTCCTCTCACTAGAACGTAGTGTTGCAGAATCTCCAGAATTAAAGATGGTTATGTGATGAAGCCAAAACTGGCAAATTGCAGAATATGACTTGACTAGTCACTGGTTCAAACACCCTCAGAAAGAAGATGCTATCCCCCTTTAGGCAGTATCACTGCAGTTTATCTAAACTGAGCTTTAGAGAGTTAGCTCATCTCACCCCACCCCAAAAAAGACAGACATTTAATACCTCCCCAACCCTATCCAAATGCTCCTAGGCAGCAGTAGCATGGATGGAACTCTACAAAAATTGAGCCAGCCCTGAGAGAGCAGTTGCCCCATTCCAGCCCCTGGGAAAACAACAAGTAAAGCTAAACATAAATCCACTCCTGCAGTATTCTGCAGGCACAGAACGCATAACCCACAGACCTGAATGCAACTCTAACTGAAGCACAGGGATGAGTGCAGTTTCTCTCTCTTACGTAGACTAGCATGGGTCAAGGCGGTGAGACTTCAGAGAAGTGATCTGTAGCACTGGCCTGTACAATACAATTAGTGGGGGGTGGAGTGCACTATTGGCTCCTAGCCAGACTGTCCACATAAAATACTGCTATAGTTTCTTATGCAGAAATAGCTTCTTTAAGAGGAAAGCAACTCTACAGTCCCTCAGTCACCAGCAATGGACTCACTTCTCTGCTGGTCTTCAGGACCCAGGCAATGAGACATCAAAGAGTAACCTGGAAAATAACCTCTAATTCCTTTCTGCACAGCCTAGACGCAGCAAAGAAAATCTGATTTTCAGTATTTCTATATACCTTTAGCTTCCTCTGCCTCTACAGAAGCAGATATCTCTGGGTTGAGCTACAAAACATCTCACAAAATAATTAAAAGTTGCTTGATAAGGGGGAGGGATTTATGTCAGTCACCAGGTGAAAGCAGCTGGGCCCTCAGCCCCAATACTTATAGCATGTGTGGAGAACAACAGTCTCTTCTCTCCTGCACAGCAAAATTTTGAAGTTCAAAATTTCTTTAGCAGCCAGATTTTCCCCACATCTTGCTTTATTTCAGCTGGATGCCAAGGATGAACTGAGTACACAGGCAGAATCTAGAGCTACCTCATTAATGAAGGATAATTCTGAAAATGCTGACATCCTTAAAAGTGGTCTGATCACAGACTAACTTTCCTCAGGGCCTTCTGCCACTACTTGAATTCTGTTTGCTTTTGGGGTGTACCATTAACAGGCATCTTGCCTGAATAGATGTGCCACCACATTAAAATGTGGGCAATAGTATCAATCCATAATGGC
This sequence comes from Dermatemys mawii, assembly GCA_007922305.1. Lineage (NCBI taxonomy): Eukaryota > Metazoa > Chordata > Testudines > Dermatemydidae > Dermatemys > Dermatemys mawii. The sequence goes on from ML677366.1 coordinate 23,893,544, forward strand.
TTAAAAACTAAGCTAACTGCCACCCAATCACAAAATTCTTGACTCATGGCATTGTAGCAGATAATCCCATGCTAGTCATGAAAATTCTGAGTTAAGGGAGTAGTTTTTCATTCCTGGGGGGTCATATCATTTGGTCTCAAAAGTATCCAGCACAATTATGCAGAACTTAATAATCTTACAGGGGTACTTTGCAGTAAGACATACACACACACACACACTAAATTACAACTGGTTTTAATGCTATTTGACTCCCACAACATGAGCACAGCTTTAGTTAATCAGAGACTGGCTGGGTGAGATGAGAACAATGGTTGTGTGGTCAAGGCACTGACTGACTAGTGAGATGCTTTTCATTCCTGGCTCCAATACTCTAGAAAGTCACTTGTGCCTCAGTCCATATGTAAAACAAAAACACCACTCCCTCTACTTTCACTCCCTCAAGTTAAAAATAAATCCACTAATATCTGAGATTCAGAGAGTACTGTGATGGAAAGCATGTAAGTAATCAGATAGAATGATATTTACAGCTTCTATGTATTGAAGAGGAATTTGCCTCTACAGACCCTGCTAATCAATGTATTTTTGATCATCAAAAAAATCCCCAAACCATATCCTGTCCTACTTGTGAATGGAGGGCAAGTCTTCAGCTCTATCCCCAACAGCCTACTTTTTTTCTCCCGAGTTTGGTCACTCCTCCTAAATTAGAGAGGCATGAAAGGATTAAATGGATTGCTGATACTAAGTATAGGTCTTTCTTCCTTTGAAGACCTTCACAAGTACCTTTAATTCTTCCTCCCACCCCCACACCCCATGCTGAAATGTGGAGTCAGACTGAATAAAAACAGGGACTTTCAGAAACGCTAGTGTTGAGATTCAGCATACATCCTATTAAGAAAAATGTGAAATTGTGAATTGATGGAATTACACTTAGAGGAAACTTTTCTTTAAATTGCTTGCATCAGATCTGAACACACTAATTGATTTACACCTCAACTTAAAATCAAAATTGTCTTCTGGATATGAACAGAGTTCTACTGCTAGCAGTATAGAAACTGTGGTCGGTAACTTGAACAAGCTGTCCTCTTTGATTACAAGGAAGTAAGTTGTAGACCGTTTCATCAATCAAAACCATGCTGTCCCCTATGGTGTCTATAGTATGCCATACAGGAACAGAGCTTGTATTCAAAATGTGTCAGTTTTATTCTTTTTTGCACCAGCAGACTGAAAGTTCCAGAAACTTACTAGGAACTATACAGAATATGAAGGTTTATTTCAAAGAATACATTTGCAAGAATACACATAGATGCACTCAGTGTAACAGTACCTTCTGCAAAAATAGGTTACATAATACCCAGAAATGCGAGAAAACAACCTTATTCTCTACAAATTAGAAAGCAGGTTTTATAGCCTGAACAACCTTCAAAATGGAGGTTACTGTTGTGTATGTTCTGTTCTAAATTGCTAACTTTAAAGCAGGATGCCACAGAGCTAATGCTGGTAAATAAAACTACGAGCACACAGCTGCAAACTATTCCTTTATATTTATACAACATTAACATATTTTGGTTCCAATTTGTTTTGCAGAGCTCTAGTGCCACAGGGAAAATGCTTATCAAAGATACACAAAAACTATCCAAAATTACAACGCAACTATTAAAAATGCCTCAAATTGAGAGGAAAAAAGTAATCATGTTAAAATTAAAAAAAATTAACAGGATTTCCAGACAAGACTTCCTGTTTGTATCAGGTAAAGTTTAGAAGAGATTTCAATAAGTTATCTTGAAATCAAGCAGCTGTGGATCCTAGAATCTTCGTGGAGGTCCACCCTTAAACGGCTTAAATCCTGAGCCGCTTCCCCTCTGCATGGAATTGCCTGTGATCTGTACAACTCTATTAATTGGTGAAGAGTTACTGGAAATAAAGGTTTAAAAAAAAGAAGTGTTAAAGGGTATTCTAAGTGGAGTTTCATGACTCTGTCGAATGTGTGTTTGACTAGTACTAAATACTTATGTAATTCAATTGTAGAACAGAACTGTAGAACCTCAGGAGGAGAGGCTTGATGAAACGTAATGAAAGTTTCCTGACAAAGAGGAAATTACACACTTTATAGCAGAATACAGTGATGCAGCTGAACACTGCTGCTATTGAATAACTGCTAGTAGCAGTGCAGAGAATACTCTGCACTGTTATGTAAATGATCCAGATTCATGACTAAGCTCATGGGAACGATGAGTTTCGTGTTGTGCAGCTGCAACCCCTTCAACCGATTAAGGGGCGTTGATTGGTTCTCATCCTGAAGGATTATGGTCGCAAAAAAGAGCTTTGAGAGTTCAAAAATGGGGAAAGGAGCGTTTTTTGTACCTTGTATGTGGAGACATCATGCCACCTCCTCCACGGCCATCTCCCATTCTCCTTGCATCATGATACCCACTTCCTTGAGAACTAGGTCCATGCCATTCTTTTCTTGGTCCAGTTTCACGACTATGGCGTTCGACAACATGTCTATCTTCATTATAATGCTAGCAAAATATACAGTGATTTTACAGCAAGCTGAAACTCTCATATGGCTTAAACTGAAATGTACTGAGTTACATAAAGGAAATTATATATCTCATACAATGATTTTGGATTCTCTCCAATATACTAATGATGGAATTTACCAATTTCTCAACTTACTGTTTAAAGGTAAAAATCATTTTACAAATTCAACAATTAGAACTGGCATTTCTGAGTCTAATCCTCTTATTTCAAAATAACATTTTTAACAATGCTAATATGGGAGCTCCTTTGTGGAAGTGTTTCTGTGCAGCTTTAATTTCTGGAAGGTGGCCTGGTTCCGTAGACTGGGAATCAAGAAACCTGGATGCTATACCCAGCTGTGATACTGAACTAATAACTTCACACGCTGCATCAGTTTCCCCACCTACAGAACAGCAATGACTATTCTTCCCCTTTTTGTAGGCCAGTTAATGTAATCTATAGATATCAGAGAAGAAACAGTCTTAGAGTTTCTTGGTTAGCAACTGTCACTAGCAAGATTGTCACTACAGACTATAGTGCTACCAAGAGCAAGATTAGAACTGTAATTGTTCTTGGGATTTTTGTTGTAACTGAACACTTTAGAAAGCGGAGTACCTAATTATCTGAGAGAGCATGCGAAGCTCCTAGGGAGAAGACTGCACTGTATTCCAGTTAACTAACTATTCTCCCACCAGTTGATGTGGTACCAGTGGTTCAAAAAGCAGCTACCATCCATCATTCCGCTTCACCTGAAGCGCATAAGATCAAGAGAAGGAATGGATGCTCACTTCTTGGATATTTAATGGAAAGAAACCCATTGCCCTTTAGCACTGCCCAGCAAGATGGGTATAGTGCTGCACAGCAGCCTAAATACTATGGGTATAGGGTTAGCCCATTCTTCAACAGTTTCAGTAAACACTGAACAGTTATAGAGCAGTAAAGATACTTACTTGTCCTCCGCTTCCTCTTTCTCCCATGACTCCCCGTTCTCCCTCCCTGCTTCCATAACCAGAAGCACTGCTACGGCTACCGGGAGCAGCACTTCTCACGTGTCCAGACACCTCTCTTCCTGATCTCTCTGGTCTCTCTCCTCTGTAAAACAATTACCTAGTCAATTTTTTCTTTTATGGGCACAAGGCAGTAGCTGGTAATACCTTTGTGCATAGGCTAGACCCAGTCCAATTTTCTATATATTTTGCCTTCTTAGGAAGTTACTTGCAAGTCACTAAGAAGCGATCTACAGGTCTGAATAGTTAACATCTCAAAAATTGCTAATAAAAATAGGATGCATCATACATTATCTCATAAAGAGCTACTTACCACACTGCTACTATGCATGCTCAAGGAGAGCACAGCAGAAAGCATGAACAATAAGCAACATGTGGAGCCTTCGGACTTACAATGCAATTCTGAGGAACGAATTGTGTTGTAAGTTGAAACAGCTTTTCCTATAGAAATCAACGGTATGAAGGGGGGATTGGTGCCTGAACCAAAACTTGATACACTATTTTCACCACAATAACCCAGATTTTTATATTAAATTAATTTTAGATGACTACTGTTGCAACATCAATGTATTTACTGAACACTGTATTTTGTAAACAGCATTCAAATAAATGTATAAACTCACATATGCTATTCAGAATGCTGCCAACACAGGCTCAGAAAGCCAGGGACAACATCAAAAACAAGCAGCAACACTACCCAGCAACAAGCTATGATGCTGCCTCGAAACCAATCAGAAGTGACCCCTTCCAATTCCACACCAGTATAATGCAACCAGGAAGTGATTTCAAGCGAACTTTGTGTAAGTTGAACATCCTAAGGGCAAAACGGGTAATCAATTGGAAAGCGGTGTCTGACATAAGTCGGATGTCATAAGTCCAAGGATTCCCTGTACAGTCACGGTTATGGCAGACAACATGAACAGAATGCAAGTTCTAAACTGTGCCATTCTGATTATCTAGTTTGTTTGTTTTTAAGGCAAATTCTCCAGTTAACATGATACTATAAATTGGTTTTGCTGGAATCACTAGAATACAGCTTTGTCTAATATCCAGACGACTACTACCTGGCATCCCGTTTGTCTGTGCTTATGCCTCCCTCGCTCTTCCAATTTGTCTGTCTAGGTGGATTTGAACCAGTCTCTCTTGGATGACGACCATGTGATATTTCTGTCCTATCATGAATTATCACTGTTCTTCTCTCATCTCTGTCTCCTCGTACTTCCCGTCTGTCAGTATCTCGAAGTTCATTTCTTGGTTGTGGGGGTTCATTTCTTCTGGACTCACTGAAATTCTTAGGATACCTCTCAAAGGCAGGCTCCTCTCTTCGTGCTGTTGGACGTGTCTTTTTTCCTTCACTTTGATTTACAAAGCGTTCTCGCCTGTACAAATTGGAGGGCAAGACAAGTTATTTGCTCAGTCCACTAACTTCGGCTAGAATATCAATTGCTTCCTTACCAAGTTCAGTCCATTTAGTAGCTATGTACATAAAATTACCAAAATATGAACACCTACATTTATTGTAATTGTATAAACTGTTCCAAGGTTCAACTCACAGCAGGTTTCCTATAATGAGAACCTTGTTACAGAACTGAACACTGTTACAAAAACTCCTTTACAGGATTATGAAATGGATTGAATAAACCAAAGATCCAACTGAAAAAGTATAAAATTAATGTATTAATTTTACCAAAAGTTTGAAAAAGTCTCTTTGGGCAAATTTTGCCATTTAGCTACATATTACATCAATATCTTATCTAGATGCCATGAAAATGTAGCTTTATTAGCCTCCTATGAATACTAGAGACCACTTCTCAGTGTTCTGTTGTGTTTTTAAATGCTCAACCCAAACATCAAGCCTTATTAAAGGCTTTTTCCCCACTCTGTCTTAAAGACTGAAGGATAGAAATCTCAAACACTTCCCTGAGTCTCAAGCAGGTCTCCAGTACCTCTTAAAAGTAAAAATCTTAGTAACTATTGTCTGCAAACTTACCTCTCAAAAGAGGATGATGGCACTGATGAACCCTCTGGGTATCGCCCCCTCTCTCTGTGGTCAAAGTCATTAAATCTATTCTGCTGGCGACTGTAATCGGAACCATGACTAAAGCGTGCATCTGTATCCAAGGACATCTTTTTATTCTCATTCCAGTAGGGATCATCCCGCCTTTAAAAACAGACATTTTTCATGAATATTTTACAGCAAGTTACAATATTTGAATTGTGGCCTTTTTACTACAGTACAGAAAAGATTAAAAAAGTGTTTTCTTCAAAGTGAGTCCATCCATTGGAGACTTCTTGAAGACTCACTCCTGTAACACATGCTTAGAACTGATAATTTGTTCCAATTTTTCATCCGTGAATTTGATAAATGCACGACTTAATTCACTGCTTTCTAATGAAGGTCATTTTAGAAAAAAAATCTAGAACACATAATAGTTTCTATTTTACCTTAGACTGTCTAAAGTGGAAAACCATTCTTGGTTCTAAAATACTCTCTGTACAAACATCCGAGACTACTAAGAAGGGCCCACTGTTTCTGCACAGGGTAGAATCTGTGACCAGTGAACATCAGTAGAACTTTAGGTCAGTTGCGTCTTTCAAACAAAATTACAAGAGCTAACATACATTGACATATGGAGGAAAACAGTACAGGCTTGTCACGTCTTACACTGATTCAGCTTATGCAATTTCCGCTTTACACGGTCTGCAAAAACAAAAAAAGAAAGGAGGAGAAATTTTTTTTTTTTAAACTTCCTGCAGGGGGTGCAATTTCGCCTCCCATGGAAGTCAATGGGTTCTGGCTATACACGGTTTCTGCTTTACGCGGTAACCGCTAAAAACGGAACTCTCGCGCAAGATGTGACACGCCTGTACACGGAACGTCCCAGTTAGCCTGGTCATTGGAGACTTTAAATCACAGAACTATGAACAGATTTAGTCTATTTGCAGGCTCACTAAAGAAAGGCTGTGTGTTAATTAACGGACAATTAACAGTCTTGAAAACTGAAGTCCTATTTCCCATGAAGTACATACATCTTTTTTTGCAGTAGTCGTATTTTGACCCATGGGAAAATCATGACCACCTCGATGAATGAATGATTTTAGGCAATTCCTTACACACTGTTGAAAATACTAACAATAGTGCCAACTGTAAGAGTTTTGGTCCCATTCTTATCTGACAAGTTGTCTAGTGTAACAAAGCCAGTTCAAGTCACATGGGTCAAACATTTGCCAGCTAGCAGCTTTTGTCACTGACCATTCAGCTGGGAAGAAGCTCCTACAGAAATGTAAAAGCCAAAGGCTCTGTATTGCATTACTGATTCACAGGCCATCCAGCTGCCAGGATCTGAAGTTTTATCAAGAAGTGGTAGCTGGAAACTTCCATAACTGTTTAAAATCAGGACAGTAAAACAGCACGCACACTCATGTAGGTGTGATGCTCTTGTTGGGCCATGAGGACTCTATCATAAGATGTTTCCTTTCTAGTACAGAGTTCTCTCTCTACAGTTACATTACATTAATTTAGGCATATTAGCCCAGGGATTCTCAAACTTCACCGCACTGCCACATCCTTCTGACAACAAAAATTATTATACAACCCCAGGAGTGGGGACTGATGCCTGAGCCCGTCCAAGCGCTGCTGCCCCAGGTAAGGGAGCCAAAGCCCAAGCCCCATTGCTCCAGGTGGGGAGGAGAAAGAGGAGAGCAAAGCCCAAAGGCTTCAGACCCAAGTGGGAGGCCTATAACCTAAGACCCGCTGCCAAGGGCTAAAGCCCTCCTGCTTTGGACCTGGGCTGTGAGGCTCAAGCTTTAGCCCCAGGCCCCAGTAAGCCTAATGCCAGCCCTGGTGATCCCATTAAAAAAGGGTTGTGCCCCACTTTGGGGTCCTGACCCCCCCGTTTGAGAACCACTAATTAGTCCTTAGCAAGTAGGTCTACAGCACAGGATACTCAGTTATGGTGGCAAGTGTTGAATCCTGGCCAACAAAGTGTTCTGTGCATGGCCCCACTTAATGATAAACAGAGGCTGTTTGGTGGCAGAAGCAACAGATTAGCAACTTGGAAAACACACTACCTGTGATCTACATCACGTGGACGTTTCAAAGAGTTCCTTTTCTCCTGTTCATAACGAAGCTGCTGCTGCTGTCGACGAAGCTCTTCCCTTTCACGAGCAATACGCTCTGCTTCTTTGCGACGCTCCTACCAAAAAAATAAGGGATGATTACTATACAACGAACCTATTAGCTTTGTGCTAGAGGCAAATATACAATAGTTGTTACAAATATGGAATTAATTCCCCACACTCAGATGAAATTCAATTTCTATATTAATACTGGAGAAACGTGCAATATAAAAGCAGTAGTTTAGACTATTGGGATCTATTTGACATGACTCACTATGTGAAAAAGCAGAGCGATAGGACCGTCGTATGCCATCTCATTAGCCAAGATTTTGTCACTAGAAAGTTTGACACACTTCTAGTACCAATATGCCTTGGAAGGCAGTCTCATTTTCTGTTTGCAGTAAATTCATAGTTATAGAAGAAATACTTGCAGATTTAAGTTAGATTTATGTGGCCAGCAGAATCCTTTGGCCTCTTGGTTGTTGACTTCCACTGAGATCTAGTTAACTCTCCATATAAGCTACTGAACAGCCAGAGGGAAAGCTCGTTACTAAACTGTTTACAAAGTATATATTTTCTACTTAAAGAGAATCACAGCAAATAAAATCGAAAGGATTAAGTACAATATTGTAACTTGATGTAACACTGTACTTTGTGCATACTGGCCTGTACCTGTTCAATACGAATCCGTTCTCTTTCCAAGCGCTCTCGTTCCATTCTTTCCCTCTCCAGTTTTTGTCTTTCAATCTCCAATCGTTCTCTTTCCCTCTGCAAGCGCTCACGTTCCTCACGTTCCCGTATGATTCGAATGCGTTCTCTCTCACGACGCTCTCTCTCAGCAAGTTCTCTTCGCCTACAACATTAATTTAAAAATTATGGTTTATAGTGATTGTTTATTTGAGACTGGTTTCTCCTGTGCAATACTGCCACAGGAGTATGCCACAGTTGTAGTCAGCAAGTGTTCAAACTAAGAGACATGGGTGCTGGCAGCGCCCTTTTTGGGAATTCACTTCCTCCTTTGTTCCAAACAGCCCAAATTGGGTAATCTGTATGGCTTGCTACAAAGTCCATTTATTTAAGGGGCCATCTGAGGTGTAGATCTGATGTTAATATAATGGGGAGTAGGTGTTACTTTGGCTTTTCTTAATTGGCACCTGTCTGGAGTTTGACTCTGCCACAATGACAGCCTAGCAAAGATATACAAGGTGCGAGTTAGATTCTTTGCTGTTTACAATTGTGGCAACTCCAGCAGAGTTAGAGAATCATCTTCAGGGAGCTGATTACTGCTCTCCCAATTCTGACAATAGCTGGGCCACATGTCAAGAGTGCAGCGTGGTCCCACTCCTTCTCTTCTCCTCCTCCCTCACACCACACCAGGCTGCAGGGAGGGAGATGTAGGAGCCTGCTATATCAGCTCTACACCTACTGGAAATCCCCACGCCACAGGAGTGCCAACAGGTAACTCATGGGTTGTTTCTGCTTCCTTTGCAGTGCTTGATCCACACAGATGGAGCAGAACAAAGCAGAGTATCTATCCAGCTTCAAAGCAAGACACACTGGCCTACTGGAGGCAAAATACCAATCCCATATCATTAAGGTGACCATCCCCGTGTCATTAAGGTGTAATTACTGAATTAGCTATTTCTAGTCACGTCTATTATAGTCAGTTTGACTATAGATGTCAATAGTTTAAAGAGAGATTGCTCACGTGTACGAACTGACATATCACAGACAGTTATGAAGTACATATCTATGTTGTTCTACTTTACGGACACTAATTTCTAACTTTTTTCACCAAATTTGGACTTCAGATATGAGACAAGTATCTTCATACTAATCTGAAAGCTGAGTATGGTGTTTGAGGAAAAAGCTGGATGAAATGTCCTATCATTAGATTTCTAAAAGCAATTTTACCAAACTAAATCTTAAAGTGGTCTGAGATGAAACAAAAAATGTTGATCCCTACCTTCGGAGCTCAACTGCTCGACGTATTCGTTCCAATCGAACCATGTGCTCCCGCATTCTTTGTTCCTTCATTTTCTCAAAAGGCAAGATATCCTTTCTACCTCTGTACTCCCTGAACTTCATTTTATCTTGAATGAAACGCTCTTTGTTCCTTAGTACTGGTGGCTGTTGACAGAAATTCCAGTTATTTCAAAAGTCACATGGAACTAGGGAGATTTCTGGATATTATGCTAGTTTACAATATCACCGCCTCAAGAACTAATTAGCATGGACGATGCTGTTGATACCTTAGACTATCCTGAAGCTAACAACTAGCTGCAGATAGTTACTTGCCTATTAATTGAAGATAAAGTAGTTACAAAGTAATATGGAGACGGACAGACAAGGACTGTGTGTCAAGTTTAGAGAGATACTTACTTTATCAAACCTTCCCCTTCTCATTGTCCTAGTGTGACCTTGGTCTCCTTTTGTTTGGTCTAGAACTACCATCTGACCAGGACTTTTTCCACCTAAGAAAAATGGGTTTAAAACAAGTATTAATTAAAAGTGGTTTTGATTTAACATTACAGTTACAAATGAAAACAACCATATTCTAAGATGGTCAGCTGCCTGCTCTGGAAAGTTTACTTGCTGAAATGCAAGATATGAATCTTAAAAATTAAGATTACCACAGGACATGTATGTCAGTACAATTACTGTAACAAACAGTAATACAGGTGAGTTGCATCTTAGGTGCATTTAACATGTGTGAATTCAGCTTTATGCAGTCAGCAAAAACAGAAAAAAAAATTTTTTTTAAATGCATCTGTAGTGCGGGCGATTTCATCCGCCATTCAACTCAATGAGTTTTGACTATACGCGGTTTTCGCTTTACGCGCTAACCGCGGAACGGAACCCCCATGTAAGACGAGACCCGCCTATACAAAAATCTAGTAGTTTGTACGACAGCACTGGAATGACTTCCTAACTTAGTGATGACAGGCCTATTACTGAAGACTTTAAGGAAACAAGGTTTTAGGGTTTTTATGCAATGGGATCTTGGTTATCAGCTGCCGTAAAAGCAAATGAAAAGACAAAAACAGAGGCAATAGGAAAAAAGCTATATTGCATACTTATTCGTTTCTTTTCTTCATTTTTTTTAGTGGATTCTTGATTAGGGCCACTTGATCCATTATCATTCTTCTCATCTTTACCTTCAGTTTTCTTAGCTTCTTTACTTTCTTTTTTCTCCGATTTGTCAGATTTCTTTTCCTCTTTTTTGGCTGATTGAGTTCTTGTTAAAAAAGACAAAGAGAGACAGTGAGAAAGGTTGGTTATATAGGTTCAGTACACATCATTTTGTTTGGACAGTCCATTAAACCAGAAGATGCAAAGCAAGCTCTTACTTGCTAGTTTTATCAATTGATGCAGTCTTCTTATCCCCCATGTTTCTACCAGAACCAGATTTCTCATCAATTTCTTTCTTCAGCTCTTTCTTGGAAGGATCACCTTTTACCTAAATGTTTTAGAAAGATAAATTTAATAGAATACGATCCATACACAAATAATCCTTATGTAAGGAGTATGCACTAAACTTACTTTCTCAACAGAAATTTGTTGTCCATGCAGCTCTGTGCGATGAAGATGTGCAATACATCTAGCCACTTCTGTACTGGAAGACATGGTTACAATGCCATAACACTTTGCTCCAGGGCTTCGTGCATTTGTGACCACCTTTGCACTAAGGACCTAAAAATATATATGTGTATATATAAAATTTGAAGAATAAAGCTTAACATTTTGGATGCAGCTGGTAGAGACAGGAGATGATCATCTCTACTCTTAGTGAAAATTCTCACTAAGTGTAAAATTTTCGGAAGTCTTGAATATGTTACCCCAACTTTCAGTTTAGTAATGCCAAGTTGTGTATCTGCTCAAAAGGAGATCTAACACAAGTTTAAAAACTCCTAGTGTATATGAAATACAAGAAAAAAGTTAGTACTTATCCATTGAAGTAATGTTTTGTTGAAACTTCACCACACTAAGTTTGTTGGCTAGACAAGTGAGAAACCAACAACTTATACAGGCACTCAAACTTCCATGAAGCAATCCATGCCACATGTACATATGGAGGAGGGAAACCTCTTTCATGTCAATACCAGACTGTCAAGTAATTTCAGTACTGTGTGTCAGGATGCCTCTTGCTGAGAGGAAAGCATTGAGTAAGGTGTGACCTCTGGCTCCCAGTTACGTCAAACTTGCTACAAAGTATATAAATGCTGGGGCATCATTTCTAGATTCTGCAGCACTGAGGCTGCAGACTGAAATTTGTACAGCAGCTTCAATAAATGAAAGTTTAAACATGCAGTACAGCCTCTTGATACACTTTTATTTACACTGTTTTCAAATTCAGTGCTGATAGACCATCAATCTATTTATTTTACCATAATGCAAGTCTGTATTGTGGAAGGAGAAAAGGACAGAGCTGGAGGTTTCATCACTTGAATAGGAACAGTTAAGGATGTCAACATCTAAGGTGATGTAGGGAGCAATTCAGGACTGTGGGATATACATCTTAGTTAGGAGTTTGTTAGAATAACCAGCAGTGAAATACTGTTCGTATGTAATTTATAAATACAGGCTTCTAGTTCTAATAACCCACTGAGATGCACTGTACACTCCTGAGCTTGTTTCAGGAGGTCTGCAACCTGAGGAAGACACTGTAAAGAGTTTCTGAAGATTAAACAGATGCAACTATAAGACCATAAAAGTATTGAAATGAAGGTTTACATTCTGTGGCAAACTGCATGTCAGCAGAATCCAAGAAGTCCTGGTGTTAAGTCTATATACCATCCTACGAAACAAACCTGTATAAACAGTTTTATGAATTTTTTTTTTTTTACAAAGATGGAAAGCTAAGTTAAACTAACAGTTAATACCTGGATCACTGTCACGACTTTTGCAGGACTCCCTAACCCAAAACTGTGTAAAATCAGGTTAGCAACTGTCTTGAACAGAGCTGTATATTTACATTAAGTGTTAGTCTAAAGTGCAGAAGGTTGTGTGGATGCTTATTTCAATTTGAGAGACTTCTCCATTTAGCTTAGAAGTCAACTGGGAACAAGTTTTAAATAGACAAATGAGCCACTCAGACCACACACACACAAAAGGCCACAGCCTTTTGTACTAGTCTAAATACCATTCAGAGGAAACAAAGACTTTTGGATCAAAAAGAATTAGACTCTGGCTATGAGAAAGTAATGACTGATGCAGTCCAACTCCTCCTTAATCCTGACATGAAGAGGACATGTTAAGCTGTGCTACAAAACCTTTCTATCTGACCACTCCAGACTATGGCATACACATCAGAGAGACTGCCTCTTGTAGGTTTTGGGAAGGAGAAATGAGAACTCAGCTGGTATGTAGGTAGTAACTCAATATCCCCACCTCCGCTCATCTCTCACAGAAGCTACCCCAACAAAACACTCTTCCATCACTGCCAAGATACTCCTGCATGGACACACACTTATTCTGATGGCAGCTCTTGATGTTACCATTACATAATTTAGGTTTTATATTAGTCAGTCGGATCTGGTCTTAGATCAGCTCATATTAAAACATAGGAATTTGTCAGTTCAGTTCTTTCAATCAAAATACTGAACACAAAGAAATACCTTTCCATATTTGCCAAAGAGATTTTTCAAGTCAGCAGCTTTCGTGTTGGAAGAGAGTCCACTAACCCACAGGTTTCTAGTTGAACTTCCACTGCTACCACTAACACTGCTTGCACTTCCTGGAACAAGTTTCACAAAGAAAACTTGAAGTTACTAAGATGTGATCTAATGTTACCATGATAATTAAACAAAAGTCAATTATTACCTCAATTCATACTTTGAGAAAAGGTACCATTAATTCATATATAGTCTGACTTCCTGTGTAATACATACCATAGAATTTCATCCATCCAGTTACCCCTGAATTTAGCCTAATAACTTGTGTGACTAAAACATATCCTTGCGGAAAAGCATCCAGCCTTTATCTGAAGACAGATCAAGAACCCATCACTTTCTTTGGAAGTCTGGTCTAATGGCTAATCACCCTCTTAAAAATGTGTGCCCTATTTCTAATTTGACTTTGACTGGCTTTAATTTCCAGCCATTGGTTCTTGTTATGCACTTCTCTGCTGTATTAATGAATCTTTCAGTGCAGAGGTCAACAACCTTTCAGAAGTGGTGTGCCGAGTCTTCATTTATTCACTCTAATTTAAGGTTTCGCATGCCAGTGATACATTTTAGCATTTTAAGAAGGTCTCTTCTATAAGTCTATAATATAGAACTACACTATTGTTGTATGTAAAGTAAATAAGGCTTTTAAAATGTTTTAGAAGCTTCATTTAAAATTAAATTAAAATGCAGAGCCCTCCCAGACCGGCGGCCAGGAACCGGGCAGTGTGAGTGCCACTAAAAATCAGCTTGTGTGCCGTCTTCGGCATGTGTGCCATAGGTTGCCTACCCCTGTTTTAGTGCATGGTATTATCTCTTCATTAAGGTACTTGTACAGCACTGCAAAGTCACCTCAATCCTTTAGCTTATTTTAAAAAAGAGGACTGAGCTCTAAGTCTTTCACTGTAACAATTTCTCCCAAGCTTCATATCATTTTTGTGGCTCTTTTTAGACCCCTCTCCAATTTTTCAACATCCCTTAAAATTTTGACAGTAAAATTGGACACAGTATTCCAGTACTCACCAGTGCTGTAGTGAGAGGTAAGTACCTACCTTCTCACTACTCCTATTTATATATCTAAGGATCACATTAGCCATTTTTTCCAGAGCATCACACTGGGAGCTTGAGTAGAGTTGCTTATCCACCATGATCCCTAAATCTTTTTCAGAATCACTGTTTTGCAAGATACTGTAGGAACAAAGACTGCAGGTCATATCTAGATAGTTGACCTTGCAGTTGTTTGTATTCAGATGCATTTATTATTGAAACAGGATCCTAGGCATACATACAGGCAATGCCAATAGTACCAAAATCGGAACTTCCAACCCTACAAACTATTTATTCTAAAAACTGACTTGCTACTGTCCTATTGGAGGGTCCTTAATCTTTTCCTATGTCATCTGGAGAGACTACTACTTATTCTGTACTGAGTCTAAGTAATAACAAAAGGGAAAAATTTGAACTTTGTCATTGACTGTAATGTTTAAGTGTATTATATTTAAAAATATTAGATGGGGAATTTTATGAATACCTAATAGTTAGACCTCTTTTTACAGTGTACTGAAAATCCAGACGACCATTAAGTGTCCACGTGTTTTAAGACAGATTTTCACAGAGGTTTTAGTTGTCATCTTGTGCTTTAGTTGTAACAAAATGGAGTTGCTGTATCCTAGTTATTAAAATGTTATTTGAAGTTATGCATGAAGTTAAACACACAAAGAGAACATAATGAACATGCATCTACAATACTATGCAGAAAGTGACACTTTCACATTCAGCGTGTGAAGTGCTTTTCTGTAGACAAATGCCATTTGCTGAATAGCACTCAGTTTAGTGATGGGGACAAGAATTCCATGCATGACAATTTAAGGACTTTGATACGGTCCCTCACTGTGATTCTCCCCAGTGTTCAGAGCCTTTTAGGCTTGGAGAGCAATTAATTACGTTATTATGTTCACCAACTACTATCTATGTAATTCTTGTTGTAACATCAGATACTGTAAAAGCAAATGGAATTTCCCTGACAGACCAATAGCTAAAAGGAGTTAAGACTCTGCTAACTATATAGTAAACAAATGTCTTTAACTGGCATTGCTGCTGGTACTAGTACAGCTACTCAGTTGACAGCTTTTATTTTTTAAGAAGGGTAACAATGCAATTCCAAGACAATTTGTATATACAATAAAACCTCAGAATTATAAACTGACTGGTCAACCACACACTTTACTTGGAACCAGAAGTTCGCAATCAGACAGCAGAGACAAAACAAAAAAGCAAAAGCACTACAGTACTGTGTTAAATGTCAACTACTAAAAAAATACAGGGAAAGTTTGAAAAATATTTGACAAGATAAGGAAACTGTTTGTTCTTGTTTCATTTAAATTAAGATGGTTAAAAAGCAGCATTTTTCTTCTGCAGTCAAGTTTCAAAGCTGTATTAAGTCAATGTTCAGTTGTGAACTTTGGAAAGAATAACCATAACATTTTGTTCAGCATTACAAACATTTCAGTTACAAACAACCTGTATTCCTGAGGTGTTCATAACTGTGAGGTCTACTGTACATGAACTTTAGAATATTATACATCAAGGGACAGAGCTGTGACTATTCTAGATTCTGTATGTAAAATAATTATTTTTCAAAATAAAGCCACAAGAACCAGAAATGGACCTGCCCTTCTGCTCACGACTGATCTGAAGTAGACTGATGTATTTTCACTTATTTGGTTAGGGGTAAATGACTTGAAAGGAGTTTGGAGGATAAAAACACACAGAAAAACTAAGGCCTAGTGTCCTCCTACTATTATTGACTTCAGTCAAAAATTGAACCAATTCTCTAAGCCATTTCAGTCCATGGCAAGGAAGATATAACAGGTTAAGAGATGTTCTGAAGTAATTTAGCTTTTGGTCACCTTTTAGATTGAGTCCCAAGTATTGCATAAAGTAAAGGGTGGCTATCCCTGTATACTATGCATACAATAAAATTGTATATTATGGATAAAATTTTTACAGTATTCTATGTTTAAATCACAAGATATAGCAATATAAAACTAAGTGCTACAGTAGGAGGTAAGTTACCTTTATCATCCTTTGATGTTGTTTTGCTTTCTTTGGATTCCTTAGCAGAGCTGGAGAAGGAAATCATCAGAAGAAAATTGAAAATACAGAATTATAGACACTGCATTTTACACTACTACTAACAGGCAAGTTAACATTTCAAAAAGGGGTGGACTGGGTTATATTTGTACAAAATGATTCCCTTATGGATTCTTGCACTGATTTTCCCCAAGATGCCTGAAGATCTAGATTTTCTGACAATTCTATTCAGTGGATATATGGCAATCTTCTCCAGATTTCAGGACGGGGACGTGACTTCATTTTGTGTTCTTAGAACTGATAGCTGTTCATTACCATCACCACAAGGATACTTAAAACTTGTCAATTTGAAAAAAAAAAAAAAAAATATGCTGACAATTCGACAATGCAATCAGTAGGACATAGTGTCTATACGAAGATCTTGAATTTTTAAAAAGTAACTTATGGAGATCAAAAAAATCTATAGGCAGGAGCATAAGATATTAATTATAAGATGCTTGCTGCTACCCCCTTAATGTAGAGTGATCTTACTGAATGCTGGTACTCAGTATCGTAAAGAACGGACATAGAAAGACAAACCTCTTTGCTTGACCAGAGGCCCCAGAAGACGAGGGACCTTTCTTCAAAGTGTCCTTTTCTTTGTCTCCAGATTCTGCTTTCTTTGAACCTTCTCTGGCTTCCTTCTTGACAGGATCACCCTTCACGCAGTCTTCCTTCTTACCATCTTTATGGTTCTCAGTCATCTCATAATCCTTGCTTTCCTTCTCCAGGCTCTGTGCAATGGTATCCTGCCCATCTTTTGGCTTACTTGCTTCAGAATCTGTAATTTTCACATTTTTACCTGTTTCTAGGAGGTCATCACCATCAAAATCCAGAGTGATGGCATCTTCAGCCTGGATTGTAACCGATATGTTATCATCCTCAGCTTCTTTCACAGATGTGTTAGCTTCCATCTCTTCATGAGCCGTATGATCAGCCTCAGCTAGGCTTTCTTCTGAAGGCAGAGGTTTAGATACTTCTTGTATACCATCACCAGAACCTGCTTTATCTAAGAGGATTTAACAGGAATAAATATGGCAAAACAAGAAGTTTAAACAATTTCATATGCATAAGCTAGAATAGGACCTAGAAAATACAAAGCCACTTATTAGCACTGATGAAAGATTAGGGGGAAAAAACAAGGTGTATTAACATGTAAATAAATCCTTCACCCAGGATCACTTATTCGCCATGGCAAAATACATTTTCTAAAAGACAAATATCAACAAACAGTAGGAGTCAGAAAATGGTTCCATCCTGCAGGTACTAATTTTTCATAGCAAGTATCCATTTTCCAATGTAGATGTTTATATGCCATAAAGAAAGGCTTTCTTCAGATGCTTGCAGTTTGATTTAATCAGTGTTTGAAAACTTCCTTGTTGTAAGACTTTTAACCTTCCAAAATCCTTAAGAGTTACAGTCGGGAGAGTCTAAGTCAGTCTTCAACACAGTTTCAAGGTTCTGTCTTGATCCTCCTTTCTGAATGGTTGCTTGGCAGTCAAGATAGCTGTACAAATTTGCTGCAGAAACCGAAGTGTGAACTTCAAAGTTCATAGCAAACTGGTTTTCAGTCTTCATCCACTTTGCAGATTTTCAGTATTCATTCTCAGTCCCATAAGTAGTATCTCCAACAGTATTCTTGCATTCACACAAAACAGATGCTTCAGCGATAGGATCCCTCGTAAACAGTGAGTCTGTAGGTTTATCCTCTAACTTCAACACTGTCCATCTTGTTGAAAGTGAAAGTGCTCCATGTCCTTTCTAGTCTACAATATGTAGAATCCTTTGACTTCTCTCCAGAAAGTCTCTGGTTGGTCAGATGCGTCACATTGCTTCTGTAATGTTACTAAGTAGAGTGGCTTTAAAAAAAGCTGCTATTTAGACTCCTCCACGTTTCTGAAAGCTTCCTTTACCATGCTAAGCACAGCCTAGCAGTATGTGGATGACAGTACGTGAAAAGTCAAGTAGATGATGGTCCATGATTGGCAGACTTTTCAAAGTTCAGTATAGTAATGTACTCTCTCATTCAGTTAAGCATCTACCAGTTACTGCAGTGCAAGTCTTCAATTTGTGCATCAAGATTTATTGCACCATAGAAACAGAAGTCCTTGCATATTTGGTTTGTTTTTGTTTAATAATTAGCATACATCCACCTCAGTAACTGATATGTACTATCATCTACTCTTAAGAGAAAAATAAATCCACTGAGTACATGGATCTTAGTGAGCTCAATACAGAGACAGTCAAAATTTAATATTAGAGACCAACCTAATATGAACAGACTAAAAATTAAGCAAGTTTCTCTTTTAATCTACCAGTTTAAGGTTTTTAAAACTTCTCAACTCTACTAAACTTCAAAACATACCTTTTTCATTTTCTTCCTCTTCACCATTCTGCAAGACAAGGAGAAATCAAATTTAAGTATCTGTTTGTTACAAGAGTTTAAGCGCAACAGTTATGAATTTCAAGTCCACAGTAATTTAAATTTATGAATTAAGGAACTGTTTCCAAAAACTAAAAAGTTTAATTAGAAGTTGATGGTACACATTGTTTACACTATCTTTTGTAGCCAGTGAGAATTCATATCATGGCATTTAATAACATCTTTGTTTTCCAGTTGAGAACAGTTCCCTTTCTACAAAAGTTTCATTTCCATGAAAGGGAACTTACAACTGGTGGCAACATGTTACCAACTTCAATTGTCATCAACAAATTGTTACTTGATATGTGTTCTAGAGTTAAGGTCTTCAGAACAAGACTAACAAGTAATATGATCTTGATTCTGTTGCACTGTTCTATCAAAGGCAATTAACTAGTGTTAGCTTTGGAAGGGTGAGAACCCGATTTGAAGATTATACAACAAATACCTGATACATATGCAGTTTAAGAAAGGTTTACTTTTTTGCGCTATCAAGGTTAACTGAGAGGAGAAAGATGATCTGCTTTCACTGTATATGCATATAGGTGTATATATATTTTACACATTCTGGATGTCTACATCAGAAGTGTCTGGAATGCTGTATGAATTTCAGAACTGAAAGGGTTTTTTTGTTTGTTTGTTGTTTTTTTTTTTTTTTTTTTTAAGTATCTCGACCTTCATCTCCAGAAGATCATTTTAAAAATTTTAACTTTGGAAACGAAAAAGAGGAGGGTTTTGTATACATTGTGTTAGAGATACTACATATAGTTTTCAAGTTTCACTAAAGAGGTGCCTCAAAGCATTTTTGGGTCGATTAGCGAAGAGTGTATTATAATAGTCCCACAAGAGCCAAGTATAGTCACTTTGAGAGGACATCTCAAAGTCCAGGCCATCCATAATACAGTGAGCAAAGCTTGCATTGCAGTCATTTGCAAACATCTGTATTATAATACCATCAGATGCTCAAAGGTGAGAACCTACTAACTTAACTGAGAAAGGTGGTCACTTTTGTTAAATTTGTAATCAGGAAATTGAAGCAGACTGTTTGGAACTTACATGGACAATTGGAAATGTATCATCTTCTGTGTCTTGAAGATCATTTTCCTAAATTGAAATCACAGATAAGGGGCTTGTTAAACAAGCTAGTAATAAATGACACTTACAAAAGCATCTAAAGAGGCAGGAGATTCAGCTCTGTACTATTCAGACAGGTTAAGAGGAGCAGGGGAGTGTGAAGTAATTACTACCTCTTTTAGTGAGCTGAAAAATTGACTGAAAGAGAAACTTGAGCTTCCCAAAGAGTTTTAGACAGACTAAACAGAAATGTGTTTTTCTGATGAAAATTCATTAGATTAAACACAACTGTGGCAAGGTACCTGGCTTTCAAAATCCTTCTCTGCATCTTCTGTTGTCTCTCCCTGTCTTGAATCAGAATATTTCTTCTTTTCTGAAGGAGGCAGTTCTTTAGAATGTGAGTTCTCCTCTTCATTTTCACCAACTTCTTCAAAGTCCTTCAGTTCATCATTTCCATCTTGATCACTTGTATCTTGAACCTCCAACTCACTTTCCTTTCAATCAGAAGAACATATGGTATAACCAGAGGCATGAGCTAGATTTTCCTTCCAGTGACACAGAGACATTGTTTCTTCAAACTGATATCAAATAGCTACATTTTCAACATTGTTTATAGTTGTCATTCCTAGAGTTCCCATTTATTTTGAAGCACACAGCATGCTCACATGCAGAAAGTAATGCATCAAGATAAATCAAGCCATATAATTGAATGTGTGTGGAACAAGATCTGATCAAATATTTTGTAGTAGTGTAAACACAGCATGAACAATGATTTAGATCTCCATCTAAGTTAGCTTCTGTCAAATGGAGCTTTTCAGCTAAACCTTTGCTTCATTTACTGGACCAGAACAGTTCAGTACCTAAGTTCTCAAAGAAATGTAGTTATTACCTTGACAAAGGAATCATCTTCCACTGAAGTATCACCACTTAGTTCATCAGTTTCCTGTTTTTTACCTAAAAAGACAGGACACACTAATGACTAAAGTTGAAAGCAACTCCTTTTGTAAGACTTGACTTCATATGCATTATGATGCGGGAGGAGGATTCAGTTAACTGTTCTCCATAATACTACAGCTCTACTGAATCATTCATCATGGTATAATTCCCAAAGAACTTTATGTTTTAAGATGAAACTCAAAAGTTATGAAATAGAGTAATCATTTGATGTGTGCACAATCAACAAGACCCATCTAACAAGATGGTGCTTCTTGAATTCTGACCCTCCCCTTTAGAATTTATTAATTACTCTTCAGACTCAATTCTTAAATTTTTTAAAAAAATGTTATGTAATAATTCTGATAGCAGTGAAGTAGCATTAATTGTAGTTAGCAACCATCTCTAGGTGCTAAACTTTAGAATGAAGATCTGGCAATGAATATTTTCTATGAAGTTGAAAATATTGGCAAATCTTCCTCTGAAACAACCATCACAAATCTAGCATTGTGCATGTACTTTTTTTTTTTGGGGGGTGGGGGGAGGGCGAGATGTAAGGGACTGGATGCTGTGACTGACAGAACTCCACTGGAGCTCATCACTTATCCTTTCTAGAGGAGTAACCCAGATGTTGTGCACTTCAAATAATTCCAAGTAATTACACGAATGAAAAGACACTGAACAAATTAATCCCAAGAATCAGCCTGTGAGTAACCTTTTAGAAAAGATCAAAACACACAATCTGAGCAGAATTGGCACAACTGGGTTTCTGCTGAAATCCATTACCAGATGCAGCTGGGATGACACGGGAAATTATGATCACTGAACTTTGCCAATGAAGGCTTTTTGCTATTTAATGTATTTGACACTAGGAACACATTAATGATTTGCTCTTCAACTTTTCACCCTCCCCTTCTTCCAATGAATGGATCATATATCTAGATAACTAAAGTTCATCACTCCTTAGCACAAACAGCCCCACATCCATCTTTGATGTAACAAAGAGATCAACTTTTTTTTAAATTCTTCTAGGAGGCAAGTTCTAAACAGTACTTCAAAACTTGCAAACTTCCTGACCAAACAGGACACACATTGACTGTTCTCTCTCGTCAGTTACATGAGCAAGACACAGGTAAGTGCCCAAACTAGTTTTTATAAATGCATTTATAAATCAATTAGGATTTGAATTAAAAAGGCATCCTTTTGCCATGTTTAGCATTGCTGCTTTACATTCGGAGTGCAATACTGTGAAATTAGCAAGGTACAAGTGGCAACGAAAAAATTGTGATCAAAAGGCATGTTTTAAGAAGCAAGTCTTCCTTAGAAGGTAAGTGACTTCACAACAGAAAGATCTGTTCCATGTAATCCTCAAATACTGGAAACATGAATAGACTCTTTAAGACTAATACTTTAAAAAAAAAAAAAACAAATAAAAAAAAAAACTTGGGCAATCAAGCCAGTAGCAGCTATATTCAGGTATGTTCCAATAATCTTCTAGTCCACAAACAAAGGATAAATGAAGAATGAAACGTAACTTAAGGCAGTATTACTGAACAGGGACTTTTGTACTTGTTCTTTCGGCTTCACAATTGACCTTTTTTTTTCCTAATAAAAAAAGAAGCAATCAAATGTTTTGTTGGCCTTCACAGGGCTTCTCCATGTCCTGCATTAGAGCCTTGAACTTCTCCTGCACCTGTATCCAGATAAACATACATACTATGCTCATCAGGCAACTGTTTTTGATGATACAGGTGTCCAGCAAAAGGCCTATTTCATTGAATAGCTGTATCTAGACTTTTCAAAGGGTGTTTCTGAAATTCATTTGCCTGCCTTGTGCAGGAAAAACTAACTAGAACCATTTGGTGGAGGGGTGCCCCTCCCCAACATGAAGTCTTCAGACATTATGGCACTCGGAAGGCATCTTTCTTGAAAGCCAGATTTCTGAAAGCGTCCTCATCAGAAGCCAAATGAATGGGAGCATCAGAAAGATTCTCTCTTTTTTTTGTGTAGCTGAAGCCAGACAGGACGACACGTGCTGTTACTCCAAGTCTCTCTCTCTCCATCATGATCAAATACTTGCAATCCACCTTAATACATTGTACTAAAAGCAAGCCAATATTTATTCCTTGATGTTACAAGAGAGTGTTCTGAGTATGAGAAAAGAGAGTCCTCATCTTCAAGCAAAACTATGTCGTCCCTGTCCCCTCAAAAAAGTATCAATACAACTTATTCCAGTGCAATTACTACTTAAAGGTGCTGATGCAGATAGTTTTCTAATGTTGGTGCAATATGACTCTCTAATATTGACAGTACATCTTGACAAAAAGAAGCTCTCAGAGACATTGAAGTATTCAATGGTGTTGGTGTAAATGAACTAGATCACTACTGGTCCATCCACAGGTGAGCAAGGACAGAGCTATATAGTGTGCCCACACAGCTAAGGTCAGACCCCCAGAAAGCATTTTTCAGAGAGAGAACAATTGTTATGCAAGATTAGCATCATCTAGGGGACCAGTACCTGGGGGCTAAAAGGCACATGTTACTGTTGCTAAAGAACATCTGCTAGCCCACAGTAGTGCCTATGAAGTGAAGCAAGGTAGCATCACACAAGAAGGAATCCCATGCACAGCTACAGACTAGGGACCAAGTGGTTAGACAGCAGTTCTGCAGGAAAGGACCGAGGGGTTACAGTGGACGAGAAGCTGGATATGAGTCAACAGTGTGCCCTTGTTGCCAAGGTGGCGAACAGCATTTTGGGCTATATAAGTAGGAGCACTGCCAGCAGACCCAGGAACATGATCATTCCCCTCTATTCAGGATTGGTGAGGCCCCATCTGGAGTACTGTGTCCAGTTTTGGGCCCCACACTACAAGAAGGATGTGGGAAAATTGGAAAGAGTCCAGTGGAAGGCAACAAAAATGATTAGAGGGCTGCAGCACATGACTTATTAGGAGAGGCCGAGGAACTGGGATTATTTAGTCTGCAGAAGAGAAGAATGAGCGGGGATTTGACAGCTGCTTTCAATCATCTGAAAGGGGGTTCCCAAAAAGGAACTGTTCTCAGTGGGACCACATGACAGAACAATAAGTAATAGTCTCAAGATGCAGTGCGGCGGTTAGGTTGGATATTAGGAAAAACTTTTTCACTAGGAGAGTGGTGAAACACTGGAATTACTGAGTTACCTGGGGAGGTGGTGGAATCTCCAACCTTAGAGGTTTTTAAGGTCAGGCTTGACAAAGCCCTGGCTGGGATGATTTAGCTGGTGATTGGTTCTGCTTTGAGGGGGATGGACTAGATAACCTCCTAAGATCCCTTCCAATCCTGATATTCTATGATTCTGTGAAAGAAGTTCCTACGTCCAAGTCATCCAACAAACACTTGTTGAAATACCAGTGTTGCTAACACAGCCTGCCACAAATCTGGGTACCTGAATTTAAGCAATTGTCTGGACATAGACAATTGCTATGTTGTCTGGAATGTAATACTGTATCAGTTATGCTTTGGGAGAAAGGCACTATTTAAGACACCAGACCTCATAACCCTTATAGCATTGCTATTGAGCCAAACTGCCAGAGATGTTGCAACAAGCCCTACTGGCTTAAAGCATGGGTATTTTCCTTCCTTCCTACCACTCCTCCTAGCTGGGACTGGAGCAAAGGATTCATAATACAGTTAATTGCTAGTTTAATGCTATCAGCACGTAGATTTAATTGCCAACTCATTTACATGACCCAGGTAACTATTCTGCTTGTTTTACTCATTCACAACTTTACACAATGATGATTCAGATCCCCTAAGGGTCTAGTGAATTATGAGAAAATGGATATTTAATTAAAATATAAAATGTGAGTGGTGTGAAATGTAAAGCTTTGCTAACAAATCAAGCACTAGTTATATATTGGCCAGATTATATTTGATGAGCAAATATGCAGAGTTTTAGACCCTTCAGTGTTTAAGGAAAAAAGGTAAGAAATGTGATTTTTGTATTTATTATTTACCTTGCAGTAGCAGTTATCAGGCCCATTATGGTACTCAGCAAAGGCAGCCCCTCCCCCCAAAAGACTGTTCTTTTACAAAAAATACTTTGCAATAGTATTTAATTATTATAGGCTTGATCCTACAACCCTCACTTGACTTCAGCGTCACTCTTTGCCCAAATAAGATTAACTTCACATAAAAGTTAACATTTTATCCTATTTTTGCAAATCTATATGGTACATTTTGAAGATATTTTACAATGGATTATAGCTTCTCCAGCATGCCACTGTCAGTATTCTAAATTAAGGAAAAAAAATGAAGTCAGAAATGATCAGTTACTATATTGAAATTCACCAGAGAATAGGTTTATAGAGTTTGCAGACAGAAATATCCAAAATATTCTTTTTGTTGTATTTTCAGGTATACAGATCAAATATATTAACTGTAAGCAGTTTAAAAGGTATTTAATAACTATCGTTAACTAAAAGCACATAAAAATTATTAGAAAAATAAGTCTTTGGTTTGTGATAATACACTTTGCAGGAGTTGAGTAATGGAGATATCTAGAGTTTGGAGGTACATACTCTTTTTGCATCTGTCTGTACTGCCAATCCCTTTAACAAAAAAAAAAAAGGTGTATTTTATTACTATTTTACTTCAGGTAAGGATGTCTCACAAGGGAGTAACAGTCTCAGTGGTTGGTTTGCTGTTGACTGGAATTCTATAAAAATCTCTGAATACAACTTAACTGGTGACGCTAACCATGGAATATTCAAGATGCCTGCAAACTGTAACTGAGTAAACTGCTTAAAGAAATCTGCCAAATGATGAGTTTGTGAAGCAGAAACATTCCATACAAGCTTAGGGGCATTGTGAATAGCTTTGGTGATTAGCTTGATAACTGGGTATATTTGGGACAGCAGACCACAATTATGATTTTGAATCCAGTGCTAAGCATTGGAAAGTTCACCTTTTTTAAAAAAAGAAAAAAAAAATAGCTCTACACTGAAAAGAGTAACCTCAGTCTGCTTTATGTCTGTGATGAGTTCAAACTAGGTCCTTCCATGGTGGTTGTACTCAGCACAACTATAGCATGAATTTGGGAAGAACAGCAGCAAGAAGATTTACTAATATAAAACTAATATCAAGGGAAAAACTTAGTTGGCAATGTGACCTGTGGTGACTATGAAAGCCAATGCTGAAAATGCCAAGGTCAGAGCAGGCAACAAAAGGAGAGCAGATTCTCCCAAAACTAGTGGTTAAAATTGAAGTTAGATTCACCAACCAGTCACAAACTGTGCTCCTGATCCACCACACAGGTTATCAAGAAGCTGAAAAAGAAAAATCGCACAGCCCCCTTTATTGCATTCCAATTCCCTGGCTCCCAATCAGCACATAGGCCCAGTAAGGTGAGGAGTTATTTATAATTCTGTTCACTATATAAAATGTTCTTCTAATCCACAAAGGGCCAGCCATTTTACCAGATCAACACTAGTTTGGATCTTACACAAAATACTACGCTGCCAGCCAATCCCTTAGCATCTAAAACTAAAGGTTTTATTATAAGAGAAAAGAACAAGAGTTGTTAAATGGTAAAGCAATCAGATACATGGACTCTGAAATCTTAGGTATGTATCAGGTTCTTAGCAGCATTGATGAGTTTGCTTGCTTGTAGAGTCCTTATGGATCTCATCCAAAGCTTGGATGCCCTTTGTTTCAATGCGTCAATTTGTAGAGAAGTTGCTCCAGAGATGATAAGAAGGACTAAAGACAAAATGGAAAAAGGCGTTTGCCACGTGGCTTGTACTGTCCTTTGTTCCAAACACAAGCCTGTAGCACATGGGCATGGCAAAGCATTTGGAAGTCCCCTGTCTACAGGCCTGTCCTACTGACTGGTACTAGGTGCAGTCGCTGCCTCAATAGGTTCATTGTATAAAACTGATTGCCTTTAAAAAGCCATTAAGCAGGCTCGATAGTGCTGATGCCAATCTGTCCTGGAGTGTCACCCAGAAACACAGCACAAGTTAGATATAAAAATATACCACATATTTATAACTCACAATACAAAGATGATTGACTACATTATAATCATGATTATATATAGTCAATCAACTTTTCCACTGATACAAGATACGTAGAGCCACATAGGGCAAGATTCATTGCAACTTTGTGATACTGGTATCAATAATACTATAAATGGTCACCGATATGACATATAGCGTCACAGGCAATTCAAAACAAACTTCAAGATTAACTCAAGTCATTTGCATGAGCAAGGAACAGAGTACCTAATGTCATTTCTACATTCTTTGAGGCATTTCAGAATCCTTGGTCTCCCCTCAGTGCTTGCTGATTGAACTAGAAGACTTGGTTAGTCTATACTTGAGCCAGCTCGCCATGTGACATATTTCAGAAACTCTGATGACGCTGTGTGTTGGGCACAGAGACCTTATAGATGCTTTAAAGACAAGGCCTTCATCCCACATCAGCGCTGATAGGGTTAAGGAAGCTGAGACAGGGACAGTTAACATGATAAGCTACAGGAGAGGCTTAGGTTGGCAAAGCAACCCCTGATTGGAAGATGAAGCTCAGCTAAGCAGGTATGGGCTGGGCTGGTATAAAGCGTAGAAGTTGACAACAAAGGGCTGCAGTGAGGAAACTTGCAACCACCCTCTGTTCATTAGAGAGGGAAGGAGGGAACCCAGAGAAAGAGTAAGACATTGGTCCTGGAGGAAAGGTAAAGTAGTGGCTTGGTCTACACTCCAAACTTTATGTTGGTATATCTATGCTACTCATGAGTTTGGAAAATCCACACCCCAAGTGACTGTTATACAGTCCTAAACTGTGGTGTGGATAGCCTCATGTTGACCGGAGGACTGCCCTGTCAGGGAGGTGGAGCTCTACACCAATGGGAGATCTTCCATTGGCATAGGTAGCTTCTTCACTAAGTGCTACAGTGATGCAGCTGTGCCACTGCAGTGCTTAAATGTAGACAAGCCCTCAGAAGAGAAGGGTGGAGAAGAAACCCTATGGGAAGTGGAGTAGGAAGCAGTCCAGAGAAAGAGAGCAGCAAGACTGTGGACTGACAAAACCTTTGGTGCATGTTACAGGGTCCCTGTGCTGGAACCCAGAATAGTGTGGAAATGCAGGTTCTCCTAATGCCACTCTGTCAGTGGCTGTTGTCTGGACAGCAAATCCAGTGAGATTCTATAGCCCAGAAGAGGAAATCACAGTGACATGACTGGGGGGCCAAATCATGAAGAGGAAGCTGCAGCTCCTGGAACAACAGAGCTGCAAGGAGGAGTATAATAGGTGGAGAGACCTCAAGGGGAGGCGTCAGACCTAGAAGAGGCACCATCCACTGTGAATGAATACTGCAGGACATGCCCCATAATAAAAAAGGGGGACACAGAAAAGATCACACTAATAGACTGAAGCATTTAGGAGGGTCACAAATGTAACAGAGTTAAATGGTGGTGGAAGATTATCTAGTATAAAACAGATGAACAATCAGTTTTTCCTGTGGAGAGCCAAATGCCTATTGAAAACCATCAGGCAGAGAAATAGGTAACCAGGGAGCAGTGGCAGGGAAATGTATGTGAATACAGACAGCAGGATTTATACCAGGGGTTGGCAACCTTTCAGAAGTGATGTGCCAAGTCTTCATTTATTCACTCTCATTTAAGGTTATACGTGCCAGTAATACATTTTAACGCAGGCCTGCACAACATGCGGCCCGGGGGCCACATGTGGCCCGCAGGGGCTCAATGTGCGGCCCGCGGAGGGTGAATAGGGGTGGGACAAGCCAATTGGTGGGGTGGGAGGAAGCGGACAGGGCGGGGCTTTTCAGCCCGCAGCTGGGGTTTTTTGCAGTAATATGGCCCTCGCTGCTTTCCGAGTTGTGCAGGCCTGTTTTAACGTTTTTAGAATGTCTCTTTCTCTATACGTCTACAATATAGAACTAAAGTATTGTTGTATATAAAGTAAATGAAGTTTTTAAAATGTTTAAAATGCTTTATTTAAAATTAAATTAAAATGCAGAGCCCCCCGACTGGTGGCCAGGACCCAGGCAGGGTGAGTGCCACTAAAAAATCAACTCATGTGCCGCCCTCAGCACCTGTGCCATAGGTTGCCTACCCCTGGTTTATATCAAGAAACTTGATGGACCAAGTGGCATGAGTGTGTAAATCACTACCTCCCTTGGATAGGATATATGATTTTACTGCACAGCAGTATTGTGTACAGTTTCTGTACAGATGACAAGTAGCATGTCTGATGGAGACGAAAAAAGGCTAAAATAAAATTTTGATTACACAATTCTGTATTGGTGGATGTCACTAACAGCCAGGAAAACTATGGGTATCTTTTGGGGTAGAGATGTGCCTCATCTTTAAGTATTTTATTATTTTTGAAAGACTGACATTCAGAGGGACACTATAATTTAGGGACATGACGGCTAACTCGTGTGGAGGAATAAGAAGGCAACAGTACTATAGCATGTGCTAGTATATATACATCTTGTAGTGATCCAGTGAGATTGGACAGTAAAGGAACCAAATTCATTCAGATGGTAACAGGGTCAGATATCTACAGGCAGATTCATGTTACTTCCACCAATAAACACTGCCTTTAAACTGGAATTATGGCCTGAAATTAGACAAGAAAGGAAGTTTGTTATGTGAGACCAATGGGTCTTGCTTAAACATAGTTTAACAAACTAGTGCCCTTGATTACATTAGCATCTTGATATTAAAGCTTGTTTTAATGTTTACTTCTTAAATCTCTGTAGTGGAAGAGAGAAAGAAGCAGGAGGAGAGACCAACATCATGAGGTGAAATAAATGCATATAATCCTAACCAAAGTAACAAAACAAAACAAAAACCACACAAGAGTAATTTCTTGTTTCTAAACAGTCATTTTGTTCTCAATGTAGAAGAAAAGGTATTACAGTAAGTTCACTGAAAGCCAAGACTGGAAAAGTCCAACAGATCTTATTGACAAATGAATACATTCCTCCAGGATATTCACTTTAGAAGATGAACATATCCGAATATGGTAAAAGAATATCATTCTTCCATGCAGTCAGCCTAACAGTGTGTTTGTAATGTTATAAAAAACAAATGTGAACAGTGTGAATTATATTCAGGTTCTATCAAAGGACCCTTGTTAACAGAAACATAATGTGAATCAAGTAAGTATCCAATTATAATCAATTTCCATAAGTTTTTAAAGTAGGTGAGAGGAGAAAGTGAAAACCTGTCTTAAGACAGATGACATTTTTTAGAAAAGAGAGAAGGGTTCATTCATATTAGAAAACCCACAATTTAACTCCATAGTAAAGCTCCAAGTCACATCTTAACTAGCAGCTAACTAGCCCCAAACAATAATAGCCTCAGAAGGCAGAGTGACAGAGTGGAGGTCTAGACCAGTAGTTCTCAAACTTTTGTACGGATGACCCCTTTCACAGAGCAAACCTCTTGAGTGCGACCCCCTTATAAATTAAGAACACTTTTTAATATATTTAACACCATTATAAATGCTAGAGGCAAAGCGAGGCTTGGGGTGGAGGCTTACAGCTCGCGACCCCGCCGGTAATAACCTCATGACCCTGAGAGAGCCTGACCCCCAGTTTGAGAACCCCTGGTCTAGACTATCCAAGAGGGAACTTGTCAGAGGCCAATTCAATATAGTGATGTGTATATCATTCATGATTTAGAGGGCTAAATAAGAAAGAAGGCAAACGCTAATCGTAGCAGCACAAGAAGTAACTCAGGTCTCAGTTTACTTTTTGCTAAATATACAACCCAGTATAACAAGATCAGTAGAAAGATGTCTAAATTTTCAAGCATCCACACAATTTTAAGTTTCCTCCTCAACAATGCAGTAATTTCATGAGAAAGTGAAACTGACTATTATAAGCAAAACCAACTCACTAGTCTATTTTGTTTCATTTTGCATTTATCCTAAGCAATACAGATAAGACTTATTCAAAAATTCTTTATGCAAGAATCTGTCAGTTTAAGATGGACATGCAATTCAGTTTTAGATTGGCCACTATTATATTTGGTGTACAGTCATCTCCATAACATGACACTATTTCTTTTCTCAAGTTGAATGACCGTCTTAAAGAGAGACTGAGCCTTTCCGGGGGGGGGGGGGGGGGGGAGTAGCTATCTGTAAATGTGTCAGACAGTCCTCAAGTGTTTTTTGTTTTGCGGGGCCAGAGGAGGGGAGAAAGAGAGAGAACCCTATTTGACTAAATTTGCAGAAAAGTGGACAAAATTGTATCAAGCACAACTACTCATAATTTGGGCAAATATCCACAAATATTCTCACTCAGGTTTCACAACAGGTGAAGACTTATTTTTAATTTGACAATTAAATATTTAAAAATCTTAAGTAAACAGATTTCCACAATATACTGTGCATTAATAGGTTTTAACCTTTGCCTTTTGTTGGCTTCTTGATGGGCGTATCAGCTGAAACTGTTATTTCAATATTATCTGGATCTCCACCTTCTTCTTCAATAGCCTAAATAAGACCAAACACATAATGATCAATGTTTTATGAAATTTAACTAGCAGTTGATAATATACACACACAGAAACCTAATTACTTGTTCTTCCTAAATACAAAGTATTACTTAAGGGATTCAGATTAGAGTGTACATTTAGGACTCTTGGAGGACAAGCGGAAAATACTGTAGGTAATGGCAGCAGCCTAAGTGATTAGAGTAACATTTTTACAAATGTAACACAGATCAATATACTACTTACACAAAACGTAATGCTAAAAGGCAATTTAAATGTAAAGACAACATCATTTAGGCCAAGTCAAAGCCCTAGGAAAATAATACTGTTACAAGAACATTCCCGCATTTGCACTGACCGGCAATCCACCACACGTAATTTCGTGGCAGTCCTACCTTGAGATGCTCAGTCCCTATCAGCCCTCTTCTGCTGTAAATAGGCCCCGTACACACCCAGCAGAGAAGGGTGCCAAGGCAACAGAACCAACGACCTTATCAAGCAACCCAAATAGCCTCAGCCGTCTATACCAACTCTGAGCAATGGCAACACAGGGGTTAGGGCCAGGCTGTTTTACAGGGGGATCCCAGTGCCGGAGAGGCGCCTGCCTGTATATGCCGGGCTCAATCCCGCAGTATGGGGCTCCCGGGAGCCGCTGTCCCTACCTCGGAAGGGAACTAGCAGCTGAAACAAGGCAACGTCCAAACACAGGTTTGTGGTCAGACCAGGCCGATGGCACCAACCCAGGGCACCTGCGGTGCGGGCACCACACCCAGCCTCCACCCCCAACCGCAAGGATTTAAAACAGTGGTGCGGCGGGGCCAGACGGGCCCCTCGGAGGGGGCTGGGCGCTCATGTTCGGCAGCGGTTCACGCACTGCCGGAGCAAAGAGCCGGGCCGCCCAGCAGCGCCGTGAACAGCAGCGGTTCGCCCACCTCCGGGACGTGGCGCCGGGCAAGACCCCAGCAATCTCCCGACACCAGAGAGCAAAGTACGGCCTGGCCGCGCGGCCTACCCCGGTCTCTCACCTGCTTGAGCCGGGAGATGAGCACGGTCTTCACCCCGGTGATGTCCAGGTTGCGCCGCTTCAGCTCCGACTTGAGATCGATGACCCGCAGGTCGGTGATCTTCTTGCTCTCCATCTGGACTGGCCCAGCGGACGGAGCTCCGGCGGGAGAGGAGACGGCGGCAGCGGCGGCCATTTTAGGGCGAGTGAGCGCGGCAGCTGCACGCACAATGAAACCCCCCTCAGCCGCTTGCTCCCTCCCTCTGTCAGTACCCGGATGGCGGCAGTACAGGACAGGGCTGAAACGGGCATGCGCGCTGCCCAGCTAGTTCCTGTTCCCCGAGCCATACCTTGAGCCCCGCTCCCTCACAGCAGAGCCCGCCCGCCCTGCGCCGGGGAGCGTGTCTGAGGGGCTCTCGTCTCCGCCCGCGGGCTGGGAGAACGGGGCGCTCTGTGGGCAGGAGGTGAAGGTGGGACTCGCCATGGGCAGGACTGAGGAGACTCCCGTTGCCGCAGCCCCACAGCTCCAGCGGCTGGAGGCGGGGACATGTGGCGCCCGGGGTTCTGACATGGGCAGCTACTGAGGCTCAGGAAGCGCCGTGCAGAGCTTCTGATCCGCCGGCCCTGGGCTCCCTGTGCATCTCTGGGGCCTCTCAGGTGTGGGAGCCGCTAGGCCACAATGGTAAAGTCACATTCTCCTCTATAAACTGTATTAGCCTAAGGGAAACATTATTGTCCTGAGAGCCCCTCCAGTATTACTAGCCCCAAATTCTCAAAAAACAGGAGTCATCCCCTCTCCCGAAGAATCAGATTTGGCTTAGAAATCAGGAGAATTTAAAATAATAAGCGGGGGATTCTTTGTATTTGCCTTCTGGTTTCTGAGCCTTTAGGGTTGATGTTTTCAAGTCTTTCTCTGCTGCCAGGAGCCCTATCTGGACAGGCAAGAATGAGGTGCATTATTTTTTAATTGTCTTAGCTCCTGTTCCAAGTCTAGTCTGTTTTATGGGAAGAAATGCTTGACTTCTTCCGCTGAAAGCTGAAGAGGGGATAGAATTGGTCTATCTAGACAAATATGTCAAAGGGTAAATATCAGAGAGGGAGAAGAACTATTTAACCTAAAGAACAATGTTGGCCCAAGCACAAATGTGTATAAATTAGCCATGAATAAATTTAGGAAGATAATTAGAAAAAGGTTTTTAACCATGGGAGGAGTGAGGTTCTGAAACAGCCTTTCAATAGGAGTAGTGTTGGCAAACTATTTAGTTTACAGATGGCACTTGTTAAATGTATTAACTGACTTAGATGATATAGTTGCCTGTCATGGCAGGGGACTGGACTGGATGACCTGGAAGTCCCTTCCATTCTTGTGTTCCTAAAAGGGCTGTCAATCGCAGTTAACTCACATGACTAACTCAAAAAAATTAATTGCAATTAATTGCACTTTTAATCACACTGTTAAACAATAGAATGCCAATTGAAATTTATTAAATATTTTGGATGTTTTTCTACATTTTCATATATTCTATGTTGTAATTTAAATCAAAGTGTATATTATTTTTATTATAAATATTTGCACTGTAGAAATGATAAAAGAAATAGTATTTTTCAATTCACCTCCTACAAGGACTGCAGTGAGATCTTGTCTTTTATCGTGAAAGTGCATCTTCCGATTGTAGATTATTTGTTTTGTTTTTGAGTGCAGTTATGCAACAAAAAATGTAAAACTTTAGAGCCTAAAAGTCCACTCAGTCCTATTTGTTCATCCAATCACTAAGACAAACAAATTTGTTTACATTTACAGGAGATAATGCTGCCCTCTTATTTACATTGTCACCAGAAAGTGGGAATAGGCATTTGCATGGCATTGTTGCAGGTGGCGTTGTTGCAGGTGGCATTGCAAGGTATTTACATGCCAGTATGCTAAATATTTGTATGCCCCTTCATGCTTTGACCACCATTCCAGAGGGCATGCTTCTTTGCTGATGATGCTTGTTGTTTTTTTTTTAAATGCATTAATTAAATTTGTGATTGAATTCATTGGGGGAGAATTGTACAGTAATGCCTCCCTTAACATTTTAGTTACGTTCCTGAAAAATGCAACTTTAAGTAAAATAATGCTAAGCGAATCCAATTTCCCCATTAATGTAATTTAATGTTCCCAGAATTAATGTAAATGGCGGGGTTAGTTTCCAGGGAAAAATTTTTCACCAGACAAAAAACTACATATCTATATCTATATATATATATATATATATATATATATATACACACAGTATACATTTTAATAAACAATTTAATACTGTACACAGTGATGATGATTGTGAAGCTTGGTTGAGGTGGTGAAGTTAGAGGGTGGGATATTTCCCAGGGAATGCTATGCTGCTAAATGATGAATTAACTTTTGGCTGAGCCCTCAAGGGTTAACACATTGTTGTTAATGTAGCCTCACACTCTACAAAGCAGCATGAGTGGAGGGAGGGGAGACAGCATAGCAGACAGAGAGACACACCCTGTGTGTGGGAGAGAGAGGTATGCATTGTCCCTGTAAGTATGCTGACATTCATTGTTCTCTGCAAACCTTTTCTCTGATCAGATTTGATTCAAACAGAGACTTGGGGAGGCGGGGTGTGTGTGTGTCTTTCATGAGTCAGACAGGCTGGATACTGCACCCTTGTTCCCCAAAACACAGAGCTGCCTGGTATCAGACTGTGCCCTGGTTCCCAAAAACACAGAGCTGCCTGGTATCAAACTGTGCCCTGGTTCCCAAAAACACAGAGCTGCCTGGTATCAGTATGCTGCTCCATATACATGCCTTAAGAACTTCAGTCTATCAGCAGCAGACTGATGGGCTAGTAGAAAGGTTTAACCGAACCCTCAAGGCTATGATAAGGAAGGTGGTATGTCAGGACAGGAAGATGGGGACACCCTACTACCTTATCTTATGTTTGCCAGGAGGTACTCAGGCCTCAACTGCGTTTTTCCCCCTTTGAGTTATTATATGGGCGCTACCCCCATGGCATACTAGCTATTGCCAAAGAGATCTGGGAAGAGGAACCCAATGAGGGGAGAAATATAATTAAACATGTATTGCAGATGCGAGATCGGATAGCCTGGGTCATCCCATTGTACAGGAACATGTGGAAGAGGCCCAGCGAACCCATTACAATTGTCAGGCAAATGTCTGACAGTTCCAACCAGGGGATTGGGTGATGGTGTTGGTACCCACAGCAGAAAGCAAGCTTTTGGCCCAATGGCAGGGGCCCTA
The DNA here is from genome assembly GCA_007922305.1 of Dermatemys mawii. Classification (NCBI taxonomy): domain Eukaryota; kingdom Metazoa; phylum Chordata; order Testudines; family Dermatemydidae; genus Dermatemys; species Dermatemys mawii. The sequence continues at coordinate 23,929,190 of ML677366.1, forward strand.
TGAGGTTGTTGAACTCGTGTGTGAAGTAACCTACAAGGTGCAGCAGCCAGGACATCAGAAACAATAACAGATTTATCACAGAAGTAACAGAGTCCTGTGGCACCTTAAAGACTAACTAAAGTATTAGAGCATAAGCTTTCGTGGGCTAATACCCACTTTGTCGGATGCATGCAGTGGAAGTATCCAGGGGCAGGTATAAATAGCCCATGAAAGCTTATGCTCTAATACTTGAGTTAGTCTTTAAGGTGCCACAGGACTCTTTGTTACTTCTGCAATCCCAGACTAACACGGCTACCCCTCAGATTTATCAAATCAACCTTTTGAAACCTTGGCACTAGCAAGAGGCATGTGTAGTGGCCCAAGAAGTCCTGATCCAAGGAAATAACCTACCTGAGCAGATCAGGATATCCCCTGATCTGACACTGAACCAGAAGAAGGAGGTAACTCAGATGATCAGCCAGTACCAGGACGTGTTTTCAACCAAACCAGGACGAACCATCAAAGCATATCACCACATTATCACAGACCCTGGAGCAAAGGTAACTTTAAGGCCCTACCGGGTCTAGTGGCAAAAAGGGAGGAGATTTTACAATAAATGTGCATTACTCAAGTAATTGTACATTTCCCAAGATAGCTGGAAATACAAAGTGTCCTAAACTACTGTATACAAAATTTTGGCAGAACATGGCCTTAAGAAATTACATAAATCCAGTGTGCTCAAGCCCTCAGATATTTTCTAGTTACATGATTAAGGAGATGTATTGAGAGTGATAGTTACTTTTATATTTTACTATGTGATCCCATAGAAGAAACTAACATGGTGGAGGGAGAAGTATTTTTTATTTGCGAGCAAACTAAGTTCATATTTTCATTAAAAAAATTAAAACCAAACATTTCACGAAGCACATTGCTCATGGAAAGATAATATATCTGTATACTCTTTCAATGCTGGTAAAATAAGTTGTACAAAATGTGATAGTATTTTTATTTTGTTTAATTTTTGTGCTTTTTTTGTATTTTTCCATGATGAATAATTAATAATTAAATTAGATAATTAAAACAGTTAGATTTCAACAAACAAACTACCTGCTTCTATTCCATGATTTAATTTCAGATCAGGAGATTACATGCTATTTCCTAGCAAATATGCAGTTTTAATAATCAAGTTATTTATAAATAATTTATGGTTCTTTTCCTTGCTATCTTATGGGTGAATTATATTGGAGTTAATGCAGAAACTAATTTCTACAGCCTTCTCACTTTTACATTATACACTACTTCAGCAGTATATCAACAGGAAAACTACACAGTGGAGTGGAAGATAGTGTTTTGCTTTTATAGCAATCAAACACGTTAAACTTTAAAATTAAAGATTGCTAATAATTTATCTGAATTCAATTAGGCATTTATGTACAATCTATATTATGCTTCATGCTTTGCTTTCCGAAGACAGAGAGAGAGCAGCAAACACAGACTTTGTATATAATTAGGAACTAGGGCTCTCATGTGATTAAAAAAATTAATTGCACTGTTTATAATAGAATACCATTTATTTAAATATTTTGGATGATTTCTATATTTTTAAATATTAATTTCTATTACCACAAAGAATACAATGTGTACAGTACTCACTTTATATTTTTTATTACAAGTATTTGTCCTTTAAAAAAACAAAAAATAAATAGTATTTTTTCAATTCACCTAATTCAAGTATTGAAGTGAAATCTCTGTCATGAAAGTTGAAGTTACAAATGTAGAATTATGTACAAAAAACTGCATTCAAAAATAAAACAATGTAAAATATTAAAGCTTACAAGTCCACTCATTCCTATTTCTTGTTCAGCCAGTCCCTCAAACAAGTTTGTTTACATTTGCAGGAGATAATGTTGCCTGCTTTTTGTTTACAATGTCATCTGAAAGTAAGAACAGGTGTTCACATGACAGTGTTGTGGCTGGCATTGCAAACTATTTACATGCCAGATGGGTTAAAGATTCATATATCCCTTCATGCTTCAACCACCATCAGGAGACATACATCCATGCTGATGATGGGTTCTACTGAATAACAATCCAAAGTAGTGTGGACTGACACATGTTCATTTTCATTATCTGAGTCAGATGCCACCATCAGAAGGTTGATTTTTATTTTTTTTTTTTTTGGTGGTGGTGGTTTGGATTCTGTAGTTTCCACGTTGGAGTGTTGCTCTTTTAAGACTTCTGAATGCATGCGCCACACCTTGTCTCTCTCAGATTTTGGAAGGGACTTATAAACGGGGGGAGGGATAACTCAGTGGCTTGAGCCTTGGTCTGCTAACCCTAGGGCTATAAGCTCAATCCCCAAGGGGGCCATATAGGGATCCTAGGGGAGAAAAACCATCAGGGGCAGTACATGGTCCCATTAGTGTATGTGGGGGACTGGACTAGATGATCTTTGGAGGTCTTTTCAGTTTTATGAGATAGGTATATCTCCATATATTTATATTCTTAAACCATGGGTCCATTGCTGTAGCTATTGTGACAAAGTTCCTCCTTTGCTTTGGTGGGTTCTGTGCTTTCTGACAGATTTGCTCACCTCAGAGGTTTAGTAGTTCTCAGTTTGGCTCCTTTCGTTAGTGACACAAACCTGCCATTCCACTCAATTAACCTCTTCACTGGCCAGCATAGGTAAAAGGAAGAGAACAATCCCTGCAGTCTCTGCTGGCCCACCTAATAGGTCAGAGGACAGGCCAGGGACCTTCCCCTCTGGTCTAGGTCTAACTCCCTACTTGATATAAAAGGAATTGATCTGGACTCAGATCATAGCATACACCCAGGAAGGAAATATAGGGCTGCCAGATGTCCCTGCCCTTACTCTACCCCATTCCTCCTGTCACTCACCCATATATCCCCCTTCCCATTGTCCCTCTCCCCTGACTCTCCTTAGCTCCCACCCACCTCATCCCTTCCATCACCAGACCCCCAACCCTTCTCTTAACCACCCATTCCCATTAATCTCCTGTATAATTGCTCTCTACTTGCTGCACTTCTCTCCCTGTTCCCACAATTCTTCCTCCCCAATCACCCTTCCTTCCCAATGAATATTTGCATGTATAATTTATTTAAAAATAGTTTCAGCACCTTTTGAATATTCTATTGTAGTCAGATTATATTTTCCCAAAATAAAAATCTACCTTTAACAGGGGCATTTTTGAGCAAGATGCCTCTTCTGTTCATTTCAGTCACAGCACCTGATATGATGTTTAGACTCAATGACTATTAAATTCCATCAGAACCATATAGTCCTGTGAAGATTAAGTAGTTGTCCAGATAGCTAGACCCTCTCTCTGTGTACATGCTCAGTGTAATCCATTTCAGACATTGCCAAGCATTTCAAAAGATGCTACTCCTAGCAGGAGGTCTAAAGTCTTTGACTAATAATGTTTGTTATTTGACTTCCCATAATGGGTTAATTAGTTGGATACTCTCTGTTGGGGGGTAATTTGTAAGATTTCGAGACCCTGGTTTGATAATCTCAGTATTGAGTTGATTTCTGCCTGTGAGCAAAAATGTGTTCTAGCAGCACATATGCACTGTAAAAAAAAGCTGATTTTTTTTTTGTGGGGGGAGAGTGTATCTTAGGATCCTGTTGTTTAAATGGCTACAAATTTGGATCACTTGTCAAACCCTGGGTTCCCACGAGGCACCCAAATTCTGAGGCAATCTGAAACTCTGTACAGATTTTAGAGCATTTAGAACAATCCAGCTTTAACCAGAAAGCTAGTCTTAACCTTAACCATATTGGAGCCATTGTTCTATTATAATAAAGAGCCCAGGTATTCTTCACTAGCATTAGTCATCTATGAGGGAGAAGGATTCATCTCATAGATAGTTGAATGGAGCTCTACCTGAGCATATAGAGGCCAACCTGTTAACTTTTTAACTGGGTGAAGCTCGGGATACCAGAAAAACTAAGTTGATTATATTCTTTGTCCTTTTTATAATGCATCTTATTTATTTGTATTTTATTGTGTGATGGGAAAACAGTTTTGTAACTATTAAAGAACAATGCTTTAGCCTGAATCCAGCACCAAAAGCAACTTTACAGTGGTTGAGCCTTCATGGAGTCTTCATAATGAGGAGGAAGAGAAGGGCATCAGACTAATTGCAGGTGCATTCATCACTGACCTTTGAGCTATTTTAAAGTAAGTTTCTAACCCTCCTGGCTAAAGAGAAGAGTATAAAAAGACAAAGCCAGTGCACCTGAGAGGCTCAGCAACCACAAAGCAAGTTCAAAGAACTCAGCATTTATTATTTTACACTGTCTAGTGATTTCTGCCTGCGCCAATCGCAGGATGTGCTTGGGCCTGGCTCAGGAGTGTTGAATACTCGGGTTTGGCCAGACTGCTGCTCGTCTGTCTGCCCTTCTCCAGCACGAGCCAGGCGTGGGCTCCGCACAGCGGCCCTGGCTGTGCAATGTCTGCGATGCCCGCCTCCGCCCAACAGAGGGCGATCCTCGGCCCAGGCCGCGCGCCACCTAAGCCCCGCCCAGGCGGAGGAGCCTCACGGGAGGAGGGGCGCTCTGCGCAGCGGCTGCAGTAAAGCAGCACCAAGTGTCGTGCCGCGCCTGGGGAGGGAGGGTTTGGCAGCAGTGGCGGTCCGCGGAGGGGGCTGCGCAGCAGACAAAACCCCAACCGCCCAGGCTGCGCGTTAGCCGGGCCCCGGGCGGCTTTGGGTGGGGGATCAGCCAGCGGGGCGAAGGCCGCGTTGTGGGCTGTGTGTGAGGGGCGGCAGGGCCCCGGGTGAGGGCGCAGCGGAGAAGGGAGCCGGGGCCTGCTGGGCCGGGCCAAGACGAGCTGTGCCGCGCTGGGTCCTTCCGGTGGCTGGCGGCGCCTCTTCCTTGTCCTCCCTTCCCCCTAGTGGGGGGCCGTTACCACCGAGCGCCCCCTCCCTCGGCGTTAATGTCCCAGGTAGGTTGGGGTCGCCCCGCTTGGAGAGGGATGTGGGGGTGGGGCTGGAGTGTGGCCGCGGGGGAGAGAAAGGGGGCGCTAGGGGAGGTGTGTATTGTCTACCATACGGTGTGGGTGAGTCCCTGGTGCGATGGGTGGCAGATAAAGGGTCTCGAGTGAACGGGCCCGTTTGTTGTGTATGGTGGGTCAGGCCTTTCCGGTGTGGGTGTTAGTGTGATGGTGGGGGAGAGGGGATCAACGTAGGCTCTGCTGGTGGAGTTGCCTCAAACTGTGGGGGCAGTTCAGCGGATGGAGACGTACTGTTATTTTTAAATGCCTCTCTGACATGTACGTCAAAACCTTCCCTCATCGGGGAGGTTGATTTAAAAAACAATAGCCCCCAAATAATCTCCTGGGTGAATGAGGTTTACATTTGGGAGGGGATCTATAAGAGACGTTTGCATTGAAATCAGTCTTTAATGACAAAAACGAGGGCACATTTTTAAAAAATCTCTGAGAGAGTAATAAGATATATTTGGCATCGGTTTTTCATAACTGTCATTTTGTTTGTGTTAGCTTGAAGCTCTTTTAGTGGAGTATTTTAGGAGAATGTGACCTACTCCACTGTTTATAGGGGACTTCAAACGTTTGTTTTTCCTGATCTGCTCATTTCTTTGTGTTGTTTTGGATGCTACAGAAAAATATTTGTCTGGTTTGTCTTAGGAACCAGAGAAGAAGTTGATGCCTAAAATTACTCTCTTTTTGTACTAGCAAGTAAAATTACGTATCATATCACAAGCTCTTTAGTGTACTAGACTATTTTATAATTTGCTGGTTCAAAGAAAGAAATTATTGCCAAGGTGTAAGCTCTAAAAATGTTAGTAGATTTTCTAGCAGACTGTCTTGTTGTTTATAGTAGTGCCCGGGGGGCCAGCTGAGAACAGGGCCCTATTGTGCTAGGCAGTATGCAGTGTAATAGACAATCCCTTTCCTGATAGGTATACAGTCTGAATAGAGGAGACAGGTAAAGGGTAGGAGAATAGAATGTAACATAGCAGCAGCATGGTGTCTTGCAATTGCCATGTTAATACCTTGATCTATTAAAAATGTTAAGGGATTAGCTAAATGAAAATCTGTGTGGGTGGTGGTGGGGTAAATGGAATGGGGGGGGGGAAGAAGAGGGGAAACATGCATGGAAGGTGGTGGGAAGCTCATTTATGGGAATGGATTGGGGGGTCAGTCAGTCAGTCAGGAAAGGGGACAGAATGTCCAGAGTCAAAACTGTAGGAAGTGGTCTGATGACATCACTGGTACAGTGGTATGCTGCAGTACCTGCTGAGGCTCCTTGTGGAGAGCCTGGAATTCCTCATCCGGTTAACACAAACTGCAATTTCCCCGTCTACATTAAGATCTTAAAATGTGTCCAACTATCATGTTAAACAAACAAAAAACCTTTTTTCCTTAGTGTGGATGAGTCTTAAGGAAGAGCAGGCGAGGCCTTCTGATCAACAAGGACAACATACGTTGTTAAACTTATTTCCTATATATATTTGAAAATACAATACAGCTTTTCACTCAAGCACATGAAACCATGAAAATATATATATAATATTTTCATGGTTTCACATGCTTGAGTGAAAAGCTGTATTGTATTTTCAAAAAGAAATACTCTTTACACTTCAGTTACACATCTCCTGCTTTGATAGTAATTTTCTATTTAAAAAGCTCAGTTAATGATGATCTTTTCACAGAATGATGAACCTGGAGGTTGAACTGACAGATAACTGAGATAATGGCGAGAATTTTAAGAGGTGAAACTTAATTTGTATGTAAACAAGACTAGTAACACAGGGCAAACCAGCCATAACGCAGGCAGATGCTGCCCAAATGATTTCCAAACAGCTTTACCAATGGGTTTTAATCCTGATCTGCAGTGCACATGCGATTCTTGTTTTGGACCCTTCTGACCCAAATTTACGAATACATATATTGAGCCAGATTGTATAGTGACTTTGTGATATGTATCATTTGGAACTGGGATGAATTTTATTTTCAATTTGGTTAAGCAAGTATTTGAACTCCAGTTTCTTCCACTCCCCACTGCTGTTCTGAGCTATTTAAGGCTTGTCTACATGGAGAAATTTACTATTGTTACAGCAATATAACCATATACTCTTAAATTTCCCCATGTAGACAAGTCCTAAATTGGGGCTTGAAACATGTGCCTGATATTACCAGATAGAAGACTAAGCCTACTAGCAAGAGATGAAAAACAAAGGGCTAATGAGACTCCATTTGTTCTAGTTGCTGCCAGTAAGGTCTTTCCTGGTGGTTGCCAACAGAAGAATGTCCATTATTACCCCAGCGTCTCTGGCTGCATTGCAGAGGAAGAAATGGAAGAGACCTCTGCTACTCTCATTCCCCAACCTCCTTTAGTTGGCTGTTCCTATAATAATAATATAATATATATATGGTGATATACCTATCTCATAGAGCTGGAAAGACCAAGTCCAGTCTCCTGCCTACACTAAGAGGACCAAGTACTGTCCCCTGACAGATTTTTTGCCCCAGATCCCTAAATGGCTCCCTCAAGGATTGAGCTCACAACCCTGGGTTTAGCAGGCCAATGCTCAAACCACTGAGCTATCCCTCCCTCCAGAATTCATTCCTCCCTCCCTAATGAATAACTCCAGTGTCTGCTTCTACCCATAGCTGTCCAAAGCAGCATCGTGAAATTGTCCTAACAGTTGATGGTTTCACTCCCGCATGCAAGATTCTCATTAACGGTGGCAGTGATCAGTCTTGTTTCATTCTACTGCTTAGCAAAGCTATGAGCAGGCAGCAGTGAGATGTCTGCAGATTCACGATGGCACTCAATCATTATACTTGTGTTTGGAAGGTTTTCTTAGCAGCCACAAGGGCTAGAAACTTTCATTTTAAATGAAAGTTTGGTATTGTGAAAGTTGATGTTTCCATCACTTGCCAGAACGATCTTCCCGTTTCCCTGGAAATAATACATCTAGTTTGTTGAAGCCTTAAATTAGGGCTTGACCAAAAGCTTCAATAATTTTGTTTCTTCATTCTGTTGTAAAAAAGTAAATCTTACTGCTGAATTCATTGATACTGTATTTGCCTTGGAGATCACTGAAGTTAAAACATTCATGGGTTTTCAAATAGTAGTGCTTACAGTTTTAAAACCATGACTTATGTAGTATTGTTAACCTAACTGTCCACGTTTAAATCAAAATTGAAGCTAAGAATACTAAACATAAGGGTGAAAATAAAATTGGAGTTTTTGTAACAGTATACTAACGATTAGATTAAAAATTGGACGGTTTTCTTGTCAAACCAGTTGAATAGCAGTACTACAATTAAGTTCAATGCCTGTTATAGTTTTTTTTCTGTTGCTAATAATGTGATTGATTCTTAGAATAGAAATATGATTGTGTGTGTTTGTGTAAAGAAATATCTTGCCAAGTCAACTAATTAAAATATGCACTCATAGACTTGAATTCAGTGGGTTTTTTTAAGTAAATCTATAGCTATGATAACTTGTCTTTCCAGCCTGCAAAGATTCTCTATTTGTCTTAGTTTGGTCTCTTCTATGTACAAGGAACCTGTAGTACTTAACTGGAAAATGTCTTTTCTCCTGTACTCACTTCTGCTTAGTAACAGTCACTGTCATCAATAAGGCAACTTCCCGAAATCTTCTGTCACTCATTTTATACCATCATTGTTACCACCTATGTGCTTTGTGTAGCTGTAATTCCATTTGCTCTTCTGTAACAACTGGACATCTGTCGTCTTAATGGACGGTCATGAATTTTTAAAATTCCTTAAATGGCTTTTTCATATTGTTCAAGTTCTTAACAACTTCCTACAATTTGCTCTTAGTAAAGAAAATAATAATAACCTTCTCCCTTAACTCCTTACTCTGAAAGATTACTAGGCAACAGGGTGCTTCTGTATCTGGTTGCAGAAAGTAGCAGTTCATGTGGGGTCTGCTAAAGATTTAAATACAATTCTAATATATTTCTGCAGACTATTGTATCGATTAAGTCCTAGCTAAGACCTTTGTCTATCCCATCAAATGAGGTAACACCAGACTTGTGTTTGATACTCCTAAGGGGAGAGGAAAAGCAGTAGTTCAACATTTTGAGTTTTAAAAAATTGGGGATATGATGAGCCCAGTTACCTGTCCCACATTCACTTTGCAGGACTCTTTAAAACAGACACAAACACCTTTAACTGCCTTGTCATCCCTGGCCCCAGTTTTAAAAAAACATAGACAATATATTTGGCTGTGATTTGACAGTATGCAAACTTTCAGATTAATGGAGTTATTGAAGTGTCTGAATTATTAAACTCTCAGCTGCTAGAAGTTTAATGGAATATCCCAGGAGATCCTTGTCAATAGGCTCAGTTCAAGGATCTAGCTGTAGGATCATGGCCTCAGATTTTAATGGATGAGGACACAGAATATGGAAAGGCCCACAAAGGCATTCATCTTAACCTAAAGATGCTGGTTGAAGACCAAAAGATACTCATTGTTGTAAATGGTCATACTTCTATTAATGTAAATAGGCTTGTAGATCCTTAGATTTTCACATCAAAAATAGTGCTTGTATTGGACTGCTTCAAAAGCATGCTAGTTTTGGAAAGAAGTATGTCAAAACGCATGGAGCTGAAACTAGATGAAAAATATTGTCACACTGCTATGGCAGTACTTCAGAAAAGTAAGGGAACTCAACTCATAGACTTAAAGGTCAGAAGGGACCATTATGACCATCTAGTCTGACCTCCTGCACAACGCAGGCCACAGAATTTTACCCACCCATTCCTGCAATATACCTCTCTCCTATATCTGAGCTATTGAAGTCCTCAAATCTTGGTTTAAAGACTTCAAAGTACAGAGAACTCTCCAGCAAGTGACCCATACCCCCTGCTGCAGAGGAAGGCAAAAAACCTCCAGGGCCTCTGCCAATTTGCCCTGGAGGAAAATTCCTTCCCACCCCAAATATGGCGATCAGCTGAACCCTGAGGATGTGGGCAAGACACACCAGCCAGACACCCAGGAAAGAATTCTCTGTAGTATCTTAGATCCCATCCCCTCCAACTATCCATTGTATACCACCAGGCCCCTCTGTTACCATAGTCAAAGAACATGACAAGCACATGCATTTCCCTCAGCCTTGAATGTGAGGGTTTACTTTCATAAAGTACTTCCACTATGGAATCTTTGCTATTTAATGTCATGCACTGATTTCTTGTGTTGCAGTACTGGTTATTTGCAGTGGTAATAGATTTCAGGGAGTTTTGGGAGAGTAGCATGCCTTCGTTGTATGGTACTAGTAAAGAATATTAAACTGCTGCGAGTAGTAAACAAAATAGAAACCCAACAAAATAATGCAGACAGCATTACAGGAATCAAAAACTTATAGCTAGTATTGTATTCATAATTTTTCTTAACTACTTTACTGTATATTAAAAACTCAGCCAATTTTCTTTAATGCATTACATTGCCAATGTAAGACATGACTTAAATTCCTGGATGGGTCTTTCAACACTCTTTTCAGCCTATCAAGGCATTTCAATGTTGTCATACTTACTAAACAGGGCAGAATTTATAGGCTCTGAAGAGCTCTGTTCAGCCTTTCAAGGCAAAGGAAGGTTATCATGAAGCTGTGGATTACTTCTGAGGGGACAGGGGAATGCAGGAAGGCTTTGATAGGTGAAATGGATGAACAGTGTACCCTAGGACAGGGATTCTCTCAACAAATTTTTTGGTGGCCTCAGAGAGCGGCAATTAACTTTTGCTGGTGGCTGCACTGACATTTTTTCTTAAAGTTAATAAAGTAATATGCACCTATATATATCCAAATCATTGTAATTTATTTATGTAAGGTTTTGGAGGAGTTTGCTTCACCCCCTGTCCACTGCTGACTTGTTGCATCCCTCCTCAACCCACCCAACCTGCCACTCACCTCCTCTCTGCCCCCAAACCCGCCACTCGCCACCTCACTCCCCCGCCTGCAGCCAGACCTTCCCTGGCCCACTTCCTCACCCCCCTGCCTACCGCAAGGAGCCACACTAGCTGCTAGCTCTCCACTCACTTCCTCACTCCCCAGCCTGGGCCCTCCTTGCCATTTGCCTCCAATCCCTGCTCTTTGGGTGGAATAGACTCTTTCCTGGAGACCTCTGGCATTCTCTGGAGAACCTGAAAGGTGACATCACAGGATCTTTGTTTATAATGTAAAACGGTAGTTAAAAAATGCTCTGGCCATCTTGATACATCACAAGAGGAAAGCAAATATGTTTGTTTTGAAGTTCACTATCTATTCCTGGACAGCACATAGGTACAATAATGTAATATAGTAACTACTACACTTCCAATATTTTGTTAAATAGAATTTAAATAATTTAGCTTCCTATAGTTACCTGCAGTGTAGGTAACATTTTGCAGAGCCATTCTGTTGTCCTCAGTGCACTTTCCTAAAACAAGTAACTTATCAGCATTTCAGTCTGTGATCAAATTCTTTGTCATCTTGTTGTTGGGATGAGGTCTGTACCAGAAGGGAATGTTCATTTAAAAAAAAAAAAAAAAAAGCTGCAAGTGGTGATCACTGCAGATGAAAAAGCAACACTATATGCTGTTTCTTTTAGATATTGCCACAGATATGTATAGAAATCCTTCCTCAAATATCTGTTAAGAAAATGTTTCCACATATCTAGTATTAGTATAGCAAAATAAGCTGGATGAATGGAGAAGACAGACATAAGTCTGAGGGTAGGTCTACGCTATTGGAACTATGCCAGGATAGCTATAGTGCTGTAGATATGCTGTGATAACCCTGTAGTTTAGATACCTTCCTTCAGCGTTGGCTGCATCTTTCTATTGCTGTAGGAACACCACTTTACCAAATGATAGTAGCTATATCAATGGAAGTATTCCAACATCAGTTTAGCTGTCTGTGCTGGGTTGACCAATTTCTAAATGACCAAATCAACTTTTCAGATCCTCTGCAATGAGATTCTTCCAACATTGCTGATATAATCTGCAATCCCAGTGGACAAGGGAGTAAGCATTGTTTCTTAGACACTACTGATGTATAATACCATAGTCTTGTTTGCTTTATGATATAGGGTAACATCCTACAAATATGGCTTAGGCCATTGAATCAGGAATTTTACTAATCGATTTTATTGTGACTAGCCTTCCAAACTGAGCTGAGGGTATCCAGGGCCTTGTGGATTTCATAGTTACTTATGGGGGCCCTTGCTGCAGTGTTCTGTTTCATTGAGCTGTATTGTTTATGACTATGAAGAGAATGCACAGTAAGCGTAAACTGTTTCATTGTTGTCTCTGAGCTTTATTGCAGCCTGAAACAGTCTTAGAATTAACTCTGAAATCTAAAGATGATGTAAATGTTTTAACAACTATCTCATAGCTCAGGGGTAGGTAAACGTTTTGGCCCCAAGGCCACTTCGATGTTGCAAAATCGTATGGAGGGCCGGGTAGTGAAGGCTGTGCCTCACAAAACAGCCTGGCCCCCACCCTCTATCTGCCTCCTCCCACTTTCTGCCCCCTAAGTGCCCCCTCAAATTCCTGACCCATTCACCCCCCTGTTCCTTGTCCCGACTGCCCCCTCCCAAGACCCCCCACGGTAAATGCCCTCCAGGACCTCACCCCCTATCCGACCTCCCTGTCCCCTGACTGCCCCGACCCCTATCCACCCCAATGTCTGACAGACCCCCGAGACTCCCAAGCCCATCCAACCACCCCCATTCCCTGTACCCTGACTGCCCCCCCAGAACCTTCATTTCATCCAGCTGCTTCCTGACCCTTATCCAAGCCCCCTTCCCCCTTACCATGCAGCTCAGAGCAGCAAATCTGGCTCCGTGCGTTCCGTCCAGAGCCTGACACGCTGCCCTGCTGGAGCATGTAGCCCTGCCCCCCCAGAGCACTGCCTGTGCTGCAGCAAGGCTCTGAGGTAGGTGGGAGGAGGGGCCGGGGGGAACCTCCCCCGCTAGGAGCTCAGGGGCAGGACAGTCCTGCCGGCCGGATGTAGCCCGCGGGCTGTAGTTTGCCCACCCCGTCATAGCTTCTGATCTTAGTAGAAGCAGCTAGCTGATGAACTAGAATTTCCAGTGTGCTATACCAAAGTGCCATAAAATTCTGTGGTCTTAGTGAAACTAAATTCTGTGGCCATTTGCAAAGTAGACAGGGGCTTAGGTATAGTGGCAACCAAAATACATTTGTCCACTCCAAAATGCCACCATGAATTTGAAGATGCAGACAGTTGTGGATCACTGATCTCTTAATGGAACATAATTCTGGTTGGTTTGGCAAAGTCCACATGAATTTTAAACTCGGCTGTGCACTTCATCGGTGGTTTTCCCACCTTAGGTTAGAAAATGTAATGGCACTCGTATTTCCATTGTGCTGCTTGATGTCCTGCTTGTTGTTTGTTCTAGCTTGATTACTTTGAGAGGAATATGAGGTGTTTCTAATGTTATCACAGTTGGAGTCAAATGCTTTTGGATTGTTCTTTTGGGAGTTTAAATGGAAGGTGTATATACCAGTTGAAGCATACTGACATTAAATACCTTGCCAAGGGTATTGCTGCTTTTATTTCACAACAATTGTAAGAGCAAAAATGGTTGTTCCATGCTCTCTTCCTCCCCCCACCAGACTGGCCTGTGGAGACTAATGATTTAGCATACCAGCAGCCTAACATTCCAGCAGTGAGGGAATCTTCCCTGGCAGCAAGTACCAGGGGAGCTAATATGATATGGGACAGTCTCTGCCAATTTGCCACCACGTGTAGCGTAGGGTACTGTGTTCATGGAGTGAAAATAGCCTTGTCTATACACAGCTCTCCCATTTCCGTGTACTATAGCTCCTTTTTTATGAAAGGGTAGATTATATACATACATAGAATTTGCGTCAAATCTGCTCAAATAATAAGCTGTAATATGTCTCTTGTTTTACTTTACCTGGGTTTTTGATTAAAAAAATAAACAATTGCAAATTACAAAATTTGTGTTGATCCAATGTCCCCATGCCATAGTTAATCTTAGATACCTACCATATTAACTTTTCCTTTCCGAAGATAATGATAGCACAAGCTTAGTGAAATTAACACACAGCACAGCTACATGTTTTCAGGCACATTATTGTATAATTTCCACAGCTGTATACAGGGAGTCTCTGCCCCGGAGCCCCTTTAAAAAAAAATAAAAATGTATTACTCTGAGTGCATCTTGTGAATTGTCTGCATGACAGATAGTAGGGAAGGAATGTTTGTGTGACCTGGAAGAACAGGTTGAGTGCTGGGATGCTGGTGAATCAGGGTATATTTAAAGTACAGCTGCAGCTTTTGCACCATAATGTAGATTCTTCCTACATCAATGGAAGGGGTTTTCCATTGATGTAGTTAATCCATCTCTGGAGGCAGTAAATTGGTTGACAGAAGAATTCTTACGTTGATCAGCTTTACCTGCTTTACCTATGTTTACCTACTGTAGCTCTCAGTGAAAATTTTTTCACAGCCCTGAGCATCATAGCTAGGTAAATCTAATTTTTAAGTGTAGACAAGCCTAAGACTAGAGTTGCTGACAAATTAAGTATGTTGAGGCCTGTAGGTGCGTGGGGGCAACATTCTGAGGCTGAGGCTGGTGAAAGTATTCAGCTTCTTGAATAGCCAGGCTAGTCCTCTCTCAATATGCAATAGGAAATGTAACTGCAAACTTGGCGTTTCCAACTATCTCCACATTTGATATTCCTATATATGAATTATAATTGCACCCCATTCCACATATATGCCAGCTTCTTATCATTCATCAGCTGCCTCATGTTTTGTGTAGTGCTTCTTCCCATGCCATCTTCATGAGATTATTCAGAGCAGAATCTAATACATGATTTTCCCTGGGGGCAAATATGCAGAGGCTGATAGACAAAAGCCACTTTGAGGAATGTGGCCTGTGGGCCGTAGTTTGCCCACCACTGACTTGGACCTTGTCTAAAAACAAAAGTTTTACTAAAGGAGTGAAGTTGCACCAGTTTCTTAACCAGTGCACCTTGAATACACTAGTCTTATAAAAACAAAGCTTGAAGAATCTGCTAAGGGCTTGGTTACACTGGCACTTTATAGCGCTATAAAGCCCCCACGAGCGCTATAACCTCCTCCCTGTCCACACTGGCAAGGCACGTAGAGTGCTATAACCACTGAGTTATAGCGCTCCTCATAATCCACCTCCGCATGGGGAATAAGGGCTGTAGCGCAGCTGCTGTAGCGCTACAACAAGAATGTGGACACCCACGCTACAAGTGATCTCTTCAGATGCCTAGAGCCATTTAAGGCAGTTGACGTCTCTTCCCTTTGTTTTGAACTGGGCTGGAGGAATGCGGAAAGACCTCTTTAGAGTTTCTCTCTTAACTTGGCAGATAAGCAATGCAAATGTTTAAGGAGGGAGCCTGTGTGAAACAAAGCCCTCTGTGAACAGAGGCTCGCTGACAGGCTTCAGAAGAACGGAAAAAACCCTGTCTCTCTCCCTCCACATACACACAACTCGCCCCCCCCACCCCCCTCGTTTAAAAAGCACGTTGCACCCAGCTGAATGCTGGGATACCTGCCCTAATGCGCTGCTTTTAATGCCGCATTAAATGCCCCAGATGTGGCCATGCTATACCGCTGGCGCATCTGAGTGTGGACATACAATAGCGCTCTACATATTACTGTATAAGGGGACCGCTATAACCAATAGCGCTATACTCTTGTAAGTGTAACCATACCGTTAGAAAGAAAGCGTTCCTGAGTGAGAAACTGGGACAAAGCCATTACATTTTGGTGAAACTAATTGATTAAAGTCAGATAACTAGCCCTTCAGGTTTTCTTGCAACTATGTGAAATGCGAACTGATCTGATACTATCTTTCTCATTCTGTTAATTTATACTGAGGTAAGGGGGAAAATCCATGGACATATTCATTTTTAGGAGGGGGTTCATGAGACTTGACATTTTAGTGAAAGGAGTTCACAGGTGGTTAAAGCTTGGGAACCACTAGTCTAGTATAACGACCATATTTTAGAAACTCAGGGCATGGTTACACTTACAAGATTATAGCGCTATTGGTTATAGCGGTCCCCTTATACAGTAATATGAATAGCGCTATTGTATGTCCACACTGAGATGCTCCAGCGTTATAGCATGGCCACATTTGCGGCACTTAATGCGGCATTAAGAGCAGCGCATTAGAGCATGTATCCCACAGTACACCTCTTCCCGATCTGGCGCAATGCCTTGTGGTAGGGGGGGCGTCACTTGCGGGGCATTCTGTATCCTGTTTGAACTACCCATGATGCTTTTTGGCATATCCCGGCAATCCCTGTGTTTCCTTCCACCTCCGGTGCCATCTTTCAATGGTTTCAGCAAGGCGCGCTCCGTCTTCCATTATTGTGTGCCACAATGAATCCAGAACTGCTGAGGAACATGCTGACGACTGTCGCCAGCACATCTCTGTGTGCAGTGGAGTTAATCCTTGACATGCAGGATGACAGTGATGAGTCTGAAGACGAGATCGAAGCGGTGAATGCGTTTGACACGAAGCTTCTTGTCTCATTAACGGACATGCTCACGGCCGTTGAACGCCACTTCTGGGCACGGGAAACGAGCACTGAGTAGTGGGATCGCATTGTCATGCAAGTCTGGGACGACGAGCAGTGGCTGCAAAACTTTCGCATGAGAAAAGCCACTTTCATGGTACTGTGTGCTGAACTCACCCCTGCCCTGCGGCGCAAGGACAGCAGATTGAGAGCTGCCCTCCCGGTGGAGAAGCGGGTGGCTATAGCGATTTGGAAGCTGGCTACACCAGACAGCTACCAATCGGTGGCCAACCAGTTTGGGGTTGGAAAGTCGACCGTTGGAGTTGTGCTGATGCAAGTGTGCAGGGCCATTAATCGCATCCTGCTACGAAAAATCGTGACTCTGGGTAACGTGCATGACATTGTTGCTGGCTTTGAAGAAATGGGTTTCCCTAACTGTGGAGGGGTGATAGATGGGACCCATATACCTATTCTGGCGCCCGCCCACCTAGCAGACGAGTACGTTAACCGAAAGGGGTACTTCTCCATGGTTCTCCAGGCGCTTGTGGATCACCATGGGCGTTTTACTGACATTAACTCTGGCTGGTTTGGAAAGGTGCATGACGCACGCATCTTCCGCAACACTGGCCTGTTCGTGAAGCTGCAAGCTGGGACATTTTTCCCAGACCAGAGGATCCCCGTGGGGGAAGTGGAAATGTCCATAGTGATTCTTGGCGACCCCGCTTACCCTTTAATGCCCTGGCTCATGAAACCCTACGCAGGCAGCCTGGACAGCAGTCAGGAAAAGTTCAACTACAGGCTTAGCTGGTGTCGAATGACTGTGGAGTGTACTTTTGGGCATCTCAAGGCGCGCTGGCGCTGTCTTTATGGGAGGCTAGACTTGGCCGAGGGTAGTATCTCCGCGGTTTTTTCCGCATGCTGTGCCCTACATAATCTTTGTGAGTGGAAGGGCGAAGGGTTCACTCAGGCATGGTCCTCGGAGGTTCAACGCCTGGAGGTCACATACGCCCAGCCAGAGAGCAGGGTTCTTAGAGGGGACCAGCGCGAGGCTGTTAGGGTCAGGAAAGCCTTGAGGGAGCATTTTGAGGCTGAAAGCCAGTTCTAAAGTGAGGTGCAGACGGAGGGAGGGAGGGAGCATTCTTTTAATAGGAACAGACATTTGCTTTTCTGTAGCCTGTAATAATGTATGTACACTTAATAAAGAGAGCCATTTATTAAGAAGACAATTCAGTTATTGAACAGGTACTTCGGTTGCTGAAAGAAAATATTGTTATACGTGTGAGGGGGAAGCCGGGGGAGGTGCAATGGGGGTGGCATGGGGTCAGTCAGAGATCGGAATATGTCCGGGTCTCTGAGTCTCCAGTGCCCTCACAGTGGCCATGTCCCCTGAACCCCATTTGCGGAGGGCAGTAAGGCATGTTATTAGGGGTTGACTGCAGTGGATAATGGTCCGGGGTTTGGGGGTTGTTCGGTGAAGACAGAGGGGTTGGAGGCAGCTGTGGATGGTGATAACCATATAGCTGATGATAGTGGCCTGGAGGGTACTGAGCACAGAAGGGGAAGGGATTTGGGGCAAATGATAATTGGGGTGGAGAGCGCGGTGCTTCTCCTCCTGAAGGGTGACAATCCGCTGCATAGTCTCCAATTGAAGCTGCAGTAATGAGAACAGCTTATCGGTGCTTTTCCGGCGGTGAATCGCATTCTCCTTCTGCACCTTCTCCCTCAATTTGCTCTCGTTCTCCCTCCACCTCTGTGCAACTTGGTTCTCCATTACAGCCTGTTGCATTACTTGCTGTACAAGATCCTCTTTGCTCCTTCGTGGCCGCTTCCTCAGTCGCCTCAGCCTCTCCGCTGTTAAGAGCGATGGCACAGGGCTCAAGGACGACCCTTCTAAAATAAAGATACATTTAACAGTGGTTCCCTTGTAAAGAGCAGACATGCCTATGATTCCCCCGCATTCCCTGTTTGCCTGTCCCGCAGAGAGCACAGATACAGCAACGGAGCCCCTGCCATGGTGAGTGGACTCCAGAGGCAAGGGAAATGATTTTTCCCTGCCCCAGAAAAGCTATACCGCGGGAGGGGGTGGGGAGTGCCGGTAAGTTGCAGGAGCCCCACTCTGAGCAGCAGGCAGGGGGAAGGATTTCTTCCCTGCCCTGAAAAGCTGTGGCAGGGGGGTGGAGTGCCGGGAAGTGGCAAGAGCCCTACTCTGAACACTGTCCCAACATTCTCCGTAGGTGTTTGTCCTGGAAGATATCTCGTTGCTTCGAGTCACTGAGGAACAAAGGGAAGGGATTTTAATGAGATGCGGCTTCCGCCCAGGGCCATATGCAGCTTGCCTATGTGCAGCAATGCTCCCCGCACCCATTGTAGCACAGTGGCGGGGACTAGTGACCAGGACCAGGACAGGGGCCACTCTGGGTCTCCCGGGAAACCTGCGCAGGCGCATTGCATGCTCTCTTATTGAGACCTTTGAAGAGATTACTGATGATGACTACCGCGAGGTGATAGACTACATCAATGCTCTATTCCACATGTAGGCAAGCATGCAAGCATCCCTTTCCACCCCAAGCTGCCTGCCTTCCCCATAGAAAAGCAGCTTTACCTCCGCAATCCGCTGCTGAGCTGGCCCCTGCAACCGCCGGACGCTGTGGCTGACTGTCCTCCTGGGTTGAGAAGAGCTCCTGGCTGCATGCGTCCAGGGACTCCTCCGTGCCCTGGGTCGCTGCCGCCTCATCCTCATCCTCCTCCTCTTCTTCATCCTCCTCCTCTTCTTCGTCCTCCTCACCCACCCCTTCACTGGTGGGCTGGGAAGTGTCCATGGTGGTCGATGGAGTGACCGTAGGATCACCACCAAGTATCGCGTGCAGCTCCTTATAAAATCTGCAAGTCACCGGGGCTGCCCCGGAGCGGCCGTTTGCCTCGCGGGCTTTGCGATACGCATTCCTAAGCTCCTTTACCTTAACACGGCACTGCAGAGTGTCCCGCTCATGGCCTCTTTCCGCCAACGCCCGTGATATCTGCCCATAGGTATCAAAATTCCTGCGGCTAGACCGCAGCTGAGACTGAACAGCCTCTTCCCCCCAACAGCTGATGAGGTCCAGCACCTCGCTATTGCTCCATGCTGGGGATCGCCTATTGTGAGGAGGCATGGCACGTGGAGTCATGATGATCAATCAGAATGATCACCTGCAACGATTCCCTGAGACCATGCCACGCAATCAATCAGATCAATGAGAATGATCACCTGCAAGGATTCCCTGAGAGCACGCCACGCTTGGCTGGAGCAAACAGGAAGGGGATTTTCAAATTTCCCTGGAACTTTAAAGGGCGGGTCTGACGTGTGGTCACCTGAGGACAGGACAAAAGAGTTTGCAAGTGATGACCAGAGTGGCTTGAACGGGAATTATGGGACGGGCTGGAGGCCAATTAATGCGCAATGGGTGTCCACATTCTTGCTGTAGCGCTACAGCAGCTGCGCTACAGCCCTTATTCCCCATGCGGAGGTGGATTACGAGGAGCGCTATAACTCAGCGGTTATAGCGCTCTACGTGCCTTGCCAGCGTGGACAGGGAGGAGGTTATAGCGCTCGTGGGGGCTTTATAGCGCTATAAAGTGCCAGTGTAACCAAGTCCTAATAAGCAAGTTGCCTCTCACAATCACTAATCTCTTGCCAGCATGTTGAGTTACTTGTGAAGTGTTACAAAATATCTGAAAATTTGCCCAAAGCTAATGCTTTTTTAATTTAAACTTTACAGTGTGTGGTGAAATTAAACATTCTTTGGTTAATATTCTGACCCTTTAAACAACATTCCCTCATTTTGTTGGGGGCAGAAGCAAGACATTTTAGTGTATTACAGTACTAGTCAAAATAGCTGACCTGACCTAACAAAATATTTGTACTAGATCTTGCTGGACTTTGGAGGGAAAAAGAAAGCCAAGGTTACTTGTAATTTCTAGAATTGTTTTGCTTCAAACAGCTGGTGCAAACCTCCTGATGGGGCAATAAAGTAGCGACTGCCCAGAATGTATTGGCAAATTTCTGACTGGGTTGCTGAAATATTTCCTTTTGCCAGAACTCAATAAGACTTTCTAAAATTATCTTGAATATTCATATCTTTCCACAGAATTATTTACAGCAGTGTGAATGGCAAACTAGTTCTGAGACACCTATTGAATGTTTAGATTATAAAAAAAACCCCAAAGAACGTGTGTGTGTGTTACAGTTTTAGGATTTCAATGCAATTTTTAAGACATCAACAACATTGAGCACTGTGTAGTTAACACTGAGAGTATCCAATGGTAAATCCCTTAATTCTGTAGTTCATTCAGTGCTTAAGTAAAATAGGGTAATAGCCAGAAAGGAAAGGTTCTGTGTTTATTAGTTACATTATACATATATGAAGACATTATTAAAATGATTTGACAACTCAGAAATTCTTGCTTGGTAGGGAACACTGCATTACTTGTACTGGATGGTTATATCCTTAGAGCTCGCTTGCTTTTGAGTTTCTTACCAGGTTTCTGTCCTGTATCCTGGTGATTGGGATCTCTGAATATGCTATGTTGGATGCCTTTGTATAAGTTGTTGGCTTCTAGTGTAAAAGGTTGTTTGGGACCACCAGGAGGTTGAGTCATAGAAAGCTAACTATGTCATCCTTGTCTTGTCTTAATATTTTGGTGTCACTATTCTTTCACCTATTTATACACCTGTAAGGCCCTTTAATGCTGATGGGAGTTGCTTATAAAGCCCCGAGGCCAAAGATAGAATAGACATTTTGTCTGACTAACTTTCTAGGAATTACTATCTGGAATAAAAACAAAACATGTTTTTAGCAGGAAAAATACTTCATAAAACCAACATTTTTTTCTGGCATATTAGTGTTAGTTTAGTGAAAGAAGCAAAATAGCTAGTACGCTCCCATTGCCACTAAAAGATGGTTTGGGGTTTTTTTGATTGCTAATCTAGTGCAACATTAATAGTTGGTTTTATAGAAATTTTTTCTTGACGACTCATTTCTGATTTTCTTTCCAGGACTTCCTTGTAGTTTTCCATGTCTCAATGGACTCCCGAATGTAATATAGTCTATACTATAAAAGCGGATATGAAGAGTGAAGTTCCCTCTGATGCACCAAAGAGACAGGAGAGTCTGAAGGGGATCCTCTTGAATACTGAGCCCGTTGGGGCAGCCAAAAGTTTCCCTGCAGAAGTTGAAATGATTGCCAATAAAGTAGGGAATGAATTCTCTCACTTGTGTGGTGATTCTCAAAAGCAGGACATGAATGGCAATCATCCAGAACAAGACAAAGGTATTGTGGTGCGGAAAAAACGCAAGAGTCAGCAGGCTGGCCCTTCGTATGCTCAAAACTGTGGTGTTAAAGAAAACCAGGGAATTTTAGGACTAAGACAACGCTTAGAAACACAAAGTGAAGACAATGATTCCTCTTTTAGTGACTGTGTCTCTTCACCTTCATCTAGCCTACATTTTGGAGACTCTGATACAATCACATCTGATGAGGAAAAGGAGAACCCTGTAAGACATACTCAGGCAGTGTTGAGTACAAGTAGGACTCATAGTGCAAGGTCACAAAAGTGGCCTCGTACTGAGACAGAATCTGTACCTGGACTATTAATGAAAAGACCTTGTTTTCATAGCAATTCACTGAGAAGACCTCCGTATAGAAAGAGGTTTGTGAAAACCAGTTCCTCGCAGCGAACGCAAAACCAAAAAGAACGAATTTTAATTCAGAGAAAAAAACGGGAGGTATTAGCTCGAAGAAAGTATGCTTTGCTACCCAGCTCTAGCAGTTCCAGTGAGAATGACCTCAGTAGTGAATCTTCCTCAAGTTCTTCCACTGAAGGAGAGGAAGACTTATTTGTATCTCCTGGTGACAACCACCAAAACAGTACAACTGTTCCCTCAGGTAAAACAGAACTCTTGGTTTTTTTGAGTGAGTAATCTAGTTGGTTTTTAATCTGTTCATTTTATGATGAATACTATGTGCATGGTTTTCCTTAACCTTTTTGTTTATAAACCTTTCAAATGGTGCTCTTCCTTTTAAAAAAGGAAATAGGTTCTTTGGGAGAGTGTACTGTAGCTCTCACATTAAGGGAGTTCAGTATTTAATATTTATCTTAGTAATGGTGCACGTTTTAAATTGTAATAAAATGAAGTTGAGAGTTTAAGTTCCTATAACACCTTAGCCATAAATCCTGCACTAGAATAAAATAATGGTTCCCAGACTGTGGTCCAGTGGCAGGATGGATAAGAATCAGTGATTTAAAAAAACAAGCCACTTTAGAAATTAATTTAAGTAAGTTTTTACATAAACCTGCATTTAAATAGGAAATTGACAACCTATGTTAAGGCCTATATTTCTATTTCAATTATTAAAATTATTTAAATACAAAAAAATAGTACTGAGCAGTGTTTACAGTTTGCTGCCATTTTAAATAAAATCATACCACTGAGCAGGTGAAAGTCACTAGCTAAACACCTGGAACCAGAGTTTGTTGAAGTGCTAAAGCAGCTTTTGACAACAATAGCCTCTTCTTTATGTGCAGAGAGAATTTTTTTTCCATTTTAATTCAACTAATTCTGTTCAATGATTAGTTCAGACTTAACCCAATTTGCAGTTGAAAAAACAGGAAAGCTTTTTTCTTTTCCAGTCTCCGAGTTAAAAAAAACCCTAGGTACCAGAGGATGAGATCTTCATGTTCTTCATTGTTTTTTTTAACTAGGTGACTAGAAACATTCTGAACACTAGCTAGCTGCAGATAATGAAATCATTAAGACAGAGTTCGGGTTTCCCAGTGACCTCTTTTAACCTTCCAGAACATTGAGTTCAGCAAAATTTAAACTTCAGAAAATCAGGAAACGCATAGTTAGGGTACACACTATACAACCTTAACTCTGTTGTCCACGGCCCTAAAACATCCATAACAGATGTACTCATGCTCTTATTTTTTTGTTGTTGCAATGGAAAAGAGCTACCTACCCTACATTCAGACACTTAGGGCATGTCTACACTTGAAAGGCTACAGTGGCACTGCTGCAGCATATCAGTGTAGATGCTACACTGCGGGTTCTTTTGTCGGCGTAGGTAGGTAGGTGTAAGAGTTTCTCTCCAGGAGACTCCTAGCTCCCCCTTACTGAGTTCCCTTAGCTTCTTTATCACGCCTTGGTGCCTAAGGATCCTTATAGAGCTCCTTTCCCACAGGATGGGAGGCAGGCACAGGTGCACTAATTGGCTCTTATTCCTATCACCTGTTAACCCCTTATCTAAACCCCATTAGTATGTAACTAAATAAGTGTCTTGCCATTGTCTGTGGAGTATGTAAATTTAGTTTCCATTTTTCAAAAGCTGATTCACTCATGGAAAGTGAGTGTGTATAGTAGACTGCTGGCAAAATTGTCATGAAATACCCCTGATGGCATTCTGCTCCAAAAACCTAAAAATTCAGTGCACAATATTTTAAAGTTCTGCAATTTTTTTGTCAAATAAATGTAGTGACTACAGCATGACAATGGGGAGCACAGGCCACTGGCTGCACAGAGGTGGGAGATCACTCTGCAGCTCCACCCCAGGACATGGACTCAGAGGTGAAGCTGCTCTCAACTCTGCCACAATGCAAGGTCTGGGCCTGCCCCAGAAACATCCCACGGACCTGCCCCTCTATGCCAGGTGCACCAGGTGTGGGCAGACAGGCTCAGCAAGGCAGGATCCAAGTGTGGAGGGGCTTAGTGTGGAGTAATTCAGGTGTGGGTTGAGAGCATTCTGTGTGGGGCGACCTGGATGCAGGTGGCTCAGTGGGGGATCTGGGTACAGAGGGGATCTGGAAGCAGAGGGGCTTGTTGTGGGGGTTACGGGTGCAACAGTAATGGGACTCTGCAGGGAGGTCCAGGTGAAGATGGTTGGGGCTCACCAGGGGAAGGGGTCCTGGATGTGGGTTGGGGGCATAGAGCTTGGTAGTGGGGTCTGGATGTGGGGGATTCAGTGGGGAGATCCAGATACTGGGGAGTGGGTCTCAGAGTGTGGAGATCCAGGTGCAGCTGGTTGAGGCTCGATGGGGTAGGGATCTGGGTGGGGTGGTCCAAGTGCAAGGGGAATGGGGCTCAGCAGGGGGCGTTCTGGATGTGGGGGAGTGAGGCTGGAGGGGGTCTGGGTGCATGGGGTTTGGGCACATGGGGGAGTAGCTCCCTGTGCAGTGATTCTTCCCCCTGCAGCTGAAGGAAGAGCAATAGGCACAGGAAGCGCGGGCGGGGGGAGGGGGGGGAAGAGGGGCGGCTGGGGGTTTGCCGCGCTTCTTGCAGCTGGGCAGAAATCTGGGGCTGGGGCTGGCCCAGCCATGGATGCTGTGCAGGGGAAGAGGAAGTCCTCTCATCCCCAGTCCAACAGGGACTAGCAGCTGAGCCTGGTGTAGTGTATCTACAGCTAGGTCTTCCCCAGCCCTACTGCCTGTGCCACAGTGATTTAACTTTCTGCTGGCTGCACTGGGCACCCAAAACATACTGCTGGGGAGGGTCACATGACCACTCTTGTGGCTTCCCTTTGGTTCCCATCAGAATGTTGTTTTTCTGCAAGGAAGCAAAGAAGTCTACGGGGGACATGAATTCTGCACATGCACAGTGGCACAGAATTCCCCCAGGAGTAATGAAAATATTACCATTAAAGACAAAATCTTTTCTGCAAACTGATAACAATGGAACAATATTAGTTACCTATCAGAATATTGCTCTTGCAAAGTGAGTGAGTGAGCACAGCTTTGCAAAACTTGCTTAATATTTTGAGTATTTGTCTCCAGCTGGCTGAATAAAAATAATACCGAAATGTTCAGTATCTAGAAAGTAAAAAAAGCAGTAGGAAATAACTTCATTTTTTAGTTTATTGAAAAAGATTTGTTTGACAGACAAGTGATTTTATCCCCCCACTCAACTGAAATTTCACTTGTATGTCCTTCCACTCAGGAACTCCTTTTTAACATCAGAACATGCTAACTTTCTACTTTTGAATATGAGAATCAATGACAAAAGAAGGTGGCAAATACAGATTTAATTCTGTAACTGTTTACTTACAAGTTGTAGAAAACCTAATATAACTAGGACACGGTTTAAACTTGCGTGTAGTATTCTCCCCAAGTCATCTTGGTCTTGTATTTTTTTTTGGTGAGACTTCATGCAAGTTACAAAGTGCACCCAATCATCAAAACTGAAGACACAATTTCTGCAGTCTAATATGTTTCCTCTAAAATACAGAGCCCTCACAGTCTCTTGCCCAAAAGTCTTAATAAAGGGATAGGCTGTGTAAAAAATGCTTGTAAGTTCCACTGTGTTCATGCAGGCTCCTTTAAGACTTAGATCACAGTTTGGCGCTCTTCACCTTTTTCTAAACTCCTTTTCTAGTTTGCCTTTTAGGTGGGCATTAAATGAAATAAAATGGTATAGGTAATGAGACTAAAATGTTTTAGATCATCTGTGATAGAAGCTTCCATATCCACTTGCTGTCTATCTCTCGCCTTTGAACTTCATCTTATTTCCACTAACTGTAGAGATGCTCTGTTCAAGATTCTCAGTTATTTTTATCTGTTGCTTGGGTAATCTAGAAGTGAAAAATCTCAGTAAGTTGAGTTGTGTTGCCTGCCTCATAAACCTAAAAATGTAGTTGTTGAGGGTTCGGAGGGGGTAGTTTTTGAAGCAGTCCTGCTTCTCCGAATAATTAATTGTTTTGGATCAGATTTGGTAGATACTTTTGACTGGCTTGCATTACAGGTTTGTGACATTATCTATACCGTATCCCTTTCATTTGTGTATATGATATAAAATGCGCATATATATATATATATATATATATAATGTGTGTGTGTATATATATGTATATATGTATATTAAACTGCCTTTATTAAAGCATAAAGCTAATAACTTATAAGCAAAAAATGAATTCCATGAGTGAAGGGGACTGGATTAGATGACCTCTTGAGGTCCCTTCCAGTCCCATGAATCTTGCATGACAAAGGCCTTGTCAAAAGTACATAATCCAAACTGTTGATTTTTCTCTCCCCTTTCCTGCTCCAGGAAGTATTGATGAAGATGTTGTAGTGATTGAAGCATCCTCCACTCCCCAGGTCACTGCCAACGAAGAAATCAATGTTACCTCAACAGACAGTGAAGTGGAAATTGTAACAGTTGGAGAAAGCTATCGGTGAGATTAGCCTCCATCTCTTTTTATGGTGGGTGGTTGGATGGGGTAGTTTATCTACTGAGTAAGTAACTTTTTTTGTAAAAAAAGCTAGCCTCCTGGAAATGTGGATGTTAGTTTAAAAAGTGTTCTACTTTGTGTGTATGTTTTGTATAGCCTTCACCAAGGGCCTGAAAACAAGCAAGAAGTAATGTTGTTAAAATGGTGTGTACATATGGAGGATATACATATCAAAATGTGTTTCTCATTTCCACTAGTGATCCTTTTGTTTTAGGACACTGGACAAAATCCATAAGGATGTTACAGATGTGTCTGTCCATCTTTGCGGAGTGTCTAGTGAGCCACAAGCTCTCCAGGTTGAGAATCTGCCTTCCTAGTAGAGCTAGATGCTTTTGCCGGGCATCTTTGCTTGAAGCAGAAAATTTGACACAGATACGTGGGGCCACTCAAGTGCCTCTATAACAAATATATACATATCTATTTGTTGTTGAGGGTTGTGCGCGCAACTTCTAAAATGAATTCCTACAATCCATATTTTAAAAGGTTGTTACTTTTTATCAGAACTGATTTCTGATAAAATTAACTGAGTTACATAGTGTATGTCTACACTACCCGCCCCGATCAGCAGGTAGCGATTGATTTCTCGGGGATTAATTTATTTTATCTAGTCTAGATGCAATAAATTGATCCTCGAGCACTCTCCTTTCGACTTCTGTACTATGCCGCCGTGAGAGGCGCAGGTGGTATTGATGGTGGAGCGGCAGCAGTCAACTCACTGCTGTGAAGATGCCATGGTAAATCTTGTGTCCACGCTGGCACTTAACTTAAATATGTCCTCTCCTTCTGTGGTATTTACCCCTCTGATGTATTTATAAAGAGCAATCATATCTCCCGTCAGCCTTCTTTTGGTTAGGCTAAACAAGACAAGCTCTTTGAGTCTCCTCTCATAAAGTAGGTTTTGCTCTCCTCAGGTCATGCTAATAGCCCTTCTATGCACCTGCTCCAGTTTGAATTAATCTTAAAAGATGGGAGACCAGAAGTGCACACAGTATTTCAGATGAAGTCTCGCCAGTGCCTTGTATAATGATAGGAACACTTCTCTCTCTCTGTTGGAAATACCTCATCTGATGCATCCTTTGACTGCATTAGCCTTTTTCATGGCTGCATCCCATTGGCAGCTCATAGACCTCCTGTGATCAGCGAGTACGCCCAGGTCTTTGAGTAATAATAATATTTAACAAGAATGACAAAGTGATATTCCTGCAGGGTCATTTGGTTTGAATAAATTTAACTACATTCTAAACATAAGCATCTACTTCTTTGAACATGCTCTGTAAAGCACTAGTGGCCGTTACTGGAAGTGTGTTTATGTTTCATGGAAACATCTGTTAATACAACCCCCACTTCCATAAATGTATTTTATAGGTCTCGTATATGACATTTGCATCAGATTAGTGTCCACCGACAAGATTACACCCCTAATAGGCAACATAAAACAAGATAACACACAGTGGGAAGGAAAGGGAGGAGAGACAGGATAAATCAACTTTGTTTTTTGCATTTAGCCTGGCCTGTAGCTCTTTATCTTAATTTATTTTTCTTTTTTAAATTCTGATTTTTCCTTTGGAGTCTGTTTCTTGTTGACTCTGTGGTTTTAGCCTTTGCCTATTTTCTCAGTCTTGTGCATTTTTAACCCTTACCCGTCATCTTCAGAGATGCCTGAGCAGTCCACCTTCATGTCCATTATAAGGCGTTGCAGCAATATTTTTCAGGTATACTTAGAAAGATTTTTCAGATACCTCTCAAACTATCACTTTAAGCTTTTTGTGTATTGTAGATAACCTCTAAAGTGTGAAAAATGAGCTTGGATTAATCTGATTGCATTTATAGAACATTAATTCAAGGTTTGATTAAAGATAGGTGGGATTCTTTTATGTATTCAGCTTTTTCTCTGTTCAGCGTTATTAAGAAAAGGTATGTGTCGTAGCCAAAAGAACTAATGGAGAGTATCCGATAGACTACTGTTTCTCTTCTCCTCCTCCTCCTCCTAATACATGAATCCTGCTCCCAATGATGGCAATGGTAGTCTTGCCAGTGTTAGCAAGATGAGGTCAAAGGCTTGTTCCAATGCATTTTGATGGCATCTGTCAATAAGTTTTAGATTGTATTGAATTTGCCAGCTCCTTCAATATGCAGATTACTGATAAATTTCAATCTTTAATTTCACTAATGGAGTGGCAAATGTAAAATTCTGTTCTTCTACCATTTACTACTGGTCTTCAGCTGCTAGGAAAAGACCTTGTTCTAAAACAAAGCACTGTATCATTGGCAGATTGCAGCTGAACACATGCATGTAATTTGTCTTTCTCTACAGTTTTATGTTTTTGTGTTTTATAATAGCAATGCTGATCTTCATCTCCAGGATTCAGTCATCTAATGACTGAAAGAGGTCCTCAACTCAGCTTTAAGCCTTAGGTTCTTCCAAGGCAATAATTAAATGTTAGAAAATGCCCTCCCTACTAGTAAATTATTCTTTATTGTGGAGTTATCCGAGTACTTCCCATTCAGCCCAAAAGTCATGTGGCCTGGTCAGGCACATCACAGCATTTCCAGAATTACAAATTCTATTGCTGTTCTGCTGAACAGAGGATGCCATTGGTAGTCTTAAAATTCCAACTTAATTCAGAGTTTTAATTTCAAGTGTTGTGAATAAACTGAGCATTCTGACGGTAGTTGTTCGCCACTATTTAGAATACTGTTCAAATCAAAATAAGTGTCTTGTGCTCAGCTTCACATAACTCTCATATAGATGAAGCAGGTTACATTTTTGAAAAGCCAAAGGTGTGTGTTGGAGGGAAGTAAAATCTAGATAGAATAAAACATGAAAATGCAGTATACAGCACTCTAATTTATAGTATCGTTTTTCTGTGAAATCTAGATGGGTTTTTTACAATATCTATTTTAAATATATTGAGTAAGTCTTGTGTAAGGAATGGATAATGTTAAAACTCACCCCTTTTGCTCCTGATAGGTCATAGTAGCATATGAACTTACCTTGGTTTCAATAATTTTGATGGCTGTAAATTTAAAAAGAGAAATTTGACAACAACTTTTTGATTCACAAAGTTTTGAGGTTTTTGTGTATTTTAGGTATTTTGCCATCAAGTTAAGTAAATTTATTTTCTGTATCCTTTACGGTTTCTATACCCAATATACACCAGAAAAATGGAGGTTAGCTGGTGTAATGCTCTACTTATTTCATATAATAGAAAATGTAGCCCGTATTTAATTTTAATGACTTTAGGCTCTGATCCTGCAAAGAGTTGCACATGTGCTTAACTGTATTTCTGTTAATATAACTGTATTCTATTTATTTCAATGATGGTAAAGGTAGGTGCATATGTGTTTGGGATTGGGCTCTTATGACAGAGCATCTTAATTCAAAGAGGGAGGTTTTTCAGTATCACAGGAAACTTAGCTTTAATTTTTTTTTGTTTAAATACTCCCTTTTGAAATTTTTCAAAGAAGTCAAGGGTTATGAGAGATGTCTCCTACTAAAATTAATGGAAGGTATATCTAAATCCTTAGACTACTTAACCCTGGGGTTTTAAATTTCCTGTTAGAAAACTGACCTGAGGACTCCCAGGTACAGGAACTCCTCACTTAAAGTTGTCCCGTTTAGTGTTGTTTTATTGTTACATTGCTGATCAATTAGGGAACGTGCTCATTTAAAGTTGAGCAATGCTTCCTTCTGACGTCATTTGACAGCCGCTTGCTTTGTCCATTGCTTGCAGGAAGAGCAGCCCGTTGCAGCTAGTTGGTGGGTGGTTGAAACCAGGGTGGACCACCTTCCCCACCATCAACTCCCCCCTGTCAGTTTCCCTCTCCCCTAAGTTCCCTGTGCAGCAGCCACCCATCAATTGCTGGCTGTCCTTCCCCCCACTGCCATGTGCTGTTCCTGCCTGCTGCCTTGGAGCTGCTCCCCGAGACTCCTGCTTGCTGTGGGGAAGGGGAGAAAGAAGGGGGCTAATGTAAGGTGTCCCCCTCTCCCCTGTACCCTGCTTACCCCATCTTCCATAGAGCAAGGGGGATACTGGAGGGAGGGAGCTGGCTGGCAGCAGCTGGTCTCTGCAAGCTGATCTAATTAACAAAGCAGTGTACTTAAGGGGTTAAGATTAGCAGCTGTGTTAGTCTGTAATCTTCCTGGACATTCCATTAAAGACTTGATGGTGTCAGTTCTGAAACAGATAAACTTCCAAAACAGACTCCAATGAGAAATTGAGGAACTGGAATTAATTTTCAAATTGGACACAGTAAACCAAGGACTAAATAGAACTTGCGAATGGTTCTCTCATTACACTAATGATTGCATTTCCCTAGTTAATTTACCTTCAAGAGTTATATCCTGTCAGACACAGATATCCATTTCAAAAGGTACTTTTTTCTCCTGCTGATAATGGCCCATCCAAATTAAACAGCCTCTTAGAATTGGTATGCTAATGTACAACCTTTTTTTTGCTTTCTGTGTGTATAAATGCATCTTTCTTCTGTTCCATTCTGTGCATCCGATGAAGTGCGCTATAGCCCATGAAAGCTTATGCTGAAATAAACTGGTTAGTCTAAGGTGCTACAAAGTCTTTCTTGTCTCGTATACTTAAAGGGGAATCTCTCTCTCACACACACCTGTCTCTCTCTGAGAGAGAGTTAACTCTTCAGGACTCAGCCAATTGCTACTTCATTTAGCAGTAAGGCATTCCCTGGGAAATATCCCACCCTCTGCCTCCTGTATATTGTACATAAATAAGAGAGAGAGATAGGAGATGTGATTTTTTTGTATTTTTTTTTTTTTCCTGGGGAAAAAAATTTCCCTGGAACCTAACCCCCTCATTTACATTAATTCTTATGGGGAAATTGGATTTGCTTAACATCATTTCGTTTAAAGTCACATTTTTCAGGACTATAACTACAATGTTAAATGAGGAGTTCCTGCACTGCTGAATTTGCTTTATGACATTCTTCTGAATAACCTGTAAGGAAAAAGAGTTATGAGAGATTATATTAAGAGACATTTGTGGAGAGGAGAGAGGGGGAGGTATAAACAATAACTTCTTTATAGAAAGTGATGGTTTGTGCCACTTCAGCTAGTTGTTGACAATATTCTGCATGCTAAAACAGGTACTTTCCACTGTAGAAATTGATGTTATGTTCTAGCTCTATTAATACTTGACTATAAGAAGACTGAAAGTGAGAAAAATGAATTGTCGTTTTGTACCTTCAGTCCTACTTAATGAATGAATTATATGGCACATGGGGTATTGCAGAGAAGTACAGTTTACCAGAGACTTCGGAATATTATGTCAAATATTTCTTTTCTTGCCATCAAATCTGTTATAATTAAAACATGGATTATAGTAATTCCTGTGTCAAGCTATTGATCCCTGATTAAGTGATGACTCACTGATTAGTTATTCAGTAGTATTAGACATTAGCTTTAGCCCTATTGTTTAAAAGGTGCTTGTGAGCAGCTAACTGTATTTTTGGTGGTTTAACTTTTATTCGAGTTTGTCACTAGACTTAAGTAATGGTAGTTTAAAATTTGTCCCTCCTTGGGAAGGTGGAGGGGGGTGTTATTAGGATTGAGACTTCTGATATTTCATTTTAAGTGACATTCTTTTTCTTTGCCAAAACTAAAGTAAAAATCATATTTAAAATTCTGAAGTGCTAATGGCCTGAAAATTGAAAAGTTCAGTCTTTTAAAAAACATTAGATTTGTTAACTTCAAAGTGGGAGATGAAATAAGTATGAGAGATCCAAAGCTGTGACTTTATAAAGGAATCTGTTTGTGGGAGACTTCAAACCAAAACAGTTAGTTGATCTCTGCTCTTTTGTACAAATAAAACAAAGAAAGGGATTACTTCTTCAAACACTGTTTAAAGTGATGGTATATAGAACAGAGGTTGCCAACCTGAGCCTGAGAAGGAGCCAGAATTTACCAGTGTACATTGCCAAAGAGCCACAGTAATACATCGGCAGCCCCTCATCAGTGTTCCCCCTCCCCAGTTCCCAGCACCTCCTACCCACCGGCAGTCCTGCCCATCAGCACCTCCTCTTCCCTCCCTGCATCTCCCAATCAGCTGTTTCATGGGATGCAGGAGAATCATATGGGGCGGGGGAGGAGTGAGGACACGACAGGATGAGGGGAGGGGGTGAGAAGGGGTGGCGTGGGGGTGTATGGCCTTTGGGAGAGCCAGGGGTTGAGCAGTGAGCACCCCCTGGCACATTGGAAAGTTGGTGACTGTAGCTCCAGCCCCAGAGTCAGTGCCATATAAGGAGCTGCATATTAACTTCTGAAGAGCCACATGTGGCTCCAGAGCCACAGGTTGGCCACCCCTGGTACAGAAGAACCCTTAACAAAGTTCCTAAATTATGCATCTTGTATATGTTTAATTTACAGACTAAGGAAGTAAAAACTGAAGCAAAAATGATGATGCTTTATAGTACTTTTCTTAAAAAAAATAAAAATAAAATAAAATAAAAAATCAGCAGTGCACATCAACTCTTTTTTTTTTTTTGGTAGTAATGAGATGGGGAAATCTTCCTGGAGCTCAGCTGACTGTCAGTATGTTGAAATTAATCCCTACTGGCCACTCATAGTCAAAAAATTACTAGCTAAGGTCAGAAAGAAGAAAATGCAACATTAAGCAAAGCACTTATATTATTTTGCTTATGGTGAGCCCTTCTTTCAGATGATGGTAATGTTAATAGTAGTGGGGGAAGAGGATACTGAGGGGGAAAATATGCCTGCTAGAACTGTGTATGGAACAGTAATTCTATTTTGTGGAGAATTTTGCGAGCAACTTGTGTTTTGATTTGATTTGGTTCAGAATGTTTTGATTTTTTTTATAACAAACCCCTGCAAAAATTTGTTTCTCTGATAACAAAATGTTTAGTCCCAAATGTCATAGAAAAATATTTTGACCTGGAACAGAAATTTCACTAGGGGCCATGTTGTGTTCAATTTTCAGTGTGTCATTTAGTCAGGGCAGGGATGAGTGATAGCTGAGGAGTAGGACATTGATTTTTTTTAAAACAAATAAATGGGTTAGGATGAGTAGTGGTGGTGGTGGAGAGGTGAAAGAAGAGTGGGGCCCCCTTCCACACGACTATCCCTCTTCTGCAGTGTTTGGGAGCACTTTTCTGTGGTGATAGGGGCTGTCAAACATAGCTGTCTGCCACTACTGTGAAGGGTGAGGGAGGGCCTCTTTAGACTCCCCATAGCATCTCTCAGTAACCCCTCCTTCAGTGGGACCACAAATTGCCAGTCCCACAGACTGCATCCATTATGAATGCATTGAAGCTGAGAGCTGTTGACAGCAGTTCCTGCACCTTATAGTGCTATCCAAAAACTGGCGCTCAGCCAGATTGAGGCAGTGAGTGAAGCTAGGAATGTGGAAGAGACCATTGAGCTCTGTCTTTATGATTACTCCCTTGTTGCTTCAAAGCCAGCAGAGAGGGACCTTAGCCACTCCTCTGTGACATCATGCAGCTTTTCCAAGATTATGCTGGAAACAGTGACTGTGGCATGCTATCAACTGAGGATGTACATGTTGCCAGAGCTGCTGCCAGTCTCTCTGCTGCTCCTGACCTAGTAGGCTGTAATGTATGTAGTCAGCTGTCTGACCACTGAGCCCCATGTGAGTACTACCCTTCTACATTTTAGTTAACCCAGACCATACTGCTCTGCAATTCTTAAAGTAGCACACTGATCTGATACTGCCTTGTTAGTAAAACAGAAACATCTAGGAATCCGATACAAGGGGGCATAGTCTCACTCTCCATGTAGGAAAAAGGAAGATGTCCATACCTAGTATCTTGCACATTCTGCTGCTTGCTCCTGGAGTTAGCTGAAAGTACTTGAGTGCTTGTCCATAAGTATTCTACCACTCAGTTCCTTCTCACTGCCTGCTGCCACAAGACTGAGTGTCTCAGTGTCTGCATCTTTAT
Organism: Dermatemys mawii; assembly: GCA_007922305.1. Classification (NCBI taxonomy): domain Eukaryota; kingdom Metazoa; phylum Chordata; order Testudines; family Dermatemydidae; genus Dermatemys; species Dermatemys mawii. Next base: position 23,963,918 of record ML677366.1, read on the forward strand.
GAAGTCCTTTTTGCTCTTAGCTGTAAGTGTGTGTACTCCTTTCTTTTTCTACTCTGACTGGGAGTTTCCTGGTATTTGGTCATAGGGAGGGATGTTAAGTCTCCTGGGTTTAAGTATTGCCCCTCTTGCAGGTTGGCAATTCCGGTAAATGATGGGTAGAAAACATGCCGTTTTGTTTAGGAGAAGCACATCTCTGATAAATGTGTGGTGTGAAGTTCCTTTTCTAGAATGTCCTTGAAAGCTAGAGAGGCACATTTAAAGATGAGTTTGTTAGAACTATCTATGCAGCAAGTCCCTGATGTGGGGAGGGCAGACCCCTTTGGAAAAGTTTCACCTTGGTACAGGAGTGTCCCCATCAGCTTCAGAATCACTAACTCAGCTCCATCTGAAAAGACCTGTAATGGATTCAGACAGAGGTAGGGCTGATTAAAAAACCTAAGTCCTCAGATAAGGAGCAGTGTTGCTAATCTGGTAAGAGCAGGGACAAATCTCAGTGGGAGTTTCCCAGCAAGAGGAAGTTTGTCATCTCACCTCTTTGGTTCTAAGTGGACTTTATGGATTGGTGTGGGTAACCACTATGAGGGAGCATGTTACTGGGGCTTTGTGAGTCCCCAAGTAGTCCTAATCAGCTGTTGCTAGAGCATCAGGGATTACCTGAGCACAAAGTGCCTTGGAGTCCGATACTATGTTACGGACCTTAGCAGTACTACTCTTCTAAACATGACTTGCTCTTGCACAGTGTCGGTACCAAGTGCATTGGCATAGCAGCCCTAAGATTTGTGGCACTGCCCCTCTCAGTACAAAAAAGCATGCAGTAACAATGGACCTTCAGGTCTTATAAGAGTCAGTCTCCCTTGCTATCCACTGGACTAAAAATCCCTCTTGTGGTACTGATGCATTTCACATCATTGGCACAGAGTACTGCTCTGGGGCTTATGTGCTGTAGAATCCTAATACTCAGGTTTCAGATGCTTCCCCTTCCTCCCACTGCCTCCTTAGACTTAGAATGTTCATTGTCCTCTTCTGACTCGCATCACGGCAGGGAAGGCTCCCTTACTTATTACAAATTTAAAGAGAGTAGAGGGCTTCACTTAGGCACAGAAGGTTTGTGAGTAGACACTTGCCCTGGTGCCCTTTCTGATATAGTGTTATAACGTGGCTCTCTTAGAAACCGTGGGGTCTTTAAGGTCCTAGATATGATGACTTTGCATCTTCTCCTAGAATGAGAACCTTGTGACACCCTGACACTCCAATATTCACCACTGTCATGTAATTAGGATATATTTTGTACAACATAGTCTTGTGAAGTATCATTCTAAAAGTTTTGATCTGCTAAACACTAATATCTTGTTGAATTATATGTGTTCTTGTAGTATCATCGTATGTGAAGTTATGAAGTTTGGCTATGTACGTGTTACTGAAACATGTTGTGAGGTTGAAAACACCCATATGCAGCTTTTTAGGTACAGCAGTTAAAAAGGCCAAACAACACTCATGACTTATTGAGGAAATGCACAAAAGCACAAAGATTATCCCAGGAGCTGTGTACAATAGAAACATCTCAGAGATAGCAGTACACAATGGGAACTGTTTGACCCAGGTTACAGCAAAAGAGCTTTCCAGCAAGTGTGAAGAAGATAGGGGGACAATGACATCATGAGGGTGCCTCATTCTCCCTGCAACATTACACCTGGAAAGACCTGAGCGTCATGGACTGAACTATGGGAAGTGATGGTCCAGGCTAGAGGGATCTTTGGCCTGTGTATGAAAACCTGGGAAAGCCAAGGCAACTTGTGCCTTAATCTGCCAGCCTGTTTATCACTCAGGGAGCTATAAATTAGCAAATTCTCATTCTGTCTAGTGTGTTAAGTGACACATCTTTGTATTTTCATCACTCTACGATTTTTGTTATTTACTAAACTTTGATCTGTTTGCTATCCCTTTTAATAATTTAAAATCTACCTTTTGTGGTTAATAAACTTGTTTTGTTTATTCTAAAACCCAATTTGTGTAATTCATAACTGAGGTGAGCAAAAAGCTGTGCATATTTTCCTGCACATTGAGAGAGGGAGTGGATTTCACGAGTTTACACTAATCCATGAAATTGTGGCAGAAATAAACCAAAGTATCAGACTGTGTCATAGATGTGTATATATATGAAACCAATTCTGAAATCAGTGCTGTGAGTCTCTCATTTGTAAACCTTACTATTTTTTTCATCAAAAAAAGTGTATATGTCAGGAACTGTAGGTTGGGGATTTTATTAAACACTTACGAACAATGATGATGGGGGGATGGTAGAGGTGAGTTGCACTTCACCAATATGATGGCTTTTCCAGACTTAGGATATCTAGTGCTGTAATAGGTTGAAAGAAATTTAGTGAAGATGAGGCTGACATTACTAAGCAGGTAGAATTAAGATCCTTTTAGATTACCTTGTCTGTGCATTTCTGTATTTTTAATCTAAAGATTAAACTTTAGACCTAGACATCTAGAGTGACCAGATGTCCTGATTTTATAGGGACAGTCCCGATATTTGGGAATTTTTCTTATATAGGCACCTATTACTCCCCCTCTCCCCCCGCCGGTCCCGATTTTTCACACTTTCTAGCTGGTCACCCTACAAACAGGATCTGATTTTCCTTGGTTTCTAATGCTCGTATTTTGGAAAATACAACATTCATGTAAGGGTTTCTCCCCTTAAGTAACTGATATATTTTATCAACTGTAACTCCAGTTTAACAGATTTTTTTGTCTGGGTGTTTGGCTTGTGGATGGATTGAATTTACTGGGTGTAAAGTTTCAGCCTGGAAAAACAAAACCAGTTTTTCCATGGACATGGTTCACGCTTATGCTTACTATCTCTCCCTTCTCCTCGAGAGAAGAAAATAGCATATATTTGAAGGGATTATAAATTCAGAGGTTGTGTTCTGAGTTTATTTTAAAAATACAGAATTAATTATATAACAGTAGGTAAAAAATCTCAGAAATAAGTGAATAAAATAACATACAGACGAGTACCTTTAGTGGTCTAGATCTTTTCATGCAATGGACATTCCTGTCGTCCTTGGTATGTCCATTATTTCACAATTTTGATACAAAGAGTGGTGTGAAGAACTGAGGGCTGGGAAAGACACTTCTTTGTTTTTTAACTTTGCATAAAGCAAGGGCAGGTTATAAGCACTAAATGGTGGAACTACAGCACTCATTTTGAGGTTTTTCCTTAATTTTATCCATATTTGCTAGTCTTTTTGTGGTACTCTTTCCAGGCAGACTGTATGGCAGTATTAGACTAATGAGCTCTAACATGGGTGTGAGTCTTGCGTGTTTGGACGTTTGCCAGAACGTGAATACTCCCAAAGCTGCAGTAGTGCTAGTGAATAAGCTACTAGTGTGTATGGTATAGTGGTGTATTTGAATGTGGCAAAACATTTAGAAATTCAAACTTTTCCAAACAAATACAGTTGGAACCAACTCACAGTGAGCAGAAAACTTAGTTTCCGTCTCTAACAACCGGACTCACTAAGAGAAAATGTATCAAGTCAAGGCCATACGTATGTGTTACTTCTCCAGGCAACTGCATTTTTTCCCCCCTTCAGGTCTCGTTCGACGCTCGGACACTCAAGATCACACTGGAACCAAAACTCTAGCTCTCATGCTGCTCGATCACAAGAACAGCGGAACCGTAGTAGGATTTCCACAGTCATACAGCCACTGAGACAGAATGCAGCGGAAGTGGTGGACCTCACAGTGGACGAAGATGGTAAGTTATAATTGTGACTTAGATCGTTATAATGAGGATGTTGGATGAGAGAGAGGAGGGAAAGGGGGGATGTTGTCAGCAGAACAGAAAACTGATTTGACACTAACAAATGAATAGTTGATTGCCACACCTATATTTTAATAGCAATCAAGAGGATAAGCCAAAATAAATCTGCTTGTCAGCTGCTCCATACAAACTAAATCTCGAATGTTGTTGCTGAATTTACGTGTGCTAAAAATAAACATGTTAGTCTAGTGGACGTTAAATAAAAAAGTAGATGATACCTTTTATTGGATTAATGAGAATTTTGCACTTCACTATGAAATTCTAATGGATTGAAAGACCAGCATAGTAGCAAGATTCGAGTTTAACTTAAGATCAAAGGGTGACTTGTCAGTTTGCCGTTTCTCTTCCTAATTGCTGTCTATATTTATCATGAGGCTCTACAACTCCAGAATTAAAACGAAGGGGAGGACCTCAGAAGCAATTCAGCTTATTTTTAAACAGGTAGAGTTGTTGGAAAATCAAGAGTTTTGAGATCTTTTATAAGAAGAGGTAATAAGGGAAAATATGAGAAGTTTTTAAAATTCCTCTACATCCAGTTATTATACCAGCTATTCAGCAAAGAAGTGATGTGTGTGGTGTTTCTTTAATACAAGATTTCTTGACTCATTGCTTTTTAAAAATGTATATTTATTTATAATATATATATGAAAATAAAATTTGGTATCTACACTCATCTTGTTGGCATTCTGAGTTTGTCCAATATCATGGTAGTTTTCTTTAAAGTAGAAATTCTGAGAGCACTGATTAGGAAAGCTATATTAGTACTTTTTTCTTTAAGTAATGACTTTGTCACTTGCAATCTGATGTTGACATGGTAAGCCCTGGAGTTGGTAAGTTTTAAAAGCAATCCTGTTGCCAGGTTATTGCCCTGACTTTACTATTTTAACTCTTACTACCAAAAGCTTATTCGTGCTGCTTGTCTTTCTCTTGCTGTTTGAATGCTCAGACAGTAATGGAGGTAAAATTCTGATTTCTCCTGGAACTAGTGTTCCCATTTTAAAAGCCAGTAGGTCAGAGAGACTCATATGACTGGCTTAAAGAACCACTGTAAAATTCCAGCATGACACACACACACACACACACACACACACACACACACACACACACACACACACACACACACACACACACACACACACACACACACACACACACACACACACACACACACACACACACACACACACTCACACACACACACACACACACACACACACACACACACACACACACACACAAA
>ML677366.1:23969086-24133464 GCA_007922305.1 Dermatemys mawii
CACACACACACACACACACACACACACACACACACACACACACACACACACACACACACACACCACCCCTGATCTCAGGGATGCAGGCTTAGAAGCATAGAGAATACAAGTAGTAGGCAAAGCTTCAGTACTGCTGTCAGCATGTCTGTGTAGAGGGCAGTAAGGTTAAGATAAACTACAGTAGTAACTTTTTATGTTCTAGTGTAAATTTGAAAACTTTCATAGTGAAGTTTGATGTTCGTGAGGACTGCTTTTGAGAGAAATTTTCAAAATGATTCATTTGAAGAACATCTCTGGCAAAGTCAACTATAATCTTAAAAAAAAAAAATCTGGAAAATTGTTGTAGGAAGAATTACTGTATGAAATAGATAAAATTACACCACTTAAATGTGAGAGAAGATTAGTAATTCTGCTGTTAAGTGAAAATCAACTCATCCTTAACTATGGAGTCACTAAGGTATCTCCACAATGGTTTTTAAGAGACTCCCATTGTAATTGACTTTTCTCACATACCTTAGTGATTCAACAGTCTAGTGTTGATGGATCTCACACCATTGTCAAGAAAGAGAATGTGATATTACAAACATTGCATAATGACATTAGATAGAATCACAGGATGGGCAGGATAATTGTAAACCCAGGGGGAGCTTCTGTTTACACTCTGTCACTAGTAAGTGGTATGTTGGGAAAGAGTACCAGGGGACTATTTTAATGATATTTTAACATTTTCCCTAACTTCTGGAAGTCACTGCTAAAGCTTCCAGCAGGTACTTAAAATCTGTTTGGCATTTTACTGGTTGAAAATAAGGAGGAAAAAATTTCAATAGGCTCTTTAAAAAAAACCTTCTTCTCTAGCACTTTTTGGAAATCTTCTACGGTGTTTTGAAAAGGAGATAGATATAGCTGTAGTAATAAAGAGCTGCTATGTGCTTTAGTTTAATAAATAAAATTGTTTGAAAATGGTTGATTTCAAAAGGGGTGCCAACTTGTCTTGTAATTTTTACACAGTTAATTGTGCGCAATAGCAGAAGCAGTTTTTGAAAATCAGAGCTAGTATGACACACTTGGAATTATTAAACTTGTGTAAAGTAGAACCATCAATTAAGAAATATGTGGGTTTTTTGAAAAGCCACTGGACCAGGTTGTGTAAAGTTGTACTGTTCACTGATATGCATTAAACACAGATGATATGAACTACAAGTAATCATATAACTGCTTGCTTAGGGATGTGTGAAAGTCAGTAGTAAATGAGTATACTAGTACTGATATCATATATTACAACGACTTAGTTTTCTTTCTAGTTATGTATAATTGCCAAATAAATCAAATTCTCTGGTTTGGCTTGTGGAATGATTTTTATACTGACTTTTTACAAAGTTTAACTTTACTACAAAAAAGCAAAAGACTACTCACTTTAAAACTTCATACTTTGGATTTTTCACATTTGTGGGGGAGATAGAACTAACTTTCACATTTTATATCCCATCAAGCCACTTGTTCTGAATTTATCAGTATCTTGTAGAAATAGAATCCAAAACTTCCTGTAAAATAAACAGTTGTAAGGAAAACTGAATTTCTTTGGAACTTTAAAAGCTTAAATAGCATGTACTTTTTCAGTAATCATTATACTGATTCTCTGTAATGTCCACACTTCCATAGAGCCCACGGTTGTGCCAACAACCTCAGCTAGAGTTGAAACCCATGTTGTGAGTTCTACTTCCGGTAACAATACCAATACATCTACCTCAGAGCAGGCCTCTGATGCTGCTATAAGTGTCTCCAGTAGCCAGATCTCTACAGCACCAGAGACATTGACTACTCTTCCCAATAGCAGCACTGCTGGGACTTCAGTGGGAGGTACAGAATAATAGAACTTTCAAAGATCTGTTTTATGTTGAAATTGCTTTGTTAATGTTGAAATATGCTTAGGCCTGGCTTTACTTTGTTTAAACGAATTATTGTGTCTGTGCAGATACTGTTTAACAGAATGGTAAATTTAGATATTTTTCAATGTAACACAGTTTATTAATATTTAATACAATAGAAATTAAAGGCCACATGAGTTTAAGGCCAGATTCTGCCTGTCCCTGTATGTGAGCTAGAGAAGAGAGATCTTAAGGAAATTCCCTCTAACACACATGCAGGGGTCAGTCGTTGGTGGACTTCAGGGGAGAATGAAGTCAGCTAGTATTACCTGCAGTAGTAGTAGACCCAGGAAGGGACTTCTCTCTCCACAATATGTGTGCATGGGATCTTGTCTGTGCCCCTAACCAGCAGCTGAAATGAAATCTGGGTTTGAATGCACTCTGAATATAATAATGCAAGATTCTTCCTCGGGCAGATCTAACTAATGAATTTCAAGACTTTTCATAGGAATAATTGAAGCCACCTTTTATATCCTTTTAAAATGTTTGTTTTAAGTGTCATTTGGTGAAAGTCTTCTGTAATTTTGTTTGATGTGGATGTGTTTCTTATCCAATTATTCACTATTTAATGTTGTTCACTATTTAATGGGTTAATGATTGATTAAATCCAGCTACTTCTGTTTCAGACACCATTTCATAATGCATCTTCTACTTCCTTGCCCAAGTTCTAGCAACATTAAATTTGTTTAATTTCTCTCCATTTTAAGATGATGTAAGGAGAACTGCCTCTAGTACTACACTGGAAACTGGTCCTCCTGCCATGCCAAGGTTACCATCATGCTGCCCCCAACATTCTCCGTGTGGAGGATCTTCACAGAATCACCATGTGTTAGGACACCCTCACACAAGTTGTTTTCAGCAGCATGGCCACCACTTTCAACACCACCACCACCACCACCACCATAATCCCCACTCAGCTGTCCCACTGTCTCCTTCATTCAGTGACTCCAGTTGCCCTGTTGAAAGGCCTCCTCCAGTTCCAGCTCCTTGTGGAGCAAGCAGCAGTACTGGCACCAGCTACCATGACCAGGCATGTTTAACTTTAATGATTTTTTCACTTTACGTTTTTAAAGTGATGTTAGCGGTATAATAGAATAAGACTACTGAATTGGGAATTCACTTATCATTTTCTGTGGCAGGTATAAAATAGAAGCTTGAAATAGGAATGTGTTGAAGCATGATTTCTGAGCAGTAAAATTAAAAAACAAACCAAAAACAGAAACAAATCCAAACTTATTCATTGGTTGTTGACACTATCTGCCATTTGTACACCTCTAAAATTTTTAATTGTTCTTGTGGGGTTTTTTTTTGTTTTTTGTGTTTGTTTTTTTTTAAAAAAAATACAAACAGCTTAGAATATACTCCACATGCTATACACTTTAGAGCTACTTAGGAGTCCAAAGCATCTTCTCTAATATGATCTGTGACTCCAAAGGTATGCTCTTGAGGTTAGTATAGTTCTGAGACTAATTTAGCCACTGCAGAAAACCTAATTTGCCAAGTATGTTTTAAAGCAGGCCTGCACAACATGCGGCCCGGGGGCCACATGCGGCCCGCACGGGCTCATTGTGCAGCCCGCGGGGGATCAGTAGGGGTGGGGCAGGCCAAGTGGTGGGGTGGGGGGAAGTGGATGGGGGTGGGGTGAGGGCGGGGCTTTTCAGCCCACAGCTGGGTTTTTTCAGTAAGATGGCCCTTGCTGCTTTCCGAGTTGTGCAGGCCTGTTTTAAAGAATCCTTTTTAGAATATTTGCACTTCAGTACTTCATTTTATGCTAATTAAATTTCAGATTCTTTTTAGAAATACCTCTTATTTGTAAGTTGTTTAAAACTGCAGTTTCAGGCTTCTGAGAACTGAACAGTATAACTTATTCTTAGAACCTGTGATTTTTCTTTTAACAGTGCTTTTTGTAGTAAAGCTTTTCATCATTTTTATAACTGTGAAACTTATATCAGTTAGGCCCAACTAAGAAGAATACTAAGGTTATTGTTTTGCATCTATCGAAATGTACAATGAAACACTCTCAGGGGTATTGAATTAAGGCTTGTTTTTGGACAAATGATTTTAAAGTAGAAAATAATGAAGCTAAATTGAAGAACTCTATGAATGAACATTCTTGTTCAACTCAGTCCTCCTTCACAGCATTCACTAAGCTTGTGAACTTTAAATAATAATCATATCTAAAGAGTGCTCTACATTGGGGCTGTAAGCATTTTATTGCATTAAATATTTCACTTGCAAAAACATTGCTGTAAATATATTTTGTTGTAGCACACTTTAAAGGTGACCTAGCTTTAAATATTTGAAGATATGCTTGAAAACAAGTCAGTTTGTTTATACAGCAGGCACTGCCAGTAGACTTAAGCAACAATGGTATAAGAAGTCATGGAAATGGTGCTTTCCATGGAGCATCAGCATTTGACCCTTGCTGTCCTGGTTCTTCATCCCGACCTGCAATTTATGGGCATCAGGCTGGTGGTGGCCCAAGCCAACCAATAGCAATAGATGGATATGGAACAAGCATGGTTGCACAGCCCCAGCCTCAACCTCCTGCTCAGGCCTCGCTCTCATCATGTCGACATTATATGCACTCTCCTTGTAAGTACACTTCTCTACTTACAAATATACTTGTATGAAATACAAAACAGGAAAACATACCTTCCCTGTCAACTGTGGTTATACTGTCCTCTAGATTAGGCGTTAGAACCAACATTCCTAAACCTACAATAAGAAATATTTTTACGGTTGGTAAACCATCAGGGTACTCCTGAGAATTCTTGCAGCATGGAGAATTTAAAATATACTGATAATCCACTATGTACTGCTTTGACTGTGCATAAGATTTAGAAAATGAGTTTTTTAAAAAACGTGTATTACTATGAATTAATCCTGTACCCTAAAAGTACCAACTTTCTATACAAACAAAACAAAAAAAATCCTTGAGGTTGATATAGTGAAAAATGACTTTTAGGGTAAATCATCTTTGTAATATAATTAAAAGGCAACCTTTTTGTTTTTAAAAGAGCATTTTTACATAAATTGTTTTCCACATAGCACTGTATACAGTTTATTTGAGAAGATTTTTAAGACCTGAAATTTGATTATTTAACATAACTCATGAGAGTTATTTCTTTCTAGGCTCACTCATTGTTTATCTGAGTTCAGATCCACATTAAGTTTTTCAAATTTATACTTGTATCACATTTTTTAGGCTTTTCTCCCCCCTCCACCCCATCTTGGTTTTTTTATCTTAAGTATTTATTTTCTGAGTCAGTAAATATCAGACTTCAATTTTTGTTTCTCCCCCAGTTTGTCTGGCACTGGCAGTCTAGATCATTTACTGTTCAATCATTTCCTTAGAAAATAAGGATGTATTCTCTACATGTATTTATTTATTAATTAATTAAAATAAAATGCCACTTCTCTCTTTCCTTACTTTGCCCACATCTTGCAATGAGCTCTTCTTGGGGAGACTCATTAAGTCAGTGTGGCTTCTCACAAGCATAGGGATCTGCCCTTGCAGAGCTAATTGTAGGGTTGGGGCCTTTTTGTGCCCTTCTTCTCCATTTCCTTTCCTCTCACAATCCATTTTTAAATAACGGCTTTGAAATATTTGAGGATAGTATACAAAATTAATCCTCCTTTGGGGGCTGTTGCACACAAAGGGAAACCTATTTAGTGCTTAAGAGTGTGTTTACACTGCAGTGTAAACCCAGAGTTCGAACTCAGGCTGTCTACACACAAATCATGCTAACCCAGGCTTTGGACCCAGGATCCCACGGGAGTTGAGGGTCCAAGATGGAGTCAAGCCAGAACCCAGGGTTCAAGCCTTTGCATTGTAGACACATCTTGAATGGACTCTTACTTTGAGAGTCCACCATAAATGTACCATAATCTTGTGGGCTGACTTTCTTTGTGCTCTGGACAGTTAACTTTGGTGTACAGTCAAATTTTCCCACACTGCACCATGCCAAAGGGCTATAGTGGCCACTTTTTTTGGAAAGGGGTTAGGAAATCTGGGATATGATTAGTTGGATTAAGGTCCACATAATGCAGTGTAGATACTGGAGCCCCAAGTTGGGACCCAGGGTTCAACTATTCCTAACTTGAGGTTACAAATGAACATAGATGCTCCAGCCCTAGGTTAACAAACCCAGGGCTTACTAACTCAAGTTCTGCTAACTCTGGGGTTACACTGCTGTGTTAACATACACTAAATGTCAGTTGGGGTTGCCAGAGACTTATTTTCTTGGAACAGTGCCAAGTACTCAAAGACGCTTATGTTTTGAGAATAGTAAGGTATATGGACTTGCTAGGAGGCATTGTCTCTTTTATGATGATGATGACGATGATTTTTACCACTGTAACACGTAGCAGCCTTAGGGTATGGTTACACTTACAAGATTAGAGCGCTATAGGTTATAGCGGTCCCCTTATACAGTAATATGTATAGTGCTATTGTATGTCCACACTCAGATGCTTCTGCGGTATAGCATGGCCACATTTGGGGCACTTAATGCGGCATTAAGAGCAGCGCATTAGGGCAGGTATCCCAGCATTCAGCTGGGTGCAACGTGCTTTTTAAACGAGGGGGTTGAGGGGGGACGCGTTGTGTGTATGCGGAAGGAGAGAGACAGTGGTTTTTCCGTTTTTCTGAAAGCCTGTCAGTGAGCCTCCGTTCACAGAAGGCTTTGTTTTCACACAGGCTCCCTCCTTAAACATTTGCATTGCTTATCTGCTGAGTTAAGAAAGAAACTCTAAAGAGGTACTTCCGCATTCCTCCAGCCGAGTTCAAAACAAAGGGAAGAGACGTCAATTGCCTTAAATGGCTCTAGGCATCTCCAGAGATCACTTGTAGCGCAGTGGGTGTCCACATTCTTGCTGTAGCGCTACAGCAGCTGCGCTACAGCCCTTATTCCCCATGCGGAGGTGGATTAATAATAGCGCTATAACTCAGCAGTTATAGCGCTATTAGTGCCTTGCCATTGTGGACGGGGAGTAGGTTATAGCGCTCGTGGGGGCTTTATAGCGCTATAAAGTGCCAGTGTAACCATGGCCTTAGTCATAGGTCAAGACCTGTGCTAGCTGCTGTACAAACAAAACAAAATTCCTTTCCTCTTGTTTCTCTTAATACTACAAGTTTTAAAAAAGAAGAGGCTGACAGCATTCTAGGTGTGTTACATGGATTTTTCCCAGACCTTTTTTTTTGTCAATATTGCAATTTTGTCAATATTAGCAAGTTGAATTTTTCTGTGTGTTTTTTAGATGCTTGTTTTTTTTCTCATGCCCATCAGTCCTCTTATGGCAGCCAGTTAGTTGTGTATCCTTTCATCTCCAGTTATAAAGAAACATCCTATGAAACCTGGCTTTCTGGTTTTAGTTTTTCATTTTGTCTTGTTCATCTACATTGATGGGAAGCTTTGGCTTTTATTTCAGTTTTGTGAATTTCATATGTTGTTTTGTCACTGCTTATTAAACGTTGTGGAAAAGATAAATGCTCATGTTATCGTAAAAATATTATTTGGACAGGAGTAGAGTGCAGTACAGCACCAGCCTGAAGTTTATTATAGTTTCTTATGTATCTGATTGAGAAACTTTAATACATTTAAAAATGCATTTTCATTCCAGATGCTTTGACAAGACCTCTTCATCAGCCTTCTGCATGTCCCCACTCTCATGGAAATCCTCCTCCTCAGCCACAGCCTCCACCTCAAGTGGATTATGTTATCCCTCATCCAGTGCATCCCTTTCATCCTTCCATTTCCTCTCATGCCTCTTCTCATCCAGTTCCACCTCCACCTCCAACTCACCCTTTAGCCAGTGCAGCTGCTCCAATTCCACAGCATCTTCCACCTACACACCAGCCTATTACCCATCATATTCCTGCAACTGCACCTTCAGCACAGAGGCTGCATCCTCATGAAGTGATCCAGAGGATGGAGGTCCAGAGAAGAAGAATGATGCAACATCCAACGTATGTCATAAATGTTTAGTTATTGTTCTGAGTACATTTAATTCCTTAACCTCCGTTTTTTTTTAAATGCTGCACATTAGTCTTAATTTTAATACCATGATCAGTGGACAGTTACAATTAAACTGTGGTGGGATATGAATCTACAACCACAGTTAGCTCTTGTATTAGCAGTTGCAGTAGAAAAGCCAAGGATTAAGTGAGCACTGAAGCTGAACTACCCTCTTGTCAAGGTGACCTCTCCAGGACACCTTAGTAGGGAAGCTAGTACTTCTGTTGCTCATGTTTTACCTGTCCTGTGAATCAGCAGAGTTCAGTTTCAAGTGCAAGAAATTTGCACTTTATTACCACTAAAAGATAATTTTAAAGTAAACATTAAATGCTAATAAATTATTAGAATAAATTAATGTTGATTTCTGATAGGTTAAATTAATTGCCCAGCTTCCAAGCAAATCCTTAAATGTTGTTTACACTGTTGCAGTCAGCAAGACTTTTTTTAATATAAGTTGACATTTTAAAACAAACGAACAACTGAAAGAAAGTGAGATGGTTTAAAAAAAATCTTGAAAATTTATTGTGGATAAAATCACTTTAATTTTCATCTGCATTAAAGCAAAATCGTGAATAGCAATTTTGACCTTTTTTTCCATAGCGGTGCTATTTGATGGGGTGACAACAAAAAACCTAATTAGGGGGAGCTGTTTGGGGTTTTAAGATCAAGAATTCTGGACCCATGTTGCTTCTTGAAATAAATGTAACAATATATATTTTTTTACAAATGTTACTAAATCTTTTAAACAAAGAGAGAAAAATAGATCACCAAACTAATTTATTAAACTATACTAAAAATAATTACAACTACCAAATCAAGATCAAATCAACCAATCAATCTGAATGCTGGATTAGAGTTAAATCATAAAATATGTTAAATCATCATCAAACTAATTTGAGATAACCAGTCCTTAGAATTATCTGGAGAATTTATAGGAAGGTGGCTGTATGTTTAGCTATAACCCCAACTGTAAAATGTTACCAGTTCTAATAAAATCCATGACCTAGATAAATTTGGTTTTATTATTAAGATCTTAATCAGTTCTAACATCTGAACTATAACCTCAAGGAATTAAGCTTTTTTGTTAGAATTCTGTTCATATGTGGAGGCTAATCCTTTCCTTCCCCCACTTCCCCACAACAGATATTACAATACAGACTTACCTTTGATATGCAGAAGTTTGACAATAACTACTTACCAAAAATTACAGATGACCACTTTCTTGTATCCGAGGTCTTTTAATTACAGGACACAGAACACACTTTAACAAGTATCTTTCAGACAGTTTTTTAGGGCTGTTTAAATTTGGGAAAATGGCTTTCTGGCACCTTTCCCTTGTGGGCTTTGAGTGCTTATACATGTGCATGCACACACCCACATTTTCACACCCTAAAAATAAAGAATGTTAAAAGACGGGGACACCGCCAGCTAACAAAGAAAAGAGAAAAATAGGAAAATAACAGGATTTGCTAAATCTACAGCTGTCAGGCTTCTGGACCCTTATGGAATAGGAGCTGGAACTGAAACTGAGGAGCCAGGTAGTGAAACATCACTGTCTGGCTCCTCGGTTTCAGTTCCAGCTCCTATTCCATAAGGGTGGGTGTGTGCATGCACATGTATAAGCACTCAAGGCACTTCTTATTGCTGTCACAGTGCTTTTTGCTGGCAGACTTAGGTGCAGGGAGAGACTGGTCAAAGGCTGACATACCTATTTGTTGTTGTGAATTACTCTCCCTGATGTTACCACTCTCAGGGTTCTGCAACATCATTTTTTCCTCAGGTGGCTCGTTGGCCCAAAAGACAAAGCATCACTGCCTTACTGTTGAACTGTGCTTCCTGAGTCTCCAAGGTCTTCAGACAAATCAGGTTCAAGGCCTATTTTGGAGCCATGCAACCTGACCCAGACAGTTTCAAATTAGGTAATCTGTAGTAGGCATTACTTCTGAAAAAATCCTTTTCGAACCAGTAATTTAAAAAATTATTCAAGGTTTTACGTACCACAGAGATTGAAAATCTGTGACCCCCTTTCAGGGTTCCCTACCCACTCCGGTCTCTGGGGTACAGATGTGGGGACCTGCATGAAAGACCCCCTGAGCTTATATTCTACTGTTTTAGGTTAAAAACTTCCTCAAGGCACAAATTCCTTTCCTTGTCCTTGGACGGTATTGCTGCCACCATCAAGTGATTCATACACAAATTCAGGAAAGGTTCACTCAGAGTCCCTATTCCCCCAAAATATTCCTCCATACCGCTATATATGAGAATAATATGCAAGCCAATTGGCTACAATGTGAGCACAGACCAAACCCTTTGGTTTTTAGGACCCTGAAAATCAATCAGGTTCTTAAAAGAATAATATTATTATAAAGAAAAATGTAAAAGAATCACGCCTGCAAAATCAGGATGGGAAGGTAACTTTACAGGGTAATAAGATTTAAAACACAGAGGACTCTCTTTGGACTCAGCTTATCAGTGACCAGAAACAGGAATAAAACTGCCTCTTAGCATAAGGAAGATTCACAAGCTAAAACAAAAGGTAATTTAATGCATTTCCTTGCCTTACTTATAATATGTAATCTTAGATGAATCATTTCAGGTATGTTTTCAGGAAATGTTTTACCTGCCTGGTCTGGCCCTCTGTCCGGAGAGAGAACAAAACAAAAAGAGCACAAACAACCTCCCTCCCCCGACCCCAAATTTGAAAGTGGCTTCTTTCCTCGTTGGCCCTTCTGGTCAGATGCCAAATAGGTTATTTGAGCTTCTTAACCCCTTACAAGTAAAGTGATTCAGTACAGCTTCAAGAAGGGATTTTATGCTAGCCTTATCCGTGTTTGACACCCCCAGCCTCCAAAACCAAAAAAAATTCCACTTTTTGTCACCAATTTTCAGAAAGAGCAGTATAAAAAGTCCTGTACAAATAGCTGACTAGACCCTTAGCAATAATCAGTTTCTCACCCCACAACAAATAGCTGACTAGACTCTTAGCAATAATCAGTTTCTCACCGAACAACAAAGTTAAACAACTTATGACCAGCTTATGTCTTATATCACTTCTTGCAACAAGACAATTTATAGTAATTTCATAGTTTCATCTTTTCATAATTTAAGGGCAGAAGGTACTATTAAATTTTGACCTTCAAAAATGCTCATAACCCCTGCAGATGGCGGGCTAAAGCGGTATAGCATGATATGTTAATCATTGAGTTACAATGGTTGTGACCATTTTTGAGGGTACTGCAGTCAACCTCATTCTCCCCATGGCCCATGAAGAAAGGGAGTGAGCATCGGATTTCATAGATTCACAGCCTAGCCTCACAACTAGGTTGTAGAATTTCACTCAGAAGCTGGATTAAATCATATCTTTAAAAAAAGATATTGAATCTTATTTTAAACTCTGGGTGATGCTGAATCCACCATCTCCTGACTAAGCTGTTCCAATGTTTCAATATGCTCCCAGCTAGGAAACTGCACCTTTAATACAAGATTGATATTTTAAACTAGGCTGATAGGTCAAACAGTTTATATTTTAAAACGTAATCTTGATAGACTGAGGTCACTTTAAAATCTCTCAAGGTGAAACTCTTGTTTAAGGGTGTCAAGCGATTAAAAAAGTTAATCATGATGAATCACACGATTACAGAAATTTAATTGTGCAATTAATCATGCTGTTAATAGAATACTAGTTATTTAAATATTTTTGGATGTTTCGTACATTTTCAAATGTGTACAATTCTCATTTTATATTTACTTTTTATTATAAATATTTGCACTGTAAAAAAAACAAGAGTATTTTTTGGTTCACCTAATGCAAGTACTGTAGTGCAATCTCTTTGACATGAAAGTTGAACTTTCAAATGTAGAATTATGTACTAAAAAATCTGCATTGTTTTATTTTTAAATCTAAAATTTTAGAGCCTACAAGGCAACTCAGTCCTACTTCTTGTTCAGCCAGTTGCTCAAACAGACAAGTTTTACATTTGCGGGCGATAATATTGCCCACTCTTGTTTACAGCATCACCTGAAAATGAGAATAGGCATTCACTTGGCATTATTGTAGCAGGTGTCACAAGATATATATGTGCAAGATACGCTAAAGATTCAGATGCCCTTTTATGCTTCAACCAACATTCCAGAGGACATGTATCAACGCTGATGATGGGTTCTGCTTGACAATGATCGAAAGCAGTGTGGAGCAATGCATGTTCATTTTCATCATCTGAATCAGATGCCACCAGGAGAAGGTTTTTGGGTATTTTTGTATTGTGGTTTTGTTTTTGTTTTTGGTGGTTTGGGTTCTGTAGTTTCCGCATCAAAGTGTTGCTCTTGTAAGACTTCTGAACGCATGCTTCACGCCTCTTCCCGCTCAGATTTTAGAAGGAATTTCAGATTCTTAAACGTTTTCTGTAGCTATCTTTAGAAATCTCACATTGGTACCTTTGCGTTTTGTCAGATTTGCTGTGAAAGTGTTCTTGAACCGAACAACTTGTGCTGGGTCATCGTCCGAGACTGCTATAACATGAAATATATGGCAGAATGTGGGTAAAACAGAGCAGGAGGCATATAATTCTCCTCCAGGGAGTTCGTGCACAAATTTAATTAATGCATGATTTTTTTAATGAGCATCATCAGCATGGAAGCATGTCCTCTGGAATGGTGGCTGAAACATAAAGAGGCATACAAATATTTAACGTCTGATCCGTAAATGTCTTGCAATGCCTACTACAAAAGTGCCATGTGAATGCCTGTTATAACTTTGAGGTAATGTAAATAAGAAGCAGGCAGCATCATATCCTTTAAATGTTAACAAACTTGTTTGTCTTAGCGCAGCAGTTCTCAAACTTACCTGAACCGCAGCCCTTTTTTCTTCAGCTGCCCGGCGGTGTGACCCTTGTATGTCCACTGAAAAGCCACTGAATGAATTACTTCACCTTCAGCGGCTTTTCGGCAGACATGCCAAGCACTCCCGAGTGCTGCCGAAGTAATTATTTGTGGATTTGGCAGACACTTGGGACTGCTCGGCATGTCCGCTGAAAAGCCACCGAATGCGGAAGCAATTCATTCGGCGGCTTTTCAGCGACGGCAGGAGCTCGTGACCCCCCAGGAAGCAGATGGCGACCCCTTGGGGGGTCGTGACCCCCGGTTTGAGAACCACTGTCTTAGTGACTGGCTGAACAAGAAGTAGGACAGAGTGGACCTGTAGGCTCTAAAGCAGGGCTGGGCAAACTTTTTGGCCAGAGGGCCACATTGGGGTTTCAAAACTATGTGGAGGGCCAGGTAGGGAAGGCTGTGCCTCTCCCAACAGCCTAGCCTCTTTCCACTTCCTGCCTCCTGACTGTCCCTCTCAGAAACCCTGACCCATCCAACTCCCCCTGCTCTTGTCCTCTGATCTCCCCCTTCTGGGACCCCCTGCCCATAACCGCCCCCCCCCAATCTTGCCCCCCCCATTGAACCTCGCCCTTGCTGCCTGTCCCCTCACTTCCCCCACCCCTATCCACACCCCCTACCCCCTGACAGGCCCCCTGGGACTCCCACGCCTATCTAACCCCCCCATTCCCTGTCCCCTCTCTGCCCCCCCATGACCTCTGCCCCATCTGATCACTCCCTGCTCCTTGTCCCTTACTGCCCCCCACAATCCCCTGTCCCTTATCCAACCTCCCTGCCCCCTTACCATGCCGCTCAGAGCCACAGGAGCTTGCAGCCACACAGCCTGGATGGAGCCACCCCGCCCAGAATGCTGGCGATGTGGCGAGCTGAGGTTGCAGGGCAGCGGGCACAACAGGGGAAGGCTGGGGGCTAGCCTCCCACCCATGAGCCCAAGGGCCGGGCAGAACAGGCCCACTGGCCGTAGTTTGCCCACCTCTGTTCTAAAGTTTTTACATTGTTTTGTAACAAAAAATCTACATTTGGAAGTTGCATTTTCACGATAGAGAGATCGCACTACTGTACTTGTATGAGGTGAATAGAAAAATGCTATTTCTTTCATTTATCACTTTTACAGTGCAAATATTTGTGATAAAAATAATATAAAATGAGCACTGTATACTTTGTATTCTGTGTTGTAATTGAAATCAGTATATTTTAAAATATAGAAAAAATCCAAAAATATTTAATAAATTTCAATTGGTATTCTGTTGCTTAGCAATAAGATTAAAACTGTGATTAACCACGATTAATTTTTTTTGAGTTAATCATGTGAGTTAACTGCGATTAATCGGCAGCTGTATTTAAAACACAAGATTGTTCACGTTTTTTCTGTATAGAGTCTGTATTCTCTTAGGATGTTTGTCTCTCAAATATGACTTGACAACTAGCATAAGGAGACGTTCTAGGAGTCGTCATGAAGCTGCGTTAACTTTTTTGTTTTTTAAAGAGCAATTTCTCTGCCTATTGTTATGATTCCTTTAGCAAGAACCAAAGAATTGTGGTAAAGTCTGATTGTGGTACTCTGATGTGAGAAGGTTGAGAATAGAACTTTTAGTTAACTCCACTGTCACTTACTGATTTAGCTATTAACTAGGCAGTTTTCCTGTGTTGTTCTTTTATAGTACCACAGAAAACTTTCAATTCCTGCCAGGATAACTTACAGGTTGGTGGTAGCCTTCTTGGGGGAAGTCATCTTTGCTAGAGGTGTATGCAGTAAAGCAGCTACCAATAGCTAAGCCACCTGCAAAAAGCACCATCTGTCAAGAGAATGCTACAAGTGGTTGTTTTGACATGAAGCCATCCACCCCATGTTCTGCTTTTGGGAAACACAGGTTTTTAAATTGACAGAAATATTAAGTGAAGAGTGAACTTCTGGCTGCTGCTTCCCCTATAGAGTTATATGCTTCCAAGCTTTTAAAGTTTTAAAAATTTTCCATGACTCCTTTGGAAGTATCAGCTGATGGATTATAACCAACTGTTCCTTAGAGTACATTATACAAAAACTTCAGATGCTTCTTGTTCATCTGTTGCATGAAGAAACTGTACTCCTATCACATGAACTAAGAGAAAATAAAATCAGTATTATCAGTTAAGAGAAGTTGCTGCCTTTTAACCTAGAAAACCGAAGTATTGCTTCATGTGAATACCTAAGTACCTTAATCTACCAGGAAGCTGCAGATCAAGAATACGGATGACCTTTCAGTTGTGAATCTCTCTGGCTCTTGACATATAATGATGAAACTGAATTTTAGATTGGAAAAAATGTTTAACTTCATGTTTAAGACTTAGCTATTTTTCTGTAGTCATGTTTGCCAGATAAAGATTGAATCATTATAGCTTGAACTGGTGCTATCTTGTGTTCTAACTCTTAGACGTGCACATGAACGGCCTCCTCCACATCCTCACAGAATGCATCCCAACTATGGTCATGGGCACCATATCCACGTGCCTCAGACAATGTCCTCACATCCTCGACAAGCTCCAGAGAGGTCTGCCTGGTCAGTACTCTTAATTCCTCGTTAGTGTCATATGACTTGGTAGGTGCACATTTATTGGCATTTGCTATATGACCTTTCATTTTGAGAATACATTGATAATGTTTGTGATTTAATTTAACAAACTGCCAAGTGCACATGCAGGATAAAATGTGTTACGATGGCTATCTCTGTAAAGTGCCCTTTTTTTTTTTTTTTTTTTTTTTTTTTTAGCTACTAGCCAATTTAAACATTTTCATTTTGCTTTTACAAATGCCTGCAAATGTCTACCATTCTTTAAAAGAGCTTATACAGCCTAACTATTTTGGTACCATTTATTGCAAAAAAAAAAAAAAAAAAAAAAAAAAAAAGGAGTTCAGAACTCTTTTGTGTATTGGCAAATGGAATTTATACAAAACATTCTTTTGAAGTTAAAAGTTCAGACCTTTTGAGCTATAAGACAATTTACCTTTCCTCTTATCTGTGACTGAATTTTTATTTAAGAAACTTTTGCATCTGTTATGTAGTAAAAGAGTAGACTCTAACTGAACTTTAACTTCTGAGTTTGGTCTACTCAAACTACTAAACCTGTAACTTTCTAATTGGTTTTTCTGTTGTGTTGTTAAAATGGATTTCCACTCCTAGCATCCTGTGGTTTACAGTGGCTACAAAGATCTGGAAATTCTAGAACTTTACTACCTTGATCTAAGATAATAGCTCAGATCCATTGTGCAACTTTCTGTAACCACAGTGATCGATGGAATGGTGAACTGCAGAGGACTTATTGTATGAAAACACAGGATTCCAAATCAGTAATAGGGTAGTTATGCATAACACGTGATTTTTAAGTTAAGTCTGTACTTGCACAGGAACTCCTCAATTAACGTTATAGTTATGTTCCTGAAAAATGTGACTTTAAGCGAAACAATGTTAAGTGAATCATATATAGATATATATAGAGAGAGAGAGAGAGATAATTTTATAATATATAAAAATACACACACACAGTATAAGTTTTTTAAACAATTTAATACTGGTTCACAATGATGATGATTATGAAGTTTGGTTGAAGTGGTGGAGTCAGAGGGTGGGATATTTCCCAGGAAATGTGTTACTGCTAAATGAACTAGCAATTGGCTAAGCCCCCCAGGGTTAACTCTCATACTTTACAAGGCAGCAGGAAAGGAGGGAGGGCAAACAGACACACACACCATGTGCGTGTGTGTGTGAGAGAGATTCCCCTTTAAGTATGCCGACTCTTAAGTTCACTGCTTTATTAATTAGATCAGCTTGCTGATACCAGCTGCTGCCAGCCAGCTCCCTCCCTTGAGTGTCCCCACTGCTCTATGGGAAGATGGAGTAAGCAGGGTGCAGGGGGACACCCTGACATTAATCCCCCTCTTCCTCCTGCCTCCCTGCACAGCAAGCGGGAGTCTTGGGGAGCAGCTCCAAGGCAGAGGGCAGGAGTAGCATGTGGCAGTGAGGGGGCGGGGGAACATCTGAACTGCCGGCAATTGATAGCCTTCTGAGATATAGCCAGAGGGCAAAAAGTAACTAGACTAAAATGTTTAATTTTGCTTATGTGACAGGGAACTGGGAATTGAAGCTGGAGTGGCTGCAGCTACGTATCCGCCAGGCCCATTGCACCCTCACTTGACACACTACCATGCACCTCCTCGACTTCATCACTTACAAATTGGGGCTCTTCCTTTAATGGTAAGGAGATAATTTGTGAAAATTCGTATGGTAGTTAATCATTACCTGTGACTTCTTAAAGAATTTCTCCTCTTTTGTACAAGGTTTGTTACATTTTAATTTGATATGTATAGAATTTTACAAAACAATAATGGTTCAGCTGAACAAACGAAGAAAAATCTATTCCATTAATGTTTATATTGATACTAAATGGGAGCTAGAACATACTTGCATTAATTGAATAAAATACATTTGGGACAGTAATATTTCTAACTTCAGCCTTGTAAATGGAAGACATCCGAATGAAATTGTCTCTTGCATAATAATGCATTGACCCTCTGCATCTGATTTAAAAGTTCAGATCTTACTGTAACTGGTGTCACAGTGTTTAACTTTCTAAGCAGCATGTGAGAATTAGTATTGATGCTTATTTTATAGCTTACCTTGCAGCACAGTAGGAGTTAAAGCTTAGTTCTTCTTCAAGTAGTGTCCCTACGGGCACTCCACTGTGCTGCTAATCGGAGAACTTTGCTAGCAATCCATTCTGCCTGCACATGCACTGCTCCCTGTCTGCCAGGAGGCTACTTTCTTTGCTTCATTTACATTTTATTTTGATCATTGCTTTAAAAATAAAAAAAGATAGTCTTCTTTCTGAAGTGGGGGGCACTCCTGGATAAAGAGATGGCAGCTCGCAGGCTTCAAAAAGTGCCTCAGTTGCAAAGAATTTATCCCAGTCACTGATGAACTTGTGCCAGCAACTGAAGCCCAGATCTAGGAAAGACAGAGAACTGAGGCTCAAGCTCCTACTTATGGAGTCAGCCCTTCAGCCTTTGTAGTCCCGATGGGAGCTCTCACTGCATCCATCCACTTTAAAGGGGGGTTTGCTCAGAGACATGCCTGCGAGACACTCATGTAAGACCTTAAAGAAAGCGTCCATGAGTTCCTATAGCAAGCCCCAATTAGGCTGAAAACAATCCCTTGCTTAGCCGGTATCATCGGTACTGATGGCACTGAAGCCATCTAAATCTGGTACCCAGGGCACGCATGGTATTGAACCGAGAGGGCAAGTTGGAATGCCTAAGGACCCGAGGGCACAGGCAAAGAAGCATCGGTACTGCAAGGGTGTGAGAAACATAGAAGATCCATCCCAGGGAAGAGTGTTGGTATGGTCATGAACATTGGTACCGCCGATGATGCCCCAGGCACCAACAGAGCTAGCCATCAGGTCCCTGTTGCTCATGTTGTACCAGCCTCTTGGCACCAACAGGCTCCACAAATAGCGTTGCCCTCCGCACCAACTGATTTTCCAATGCACAATGAATTTTTCTGTATTTGACACACCACTTTCTTCTTTGCTCAGTATCGGGGCCCCAGTACCAAGTTCACCCAGAGTCCTCTTGGCTCACCAACGACCTCTTGCCACGCACCACCCTTTTTGTCATCAGAGTCAGAAATTGACCAAGAGGATCTAGCTTCTCACTGCTCTTCTCGCCCACCATAAGGAGCCCCCTTTCACTATGGACATTGAGCATACCAACCCTCTGACACACAGCCTCCCTGGTTTGGGCAACTGTGGTGCCAACCACCAGTCCCCTTACCATCACAATGGCTGTACTGGCAGGCCCAAAGGCAACAGGCCTCCATCCCTACTAGTATGGCCTATCAGCAACCAAGGAAGTACCCTCCTTCAGCCGCTTCCTCAAGGGCCTCAACTACCTTACTAGGGAAGGGAGGGACCAGAGGCCAAAGTTGAGGAGGAAGTCACTTCTGTAGCCCCCCTTTTCTCGTCGTCATCACCAGATGAGAGAGTGATGCCATCAATAGAGGACAACTTTAAACTATTCTAAGACTTGGCACAGAGGAACTCCAAATACCTGTACAAGAGGTGTCAGAGTCATGTCATATAAGCTGGTGGACATTCTACATTCCTCTTCCAGAGTGGCCCTCCCTATTAATGAGGATCCACTGAACCCTGCCGACATGTTTTGGCAGACCCGCCATGTCCATCCCACCAACTTGTAAGAGGGCGGACAAGAAATATGTGCCAAAAAGGGGACACAATTCCTGTTCTTGCACCTGACTTCCAATTCGATCATTTTGGACCCAGTTCACTCTAAATGCCACCGACACTATTTTGTCTACTGCTTATGACCGGGACTGGAAGCACTTGGACTTGTTTGGTAGGAAGGCCTACTCCTTGGGTACCCTTCAATTCAGAGTGGCGAACGATCAAGCCTTGTGGGCTAAATACGAGTATCAGAACTATGTGAAGTTTAGTTCTTTTATTGAACAGCTCCCCTGTTCTCACAAGGACCAATTTAAAACCTTGATTAACAAGGGCCAGCTGGTGGCAAAAAGTCTCTCTAGTCTGCACTTGTTGCAGCTGACATGGTGGCACATTCTGTTTAGACTGCCATTGTGACGAGGTGGGCCTCGTGGTTTCATCTCTCCGGCTTCCCCAAGGAGGTCCAAACAATGGTGGAGGACCTCCCCTTTGAGGGGACAAAATTTACTTGCTGAACAGACTGGTGCCTCCCTTCACACGTTAAAAGAATTCAAGGGCCACTCTTTGATCCCTCAGGATCTATACACCTGGGTACCAAAGAAAGTACACCCCTCAGCCACCATTCAAGTCTTGCTCACAATATTCATCCCAGTATCCATCTCAATATACAGAGAGATCATATGAATCTGAGAGAGAAGCCCAGGTTCTCTAGACGAAAGATGTCGGTATCTCAGCACACTTCCTCTCAGTCCTCCACCTTGAAGAGACAGTTTTGATGGGTTGGTTGAGGTGCCTGTAGAACACTGTCCTCATTTCATGCTAGAAAACTCACCCATCCTTTCGGAGATAGTTTCACCCTGTTCCACAGCACCTGGGAATGGATTACCTCCAACAAATGAGTACTGAAGATCATCTGAGATGAACACTGCATCCATTTCTCCTCCCTTCTCCTTCCCATACCCCTTTCCCTGTCCTCTTCAGGGATCCTTTTCACAAGCACCTGCTAAACCAGGAGATAGACCACCTCTTCAGCATAAGAGCCAATCCCTACACATCTAAGGAGCAGAGGCTTCTTCTATTGTTACTTCCTGAAGAAAAAAAGGGGGTTGGAGACTCATATTGGACCTCAGAACTCTCAACAAGTTTATCAAGGCTGAGAAGTTCAAGATGGTCACGTTATCTATGATCATTCCAGTGTTAAAAAAAGGAGACTGATTCTTATCCCTCCAAGATTCTTATTTTTTACATCTTGATCGTACCAAGCCACAGATATTACCTAAGTTTCACGCTAGGCCAAACCCACTACCAATATGGAGTACTCCCTTTCAGCCTCTCATCGCCCCCCAGAGTATTCTCCGAAGTCGTCTTGGTAGTGGTAGCCCACTTATACTCTCAAAGCATCATGATTTATCCTTACCTGGATGACTGCCTTCTCGCAGGAGCTGACCTTGACTCCATTCAGGCGGAAGCACTCCTCCATCAAACATTTCTCAGTCTCTCCTCATTGATAGATGGTACAATCCAGCCCCCAAATTTTGGCTAAACAATGCCTCCAGCTCTTGGGAACACAGCTTTGTTCACACTGGTTACTGCTTATGCAGACTATACATGAGATACCTCCAGGCATGTTTGACTTGGTTTACAGGCCAAACAGAGACAACATAAATGACTATCGACGCCCACCAGGGTCAAGCAATTCTTGGACTGGTGGAAGGACTTAGTGCATGTCTGTATGGGAATCCTGTTCAGTCTTCCCCAGCTCTACTTCTGACCATTAATGCATCCCTCAGACTTGGAGCATGCAGCTCAGTGGTCGCACAATATGGGGCAAATTTCTCTAGCAAAGACGTGCTTCCACAGCAACCTGCTCAAACTCGGAATGATCAGAAACGGGTGTGCTCACTTCCTCCTGCTGATCAAAGACCTGCACGTAAGGGTCATGACGGACAATATGGTCTACGTGTATTACATAAACAGTCAGGGAGGCCCCAGCTGTTATTCACTGTGTATAGTGAAAACTGTGGAACTGGTGCATCTCCCACAATACCTTAATATCAGAGTCCTACTTATCAGGAATGCTCAACACAATGGTGGATGGTCTCAGCGGCAAATTTCCACATGATCACTAGTGGAAGATAGATTTGATGGTACTCCATGACATATTCTGACAATACGGAACGCCTACAATAGACCCATTCATTACCAGAACAAGAAATATCCACAGTACTGCTCCATGGGAGATGCCCTCCTACTTCAGTGGGACAGGGCCTTCTTTACACCTTTCCCCCATTCCCTCTACTACTGAAAGTCCTGTTGAAAGTGAAAAGAGAGGAGCAATCAGTATGATGTTTGCTCTCTACCTGGCTCAGAGAGGTGTGGTACCCTTATCTGTTACAGCTGCCACTGTGTTCACCAGTGGCTCTCTGTCACTCCTTACCTTCTCTCACAGAATGAGAGATGCACTCTCCATCCCAACCTGTGGATTCTGGGGCTCAAAGCCTGGCTTCTTCATGGTTCCAACACATAGTGACATCTTGCTCTGAGGTGGTATAGGAGGTGTTATTGCATGGTAGGAAAGAAGCTACTCACCATTCCTGTCTACAAA
Organism: Dermatemys mawii; assembly: GCA_007922305.1. NCBI lineage: Eukaryota > Metazoa > Chordata > Testudines > Dermatemydidae > Dermatemys > Dermatemys mawii. The sequence continues at coordinate 23,990,734 of ML677366.1, forward strand.
AATGAAGAGAATCTAGATCTGGTGCCAGCCCAAAGATGTCATCCCTAATACATCAATCCTGCCGGAGATCCTGTTGACTCTCAAGAATTCGGGATGCTCTGAGTTCACTGAAATTTAATCTACCAGCACTTGCAACCTTGCATTAGCATGTAGAAGGATACTCAGTCTTCTCCCACTGGATTACAAAGAGGTTTCTCAAAGGCATAGCAAACCTTTTCCCACAACCCTGACTTCCCATGCCTCAATAGGATTTCAACCTAGTATTAAAAGGTCTGACTAGGCTAACATTTGAACCCATGGCCACGTGTTCCTTAACTCACTCTTCTATGAAGAAGGCATTCCTCATTGCCAGCACCTCTGCCAGAAGGATAGGGGAAATAGTGACGGTGCATCCCCCTTTTACTGAGTTCTTCCATAACAAAGTCACACTTAGACCAAATCCAAAGTTCACTCCCAAGGTGGCTTCTGCATTTCACATAAATCAACTTATTCGGCCTCCGGACTTTTATCCCAAACCTAAGCAGGATAATAGGGAAGCCATCTTCCATACGCTCGACATGAGGAGGGCCTTGGCCATCTATTTGGAGAGGACAAGAGCCTTCAGAAAGTCTCAGGACTCTTCCTCTCCATTGTAGATAGGTCAAAAGGTACAGCGATTTTTAGCTCAGAGGCTCTTCATCCATCGCCTTCTCCAAAGGTATCCCTATATCAGATATCTGCGGAGCAGCTATCTGGACTTTTGCAGAACACCATGCCATCCTGGGGGATTCTGCTACAGATGCCAAATTTAGTGCTACAGTACTATCATCCACATCAGACTCTACTTTAAAGTCCCAACCTCCAGTGATGGGCACTGCCTAGGAGTCATCTACAGTGGAGCACTCATAGGGACGCTACTCAAAGAAGTTATTACTCACCTTCTGCAATAATGATGTTTTTTCAAGATGTGTCCCCCTATGGACCACAATCCTCCTTTGTACTTCAGAGTTCTAATAGTTGACTCTGTGGTAGAGGAGGGATTGCCTGTGTATGCTTTGTTAGACTTGTGGCAGGCGGGGAGCAGTGCATGCTCTGGTGGGACAGATTGCTACCAAAGTTTTCCAAACAGCAGTGCAGGGACACAGACACACCAACAGGGGAGCATCTGTAGGTGGGGACACATCTCGAGAACTATTGTTACTGCAACGGGCGAGTAACTTCTTTATTTGGTTTTACAATATTTCAAGATAACTTTGGGTGTCAAGTGAACCATTTCTTATGAAGGGGCATCATTAAAATGGAGATACAGCACATAATTTCTGTTGCATAGGAACAGTGGCATGGGGAGGTAAAAATATTGAAGTTAGAGCATAAATTTCCCTTGTTTTGCTAAATTAAAGCATCTGTTTACTTACTGATCCAATTTTTTTATCATGTAAAAGTGAGTATCCTAGGCACCCTTGCTGTAAGTCAAAAAATAGTCTAGGGGTGAGTAGAGAACTTCCATATTTTTTGGAATAATAGTTCTTCTCTTTTATAACTTGTTCTTGCATTGCTTAAGACTTTGCTAGTTAACTAACATGGTAAAATCTTCCAGTACTTTCATGACATATCAAGATTCCTATTGCACTGATGCACAGTTAGCATACTGTGAGGTGAACCAGTTACTTGTTGGAATGTATGAAAGTAACAGATGGCTAGCTCTGACAATTGTGCAACCTATTTTTTTGAGCAGTATGTATAATTCCATATTTTTAATGTGGTCAGCAATGTACTGGTTACTGCACAGTCTATTCAAGTAAGTGTGGGCGTATATATATAACTTGTTTGTTTTGTAATCTGTGTTGTGTGGGCCATTTATACTGGGTTGCCCATACTTAATGATCCTGCGAGCTGCATAAGACAGTCTTCTGAAGTTCAAGAGCTGGAGCATGCCTGGCAGGGCTTGGGGCTTCAGCCTTGCAGCAGCAGGGTGGTGGGGGTAGGGGCTTCAGTCCTGCTCCTGCTGAAGCCCGAAGCCCTGGCAGGCAAACCTCACAGGACTGAAGCCCAAGAGACCCCTCCCTGCAGAGCAGAAGCGCTTAAACCCACCAGTGTGCTGGGGCGCACAAGCCCCTAAGCTCCCCACCGTGAGTCCCACTTTAACTGTAAAGCAACACATTCAGCTCACAAGCCACATTTGACCACTCCTGATCTATACAAATCCTAATTCTTTGTCATGTGACTTTTAAATTAGGTTAATGATCTTCAATAGGACAAAACTGTCGGGAAGAAACAGACGGAGACAGCTTGCGGAAGGAGGCGACCTGGGAGAGTCCCAGCTTGCCGCTTTTATTAAGTACAAACATACTACGAATCATACATGACAGTGATGAATAGACTTGTTTACTTCATTATAATAGGTGGTAAAAGACGAGCCTCTATGGTTCCCTTGTGAACAACTAGAGGGATGAGCATGCCTGTAATTTTCCAATACTTTGGCTTACTACTAGACCTTGAGAGATAACAAGGGTTCAGAAGTTTACAGAGCGTTGTTGGCTAGCGCTCAAGGCCTTCAACAAAACAATTATATTTTCCTCCAATTTTTTATACCAGATCATAGGTAACATACATGAATAACTTGAGTTACTTTCAATGCATAGATTCCTAATTCATATGTCTACTTTAATAGTAATCTCTTCAGGTATCAAAGGGAATAAGATTCATGTTCTTTATGCATCTTTGTTCCAGCTTATAACTACAATAATAATAATTTTTGGGGAGTGGTGGGAGAGGTCTGGCAAACTTCAACTCTCATCCCAACCTTTTAGAATTCCAGAGACCCTCAGCTTTTCATCACATGCCATATAGAATGTATAATTTTAACAAATTTTATAAACTTATTGTATATTCATTATCATTTACATATACAGGTGAAACACTGTAGGTCTATGGCTCCAGCTAAAATGACACATGACCTAGTATTTCCACCATCTTTAGCAGCACCATATAATTCTTAGTTTAGTTTCCACTCCCTAGGCTTGTAAAAGATTCCTGCTGAGCCTACAAAGAAAAGGTGCAAGACCTTTTGGCACATAGTCGACCATTCATACATCAGCTTGTAGACACAGTTGAAGGAAAAAGAGCCAGGGGTTAGTTACAGAAAAGTGTGAGTTTTTTGTGATCTGATTCCAGTAGGACAGTTTATGGGGTTGAAGAGTTTAATAAGGGATATAAGATGTTAATTGCTTGTATTTTTTGAGGGGCCTAATGTGCTATACAGAGCACTTGCAGTCCGCCTTAAAGTGCATACTTGTGCACCGGTTTAAGCAGCTGTGCTCCTTCTGTCACCTTTTGGTGGTTGAGGATTAAGCATCACTGCTGTTTTTTAAAAAAACAAACAAACTAAAAACCCCACACATGATCGCTTGAGGTGTTTTGAGTCCTTTGAACCTTGCTGCAGCTAGGAGACTACTTGTTAAAGTTAACATCATGGATGGATTCTTTAAATCTCAAAAGTGTTAGGACGTCCTATGACAGGTGAATGTGAAGGGAGAAGGCTAGAGGGTTGGTAGTGGTAATCCATGCTTTGAATTTAGTACATATAATGACCGTGAAGTTTTGGTGGATGGCTTTTTGGATACTGCTGTCTGCTCTAGCAGGGATAATGTTACTCAAGTGGTGAGTCCTCCTAGTTGCCAGTACCTCAAATGCTAGCACTGGATTGCTCCTGTTCTGCCTATAGATCTCTCTTGTGGGGTTCTACAACCTTTCTGTTTAATGTGAGGCCACTAAGGGAGAAATAGTGGAGTAGTTTGGGCTGTAGTGCCAGTAGAACTGTGACAGCTGTCAACTCTAAAACGTTCATTGGGTCCAGGTGAGACTGTCTTTGTTGTGTCTAATCTACATTTGGTTTCGGGTGAGGTCTGAAATTCCAATCCAGACAAAGAGGGTGGTGGTAGGTGTCTAGGTGCAGACATCTAGCAAAAGAAAAGGGGTTCTCCCACCTTTTTTTAGCAAGATGTATAGTGCAGAGCAGCGGTGTTGAATACATTCGCCACTAGCCACATGTGGCTAATAGGCTATTGAATTGTGGCTAATGCATGTGGCTTTTTTATAATGTGACATTTTTTATAATGTGGCTAATAAGAAAAATTCAAACCCACAAGTGTGGCTAACATCAAATTTATATTGGATACTGCTGGTCTAGAAGCATTTTTGAATTGAGGGAGTTTTAACTCAGCCCTAGTTTACACTAGTGGGGGGGGATTGACCTAATATACGGAACTTCAGCTACGCGAATAGCTGAAGTTGTGTACATTCAGGTCAATTTACCTCGGCGTCTTCATGGCGCTGAGTCGACTGCTGCTGCTCCCCTATCGACTCTGCCTGCACCTCTCGTGGCAGTGGAGTTCCAGAGTCGATGGGAGAGCGCTCGGGGATTGACTTATCCTGTCTAGACGAGATGCAATAAATCAGTCCCCGAAAGATTGATCTCTACCTGCCGATCCTGCAGTAGTGTGGACCTGACCACAATTGAAAAGCAAACTCACTTGAGCTAACACAAATGAAAAACACACTCTCTCCACATCAAGACAGGACACTTATTTTTTTCTAATATAGGTGTGGTCTAAATTTTTGAGATGTGTTTGGCAGGAATGTTGTTCAGTGGAGAGTTTTTTACTCTGAAACGGACTCCCCCACATGTGGAGACAAAGGTAGCATGCGTTCTTTAGTTTGTGGGATGGGGTCTGTCCATCTGTCCTGACCTTTTCTTGAATATCCACTCTGGGAAAGGTTTGAGACTTCATTGGGGTAGGCACTTCAGCAAATCAACTGATTAATTATTCAAGTGGTGGTGTTTCATGTTTTCAGTTTTGTGCAAACACTTAAAGAATTTTATAAGCACTTTGTAAAGATTTCTATGAATAAATGCTGTGGTTTCTATATAATAAGAGCAATAAGGGATGGGAAGAGCAAGTCAAAAATGAAGAGTGGCGAAATCCTTAATCTGTTTAACAGTAGCAAACCTTTAGTTCAACAAGACAATCTTGGCAAAATGGGAGTCAGGGAGAAAGGTGAAGAATGAGTATAGGGAAAAATTTATTGGCTTAAAAAAAAACATTTTAAATTATCCAGATTGGTTCTGAAGTTCCCATTCACCTCAATGATATGGGGTGGGGCAGAGACAGAATTTTTGCATTGGAAAAGGTTAATTAGGAATTTGAAAAAATAAGAACACTAAGATTCTCAGGAAACAGCAGAAATTATGATTATGGAATCAAACTGTTTTTTGCTCAAACTTACAATGGCCCTGCTAAAATAAAGTATATAATTTATAATAATAAAATAAAAGCAGGTTCAGGAATGTATGGATATAAGAATGACTAGCATGAAGGAGGAGGATGAGAGAGCAGCTGTGAGAGTAGATTTTTTTCAGACTATATTTTAGCTCCCTTTTTATGTAGTTTGGTCATAATCTGTTTTAAAATTGTACTTTCACATGCACGAAACCTCACAGCATGGCAGTGGGCTAGAGCAGGGGCCTCCAAACTTTTTTGCCCAGGCACCCCCTAGTAGAAATTTTTTTTTGAGCAGGCACCCCCATGGGGGAAGCCCCACCCTAGCCCCGCCCCATCCATCCACTCCCTCCCACTTCCCCCCTCTAAATCTCCCCTCCTCGTCCCCTAACTGCCCCCCTGGGGCCGGTCCGCGCTGCGGTGCCCGGCTCCTAGAGAGCCCATCTCTGCTGTGGCGTTCGGCTCCCCGGCCCAGGTGTCAGCCGCGGTGCATGGGGCCGGCTTCCAGGGCCCTGTCTCATCTGCGGGGCCCGGCTCCCAGGGCCCCGGCTCAGCCGCGGCTCTTGCAGAGAAGCTGCCGGGGCAGCCCAGCTCCTTCTGCCTTATGGGAAACCTCCTGCTCCAGCTGCTGGGGCCACGCACCCCCAGGAGTGGTCTCGTGCACCTCTGGGGGTGCGTGCACCCCAGTTTGAAGACCACTGGGCTAGAAGACCACTGATCCTTTCATTAGACTCCAGCCTTGACAGAAATTGTCAAGTTGCTTTTGGAATTCTGCTGCTCTTAAAAGATATTGCTGTTTTCCCTCATCATTCTATAGTTGCCACCATAATCACTTAATGTTCTGCTACATTAGGTGACAGCCTGTTCTGAATGTGTAATAGAGCTGGTTGATTTTCATGGAAAGAATTGCCTCAAAGTACAACATTTCTTTTTTGGCCTGAAATCAACGTTTTGTTTCTCCTTAAAGGATTGTGACTATAGATCCCTACATGCTGTATGTAGGTAAGCTGTCTATGGAAAGCAGAAACTCTCTAAAAGCAGAAGTGACAGAGAGTCCTGTGGCACCTTAAAGACTAACTGAAATTTTTTTAGAGCATAAGCTTTCGTGGGCTAATACCCACTTCGTCGGACGCATGCAGTGGAAGTATCCAGGGGCAGGTATAAATAGGTAGGCAAGAACCAGGTGGGAGATAACAAGGTTAATCCAATCAGGCTGAACCAGCTTGTTATCTCTAATCAGGGAGGGTGAGGTGTTCCTCTAGCAATTCATTTGCAAATTTGACACAATCAATTTGGGACTGAATAGAGATTTTGAATGGCTAGCTAACTACAAAAGCAGCTTCTCTTCTCTCGCTATTCACTCCTCCAGTTCAACTGCTAGAGGAACACCTCACCTTCCCTGATTAGAGATAACAAGCTGGTTCAGCCTGATTGGACTAACCTTGTTATCTCCCACCTGGTTCTTGCCTACCTATTTATACCTGCCCCTGGATACTTCCACTGCATGCATCCGACGAAGTGGGTATTAGCCCACGAAAGCTTATGCTCTAAAAAAAATTTTAGTTAGTCTTTAAGGTGCCACAGGACTCTTTGTCACTTCTGCAATTCCAGACTAACACGGCTACCCCTCTGATTCTCTCTAAAAGCAGTCTCTGTTGTGACCACATGCATGCTTGCTAGTGGATCTGAACATTCAGAATTGAGGATATATGCGCTGTGGCCTTGACCCCACCCAGTTTCTGTTGTGATAAAGAACTTCAAAGTTTGGGTCTTCTGTGTTTACCTTGAGGAGCTTTTTACCTGTTTTGTTTACTAGCGTTAACAGTTAAGGTTGGTAAGCTTCTATTTAAGAAAGACTGCCTTCAGTGGTACAATTCGTTCTGAGGAGTACCTGCAATCCTGGTTATTTCCACACCAACATTTAGGTTCAGATGGCATTGAAGCAGTCAGAATTAAAGTAGTGTGCCTCTTGGAAGACAGCTTGTTTCTGTACATCTTGGTCAAGTGCCTTTAAGAGGGACCTTCCCTATCCTCCCTGGGCCTGCTGTATTTGTATGCACTTGTGTGCAAATCAAGGAAAGGCTGAGGAGCAGTTGAAGGTTTTTCTACTGGAATTGGCCTTACATATTCAGTTTCTCATATCCCCAGTCCCCCGCTTGACACAAACTCTATTTTGAAATTCCTAAGGCAGAAGTGCAGAGCAGCTTTGAGATGCCAATATGATTGAAGGCTGGCTTCAAAAGCCTTGAATAATCTACATTCCTCTCCACCTCGTATCCCTGACTACAGACTCTCCAAATTTGAATAATAGGAGACACCATGGATCTATCTGATCATTTACTGATTGAGAGGGATACAGGGTCATTTTAGGCTATGTCTACATTACTCAGCTTTTAGTGACAGGAGAACAGAGTGAGTCCACAGAATCCGCAGGCAACCCTCATATAATGTCAGCTGATAACAAATATAGGGGAACTGAGCGGGTTATTGTGTTGGGATTTTTTTTAAACGGGTTTTCGTTTCAAAACCTGAAGAATCAGTTGCCCTTAGAACCATCAAGGAATCAGGTTCAGGAGCAAGTAGGCAGAAATATCTGGTTACTGTGCCAGTCTGCAATTGGTGAGGCCTCCTGCCCTCTTGGTTTTTCTGCTCCCCTAATGCATCAGCCTCTTAGTGACACTCCTGGACACCATATTTCACTTCAGACAAAACAAAACACTCAAAGATCTCTGGCTTACTGCTTCCAAAATACCAGCATCTGCTGATGAATTCCCACCTCTAGAAGCTTTAGGCTTGCCTGTCATGTTGCTGTACAGTTGGGGAGGGGAAGGAATATTACGCAGTTGGGCTGTGAACAAGAACCCTTTTGATTTTAACTGCATAGATGTAGTTTGACTTCTATATTTGGGGGGCCAGGGGCCAGTATTCATGGTCTGCATCTTTCCGCTCCCATCCCAATCCTGGCCCTTCAGTGTTGTGGCATGAGGTCAGGTACGATCCCTCCCCAATGTACCCCTCTGATGTCCAGCACCTCTTCCCTTGCAGAGCACATGGGCAAAAGCCCTCACCATCCCAAATGAAACCAGAACTCCATGGCCCTCTCCACCATAAGCAAGGTCACCTGAGCCTCTGCCCCTTCCAGGGACTTTGCAGGGATGGGGGTGGGGCTGAGATCCCTTAGATGTTGCCAGTCGTCAGTGGCAGGTGCAGCACATTCTGCTCAGTCCATAAGGCCTGGTTCTCCTGCAGCAAGCAGGAGAGCGCCCCCTCCAGCTGGGGAGAGACAGGGGGACGCAGAGAAAGGAGACAGCCTCTTACCCCAGTCAGACCAGAGATTCAGCCCCAGAGAACCCCAGCCTGGCTCTGGAGCAGAGGAATGAGTGGGTGACACCCAAGACCAGTTTGGTCCAAGATGGAGGATACTGCTGACAGCTCTTGGGGAGAGGGTGGGCTGTGGTTTACGTAAAGTTAAGGGTGTTTCCAAAGGGGTAGAAAGCCATGTTGTGGAGGGGGGTGGACACTGTGCTTGGGGAGAATGTGGCAGGGGGACCCTGAGCTTGGCATGGGAACCCCCAGTCGGCAAAATGGCAGTGAGCCTGGCTGCAGGAATCCTAGCACAGACAGTGGAGATGGGAAGGGATAGGTCAGTGCCTGAGGGAGTGGGATCCCTGATCCTCCTACTTCAAAACAGCACACTCACATCCCACTGCCAGCCACTGAGATAGAGGGGATAGCTCAGGGGTGGACAAACTTCTGTCCCCTGGGACTCCCTGTCCCTTATCCAACCCTCTGGCCCCCTTATATGCCTCTCAGAGCAGCGTGGCTGACCCCAATTTGTGAAAATCTGGTCTCCTCTCTGAAATCGGTATAGTACAGAGTAAAAGCGCACACAAGACCAGATTTCACATGAGGGGACCAGATTTCATAATCTGTGTTGTGTTTTTCATTACTGTGAATTTGGTAGGGTCCTACCTATCCATAAAGCTTTTCTTTATGCAATCCATACAACAAAGTATTTTTGAATCATTGTGGATAGAAAGAGGCAGTTTACCGATTTGTCATGGCAATATTGTCCATGCCAAAACTTTCCTAAAGGTGTAGTTGATTAGTTCCACTTAGTCACATTACATATTTTATAAGTTTGAACAGAAATGATGGAATGAAATCTTTGTTAACCTTTGCCTGAATGTCCCTCCCACTTATAAAAATAAAAATGACATGGAAGTATTCAGCCCAAAAGTGAAAGTTTAAATTCTCCATGGTATTGTCTTGCACTTCTGATTTGAAGACATCCCAGGATGCATTGTCATTTGTAGTACTTAAGGAGACTAGTTGGGATTGGCCCCCATGTGCTAGGCATTGTATGAACATTCATATAATCCCTGCTCCAAGAAGCTTACAATTTAGCTTTAGGGTTGCATTTTAAAGGCTAACTTAAACTTTGGGTGTTATCTTGGATTTGCCTTTGTACATTTTAAGTATTCAAAAATGTATTAGGTTGTTGGGTAAGATAAGAATATTGACCATTGTTACGGAGTGAGTGTTTATCTTGATTCTTATGTAATATCAAAAGTTTAATGCTTGAGATGCTACAGCAGGTTTGATAGTGATTTAACACCTCAGTTTGAGGTGTTGGCTTTACCAAAATCCGAAAATATTTGAGTGTTTAAACAGATCAGATTGAGATTGTGAGAGAATTGGCAAGATTTAAAGTATTTGGTACATTTTGCAGAAGGTGGAGAGAACCATAATAGAAGAGCATCTAGTCCCCCATAAGGGTTCTTGCTTCTGATTATATTAGAGAGCACTAAAATAAGGAAGTGGAGTGTGGTGTTTCAGTACTTATTAGTTGGAATTGTATGTGCTAGTTCAAGTTGAGCAGTATAAATGATGAGACCGAGTGATTTCAATAAAAGCAAAAGGATCTTGTATTTTGCAGCATGAACAGTATAATACTGAAACTGTTCTGAATAGGTTTAACTTACGTCTGCTATTTGAATAGGTTCCAGACATGGCGGGCTACCCTCACATCCGTTACATTTCATCGGGATTGGATGGAACATCATTCAGAGGCCCTTTCAGGGGCAATTTTGAGGTTTGTAATAGAATAAACATAGATATATGCCAAAATGTGTTGAGGGAATGAGGGGAGGGTACGCTGCAGGGTTAGCACTGCATATGGATGTAAAAAAAATAAACGTATAGAAAATGATCTTAATTTTTAGAATGACTTTTGACTATCATCACAGACTAGGAGCAGAATGGATACAAAATGAGTGAATTGTATCTGAAAAAAGTTAGTCAATAAAAGGTGCCTTTTTCTGGACAAAGTAGTATTAGGTGGCTATTAACTGGCACTACAAACTAGCTGTCATGATAAATAGGATGTCATACATTCCAAGACAGTGGTGAAAGGCCTCTAAACAACTGAGATCCACCTCATATGAGAGTGAAACTTGGCAACTTTTGACAGTGCTGTCCTCAATTTATCGTGTAGTACAGGAACTGAAGCTGTAAATATGGTATCAGATGCAGAGAGTTAATGAACTAGTCCACTGGAAAAAAAACAAAACCCTTCAGTGAGAGCTCATGGTTCTAATTTGTAATGCTGGAGAATAAGAAATCAGTCACTGTATGTCCATTGTAAGCTATCTCTTTTCTTTCAAGCCTTAATGACTGTTAGAAAGCAAATATATTTGAATACCATTTTAATTACATTTTCCTCACTAGACGCACGAGTATTTATGAACATACCAACCACTTATTTCTAGATTATAAAAACAGTTGCCAGTTTATAGGCATAAAACAATATTTTCCTATCTCTTAAAGCAACAAAAAGTGTTGTGTATCTTTTTTCAGAAAGCCCCAACTTTTCCTGCACATCACAGACTTAATTGTAATCCTGCCACTCTCAGGTAAATTGTCTGAGAGTGAATAAGTGGGAGAACTAATGGTGTTGTCTAGTATATCATTCTGTGGATAGAATAAAACTATAATAACTATTTAGCTACGAATACATGTCATAGTTCTTACCATGATTATCCCTTTACTTCAGGAGTTGATTCACTTGGAAGAGCGATTAGGTAATGTTAATCGTGGAGCCTCCCAGGGAACTATTGAAAGATGCACATATCCACACAAATACAAAAAGGTGAGGATTTCTCTACATTTGTATATTTACTTTTTGCGGATATACTAAATATTACTACTTGCGGTGTCATTAACAGGCACGTGTCTTTTATATACTCCTAATCTAAAGTTTTGTAAGAAAAATTATCTCAAAAAATTGCTGCTATTTTGAAAATAACAGCCAGACTTTTAATTTTTTTTTTTTTTTTATGGACTTTACTCCATCGCAGTTTTTGGTTAACATCTGAATGAGGAGCAAGTATAATTTAATTTAATGTTTTTCTTTTTTGTGTTAAGATTAATTCCAAATTCCTCAGAATACAAAAAACAAACAAACAAACCCCTAAAGATATGGAGCTTGATTTTTTTTTTTTTTTTTTTTTAAAAAAAGTCCAGTTAATTAAAAGGCAACTTATAAACATGTCCATACATCTGAGCAAAAGTTACCATTTGTTTGCGTTTAGAGCAAGGAATGACCCCATACATCATTGTAGATATGTAGGAAATTAAGAAACAGTGCCCTGCTGTGCTATGTGGAATACTATAACACAAATGTAAAGGAAAAAGGCCCATACCTTTAGAATATGCCTTTTAATTCAATTGCAGCCCTTGGCTATATGAGCTAAAATTTTGAAGGAAAACTAGATGGATTTGTAGTCAAATTCATAATCTTTTTTAAAAAAATATCTTCCAGTATTCTATTTAGATCAATCAGTCCTATGTGAAATTAGACCTGAAGTATTCAGCAGCAGCCCCTGACCTATGCAGCGCTACCCTCCTTCCCAGTTCTCTCCTCCCTCTGCATATCCTGTCCAGTTCATCAGTACAGCATTGCTTTTATTTTTATCCTCAACTAATTTTACTCTGCATCTAAATGTTAAGTGTACTGCAGAGTTCTGTACTGACAAAGAAACTCGGTTGTAGGAGGGAAAAGCTCAAGATTTAGGCAGCTGGGTAGGGGACGTTTTAGACTTTTTGCATCCAAGAAGGTGTTTGAGGCAAAAGGGAAGGTAGGTGCAGGTAGGTAGGAACAAGTAGGTAGTCACAAGTCGGTTGAGATCTTTTGTTACTATAGAGGGGGATGCATTTTCTCTTTAATGCCTTCTCTTGGGCAAAGACAGGTGACAATTTTGGTCCACACTCCACTGTCCCTTGATGGCATCTAACTGCCCCACTACTCCATTTTAGAGTATCTATCACTATCTCCAACAACAGTAAGTAATCACATAGCTGATCATTTCAGCAATATCAAGCAATGAAATAACTAATGGTGACATTTTAAATTGTCATTGGTCTTCAGTGCTCACGCTGGAGAGAACAATAGATGTATTTAATCTTAAGAGTTATAAACAAGCTGTTTACAGTCTTGGGCAGACATCATTGTTCTTGGAATGCTTGCTTATGACAGTTCCATTCTGGGGTGTGTGTATGCTGTATATGTTGCCGGAAATTTTCCCTCAGTGGTACCCATAAGGCTGGCTGTGGCTACTCCTGGAGGCCCGTGCTCATGCATTGGTATGTAGAGCACTGCAGGGTCTGCACCCTCTGTTGTCAGAAGAGCCTTTCTTTCCTTTGTGAAAACTCTTGGCTAGTGTTTAATCGAACTATAATCTTGTAAATAGTTATATTCAGTAGTTACTTAGTTGTGCTTAGTTTTTCAGTAGGTGGATAGTGCGCTTCAGGGATGTTGCTCCGGGGTCGGGGCATTCCCCAGTCTCCAGGGTTTAAAGCATGAATGGACTGTGGCAAACCTATTCCAATAAGTGATCCCCACTCTAGCTTCTTGAGATGCCTTAGGTAAGCGCACGTTAAAGAATGGTGCAAGATTTGTTGTGGGTTTAGACCGAGGTCACAGAAGGACAGGGACATCAGGCTTAAAGCCCTACTTATGGTTGGTGTCCGAGCGAGCAGATCAGACTCTGCACCAAGTACTTCAGCGTCAACACACAGGGTTGAGAGACGGTGCTCCTCGGTGCCCAAAGGAGATGCGAGTTACGACTCTTGTTGGGCCACTCTCCCTCCCCACAAAGACAGATAGCAGCAGCACTTAGCCCTGTCTGGGGCCTTCCCCCAACCTTGAACTCCTTGCTCACCTTCATGTTTTTATCTTTTATCACCCAGAATGGAATTGATATGAGCAAGCAGTCGAAGAAAAAAGGGTTACTAACCTTTCATAACTGTTCTTTGAAATGTGTTGCTCATTTCCATTCCATGACCTGCCCTCCATCCCTGCTGTCAGAGTTGACAGCAAGAAGGAACTGAGAGGGCGAAGGGCCAGCAACGCCCTATATACTGGTGCATGAGCACAGGCCTCCTGGGATTGCCAGAGCTGGCCCTACGGGTACCACAAAGGGAAAATCTCCAGCAACTGTGCACATGGTGCACACACGCATCCCGGAATGGAATAGGCATGAGCAGCACAACTCGAAAAACAGTAGTTATGAAAGGTAACCACTTTTTTCCATTACTCTGTTGGCACTTTGAAGGCTTCCATAACTCTAAGGAATAGACCAGGGTTCTCAAACTTGGAGTCGCGAGGTGTCAGCCTCCACCTCAAATCCTGCTTTGCCTGTAGTATTTATAATGGTATTACGTTAAAAACACTTTTTTATATATTTATTAGGAGGGTCGCACTCAGAGGCTTGGTATGTGAAAGGAGTCAGCAGTACAAAAGTCTGTGAACCCCTGGAATAGACTTCTTTTAAAAAGGAGAGCTTTGATTCTGGAGTAGTTACATGGCAACTTAAAAATAATCCATAAGTATGAGGCAATTTAGGCCATTAGAGACTACATTATGTACAAGATCCTGTCAGTAATATGGGTGGTGTCTTTAGTAGGTAAAGGTTTAAGATATCAGACTTTACATAAGAATAATTCAACCATCAATATGAGTTTTGCTTGAAATGTTTGTTCATTCATGAAATTAAGATATTCATATGCTTAGAGACTAAAAACATCTGAACTTCACAGTCCCAAGTATCTTTTAAACTAACATTTCAGTCTTTATTAACTCCTTATGCTCTTATATCTATACTAATTTTTAACTGTTTAAATCTTTGATATCTAGTCATTAGAAGCAAGCAAATTGAAGATTTACTTTTTAAAATGTAACATGTAATTTGTCAATCAGATGTTTTCCTAGAAATTATATGTTGAATATGCATAAAACAGATTCTACTCAGTTTGTCAATAATGTCATCTCTGCTAATAAGGTAACAACTGATTGGTTCTCACAGAGGAAACTGCACTGCAAACAAGATGGGGAGGAAGGAACAGAGGAAGACACAGAGGAAAAGTGTACCATCTGTTTGTCTATATTAGAGGAGGGTGAAGATGTCAGGTAAATAAACACTACTACTGCCTAATAATCAAAATGTAGTGCCAGAACACCAGGAAATAGTTTGCTTTTAAATTTTGCAGCATAAAATACTAATGGGGGAATTCTGCACCAAAAAAATAAAAATTATTCATACAGTACTTAAGTTCTGCACATTTTATTTGCCAATAAATGTGGTTCCAGCATGGCAGCGGGGAGCACAGGCCCCTGGCTGCATTGAGGTGGGAGATCACCCTAAAGCCCTCATCTCCCCTGGTACAGGGACTAGGCAGTGAGGCTAACCCGACCCTGATACAGTGCAAGGGTTGGACCTGCCCCTCTGCACCAGCTGTGGGTGGGCAGGCTCAGCCCAGCAGGATCCAAGTGTGGAATGAGAGGTTTCTATGTGGGGCAGTCTGGATGCGGGCGGCCCAGTGGGAGATCCAGGGTTCACAGGGGCTCATTGGAGAGTTTGGGGTTCATGGTCAATGCAGGGGACCCAGGTGAAGGTGGTTGGGGCTCAGCAGAGGGGGTCTGGGTGTGGAGAGATGGGGCTTAGAGAGGGGGTGTCTGCTGGGGGAGCAGGGCTTGATGGGGTGGGGGTGCAGCTGGTTGGGGATCAGTGGGATATGGGTGTGGGGGCTTATCAGAGAGGCCCAGGTGTAGGGGGATAGGGTCTGTCAGGGTGAAGGTTCAATGGGCCTGCTTAATGGGGTAGCCCCAGTTACTGCTAAGGGAATGCTGCATGACAGCCTCCTGCTATTCCCCTATCCCCTTTTCTTCTCCAGCCTCATTCCCACATTCCCCTCCCCCTGCCCTATTTCACCCCCCTTCCTTTCTTCCCCTCACAATCTCCCCCACTGCACACACTCACTGTTGCACAAAAAACAGGAAGTCTCCCAGCATGCACAAGGGGAGTACGACTGGCACTAGGACCAAGAAGGCAGCGTTCAGTCAGCAGAGCCAGATGCAGCCTCCTTCAGCTGGGCAGTTCTTCAATTGCAGGAATGAGTGTGGGAAGAGGGGCGGCAGTGGCACGTTACCCCGTGTGCCCCCTCCCCATGCCTCACCCCCTCAAAAAAACTGCACCTATGGTCGTTGCGCCATGCGGCTTCTCCACAATGAAGCACAGGAATTCTGTGGGGGAGGCGCATTTTCTGCTGATGCATGGTCATGCAGAATCCCCCCAGGAGTAACAAAAGCACTTACTAGATATGTTTAGAATACATTTAAACAAGGGACATCTGTCTTACTGTCAGTTATAGCAATAATTCTCAATTTCTATATTGACTTTTGTAATAACAAATAATAGTATGAAAAGCTTTTAGGGGCCATTGGCACATCAGATCCTATCTCCTACCTCCAATATACCGTCCAGTGGACGGTGAAAGTCGCCTGAATGCACTGAGCTGATTGTCCAGTACCATACTACTGGGAGGAGGCAAATGACAGGTCAGTTGTCAGTCATACTCATATCTTGAGCCAAGACTGATAACAGTAATAAAAGGTAGAGATAGTAATTGCAGATGCTATTAGTTTCCTTTTTAAAAACCTTACTATGCTCTTTCGCTCACTATCTTGAACAATGGATTCCACGGGTTAATTCTACACAGCCCAATTCTTCTTTGCAAGTCTGGAGTAACTCTGCTGAAGATACAGCAGGTTTACATCACTGTAACAGAGCATAATCTGTCCAATAGTATGCTGCATAAAAATGTTCTATCATTTTTTATCTTACTGACACTTAATGTAATGAGGTTCTTTTATTTTTGGCTGGTGCCAATTTTTATGTATAAAATGAGATTTCAGCAGCAGGAATGACTGATAACACAGTAAATACCATATTAAAAATTAACTCTTTCTTTTCCGGTAACAGGCGCCTTCCATGTATGCACCTCTTCCACCAAGTGTGTGTAGATCAGTGGTTGATTACTAACAAGAAGTGCCCCATTTGCAGAGTGGACATTGAAGCTCAGCTGCCAAGTGAAAGTTGACATCATTTTCCAGAACTCTTGTCGTCCTTCTCACTCCCTTCCATCCTTCCTGGTACTGCAGTCTACCAAAGATGGCATGACTTACCTGCGCAGATTTGGAAGCATTGACCCTAGAGTGCTCTCTGCTATATGGTACAACTAATGCTAGACCTACAGTTTATGTAGACAGTTGAGTTTCAATGTATTTATAAAGCTCTTTTAGTTTTACTTTTATTTCTTTTAATTCATTTTACTGTATTTTTGCATGGTTCCTTGTATTGCATTTGTTTGCACATATTATGGGCTTTGTGACCCCAAACTTGCAGGCAAGATTAGCTGCTTTAGTAAGTAGAATTGTGTGTTGTTCCCCTCCCTCCCAAACATAGTATCAAGCTTTGAGAATATGATTTCACTCATTACTAACCTCGGATTTCTTAATTTAATCAATCATGTATTTTAGTTTAATGTATAAAGATCATCTAGAAAAGGATAATATTGTATATTAAGACATTCCTTAATTAGGAAAAAATGGCTGCTGTATATTTACAATATCAGTTCTGAGTCAAATACCATCCTTAATACTGGGAACAGAATATAAACTATATTCGGTCTGACTGATACAGCTGGTATACTCTTAACCAGAGTTTTGTCTGATCAAATTTTTATGTTTTTAAACTTTCAGCACAATACAGATATATTTGAATGTCAATATTAAACATTTAGACTGCTGTTCAGATTGTATTTATCATTTTCTTACAATGTCTAGAAATTTGAATCCCTAACTTAATATCTGTTGCTGTGAAACAGCTCTAATGAACACTAAATATTGATTTCAATTAGCTGGATTGTAGTTACTTGCAGATTGAATGCATTTTTAGGGAAACAAAAAATATGTAGAATTTTGTTCAGTCTTCTGCTAAGTGTGTCAAATTACCTGCGCATATTGGTTTTGTAAAGCCATTCAATCAGAACCTAGAATTGCAGTTCTTAAGGCAGGATCCATGCATTCTTAGAACTTTTAAAGATCCCAGATCTCTCATGGGATTTTTATTAGTTTTAAAATTAATAAAGTCCGCTAAATCCATCTGTCACTTGTTTTGTCACTAGTAACTTAAAAATCTGTAAATCTCTGTAGAAACTGACACAAATTATGTGATTACCTTGTTTTGCTTTGATCATAGATTCCCTCTTTATAAATTATCAACAGTCCATCACTGATTGAAAATATTTTCTATAGTTAAGATTTGCTGCATAATATAGTATATAGAATTAAATTAATGTACTAACATTTCTCCTTTGGAGGAAGTTTTAATCCACTTCAGGACAAGTTCCTTATCAAAATACTTTGACACACAGTATAGTATAGTTTATCTAAAATGTGTTGAAGAGAGGCTCAAGAACATCCAGACAGTATTACTGTCACAACCTGAAAGAGATGTTCCTATGGGATCATATATGAACATGTCAATCAGCTTGCATTAAGCCACCTGCTTTGTAAGTGGATTGAATAATTAATACCTTCAGTTTCCCTTGAGTCTTTCATAATCAGTTAAGTGTAAAACAGTTTACAGTAAAACACAAAATGTTTTGTTTACACCTAACAAATTGTGATCCGTTTATAAGTGTGACCTTATCTAATTTGATGCCTGTTTGTTTGTCTGGTTAAAAGCAGCTCCCCACCCCGCCCTTTTTTTAAAAAAAAATCCTTTCATGTCAGGAGTAGCATTTTCCAATGCAATGTCCATTGCTGGCAATAGACTTAATACCTCTGGCACTAAGGCATTAAGCAGGGAGAAGTTTTGTCCTAATAGTTGTGATTGATGGACATTTTAAAGCTTATTTGCATTGTTAAAAGTAAACTTAATTTGATGACTTGAATCACTTTTGTGTTTAATTTGATGGGGTGGCATGGGGTGAGGGGTTAACGGAGAAAGATAACTTGTGATTTGGCTGCTCCAAACTGTCATGGTTTTAAACTGAAGCTTCTTAGAATATGTAGCTATAAGGACCTGTGGCTGGGTATGAAATTGAATCTGTAGTGGATAAAATTTAACTGGAGAGACCAAACAGGAACCCTGTTCCATTCTTCAATGCATATGAAGAAAAAAAGAGGGTAGGTAGCTTTCCAGGGGTGTACCCCAACTGATGGTTGAAGGTAGGAGGACACTCACTTAAAGTTACATCATAGGTACTTAGAGCTATGGGAATAATTGAAACCCAGAGTGCACAACGAGTTCACTTTGGGATACCTTCCAGGGATAAAGAAGCACAGACTTTTTAAAAAAAAAATGCACCAGATTTCGGTGTCTGGTACTTAGAGGTATTTTAGTGGCCCGTAAGTTGACCTATTTTATAACTGCTACTGATACTGTCTTGCTTTTAAATGTATACATAACCTATTATAAAGTGATCAACAGTTATGTGCCAGGAATATCAGTTCCTGCTATGTGCTAATGCAGGGGCTAATAAACCTGCAGCCTACTCCTATTCCAGAAAGTTGTGACCTGATATAATTTAGGGAAAGGAAAATCAATGGGTTTTTGAAAATTTCCACCACTTACTGTGCTTTACTTGCTTAGATGCATTGCCTTAAGTTTTCTGCAGCATCTTTGACTTTCAAGATAAGAGTCTCAACAGTATGCATCAAATTACTTTTCATATAAAATTCCATTGTCAGAACAAATCCTTTTGTATGCAATAAATAAAATGTTAGACTGATCATCTGAAGTCTGTTCTTTCATAAAAGTTGTTTTCCCTGCCTCCTAATTTATAAGCTCTGCATTTGAACCATAATTCTTTGCATAAGCTGTTTTATATGCATCCTAACAATGGATGTCTGTGGGAACATCGTAATCTCAGTATTCAAGGACTAAATATTTTATAAAGCTCCAGCTACATACAGAATTCAGTATCTTAATTAAAATAGTGGATTGTTTGAAATGCTATACCCACAGCATTTGTCATTTTCTCTACAACCAAGAGAATTCATGCAAATTACTACAAGAATTGTTTACTTGTGTACATAAGCTAACGCTTTGATTTATTTTGCACTCAAAGTGTAATCCAGTTGTTAGATAACATAATACTTGCATGGTATTAGAATTTTTTCACATGATGATAGGAGCCTAAGTGACTAAACCACAAAAAAGGGTCTGGAATATGAAAGGGAATTTTCAAACACCTTCATGTTGATTGTTCTACAACAAAAAAATGTGAGTGAAATGAAAAGTATCTTCTGAAGCGGGAGTATGTGTGCTTCATGCTGATGAAAATTGAAGAACTATCAAAACACCGTGAAACAGTAAAATGCAGTGGTACAGTAAAAAGCAGCGGTGATGTGTACTGAGTGCTTACTTTTGATGTTTTACTTTGGTTTCCACTATTATTGCCCTGAGATACCTTGAGGTTTTTTCATCAAGTAGGCAAATATGTTAAATCTTTACAGCACAAATGCAATGTACCACTGATTCTGGGAAAACCTTCAGTACAGAAGAACTTCCTCTCTCACCATTTTTGTATGGTTTTTACTTCCATGCAAACCTGTTGAGTTGTTGCCTGCACCATAATACATGTACTATAACAAAGGCTTTCTGTGGCACTCCATATTAAAGAAAGTAAAAAGTCCATACTTGGAGTAGCTGCAAGGTCAGACCTCCCATTTATATTACTGTCCTAGTCTGACTGGGACTGACTATAAACATAACTGACCGAAGAACTAAAGGATTTACTTTGAAACACTTGGGGAACATTTAGGCAAAACTGAGTCCTAAATGTGCATGATTAGCTACATAATGATATTACCTGGGATAACAGAGGGACAAGTGCATATTGTATAAAATGGGATTGTCCTGACAAAGCAGGAAGAAACTGAGCCCTAAGGCAGAGAAAACAAATAGGTCATTCTTTGCCATATCATACCATTCTTAAGACAGCTGTAAGATATACAAGATCAAATTAAGACAAATGGATAGGTTGGAAGACTTAATCAAACCATTACACTCAAAGTCTGGGGCACAAACATTTTAATTCAAAAATAAGAAACAAATATTAAGTGCTTGTACAGGGGAACATGAGAGCTAACTGGAAGGAGTCACATTTGTTATTGGAGTAGTTTGTCCATTAGATTTCACCTTGTTGAAAAAAGCTGTACTGATTTTTTTCAGTTCTTCTGTCAAAAGGAGTCTGTTTGATGATCATGTAAGTGAGTGTGGAGAATTAGAGGAACCCTAATTCATGCCTCCCAAGATAGCCTGGCCTCACCCGCTCACAGTTTCCACCCCCTGACTGCCTCCTCAGAATCTCCAATCCCTCCCCCCTGCTTTTATTCCCTGACTGCCCCCTCCAGAGACACCCTGCCCCAACCACCCCCACCAAAACCCCATCCCCTATCTAAGCCTTCCTGCTTCTTGTCCCCTGACTGTCCCATCCAGAGACCCCCCTGCCCCTAACCACCCCTCAGGCCCCACCCCATACCCAATTGCCCCTGCTTCCTATCTCCTGACTTCTCTCCCCCCTATACACACCCCTGCCCCCTGACAGACCCCTGGGACTCCCATGCCCTATCTAACCTCTCCCTGTTCCCTGACTGCCCCCCGCCCACCAACCTAAACCCCATGCAGCTGTCCCCTTACTACCCACACAGGACTCCCTGCCTCTTATCCAACCCCTCTGGCCCTGGGCCCCTTAACAAGCTGCTGCCGTACTCCCCTTCAGAAGCATGCAGCTCCACCCTTAGAGCATTGCCTGTGTGGTGTACTGAGGCTGTGGTTGGATAGCGTGGTGGGGAAGAGCTGTATCCCCAGCGAGCTCAGGGGCCAGACAGGACTGTCCTGAGGCCATAGTTTGCCCATCCCTGTTCTGTAAGCTTGTGCTGCAAGATGAGCTTCTGGTTGGTTTAAGGGGCCCTCAACGCCAGAGAGGCCTTGGTATTTTGTTAGATGTGGCAAATATTAGTAAGGGTTTGAGTCACAAGGTATAAAGGATCTTGAAATTCATTAGGAACTTTAACATACCAATATCTAGAATATGAAAAATAACTGGATGAATAAAAGGACTTAGCTCTTGATTCAGCTCACTAAACTGTGTACTGGGTTGTATTGGGTGTGTGTGTAAATAATGGGCTGTGGATCAGCTCCGTGCTTAACTCAAAATTCATTGTAATTAAAAAATCCATTGCAGTTAGTTGCCCTGTTGACCAACACAGGCTGATTTCAATCACATAGTGTGGATGTTTTCCTGTATTTTTAACTATAGCAATTCAATGCAGTGCACTGTGCTCCCTTGAGATTTTGATTACAAATATTTGCACTGTAAAATGATAAATACTATTTTCCATTCACTGCCACCAAGTCGTGTACTGCCGGCTCTTTATCCTAAAGTGCCACTTACGCCTGTACGTTTTCTTACACACCTGGCTGCACTCATGGGGGCCGCAGCCGGCCCGTGGCCGAACCCCCACAAGTCAGGCCCACCCGGCCGCCCCGCTCTCCTCCCTAAGCCCGGCCTCTCGGCGCCGCGCGCCCTCCGCCCGCCAAACAAGGCCGGTCCCCTTCCCGCCCCCTCGGCTCTGGCCGACCAGCCCCGTCCCGAGCGCTGCCCCCACCCGAGGTGACTACGTGTCCCGAGCTTCTTTGCGCACGGCCCGAGCTCGCGAGAACTCCCAGTCGTAGCCGAGATCCAGACCGGCTTCCTTTGAACCTTTGTTTATGTTAAAATCTCAATTCCCGCGGAAGCGCTTCGAAGCCGGTTTTCCCTTCCCGGCCAGGGGTCATCGTCACCGCGACGCATGGGGCGGAGCCCCAATGCCGGGCCAATCAGATGAGAGCATCGTACGAAGCTGTCCAATGGGAGCACAGGCGTGGCGCTTTTTGAAGCTGAGGCGGGGCGCTGCAGTAATAGTGTAGTAGCTGTAACAAGAGGTGGAAGGGGGTTTGCGGTCGCTTTCACCGCTCGGTCTTCCCACCCACCCACCTACCTATCCACCCACCTACCTCTAGGCCAACGCTGCCGTCCTCATGGCGCTGGTCCGGCGCGCCGCGGTAAGTCTGGGGCTGGGGGAGGCTTGGGCCGCCGGACCGAGCAGGTGGCCGCAGGGAGCGGGGCTGCGGGCTGGCGCCCTGCCCCTCCCCCTACCGGAGAGCGCCCGTGCGGGGCCCCCCGCTGCCCGGTTAATGGGCCGGCGCGATTAAATGTTCCCCTGCGTCGCCCTGGCTGGGGACACTCGGAGGCTGCGGCCCCGGGCTGCACGTGAATCCTGAGCTGGGCTAAGCGGACCCCGGGCTGTGTCTGCGCGAGGAGGTTTAAACGGCCTCAGCTGAGATCCTTGCACCCCGCCTGCTGCACAACCATCGTGTCAACCCGGAAGGGGGATTCCCATTGTTGTAGGAAATACACCCCGTGGGGAGCTAGAAGCTAGTGGCAGAGTGGTATCTACAGCAGGGGGTAGGTTCCCTTAACTGCATCTCACTGGAGTGGAAGTTTTTCATCCACTGAGTAATGTGGGTGGTGTTAGGTGGGCTGTAGATAAGAGTCTGAGTGGTTTCCCTGCGATGAATTAGACCTGCAGGGCTAAGGTATTGATCTCAGCTGTGTCTGTCAGGCAGGAAACTCAGCAGATGGCAGGAGCAGCCGTTATGAGCATGCTTTCCTGGGGGAGCAGACACAGAGCTGCTTGGGCCTGGAGCTTGCTCTGGAGAAGGCCTGGGGATTTCTAGCAAATAAAATGTCTATTGTTTTTTTCTGTGCTCAGGGGTACGGGATTGGTTGCATTTGCTCTATTAATCAGAATAGAATATAGTTGCCTCTGTTGGCCTCCATTTCCTGATGAAAATAAGAGGCTAACAGACCACAAAGTCCCA
The DNA here is from genome assembly GCA_007922305.1 of Dermatemys mawii. Taxonomy (NCBI): domain Eukaryota; kingdom Metazoa; phylum Chordata; order Testudines; family Dermatemydidae; genus Dermatemys; species Dermatemys mawii. The sequence goes on from ML677366.1 coordinate 24,014,267, forward strand.
AATACGGGCAAACTGAGACAAAAAGGATAACAAAACTTTAACTTCTACCTTGTGACCACTTTAATGTTCTTATAGTAAAGTAGTCTCTCAAAGACTTGTGCATATCTAGATGTTACCCCCCCCCCCCCCAAAAAATGTAACACCTTTTTTACTACTTTGAAAGCTATAGTCCTTATGAAAGCCTTCTGACTTCACAGTAACAAAAGAGGGATGGGTTTCAGAAAGGGGTTTTTACAGCTTGGATGCTGTACCTAAAACTGAGTAGGAGAATACTTCAGTGCTTTGAAGTACAGTGTGTGCATTAATAACTGTGAAAGGCAACAGTGTCTTATCATACAGTGTAAAATGCACAAGGCAGTAATTCCCTCTTTAGGTGATAAGAGAAACCAGTTCGAACACTGGATCATCTCCATGGAAATTCAGCTTTAGTTACAATTGGGTGGACACACTAAATAGTTAAGCCACAGGTGAGCATTCTAAAACTGATGCTAAAAAAAGCATGATTTCCAGTGAGGAAGAACAAGATTTGGGTGACTTAATCTCTAGTCTCTCTCTAAAAATTGCCATTTTTAATTGCACTCTCCATAATGCATCTAATTTAATTTTCCTTTATTCACCTCCCCATCCTGCTGTACACACAGTTTTGTGCTGTGAAACAAACCATACTGCAGTGGCACATAATGTTACTGAGGGTGCCCAGATAGCATGGTGGTGGGTGACTTTTAGAATAGTAATCTAAAAGTAACTAACTCTGCTTGGATTTGATTTAGCTGCTCTTCTTTTTTTAACCTTGCTTACAATTTTCCCTTGCAGATTACTAGAGGGGTGGAGAATGCTGTGACAGGACTTAACAAAGCCAAAAGTCAAGTGACTAACAAAAGGACTGCTTTGGAAGAGATTGGCAATAGAGTTACAACTCGAGGATCGCATGCAGCCAAGGTAAAGCCGTAGTTCAATGCTAGCTGTCAGAAAAGCAACTTGTTAGTTCTGTGTTAACTGTTCTTCTTTTCTCTGGTAGAAAACAGAGAGCTTCAAAGTACCAGTAAAAACTACAAAAGGAACGACTAAACCAGCAAATGTAACTGCACAACCTAAACTTCCAGCTGCAGTGAATTTAACTTTCAAAGAGGAGACTGTTCCAAAGGTAGGAAATGACAAATTCCTATTCCATTCTCCAGTTCCTAACTTTTGGTCCTCCCTTTCTAGACCAGAGCTTCAACACTTGATCTATAGAAAAAGATCAGTTAATTTTACAATATTATTCCTGGCTTTAGTCTATTATCTTACAGTAGCAACCATTTTGGGATGTGGCATTAACACTACCCCTGTTAGGACTTGCAAAAGAACTTGTCGGATCATGAAATATCTTTATTTGGGTAAAGCCCTTATAACAGGGGTGGGCAAACTTTTTTTTTTTTTTTTTGGCCTGAGGGCCACATCCAGGTTGCATACTTGTAGGGAAGGCTGTGCTGCTCTACCCCTTATCCAGCCCACTGCCCCCCGACCCAGAACCTCCCAACCCCCCTGCTCCTGGTCCCCTGACTGCCCTCTACAGTGATGCTCCCTGTCCCAACAGACCCCTGGGGCTCCCATGCCACATCCAACCCCCCATTCCCTCACTGCCCCCTCCAAGACCCTCCGCCCTTAACCACCACCCTGGGACCCCTACCCCCATCCAACCCACCCTGCTCCGTGACCCCCTTACCATGCTGCTCAGAGCAGCATGTCTGCCTTGGTGCAGAGCCAGACACACTGCTCCACCCTGCTCCCCCCCCGACTGCTGCCCATGTGGATCTAGGGGAGGGGCTGGGGGGAAGCCTCCAGGGTGGGGTGGGATGGTCCCATGGGCTGTAGTTTGCCCACGCCACCTTATAGGCTCAAATATTGTGGGTATCTTAAATGGCATTTAGAGTCTTAGATTTTGGTGGCTGCTTACCTAGTTTGTAATTCAGGCAAACTTATGAGTGTCTTACATAAGTGTTTATCTCATTTATGGGCCTCATGCTATACTCAGACTAATCTGTCTACTAGATTCTATCTCCCACCCCTATGGATGTATCCATGAAAGAAGAGGATCTATGCCAAGCTTTCTCTGATGTGCTGCTTAACAACATAGAGGATATTGATGCTGATGATTGGGAAAACCCTCAACTCTGTAGTGACTATGTAAAAGATATTTATCTGTATCTGAGGCAGCTTGAGGTATGGATGCCTAAGTACAACATGTTCAAGTGAAATTAAGCTTTCAGTCCATTTCATATTGGTGTCTCTTTTTAACAGCTGCAGCAATCAGTACGTCCACACTATCTCGATGGGAAAGAGATCAATGGACGTATGCGTGCAATTCTAGTTGATTGGCTGGTTCAGGTCCACTCAAGGTTTCAGCTCTTGCAGGAAACGCTGTATATGTGTGTTGCAATTATGGACCGCTTCTTACAAGTAAGTAACTGAAATGTAAGCCTGTACAATGTGCTTGGATCAAGAGACTCATTAAATACTATGCTCTTGTCCTCTGTTTATGGATCTGGGTTGCAGGTCTTCCAAGTAAACTTAAATTTGTTAACCTATAACTTTCTACCTGAGCTAAAATAGAGGTGAGAGTTAAGACTAACAGTCTTTCTAGAAAGACAGATGCATACCAAGGCTAAATCTCTTGCATGCTGAAAACCTGAGCGGAAATTGTACTGACTTGTTAAATGAAAACATACCTTTTATTTGCTGTAAAGTAATTATCATGAAGGCTAAACCATTCTCTAAACTTGCGTTACCGTATACAGATTCACCCAGTATCCCGGAAGAAGCTTCAGCTGGCTGGTGTTACAGCATTGCTTCTTGCCTCAAAGTATGAGGAGATATTCTCTCCTGATATTGCGGATTTTGTTTACATCACTGACAATGCATACTCTAGCTCTCAGATCAGAGAGATGGAAATGATGATTCTTAAGGAGCTGAACTTTGACCTGGGACGCCCTCTTCCACTTCACTTCTTAAGAAGAGCATCAAAAGCTGGTGAGGTAGGTACTTTATCTAGCTACCTTAAAAGCCTCCTGCTTGTGAGAAACTAGTAATGGAAGTCTCAACATTCCATGCCTCCAATAAAACTTCATTTAGGCAGTGTGATCTTACCTCAATGACTTAAAGCATTGATGAGCTAAAGGAGGCTCATGGGGTGTGGGAAGGAGACATTCTGGTGGGTTGGCCATGTATGTAGCTGAATGCTTCCTTTAGAAAAAAGACGGGCTGACTGAGCAGTGTTGAGTTGCTTGTCTCATTGACCACAATAACTTGATTTGTCTCAAATTTTACAATCCTCAGTTGATGATTTTAGTATCTTAAACTATAGTTGTAATATGACCATGTTAACTGAAGACAAGGATATTGAAAATTTTATAGTAATAGTTTGACATGCCAGCTCAAAGAATGGAAGCCTTATTGGGTGAAAATTAGCTGTGATACCTAAGCTTGCTTTTTTGATCAGTGTGTAATCCATTGTTTTGCTCTAGCCTCTCGAGGGAAAAGTGGGACTCTCTCCTCATTTGCTATGTCTGTTAAGCTACAGTGCTTGTTGCAAAGAATCAGAGGGGTAGCCATGTTAGTCTGGGATTGCAGAAGTAAGAGTCCTGTGGCACCTTGAAGACTGACTAAAGTATTAGAGCATAAGCTTTCCTGGGCTAATACCCACTTTGTCAGATGCATGCAGTGGAAATATCCAGGGGCAGGTATAAATAGGTAGGCAAGAACCAGGTGGGAGATAACAGGGTTAGTCCAATGAGGCTGAACCAGCTTGTTATCTCTAATCAGAGAGGATGCTTGTTGCAAACACTACAGGGAATAGAATTCACTGCTTTATGGGGTGAGGAGAGTAGTGACACATACCTGTTAGACAACTGAACTTGAACCTGTTAACCTGGGAGAACAAGTTTTAGCTTCTCTTGTCCTTCTGAAGGCAGAGATCAGATTTAATATACTTGCAAAGATTTATGACTGAGGAGGACAGGGTCAACAACTTTTTCCAGACAGAAGGAAGAACATAAAGTGAAACTAAACCTGGACTGCCTTGACAGTGGTACTACTAAATGAAGTGGCGAACTAACAAGCTGTTGATCTGACAGGCTGATGCTGAGCAACATACACTAGCAAAGTACCTGATGGAGCTGACACTTGTAGACTATGATATGATACACCATCATCCTTCAGAGATAGCAGCTGCTGCCTTATGCTTGTCTCAGAAGGTTCTGGGGCAAGGCAAATGGGTGAGTTGCTTTTGTGATTTGTTCAAGGCTACAGAATAGACTGCTGTTTAAACTTATGGAGCATGTAGGCTGCACTCCAATATCACAGTGAGTAACTGCAAAGTATAGCTGGTAGGATAAGTAATACAAGAAATGTAGTAATAAATGGGAAGGTTCCATCTTGTTGCCCTTAAGCGTTGGAATGTTCAGGCCTATCAGCAGTTGGAAAGCTAGGATCTGTCTTTGTCACAGTGCTACTTAGCACCCGGGCCCATACTAGCTCATAACTTAAACTGTTCCTCAGGAACAACAATGGCAGGAAAAGCCAGCTTGACCACTAGGTCACATGCCTTGAGTATTTTCTCTTGTGTTAAAAGGTCTCTATCTGCTTCAAAAGACCATTTCAAAATGTCCTTGTTAGCTAAATAGCTTAGCCTATAACTTTCTGCCAGTTAAATGGTTTTGGTCTGTATCGAACACAGTGCATTCTGATATTACTAAAAATACTGATAGTGAATTCCAAGGACAGTAATGGAACTTCTAAACTATCTGCACTAACTTGTTAGCTTGGTTTACAGCTTTTTGCATAGTACCAGTTCTTGGACAAGGTAGGGAAAGACCACAGTAGACAGTTTCCTAAATGTGGTATCTTGACACTATGTGGTACATGTTGTACTGGACAGGCAGTCAAAAGTAGGTATGTACCTGTGGCCCTCGAGCAGTTTTAAGTAAACTTTGCACCTGGATTATGAACAAACATGTGTGAGCTGTGCCCTGCAGTTCTCAAACTCAAGTGTCTTAATCAGCCCTGGTATTACAGGTGACCTCTCCTAACTGCTCTGTGCAGCACAAGGGCTGGAAGTGTGCTGAGTGGTTGCATAACACTGGTTGAGGATTTTCCTGCCAGCTGAATCTGCTCAGCACACAAGAAAACTTCTTCCCTAAAGTATGTATTGTGGCCTCTTGACTCTCCTGAAATATGAAAGACTTCATGTATCCATAAAAATGATGCCACTACTCTAGCCTAACAGCCAGGATGATTCTGATCTAAGCTACATATGGTAAAGCTCAAGGTGAACTTGTCACCTCTAATGTTCTGTCTAAGGTTATTACAGTTGTTACCTGAAATAAATTGTAATGCCTCAGGCAGTCATAATCTGTTTAAAGATGCTACTCTAGGGTTCTGACTAGTCTTGTATTGCAGGGTGTAAAGCAGCAGTACTACACTGGGTATGCAGAAGACAATCTTATGCTAATTATGCAACATATGGCCAAGAATGTAGTAAGAGTAAATGAGAACTTAACAAAATACACTGTAAGTACACACTGAGGGCAAATATCTAATTATACTTGAAATGTTAGTAATACACTAATTACTTTGACAGATTGTATATTGCTTCAGTTTTACTCTATTTTTATATAGAATATGCTCTTGCTACCTCTTGACTATTAAGCAACTTCCTGACCCCTTTTCAGAGTGCTTCAGTGGAAATGAGTAGGTGGCTTAACCACTTACTAGTAAGTAGCCTGATCTCTCTAGCATGGCACAAAACAATATAAACTTAACTCTCTCTAATTCCTACAGGCCATAAGGAACAAGTATGCAAGCAGCAAACTCATGAGGATCAGCACAGTTCCTCAACTGAACTCCCAAACAGTCAAAGACCTTGCTTCATCTCTCTTGGGATAATCCTAAGTAGACAATTCCTCCTCCATGCACTTTGTCAACATCTGCCTATTGAGGCACAACTGCTGCTTTTGTACATAGCCTTCCAATCTTAGGACAGACACCTCAGATTCACTCTGAAAGCAAACTTTTAAACTTGCCCTTGAATGCTCTTGTATATCTAGAAATAAAGCTCCTCTTTTTAAAAAAACAAAACAAGCCTCTCCCTGGGCATTCCTTACAGTTAAGTGTAATGGCACATGTGAGAACTTGACTTTTTCAGTGAACTTTGGGTAGACCCTTGTCATAACCAGCAGTCAACTGTCTAAAACAAAAGGCTCTAGAGTATGCAGTTGACCTGAATCTGGCAAACACGAGGGTGTCTAGAAGTAATCTCCACTCATGAGCTGGAGAAGCCAGGGCTCTGGTGGAGGAGAGAGATGAAAATTTGAAGTTGCTTCAAATTGGGCAAAGTAGTATTAAAATAAGCTGCAATCTGGCAACTACATCTCTACATATATGTAGTTGTAGTCCCATAACAAGCCCCTGAACACCTACATTTAGTGAGTAGAGTTACCATGCCTGGTCCTCAATATGTAGAAGTGGGGCATGTATAAGCTGCAACTGTAACTTTATGTCCATACAGTTACTGTTGCAGGGCTGAGCTCCCTGGAAAATGGAAAAAATCATCCATTCCTATAGCTGACAGTTGGCTTGATTCCAACTCATGTAAAACAACCTCCTCCTCCTGAAGGGAGCAGGAAAACTGGCAATTAGAGTAAAGAAAAGGGTTCCCCTCCAAAAGGTACTTGAGTTAAACTAGTTCAACTACTAATCGGTTCATTATGAATTACAGTAAAAGGCTATTGGGCAAGAGAAACCATCTAGTTTGTGGTCTCCCTCTTCCTAAGTTAGCCACTTGATTAGGTACTGGTGCAGGGACTGGGACTTGAATGTGGAACAGCTTCAACAGAGGACAAAAATCTGCACCAGCACATCTGTCCCACTGGCTCAAGTGCACTCCTGCAGTGGGGGAGAGCCATGTTCAAACCTCTTCCAAAGTTCTGGAATGGGCTGAGACGTCTTAAAAACTGTCAGTAACTTGTCAGCTGGAACAGGTCCAGGTTCCCCAAAACTTTGTTTGGGGGGAAGAAGTGGGAATAATCAAAAGCTGCTACTCTGAAAAACTTTGCAAATAGAGAAGCACGCTTAATGGTCCATAATAGCCCTGCTAGGAATGTGCTGCAGTGGCCATCTAGCTATGGCATGACAACTGAGAGCATGGTATGAACAGTGCTGCTACCTTGAATAGTTTCGCTGGAGTAGAGGCTTGTCTACAGCTGCAGTCAGGCAGGAGCTCTTTAGTGTCTCACTACAGGGCCTTATTCATGAATAGCCATTAGACTTTAAATGGATTCCCTACTGTAGTCAGAAGCCTTTCATGTGGACAAGTCCTAGGCTAATGGGGTTTGCTACTACTGTAAACTTCTGCTGAATACATAAGGAAGCAACTGCCTTAGCAAAACAGATCTCTTAATCAAAACTTCTTCCTCGGTTAAGAGCAGATGTAATTCTTAGCCTAGCTTCTTAAATTCATGGAAGTCTAGAGCATAGACATGGATTCCAGTGTGACTAAGTTGGCCATAATTGGATATTTTCATTGTTGCATGTGAAGGGGCACAATAAAAATGGCAGGTGATCAATGGACTACAGACTTAAGCAAACCAGTCTTAAACTACATATTGTACAGCGCTGAGTGATACTGCCCTAGTCAGCCTCAAACCATTTACCTCTGTTATAGTGGTCAGAGTGTGAGAAAAATGACACTGTGCCTCAGCTAGTGCAGTGATAGTTTCGGTAGTGACAATTCTACTGCCAAGTCTGTGGTTGCATAAACCTACCTCTAGTATTTACGTCACTATAGTGAGTAGGAGCCCGATTCAGACCAGAATTCCCCTTTAGTACTGTACAAATTCTAATACTTCAGATGGGAAAGACCCCGCTGCTGACCCTTCTAAGGTGTTATCTCAACTCTGAATTTGTAATCCCTTCTCGTATTTCACTTGGTGCCTAGTGACCAAGGCTGCTTCCCTATGGTGAGGTTCCTATGCTGAGGCAATTCTACTGCCTCTTGCTCTCCTAGACCTCTATGTTGAGCTGGTTACGAGGAAAATGTGCCTAAAACTTGTTCACCAAAACACTAGCCTCTCCTCCTACTCCCTCTAAAAGTAACTTCTACTCCTGAAATCACAGGCTACCCCCTTTTTAAAATAAACCTTTTGTCACCTCTCCCTGACTTTCCTTTGTTGGCTAGCCCTAGTTGGGCTCTCTTGACCTTGGATTGTAAACTGCTGGGGCCAAGGACTATGGTTGGTTTTGGCTGTTTCTGTACTGTTCTCAGCTTCCCCCTTTTAGGCACTTAATCTAACACCACTGCATTGTGGAGGGGACAGTGGTGTCAGGGCAATTTAGGCTCATTACAGGTCCCAAACCAAATGTGAACTTCAGAAAACTGCCTTTAAAATCCCCTTGATCCTAGCTTGTGCAGTCATTTTCTCTGTGGCTCTTCAAGGTAAGCTGATAGCAAAAGGTCTCATGGCCTGCAGACATTGAGCATCTGCAGATAAGGCCCCCTACCCTGCAGATGTGATTTGCTGTTCCTGGCCAAGGGGAGCTACGGAAAGCAGAGGCTAGCAGGATGGCAAACTATCTTGCAGTCTGCAGTCAGGTTACCCTCATGGGCTGCATGCAGATCACAGGTTGCTTACTACTGCTCTAACCAATAATCCAGGGGCTAAGAAGAATATTCAGTACAACTCTCTTCAGCTGGAAGAACCTTTTTATATATTCACAGACCTTACTGCCTCCTTCTCTGGAACTCCATGCCCTGGGAGCTTAGTTATCCATTCTGAAAAGAGAGTTCTAGGCACTCATGCAACAAAACAGAAATATTATAAATTTAACAAACCAACTCTGCTCAGTGGTTCCTGAATTTTATTGATGAAATGTCAGGAGAAAAAGAATACATGCTGCTGATAGCTGCATGGTAAGCAACAGCCATTTTAAAGGATGGGGTACGCAACTGGGCTTAAAAGCATTAACACTGGTTTTATCATTAAAAAGGAATAGTGCATATTTGGAAGTACCTGACACAAAACTTCTAATAAAACTACCTTATGAATAAGTACAGTGACTACTACGTTATATATTCATACATGTTTCTACCATATTAAATTTTTTTATATACAGTATATAATCTGCTCCTATACATGTACAGCTCAGGGGAAAGAGTTGCTTCCTGTAACAGGTTCAGCATTAAACAAAAATCCAACATGGGCCAGCCATATTCTAATATAAATCATGGAGAAGGCATCATTGTATAGCATACAGTACTTTTTTTTCTTTTTTCTTTTTTCAGTGCCTTTTGGAATCCCTAACCTTTACCAGCAAGCAAACCAGCTTCATTACACATCTGTACAGAACTATTTAAATATACCATCACCAATCCTACATCTGTGTGACATATAGCAGCATTCTTACCATGTTCCCTAGAGTGATCTGCCTCAGAGGAAATGTGCATATAATGCCATCTTCATTATATATATAAAAAAACTAAAGGCACTTGTTAAATACAACCTTTCCAACATCCCTGGTCCCAGATTGCAAAGCACTGCAGTTTCTGGAAAACTGTAAGGACTAAACATGTTGTCATTCACTCTGCACTAGAAACAGGTTTAAATATAATAAATAATTTTTTTCACTACTTCCATACATGTATCTGAGGCATAGATTTGCACATTTGCTTTATGGACAGTAAACTGAGTGACTTTTTTTCTTGCTTGTATACAACTTCACTGGTGATGCTGCTAAGAATTATAGGCTTCTGAGAAGAACTGCCATTGGTCCTCAGGCGAGAGAGGGAGGGGAAAGCATCCTATTTTTCAATTATTGGTAGTGTCATGCCATCCTTCATTTAACAAAATCATCTTAGTATTTTGTTATATTTTGGTCACATAGTTGTTGGGGAACAGCCCTTGCTTCCCTCGTAACCTGCCTGTCCACCAGCCTGAGGGATCTGTGACAAAAAAAGCAGAATGAGCAATGAGATTTTAGAAATTCTTATTTCATGTTTAGTTCCCCCTCCTCTTTAGCCTTCTTTTATTTCCGTCCATTTTGGGCAGACTGGCAAAACTCTTCTGCAGCTCCTCGTTAGAGACCAAATATAAAGGGCTATGAGAGCCTGAATTGGCTAACTGTCTGGACACACTGCAAGGCCTTATCTATTCAGTGGGGGTGAGGGAGATTGGTGTTGGAATTGCATCATTAAGTGCTTTTCAGCTGTTATGCTTTAGCCATGGTCATGGGCTCATACATGCAATCAGAGGCTATGGTGGGGCACTTAATTTTGAACTCCATAGAGGAGAATAACTGAGCAATCTAGGGTGGACATGATCCTGCCCATCCTAAAAGCAGACCTACTGCCCCAAGAAATGCAGGAGTCATTCTCCAGGAAAATGTCCAGGGAGTTCGCTGTAAAACCCTACATTAACAATGACAGCATGCCCTGTGAATTGTGGAGCAATGTGTGAACTAAGAATATTTAAAACAAACAACAAAACCCACCAACCTCTTTACTTACCTTCTTTGATTATATCAATTATGTCATTGGCATTAAAGCTAAGTTCATCTGTGTCCTGAGCATCATATGCATACAGTGCCCGGCACTGCGGTACCTGAGGCTTGGGTTTTGGCTGTGGTTTAGGTCTCCCTCCAGCTGGTGGGGGCCGATTTGTTGTCTGCCTGCGAACGCTGTGCGGGGAAGAGAGAGGAGAGTAACTGACAGGGTAAATGCTCCACGACCATAACTGAATATAAACGCAACCAACCCCCACAGCATTTTGCGCCAGCTCAGCCAATGGAAAGCACTCTCTGGATTTGAAGGCCGAGCCCATCCACTTAGTGTCCCCTGAAACTATCAATCACAGTAGTTACAGAAAAAAGACTTGTTAGGTCACTGGAACATTCATGTGCATGGAGCAGGATATAGTTCCCCCCACCCTCGCCCAACTAGGTCTCCCAGAGAGGGGCTGTAGTGGACATTGTCACTGAAGCTAATAATGTAAACCAGGGGTCAGCAACCTTTCAGAAGTGATGTGCCGAGTCTTCATGTATTCACTCTAATGTAAGGGTTCGTGTGCCAGTGATTAATATGTTTTTAGAAGGTCTCTTTCTATAAGTCTAGAATATAGAACTAAACTAGTGTTGTATGTAAAGTAAATAAGGTTTTTAAAATGTTTAAGAAGCTTCACTTACAATTAAATTAAAATGCAGAGCCCCTGGGACTGGTGGCCAGGACCTGGGCAGTGTGAGTGCCGCTGAAAATCAGCTCGCGTGCTGTGCTGCCTTTGGCACGTGTGCATAGGTTGCCTAACTCTGATGTAAACTGTGGACAAAGAGGTAGGAGGGTCGAGTTCTCCAACTACCTCTCCTGTAATTCTGTGCTGCTTTACCTACATTAGCAAGTTTTGCCTTGAGCCAGAGCTTGCCCACATCAGCTCTTCGAGAGCCTCTTATTTAAATACTTGTAATAAAAGAGCACTTCACAGAGGGCTTACCATTTGCCTTGCCCTGCCTCCAAACACACTATATTTAAAGCATAAGCTGCAGGGTGCCCTTTGCCAGAGATTTTGCCTTTGATATAAAACTCCTTCCTTGCTCACAAACTCGCTGTTGTGCCAATGCTATGGGTAGGTAGGCCAGTGATACTGTGCCTGCACATGCACTACCTCCTGTGGGGGGTAGCTATAGATTTAAACTGTGCTCACATGTGAAACAGGGGGTGATGTGGTCTGACCTTACTGGAGTGGCTACAGGCCCTCCAAATAGCCAAGGCTAAGTGCAAGGGGAGGAGGAGAAGGGAGAGGAAAGGAGCCGGCAGGAAATGGGGGAAGTCAGAACACGTATTGTGCAGAGCGTGAGAGCCACAAAACCCCCCTGCAGTGCTCTGATATGTGAGGTGGCTGAGTTGTGCCAGGGCAGTGTCATGCCAGTCTTCTATTGTACAGCTCTTGTTTGCTTGAAAAGAGCTGCATTTCTAACATGATCTATCAGCATGGGTGTGGCCCTAAAATATGCTTATAAGTGGTTGCACTTTGTAATGTGCTTTATGGGCACGTTAAAATCTTGAAGCATTAACAGTAGCCAGAAAGAGTTTTTCCTAATGTGTCTGTCTGCTAAGGGGACCTGCTATTGGTCTGGACTGTTTGTATTTGCTCTGAACAGATGATGACAGGGCCCCCGACAGCTCCCCAGAGGCCCCAGGCCCCCTGGAAAGGAATGACTGAGGTTTTTATCCTGTTGATAATACATTAGAATCTACTATACACAAGTTGTGGCATTGCTTGATATGATTAACTTTTTTTTCCAGTTACAGCACCAGTATTAAACAAATTGTGAGCCTAAAATATATAAATAAATGCTGAATTTGTTATTTTGAATTACATATTTAAACTAAATACATACATTATGGAATGAAATTGGAGCGAGTCCAGTGGAGGGCAACAAAAATGATTAGGGGGTTGGGGCCCACGACTTACAAGGAGAAGCTGAGGGAACTGGGCTTATTTAGTCTGCTGAAGAGAAGAATGAGGGGTGGGATTTGATAACAGCTTTCAACTACCCAGTATGAAACCAATTCTTTATAGGATACGAAGGATCACATACAGTACACATGCTATGGAAGAGGAAGTTGAAATAAAACATACATCACACATTTCCATTGCCAGGAAAAATACTGGGCTTTATGTGATCTTCAGAGGAAAAGTCATTTGTATGCATGTGCTGAATGTAGGGATTTGTATCTTTGGACAGAAACCAGTCTTACTGATAGTGATATACTGAACTGCCTGGAAAGAGCTTAGACAAAGATCCCTTCCTGAATGTTACTAGATATTTTTCAAGACACAAATATGTGAAGTGATAGTGTGTGTGCGTGTGCGCACCTACACTGCTGGTGCCCAGCGAGCTACTGCTGGGCGCGCTCTTCCAGCACAGCCAGGGCTTCCACATGCCTGTCCAGCTGCCTTCGCTGCCTGATTTTGAACACCTCCCCCGAAAAAAACCCCAACAAACAAGCAAACCACCGCTACCCACAAAACTCTATATGTTGGGCGAGACTTTGAAAAACCAAATCTATACCATGCTGGCTTGTCCCTAGGACTAGAAACTGCATCTCTTCCTCAGGAATAACTAATTTGTGATGAACAAGTCCTTGCCAAGAACCTATGCCAGTGACCAACTTAACATGCTGTAAGAAATAGTGGGATTTCAAAAAAAGTTGCTGAATATGACAATGTTCAGGAAGAGATCCCTCTAGCCTGACTCCTCTCTCTGTGGGCCTTTCCCTTGTACTTATTAAGAGCTAAACTATCCCTTATTGGTCAGTTTTTTCCTTATATGCAGAGTTATTGTAGCTGTGTTGGTGTCAAGATATTAAAGAAACAAGGTGGAAAAGGTAATAATATATTTTATTACACCAAATGCTATTTGAAAGAATCAAGCTTACACAAGGCTACTTCAGGTCTGGGAGTTCTTTTCCCTTGGCTTTTATATTTACTACCTCTGTGGGGTCAGCCAGTGAGAGGAGAGAATTCACAAGCTACTCTCCCATAGATGAATGTTTGCAATTGTCATTAACATTAATGAGGAGACACAATAAGTGTATTAAGGATTGAATTTGTTAGTCAAGGATACAATGAGAAAGCACTTAGGTGTTTTTATTTCTGTGGTGTTTTTTCATATTACATCAGACACCTGAACAGAATAAAGGTCTTCTGGTAGCTAACACTTAAATAAAGCTGCACCAGAAGGACCATTTTCCCCCTGAACTTTTGTTTTCACTTCTGAGAACAGGCAGGAACCCAGGCACATTAACACTGGAAATGAATGAATGGTAGTTCTGTTGTTAGCCCCTGTGTATGTGTAATGTATATAAATGTGAGCCTCTGTGGATGAACTATATAGTATGTGACCAATAATCAAAACAGAGGGAAGCAATGAGCTCTGGATTCTAAAAATCAAATGGGCAGGGGAACTGATGAAAGCACCAGCAGGGGATTGTTAGCTGTACCCGTTGTGAGAGGAATCTGCAGAAGTTTCTGAAGAACTCTCCTTTGTGGCAAAGCCAAGAGACCATTACAATGGCAGGTAACAATGAGCTTTTTCCATATTGCTACTGAGCTGTGCAGGCATTACCTCAATCCTGAATGGATTTGTGAGAGCTCTTCAGATTCTGCAAGCCCTACACCAGCCTCACAAAAATCCCAAATAGATAGATAGCAACCCCACTTGAGGGAGAGTGATAGCTATGTGAGTACCAGGTGGCTGCTACTTGGGTGTTCCCTCCAGCTGTTCAGGCAACCACAGGTGTAGGGCTGTGCTAATGACAGAGAGTGAGGAGGCGAACACTTCTGATTGGTAGAAGAGAGAAGAGGAATTCAGAGATTTGATGGCAAGAGAGAACCACCTGGATCCAAATGCCTGTGAGAAGTTTTCTTTCCATAGCTGTAAATGCCAAGCAAAGTGCTATCTGCTTTAACCCTCCAGTAGATTACCCTTATAATAGCCAGAATGAGAGTTTGTAATTGATGGTGCATAGCAGGATATCCAAGTAGCCTATTGCAATTGAAGAATTAAACTTCAACATGACAATCTGTATCCATTTCCCTGGAATCACACAATGACAAGTCTAAACACGTGCCCCAGGAAAATAAGCGGGAAAACACTGGATGACATTAAGGCCATTGTGCTTTGGACGCCTTTCTATAGAGTGACTGTTCCTGTTACAGGCAGCCTGTTTTCTAAGCCAGCTGTACTTTGCATTGCTAGGTTTGAAAGCTTTGGCCCCAAACTCGGGCAAGTCTCCCTATTCAGCCCTAGATGCATAAATACACCTTTGTGCATGCATTTCCCAGGGAGTTCATGCAATTTCCAAGCAATGCAAGGGGTTTAAGGCAGGCCCCACATCTACAAGGAGACAGCCCCCCTGGAAGGAATGATTGGGAAGACCACTTCAAAGAAAACCTCTGGGATTTCCCCCCGCCCCCCTTCTTTACCTCCCTCTCATAGGTTTTCCTGTGGGAAGAGGCAAGCAGCCCAATTTTCGTTTCCAAATACAGGTAGGACACCAGACGCTTGGGCTGTAATTCTGACTAGACATTTGGATAGTGCGTTTGACTTAATGAGTTAATGAGTAGTTATGAGAGATGAGTTGTAGGGACTGGAGGATTTTCCTTCACTTTGCAAGAGAAGCAAATCTGAGATCTTTTCATTTTTACAAAAATAACAATATACCAAGCCAATGAAACAAGCATATTGAATGACTGATTGAGCCAATACTCCAATTTTCATTAAAACAGTTTTTACATCAAAAACAAACTAAAAATATTAACTGGCAACATAGAGCTAACATATTCTAAGAAAGCCAGTGTGTGAAAGGCTGGCCTAGAAACCAGCAGATGGGGCTGCTTGTTATCATATAAGACATTCTTCTCTAGCATGGGGAACACACACACAGAGTCTGGATGGACTTTTCTAGTGATTTACAAATAGATTGCACACTAACTGGTCCTGCTCAGAGATTAAATTGTCATATATTGGCAAGAATTCAACTCCACTGTTTGATCAGGGTCTAATTGTGTGTCGCAACACCAAGAGGTGCAGTCCAAGGGCTGTATGCAGCAGTCCCTTGCTCTGCCTGTACTGGGGGTTACCCTCCACCCACTGCATACCATTAGAGCATTACAGAATGTACAAGAGAAAGTTGCAGAGCACTGTTCTTTGCTATGAGATTAGATTATAAAATGTGATCTGAAAGGTATACTGATCAGTAAGTCATTGGGATATGGCTAGGAGGTAGTTATCTTGTACCTGGGGGTAGGTGTTGTCAAATTTGCTCTCCTGCTGATTGCTTGCTCAAAATATAGTACTTTTTATAAAGACTGAAACTAATCAAGTCTTCTCAGGTTGCCTCAATTCACTGGGAATCCCTTCTCTCCCTGGGGCCTCTGCTTTCTACAGACCACTGCATATTTCCTCTGATGTTGCAGCCATCCAAACTCTTCTTAAGGTTAAAAAGGTAAAACAATCAAATTACTGGCTACTCAAGTGAAGCTATCTTCATCTTCTGCAATTTCCTCAGGAGACCCCTGAGATCACTCCCCACCAATTGGGCAAAATACTGGACTCCAAACTATTTTAAATCTTATAGAAATAATATAGCACAAACTAGTTTTATACAGCAATCTTACTATCACATTTTACACGCTTGTTTGTGTTGGAGCAACTCTATTCTGATGGGTCCACCCAAAATGTCTAGAAATCAAATAGTCCGTCATTTGGACTTTTTGTTTTATTTCCATACCTTAAAAACATTACCAGACCTTTGTGTCTGTGGATGTGCTCCTGTCCTCCCTTTAAACGTACCAGATGATTATTGCAGTGCTGTTTACTCTCTTATTCTGCCCTGTTTCAGCTTGCCAAAATCATTACACCCCACTTCCAAAGAATCAAATAATGCAGTCATGCCATGCTCTTGCAAAGACCTCCGCCCGCTTCCTACTTCTGAGCTCCACTTCCAGAGCTCACACTGGTGCAGCCTCTGCAATAATTACTGGAATTCTTAACCCTCTTTAAGGTCTGAGCACACTTTACTCTCACCAGCAGTGCACTGCATCTTCTCCTCCTTCATTTGAAGTTCCATATCAGCCTGCCTTGCACAAGAGACTAACAATAAGAGATATATGGCTGCTCCCTACATACTCTGGATGCAATTACTGCTTTGTCTGCTTGTGGATTTTCTACCCATGAGTCCATGCAGTTTTCAGGGCAAACTAGAAAAACATTTAATAAGTTGGCGATGGTGGTGTTTTTTTTTTTTAAAAAAAAAAAAAGTCTTTCCCTACCCTAATTGGGAAGGAAAAGGAGTATTTGTTAGAAAAGTCACATAATAAAAATAAAGCTTTGACATCAAATCTAAACATCCTTGGACTCTGGGCAATACATAGAAAGCAAACGGGCTTTTTAATTCCATGCCCCTGGCTTTAGGACAGGTCTGCACAACATGCGGCCCGCACGGGCTCACTGTGCAGCCTGCGGGGGGTGAGTAGAGGTGGGGCAAGCCAAGCGGTGGGGTGGGGAAAGCAGACAGGGGCACGGCGAGGGCGGGGCTTTTCAGCCCGCAGCTGGTTTTTGCAGTAATATGGCGCTTGCTGCTTTCCGAGTTGTGCAGGCCTGACTTAGGACTACACTCCCTGGTGTATTCTTCATTCAGCTACCTCAAGACTAAACCTACAATACTACTTTTTAATGCACATAAAACACCATGAAATGGTTATATTCTCCGGGCTCGCTCAGGCTGTATCTATTTACAAGTTAGCATCACTGAGATGAAAATGTCATTTACACAGTTACCCCAGGAGTATTACTAGGAGACTCACTCTAGCTTTTCTGTTAAATGAACACCTTTAATATTGATATAATATGGTAGCAACTAGAGACCGCAGTCCCAGATGATCATGACTTTGTTGTGGTAATAGACAGACACGTCACAAAGAGATGGATGGACACTATGCTATATTGTACATGCATTTCATACATCTTAACTATTAATCAAATTTCAAAGGTAAGTGTTTATTATTTAACTCACATTATCCCATTTGACGCAGCCTGTTCAGGACGAATACTACAGAGGAACAGATTTAACCAAGAATAAATTGATATGCAGTCATGAGGCTCCTCACACAAATTAACAAAGGAAAACAGGAATCAGAAAGGTAGCCATGTTAGCCTGGAATTGCAGAAGTGACAAAGAGTCCTGTGGCACCTTAAAGACTAACAAAGACTAACTAAAGGAAAACAGAAGGTGTTAGTGAACAAATAATGCTGATATTCTTACTATACAAGTTGGAGTTTACTTGAGGAGTTGACATGGTGTCAAATTAAGGAGTAGTGTCTTCATTTGTTTCTTAGGTGTTGGTCTTAACATGCAAATCAAAAGAAAGCTCTAAGGCTGTAGGACAGAACTCAATATTAAAGGGTTTTTTGTGGCGGCAGGTCTGGTATGAACCCATTGTACAGAAAAGGTGCACAGAAAGGAAAATGTGTTGGACATTAGTGGACCAGGAAGCTAGAATAGATGATCTCATCTAAGCTACAGGGGCATAGGAATGCATATTACATTCACAAGTAGGTCAAGAAATCCCCTGCTTAGCACTGCAGAACAACAATCTCCAGTGCAGTGGGAACTCAACTGAACTTCTCTTGGCATGGAAAGTCCATTGGCTCTATGTACATTTACAGTTTTGATGCATCATGTAATAAAATTACCTCTCTCATATATGGTGAGGATTAATTATTTTGTCAACTACCTGGACAAAAAAAAGAGATATACAAGTGTTATCACAGGGCAAATAGAACTGCACTGAATGGACAAAGAGAGGTGGTTAGCCATCATCTAAAAACTTCCCTGTACTGGGTAGCGTGGCTGCTTATCTGTAAGGCTGAAGTGTACCAGATGGGTGGCAGAGCTGCTCCACCACTACATGGGTCAAATGAGGGGTGTTTGACTGACTCTAAAGGTATGTCTACACAGCATTTAGACACTCGCAGCTGGCCCATGCCAGTCAACTCTGGCTTGTGGGGCTCTGGCTGCAGGGCTGCTGTGTAGACATACGATCTCAGACTGCATCCTGAGCTCTGTGACTCTCCCACCCTGCCTGCCCTCTGAAGGCCACCTGGCAGTGGTGAGAGGAAATGAGTTGCCCACTCATCCCCTAATGCAAGAGTCGGCAACCTACGGCACGTGTGCCAAAGGTGGCACATGAGTCGATTTTTAATGGCACGCTGCTGCCAGCCAAGGTCCTGGCTGCCGGCCCCGCTCAGCCTGCTGCCATCCTGGGTGAAGGAAACCCCAGGCCGGCAGCAGGCTGAACGGGGCCAGCGGCCGGGACCCCGGCTGGCAAAGGGCTGGCAGCCGGAACCGCAGACCAACAGTGAGCTGAGCGGGGCCAGCAGCCGGGACCCCAGCTGGCAGCAGCGTGCCGTGGCACATGTGCCGTAGGTTGCCCACCCTTGATAGACTTGTAGAGAAACCTTCTAAAAAAACATTAAAGTGTATTACTAGCACGTGAAGCCTTAAATTGGAGTGAATAAATGAAGACTCGGCACATCACTTCTGAAAGGCTGCCGATCCTAGCCCTAGTGAGTGGTTCTGGAGAACAGGAAACGTCAAAATAGTGGCTGGGCTAAAGTTCAACCCAATCCCTATTTTTCCCAAGCCATCTTTAGTAAAAAAAACTATACATTTGGCAAAATGATTCCTTGTTGGGCTGAGACCATGGGTAACAAATCACAGCCCAGAGTATAATTGTTATGACGGAGTTTTACATGTCTGTAACTAGAGAGTAGCAATGGAAAGGCTGAAGTGACATTAAATATAACAGTGGGACTCCACCAGGACAAATGGATGGGATGGGGTAGGAAGATTGCTACTGAAGCAGGCCCTTCTGATTCTCTTAGTTTGAGAAATTCATACCCTCTTTTAACCAAAATATCTGGCAGCATCTTTGTTTTTACTTTAACCTCTCTTTCTATCTTCAGGGGATGGTTTGGACCCAGCTGCTGGGGTCAGTGAGGGCTCAGACTCTGCAATGAGTCAGTCAGAGCAACTGTGCAGCATCTGGCTAATTGCTGCCAGCTGGCCACTCCCTTTAGTGGGCTGGGCTAAATGACCCACCTCACTTAAGAGGAAGACAAGACTCTATTGCAAGGGGTTGGGGAGAGAAAATCTGGGGGAGGAGTCTGGGAAGAAGGGTGGGGTGAGGTGCTGATAGGGTGAAAGGGAATGAATTATGATGACAATGGTCCCTGTTAAAGTACAATTCACAAACTTAAACTAACCCAACACCCCTCATTCCAAGGTACCCCAGAGTCAGTGACTTACAGCTACATAAAATGTTTGAAAAGCTTCTTTCTATACGAAAGAGCTCAAATTATATTAAAAGATACTAACAGACTCGACTCATTGTTCCCTAACCAAAGTGATAGTCACTTAAGCAACAGACAGCTTCATTCCAAAAAAGCAGCTGTCCTGTGCCCTGGCCATTTGTCCTCTCGAGGATTCACGGTACCCAACCTTTCCTGTTTGCCAGGTAGGAAGTGATCGCTTTGAGATTTCTGGAAGATAGTGGGCTAGAGGATTCCGGCTGCTATCATCCTAAACATGCTCTGTTCCTTTATAATAGCCTCCCGTGGAAACCTGGGCAAGTATTTGGCTAGAGTACAGCATGGAGCATTGTAGATTTCTTGCAAGTGCTGTAGTTTACAGAAGACGTATGCGAGCGTACTTGTTACCATCGAGATAGGCTAAACCACACTAAGTAACTGACACCCAAAAAAAAGAATCACCAGTGTGGGAGTGCAGCCTGCAGTCAGATGCATCCCTCATTTTTCTTTTGGAGAGTAGACACAGTGAAACCACGTCTCATGTGATGCTACATCTTGAACTGTTATCTCCAATATTGTAATTCCTGAGCCACACTTCCATTTATTAAAAAGAACAGGATGCCTACAAAATACTCCATTTTGTACAGTGAGTATACTTAGTGAAGACTAAGTATATTATGTTTAAATATTTATTAAATTGTGATTTCAGGGCTTGGGAAAGGTGTTAAATTGTTATCCTGGAGACTGAAGGCATTTGTTTATCCACATAACAGACACAATATGGACAGCAGTTGTGCAAGCTTTCGCCACACTAGAGCAATGAAGGGAAAGCTAGGATTGAGTGGGTAGTTCAATATCCATTGCCAATTTAGCCCTTGGTCACTCGGTACTTCTTCTCTGCCAACTGTGGTGGTGGTGGTACTGGTGGTTTTGGTGATGGGAACACCTGTACGCTGGGAAATGCATGGACACCATCGGCCATCTGGCAATGAGCTTGGACTACCAAGTTCATTGTGGCATAATCATTTGCAATTATTTAGAATAGCTTATTCATAAATGAAAATAAAATCTCCATTACTGATGTCAGCTGATAAACCTCAGCACCACTATCAAGCAGAAGAATTTTTTTCCTAGTGCATGTAGTTGTCATAGTAACAGATTATAGGAAGATATTACTTTTTTTGAACAAGTGATTCTGAGATATTTCTCTTACTGTTGACACCAAAAAATGTAACCTGGACATAACTTCCTGTTACTTCTCTTTGGTAATCAAGTCATTTCCGTTTCAAGTGAGAGCAAAGGTATTTGGTACCATCTCATCCACACAATGTACAAGTCACCAATAATCTAGTAAATCCACGAAGAAATAATCGGCAATGTGTACACCACCAGTTTACATTTCTGAGTTAGTAACATGTTACTTTCCCAAAGTAACTGCAACAACCCTAATTCCATATTTGTCTTGAGTATGATCATTATCTAATATATCTAGCTGGGTTCCTCTCGAGATGATTGTCTGATACAGTCAGTTTCAATCCAGCACTGGGAACTGTTTCATGTAGGGGGCAGGACATCACGGAGTTGGATATAGCTTCCCCAGTTCTCTGCCTTGTGTGGCTCTAGTCCTACTGCTGGAATTGAGGCTATTCTAATCCACACCAGTAGCCAAAGGTTGCTAAGGGACTGTGTGCCAGAATTGCTTGACAGCAGTTTTCCTCAAGCCACACTCCCTGCCATGCCCCCTGTGAAGTGACTAGGAATGGCTACATATGCCCGGTGAGAGCACCCCCTCCTGGGGGAATTCTCCGCTGTCCAGATATGGCCAGTGTTGGCTCTTTAAGTTGCACCTCCTGAGCACAAAGACGACAAATTGAGGAGGAATTAATATGCCCCTAATTTCACTAAAATTAAGTTTCTGACATTGAATTATCCTGCCATTCTTCTCATCCACCCCCCAAAATCAATCCATATGGAGTAATCATGCCTCTAATGAAAATGAGAGAGAGAGAATACTGTCTCATGCTTGGAACAGGGGATTGGGAGTAAAAATTCCTGGGTTCTGAAGTTACTGGGAGACAGAGACAGAGTGAACCATGCTTACTGTTTGCCCATCCATAAAATGGGTATGAAAATCCCTCTTAGAGGGGAGGGGAAGCTTTATCAAAGTCTGTAAAATGCTTGAGAGTCCTGACTAGTAGGTACTGTGTGAGTATATGATCTTAGCACTGGCAATAGTGGAACTGGTTCACACTGACTCCACAGTGAGTGGATTATGGACCTGAGCCCGCCATTATTCTACATGTGGCAATCCTATGGAAGTCAACGGGACTCCTGAGTGCAGCTTAATGCCATGATCTGGCCATATGTGCAAACAATGTAATTTCACCAGTGATGCAAAATTTAAGTCCAGGAACCTCTTTATAAAGATCAGGCCCTTCTTTCTTTGAAAGAATCTCCACATAAAATCTTACCCAGCAGCCCCTTGGTCAGGCACCTTGAGGAAGTCCAGACTTTCTGGTTGGTGTGGAATCTTGTCTGATCCCGCTGAGAACGGCTGTGGTAAAGGTGGGCGCACCATAGTGGTATACAGGTTCTTCTGACCGGCTCGCTGGTTTGCTGGGGTGTGGGGATGTGGCAAAAATTGCGGGCTTTTTATCACTCCATTCTGATGGTGACCTAGAAGTATAAAAAAGTATGAACTCATTCATTGCAACTGTGCAGATAACAGGCTTTCAAAAAGGCAGCCTCCTTTCTGTGGTGTTCAGCTTTGTCTGCAGTTCAACTGTCAATTGGACTCAACTTTTAAGGAACCTGAAGCAAAATTCAGAAGAGATCCCCAACTTTGCTCTCTACATAGGCCAGGATTACTGAAAACTCATCCCAGATTCATGAGTTCGTGACCCTTGTTTAAGTTTCAGGTATGTCATAAAAATCAATGATCACTGTGATTTGCACAGCTCTTGGTTTAGCAAAACCATACATTTTTGATCTTGGCTGCTGTTTAACCTTTGCCCTTGTGTTTTAAAACCAGTTCCTCTGATACTATGACAACAGTTTAGGTCCCACCCTTTATTCAGGATCCTATATTATAAAAAATAAATGCTAGCATCAACGTGTGTTAAACTAGACTATTAGGTAAAATCTAGTTTTATCTTTTATGGACATCTCTATTAAGGTTTATTTTAAAGTAAATGTGTACACAGTAATGTGTGCATCTGTAGTCCCATTATGATTTTAAAATGGTTATGAATACATTTTAATTTTTCTTATGTGACCACTCAAGAGGCTGACAAACGCAGTCTGCTTTCTCCTACTGTGGGGCAAGGGGGAAGTAGAATTGTACTTGGTGGCTGGGATTTTCATCCGAGACTAAAGATTTAGGTCCCCCAATCACATGGTGCCTAATTTCCTTTGCCAATCCCAGCCAGTCTGTTTGGAATACTCTTACGGGAATAAGCTGTCCTGAAGAAGGGTCCTTCTGGTTCAGCCTCCATGGGAGGACTTTGACCCAAAAGGAGGGACTATGCCCCAGCTTTTGCCAAGAAGAGCCCTGACTTCAGAAGAGGCTTCTGGGTCATGAAGGACTTGCTGCTGGTAAGAAGCCTGGATGTAACTGGGGTTGATGGATTAAGGTTGATTAGCCCATCTTCCCTACAGATACAGAGCAGGAGGTCTCTCCATGTGATGTTCTGCCTTTGGGATTGAATAAACTAGATCACTGCATGTTTGTTGTGCTAGTCAGTAGTTGAGCTCTAGATGAATATCAGTAGGGTCTCTTATTTTCACCTGTATCCTTACTCTAAATTAATCTTATTTGTTACAAACTCACAGGACAGAACAATATTTCTGTCAATATTCTGTCAAAAACAATATTTTGTTCACCCAGTGATTCCCAAGATTTCTTTGCAAAATACTCTCTTTAAATGAGAAGTAGACACTTAGTATTTCAGGGAAAAAAGAGATAACGCTAACAGTAACCTTCATGTTTTAAAGCTGAGACAGATCACTAAATTAACCATAATTGTAAGGGGTGATGTTCAAGATACAAACTTCTGTGGATTTATTAAAAACTCTTTCAGGGAAACAGAGGCAAAGATGCAATGATGGGCTCTCAGAGAGTGTTCCCTGGGCAACGTTCCCTATTACACCCATATTTGCTATTGAACCGTGGATGCTCAGAGCATACAGGCCACTACAAGATCTAAACTCAATGTGGCTGTCCTTCGCATTCCTGATTCTTAAACACTGACAAGAACGTTTGCAAATATTGTTAAAAATAAACAAGCTGCTGCTGGGTTGACTTTTCATGTAACCCTGAACAAATATTTACTGCCTAATTACAAACATTCAGAAGCAGTGTTTTGTAAAAGAAATGTTGATCCAACCTTAACTACTGCAGCGCAAGCATCCTATTGCTTAATTGATGTAAACAGGGTTGGCATCTTGGAAAACAATTCCATGCAATTCTTTGTCTGAGACTCACACTGAACTTCGTCTTGTCTGAGTCAGTACTGTATGATTTGGACTTTTATTATTTAATCTGGCAAAGAGTGTCTGCTTTAGACATGAAGTATTCTCCTACCATTGTACTTCTTTTCTAAGATAAGTGGCTGCTCCTTATTGGAAAAAGGACATTTTGGAACGAAATCTTGGGAAGTGTTAGGTAAATGAAAGTGTTCTTTCCTGTAAACTCATACTCTAACTTATTTAAGGGCAAAAATGAAAATAACAGATACAGCCTAGTGACATCAATCTAAGATTCAACTTTGTATCCTACTGAGTAGCACAGCTAATGGGCAGGGATCTAGTTTATTCAACCCCAAGGGGAGAACATCCCATGGAGAGACTGCCTCTCCTGCACCTATGTACTGGCACAGCTCACATTCATTAACATATACAAAAGCTGTTGCATAACAGGAAGGGAATGAAGCATAAGTCTATTTCCATTATGTGTGGTAGTTAGAGTGCAGTGACAAGGTTGAGCACTGTCTAGCCCTGTGCTGTGTGTATCTATTATGTCCCAAACTGTAAGATGCATAGAAGCAACTGCATAGAGTGGGGTGCACAGCAAATGTGAAAAATCCGGTCATGGGGTGGAGGGTAATAGGAGCCTATATTTTAAAAAAAAAAAAAAGGAGGAAAAAAAAAACCACTCTGAAATCAGAACTGTCCCTATAAAATCAGGACATCTGGTCACCCTAACCGCACATTCAGGGTTTTGTACCAAGAGGCTGTATCTGCTGGCATCCATGATAACTGACATGACACCTCTAGTTGAACACTAGTCTCAGAGTAAGTGCCAGTGTATTTGAAGGACTGGTTTGATATAATGCCTCTCACACTGAGGAGCCTAATTAAATATGCAAATTTCAGTTATGGTGATTTCAAAAATACTTCTAGAACTGAAGGAAAAAAACCCACTGCAAAGCATTCTGGAGAATGATGCCAAGCTGTGACATCAAAGAAAGAAATTGAGTCTGGAATGCTGACTTTGCCAAAGTGCAAGATAACTTACCTGGGGGAGGTGGTGCAGCCCTCATGGGGAAATTCTGACCTTGAGCCCTCTGGGAATACCCTCGACTTTGGGTAATGTTCCGTCTCGTGGGGCCTAAAATAAACACACTAAGCTCTTTCAGATTGCCGTCCTCTGCGTAGCATTCAGTAAACAAGACCTTATGCGGAATGTCAGCTCCTCATTCTTGATCAGAGGGAGCCATTTGAAATTCAGGTTTTGGCCAAGTTGTGCTTAGCATAGCACACGAAGGACTGGGGGATCAAAGGTAACTTAATAGCACTTTAACAAACTCACCCAGTCCTGGGGCCAGCTGTGGTCCAGGTGAGCTTTCATCGTAAAGCTGGTCTGAGTGGCACCCAACCACCATTAACCCCAAGGAATGTTCCAAAAACCAGGGCGAGTTGGCATAATAGAGCTTCAAACACACCCTTTTGTCTAGTAATTCCTTTATACTGTAAGTCCATTATGCCAAGAGTTACTGCAGCTCTGTGCCACCAGAAGATTCCCCCATGCCAGAATCCTTCGCCAGCTGGCTTTATGGCTCCTTTGCACCACTGGAATGGCACAAGCTGGCCATATTGTGTTTGAGAACTCATCTTCTGTTTTTGAATTAAAGGGCTGTGGAGAAAATTGTGTGTGTGTATGTGTGAAGGGAGCATGAGAGGTAGAGGGCTGCATAGCTGTAAAAACAAAGGAACAAAGCAGGCTAAATATGGTTTGAAAATAACTCATGATGTGCACAGGACTTAAGCTCCTGTTTGAGAGGTTGTAACATTTGACAACAGGTTATTACAAGATCTGTTATATCTGTGGCTCTTCCTTACCCCAATAGTGAGACTTCAAAGAAGAAGGGACAAATGCAAATGGGGCTTCCCCCTGCTATCTTCAGAATCTCCTTACATGAGGTAGGAAGGCTTCACAGCACAGAGGTGCTCTGAGGCAAAGCTAATTCATCCTCATGTACTCTCACATTTGGAGTGACTTCCTTGCTTTTGTATCACGCCATAATTTCCTACTGGCACTTTTTTTTTTCCTCCTAGCCCAGCCTGCTCCACTTATCACACATGGATCTGCAAACCAGAGAAGGGTTCTCTGGATTTTGTGGAAGAGAGTGCCCTTTGTGGATGGGATGAATACCTGATCTGCCACTTGCGTTCTGTCCAAAGCAACGAGACCAGATTTCTTATGTCCCAGGGCCATGAGCTTAAGAAGCTTCCATCAGCAGTCAGTGTGCACTGCTGAATTAACAGTGAATCCAACAAAGGCTGTACAAGGAGAGGCAAGTTTGTTGCAGCATTAGTCTGCAACCTACTCTTCCAGTAAATGCCACAGAGAAACAACAAAGAACATAGGGTAGGTGGTGGACAGGGAAGAGACTGAGAAAGAAAAGTAAAATGAGCAGCCAAAATCATTCAGAAGGATAGTCAAAGGGAAATTCATACTTACGGGAATTCTTTGGTAGTCCTGGTCCAATGCTGACCTGCAGCACCTTGTTACTTGGCTTGAGAATAGCTAAATCTCCTTGGCCTTGCATAAATTGCACTTGGCGAGAACCACCTGCACTCCATGGTCCCCAATTCTCCTTCTTCAGCTTCACTTCAAGTCTAATGGAAGCACACACACACAGACAAAAAGAGAAGCATTCACATACAAGACCCAGGGAACGTCACTAACCAACAGATAGCTTTAAAATGGGAAAAAATAAACAGGACCTTGCTGATAGCTGTAGCTGGGAAACTGTATCTGGAGTATTTTAAATTGAACAAAACATGGTTTCATGCCTTTTCGGGTACATAATTAACTGTTCTTGGGAAACCTACACAAACAAGGTATAAGATGCTCTCAATGGAGTTTTGAGGACAAATGTTCAAAGGTTTGAACAACAGATGTGTATACTATCTAACACATCACCCAGTGAACCCTGCATAGGTGCATGCTAGTGGATGTCACATACTCAAATACCCATTAGTGTATGCCATTACTTGACATATGCATGCAAACATACTATGTTATGGGAGCAATGGGAACATGTACATTTTTGCAAGTGTTCTTATGTCCTCCTTTGGTAGGCCTCTATCAAAATTCAAAGAGTCTCGTTCACAGCTTGTATCTGCAAATGCATACTACCTTCAATGTACCGTAGCTAGAGATGGGCTTGGGTAGTCATGATGTGCAAAACCTCAGTTGTTATGCATTGCTTTTCATAATGACAAAATAAAACCCGCTGTTTATTGGCTTTGGATTCCCAGTCTATATGACTAGATGGAACCACTTACACTTTTTCCTACTCACCTATGTTATTATCAAGCTAAAATTATATTCTCTCTTAAATAATCCTTAGATTGCTTTGACTGGAATAAAACAGACTTGCAAACTCCAGGCTCAATGTTATTAATTTGCTTACTTCACAGGAGTATTAGCAAGAATGCAATTTTATTGATATGGTTTCTAGCATGCCCTTAAAGCAAAAACCAGCCCCAACATGCAAACAAAATCCTAGAACTTCAGGTTCTCTAACATCTGGAGTTTTCTTTGGAAAAGTATCGAGAAGTTCAGATACTTATCCAAGCTACCCCACTGATCCCAGCAGGCCTCTGTCCCCACAAAATCTAAATGCCTACCCTAAATAAGAGGCTGTTTTTCAACCAACCCACCCATCACTTTGGCCTTATCTTCCCACTATGCATCTAAGCAGGTATATCATATGCACCACTGTAGTACTTAGCAGCTCTAGCGTAAGGCCCAGGAGTATATAATGGAACTGAAGAGAATTTTCCCTTCTTAGGGCATGACGTACCAGCACAGCCACTCTGCAGCTGCTACTGCCTTGTCCTCCTCTAAAAGAAGAAGGGTTTGGACTGTGAATCCATGTGGCTGTTCACTGACAGGCCTGGCCCTCATTGCAGTTGGGAGAACTAACAGAGAGAACTGTTGTGTAAGCATGCTGATGGTGAAGGATTTCCCTTATGTGGCCTCTATAACCTGATGCCCCATTCAGCACAGCAAGGGAAGTTTTGCTGCATTAAAGTCCCACTGTGCACAGAAAATTAGAAGTGGGAAGTGGCTAGGATTTGATCCTAAAGTATTACACAGGCTATGCAAGAAAGTCTTCTAGCTTTCTAAGCACATGAGTATGCAGGCATTCACACCACACACATTTCCATGGTTCTGTACCAGAGGATGGAATATAAATATGAGAATCCAATACTTACACTAATCTGGTTTTTGCATCTCTACCCTGGCAGCAAGAAGAAACAGCTGTTTAATATGTTTTTAAAAAATCTGTTGGGAAAACCGTTACTCACGTATTGCTAAATTTCAGAGGTAGTTTTCTTTGTGTTTTCTCCTCATATCGCTTGGATAAAAGGCTTAAAAATTCCGTTTTGAAGACCGATTCGAGCAAGCTATCATATTCCTGCTCATGTAGAATGAAAATGTCATCCTGCATTGTGCTGTAAAGAAATCAGACCATGCATCATTCAGCCTTTATTCCAAGTGCAAAAATATCCCTGAATTTTAACAGCATTTAAAAGCAATCATGGAGGATTTTTTAAAATTGAATGAAGAATTCATAGCTGAGTTTTGCTTTTAGATAATGGTTTTTTGTTTCAGCTGCTGGTAATGGAATCCCCAAAACAATCTTCTTGTGTGATATCTGAATACAAATTAGTCATTTTAAGTTAATTATTGTTGTTATAAAATGGGAACATCTGCTACAATTAAAATTTCATATCCTTAACAGCAGCAAAGCTAGTAATTAAGACTGGATTTGTAGAATGTTGTGTAAAGTTAACTAGAAAAGCTGAAAAAGAAATACTTAAACTCAAACTGATACAGTGGAACCCCACTATAACCCGACAAAGGGGATCCAAGAAATCCCATCGCGCTAAATGCGGGGTCGCGTTATAGTGGGGTCTCAGTCCCCGGCAGGCGGGGGCTGCGGCTTCTCTCCCCGCTGCCCAACAGGGGAGAGAAGCTGTGCCCCATGCCTGCTGGGGACCGAGAACTTTGAGGCTGCAGCCTGCATCCCCGGAGTTCTCTGTGGAAGCCACTGGCAGCAGCTATTCTGGAAGCTGCTACCTGCCACGCCTGCCGGGGGCAGGGGACTCCAAGAACAAGGATTTGGGAGCCACGGTATAATCGCGCTATATCCGGATTCGTGTTATACCGGGGTGCATTATACCGGGGCTCCACTGTAAAAGCAAAGCAAACTCCTAGTGCTGCATCACCTTTAACTTGCACTTCCTGAACAGTGAAGCAAACGTAGACCTTGGATAAGATCCTCAGCTGGTATAAGTCAGCATCACTCCACTGTCTTTAATGGAGTGATTCCAATTTACACCAATTGAGGATCCTATGAACACATGCAGGTATAGTCCCAAGGCCATGTGGAGCTCTGGTAAAAGATTGGGTCATGGTTGATTCTGCACACTTCTGGAATCCCCAAGATAGAAAATTCTCTCTTGTGATTCCAAGTCACCAAGCCAGGTTTACCTTTGCTTCAGCCTTAATGTTTTAATAGTTCTTGTTTATATATAATCATCTTTTCGCTCATAAAGGCTATGTGGTCCAGGAGAGTAAGCATGGTTCAATGAGCCAAGACTTCCTGAGCCATGTCATTTAGTCACTGTGTCTGCTCCTCTGTGCCTAGGTTTCCTTTCTGTAAAAGAGGGCATCAATGCTTACCTCACAGTTCAATGGGAGCTAAGTGCCTATATACCTCTGAGGATCTAAGCCCGAGTTACTATTGGTACAGCACTTTGAAGATGTCAAGTGTTAAGCATAATTATTATATTACTTACTTCAATAGTACTATGTCAATTTACACTAGCTCACAAACTGGCTCGCTGTCTCTTTCTCCCCTTTTTGTGAAGAAATAGGCTTATCAGATATTGCAATAATGATTCATTTCAAAAAGCTGCACCCTAAGAGTTTGGCTGTCCTTTTTGCACAGGTGCTTTCTGCAGAGTGACTGAAGCCACAGCTTCTCTGATATTCTACCAGTCTTAGGTCTTCTTGTCAGAATGAGAGAGGTAGCCATGTTAGTCTGGATCTGCAGAAGCGACAAAAAGTCCTGTGGCACCTTAAAGACTAACAAGAATTGAAGTATAAGCTTTTGTGGGCTAATACCCATAACGCATCTGACAAAGTGGGTATTAGCCCACGAAAGCTTATGCTTCAGTACTTTTGTTAGTCTTAAAGGTGCCACAGGACTCTTTGTCGCTTGTCAGAATGTGTTCTCATGGCTTCTTTAGTGGGTGGTGGTTTTAGGACTGATGTGCTAATATCCCAGTCCTCCGGCTAGGAACTGGAACATTTTAAAGGAAGGCTGTGGGAGGATTTCAGAACACTTTTTTGAAGGGAGGGAGACTGTCTCTCTCACTTGCTCATACTTTTTCACCAATAAGAGGTCACAGTAAGTTACAAAGCAATGATACAGACATCATGGTTACATAACAAGGCTATGATTGAGGAAGAAGGAGTATGGGTGATTTATAACCATGTTCTCCACAAACACTCCAAACAATTGCAATTAAAAGCTCCGCTTCAGAGGCATGTGTGTGCAAAATCACTAGAAGATGCTTATATTTTCATCAAAAGGCTTCCTCCATTCCCCATTTGCATTATCCTGGTCATAGGCATAAAGCCATGAAACAAAAACTTGCAAGTTTATTTATTCTCCTACTCAGATTCAGACTTATCTTTGGATCTGTCTACTGTCTTACTCTGCAATTTCTTACAGATGTTAGAAGCTGCACGCAGTTTTTAAAGGCACCCATACCACTGTGAGGCTTTCTTGCATACTGGCTTCCCTTTCATCTTCTGTTCTGACTGCTAACAACATTAGAAAATATTGGGTTACTCTCTCCGCATGTTAGATGTCACATACTAAGAAAAAGAGGAAGCTGTAGTCTGTATTTCTCTCTGAAAAAAAATGAATTT
Organism: Dermatemys mawii; assembly: GCA_007922305.1. Lineage (NCBI taxonomy): Eukaryota > Metazoa > Chordata > Testudines > Dermatemydidae > Dermatemys > Dermatemys mawii. Next base: position 24,045,624 of record ML677366.1, read on the forward strand.
GTATTTCAGCATTTTATAACCTATTAGGTTTACAATTAATATTTATTTAGAAAGGCTCTTTTTAAACTGCAGTTTATTAGAAGTAGCTACTACAGTGATACTCAGTGGGTCAATATCCATGTATTCTAGTGACTGCAAATGAAAGCTGGGGCAAACCATGCCTCTCTATAGCCAGGTGGAAGGGAAGCCAAAATTACATGGCTGTCAGCAGGAGATGACTTCATTTCTCAAAAAAGTTCATCTGGGGTAAACCAAGCAAAAGAAGTCACTGATGTCTAAACGAAATCTAGATATTTGTTACTTCAACACATCATAATAAAATAAAAGAGGTCAAGCACACAATGCTCTTTCACCTAATTCAGTCTTCTCACTCTTACAATTAGCAACTTTCTGATTTCCTGGCTATTAATTAACTTCCCTTTTTAGGCACACCCTTTTACAATGATCCTTTCGCAGCATGCCTGGCTGATAGCTGGTCCTTTAAATGTGGGAGAGGAAACCAGACAGTTCTTTGATACTCACTTTCCCTCAGATTACTGTGGGCTGCAAGTCTCTCCCTTACAGAGTGTAAGTAAGTATTTATTTATATATATTCACAAAAGAGAGCTACATCAAGGGCATCTAGAATGGGTGCATTTATATATATTCACCCATTCTAGATGCCCTTGATGTAGCTTGAAATACAAGTGTCAACACTCACTCCACTCTAACCAAACCACAGCAATTCCATTCCATGTAACCCACAAACAGAACACTAAGAGGAGGAAAAGTTAAACCTTCCTACTTCTCTGACAATTAATCTCCCTCCCTCATCCCCATTTTAAAAAAATGTTTTATTCTATTCTGAGATCTCCTATTACATCAGAACAGTTTAGAAAAGAATTGAACCCTTTGAAATGCCCTTTACAGAAGTATAATTGTAATCCATTCTATATGACCTCAGGAAAATTTAATTTAGCATATTTTCCTTTTGAGGTATACTCAGATTCATTTCCAGGTTGGCTCAGAAATCCAATTACTTTAAATCTACCCAAAAACATGTAGAATTTTCCAGGCTGAGAAAGATTGTGTTGAAAATTTGGAGATTGATTTGTTTTTGAGAGAATAAAAGAGATTTTTTTATACAAATAGAACTCCATGAGGTTTCTGAACTCCGCAGGTTTGGTGGGGGGGAAAAAAAAAAGCAGATTGTTTTTCCACAAGAATACTTGGCCTTTGGTAATATACATGCATACAAATAGATATTAAGTGTACAACAGGAAGGACTCTACACTATTCCAATAATTCAGTAAAGATCTATTAAGAATGGCAATGAAAACTTTTAATTCTTGCCATTGGCAGGGCAGTAGTATTTCAAATTCCCCATAAAGTCTGGTCCTATTACAAACAGTAACCTTTGTGCCCCTCTTCCTACTTGATTTAGCATCGCTACCCTAACTCAATATAGAACAAGAACCTGTGCGAGTAATATTCATTCTGAGCTTGGCCCATACTAAAATGAAAGCATTAAAAAGAAACCCCTCACATTTATTTTTTTTAAATCTGGAGACAGTCTTATGTCATGTAATTTCTGAAATTTTTGGAAGCCACAAGCATTGGTTTATGATGATAACAGCACACTGACAACTCATGGCCAAAGCCTCATTAAATATAACATCAATATAATAAATATAGAGTTCTGAATTCATCAGATTTGGTTTATTTACAGAAAGGTATGCTTCCATCTAAGGTAATGAGTATAACCACTTTTACTGAGTTGGCAATCCAGAGGCAGGCTTCTTTTTAGCTTACTCAGTACAGCTGTATACACAGAGAACTAGGGTCCTAGTCTGAATGTCTGGGTGTAGTAATTTTCAGGACCCACACTCAGACAGTTTAGTTCTCAAGCACCAGAATAAGAGACTTCACTCTAACATCCAGCCAACACCCATTACTGTAGCTGTTCATGGTTGCAATTCTTGTTATAAAATGTGTGACAAATAAAACAACACAGGTCTTTTGCAGTGGAAAAGAACAGGACCAATATGTGTTAACCTATCTGCTTAAAAATGCCAGAGAGTGAGCAAGCGCATTTTATACCCCATTTTACACTGGGCTAGTATGATACAGGTATTTATAAAATGTACTTCAAAAGTTTTCTTTTAGTTATCAACCCATAATACTTAACTATGGGAATATTTTAAAAATTAGTTTAATATTTAACTCCCCTTATTGCCCTAAGCAGATGGTTCTGTATCATTGTGAACTGAATGTCAATCTAATGCTAGCACTGGCAAAATGTGATAACAAATACAAAGATGGCAAGAGATTTTGTTCTCTCCTTCTGTGAGGGAGGAAGTGTTTCAGATGGGAATCTATTTGTCTGATGTACAGTTTCTTATTGTTTTATACTGAGTCACCTGGAAATGGTTTCTAAGCATTATGTGACCACAGAAGCTATTTCCTGAAATCGGGAATGTGTCTGGCCCCGAGTCAGCAGAAATACTTAGCAGACTAACCAGCACTAGAGTCTTAAGGTAGAATGACCAGAGAGAACATCATTCCAGTAAGCTTTTCTGGCCACACTCCAGGAAGTACGACTCAAACAAAATATACTTAAAAAGCATTAGGAATTACTTCTAAGACACACACCTCTTAATGTTAATTATGATTGATAATACAGGTGGAGAAAATTTTTCTGGGAAACAATGGGCCAAACTGAGAACTCCTGATAGCAGCACTTTAACAGGTACTCAGAAAATGTGCATGTGTTTGTGTGTAAATGTAAGTGTGTGTACACCTGTAGCTAGCATATTGGTAAGCATGGAAAAGCAGTTTGGTTTCAGACATGCTGGTCCTTTTGTCTTCATTCATTTTCAAATTCACTGAATAGTGCTTATATAATTCCAGCCCTAGGAAACAATCTCCCCTCTCCTGCTCCTACATCATTTTTCTCTGCCAGCAGAAAGAACTGACCAGGCTCTGACCTTAAGGAAACAGAAAGAATCCTTTCCACCTCAATCCTCCGCTTTAACACCTCCTTCACCAGGCCTTTTTCTGGCCCCTGCTTCACCTTTTCACGCCCAATCAGATATATGCACTTTGGGGTGAGGACAAGGTCTCGCTTCACACCCTGAAATGTGAAATGATTTGAAAAAATATAAATATACAGCATCATCAAAGTACACAGGCACCTGCAATTAGCTAAATAAGAAGTACATGAATGTGCCACAGATACGTAATGTACCAGCTTTATTTTATTGGGGGGGAGGGGCGCAGAGGAAGGAGGATGCAGAGAAGTAGGTGAATGTTATTCAGCTTGGACTGCATTTAGATAAAGATATAGCTTTGCTCCCTATTCTCTATTTCTTAATTCCAACACCACTTTCTATCCAGCATCTGCCATGGCCCACGCTGTCCTTGGGACAGAAAATTTCAAAATGATGTAACATGGACCATGGCTAAAGAATGTGACAGCATCCTCTATCCATTAGTCCCAAGAGTGATAGTTTTTCTTCAGAACTGAAATCCCAGGTTGTATGGAACTGCCCTATACCCTATTTACAATCAGAAATTGATGTATTCCAAGCATGATGGAGTTTCCTTTATAGCAGGCATCGGCAACCTTTCAGAAGTGGTGTGTCAAGTCTTCATTTATTCATTCTAAGGTTTTACGTGCCAGTACCACATTGAAATGTTTTTAGAAGATCTCTTTCTGTGTCTTTAATATATAACTAGCTATTGTTGTATGTAAAGTAAATATGGTTTTTAAAATGTTTAAGAAGTTTCATTTAAAATTAAATTAAAATGCAGAGCCCCCTAGACCGGTGGCCAGGACCCAGGCAGCATGAGTGCCACTGAAAATCAGCTTGCATGCTGCCCTTGGAATATATGCCATAGATTGCCTAACCCTGCTTTATAGGGTAGTTCCTAAAAAGCACTGCTCCATAACTTAGACACTATGACTAGACTGAGGATCATGAGGTTTTTTTGTAACCATACCTTAAACCGCCTGTCATATTTAGTAATTGTGTCTGCAAAATCAATCTTCTCCCGTTTCCCTACAAACTGACGTAGCTCTGGATGTTCCTCCATGCCTATGTAGTCCCCAATAAAGTTCCTGTTGATGCTATTTCGCCTTCTCTCTTTTTTGTTCAGCAACAGATCTGAGGCTGGAACACCAAAAAGATACATTAATAAGTACTGCTAACCAAAGAACTTTTTAAATTCATGAATAGAAAGAGCTCACAGGGCTTCAAGAGGAACTTCACATTAGAAGAAAATGTAGGCAAGTCTGGCAGGTGAAAAAAAGTACTGGTTAAGCTGGTAATCCTTTTGACAGGCTGATGTGTGCTTTGAAAGCCGTACCTATTTAAATACTTTGCCCAGAATGGAGAATCACCTCCAGAATTTGGGGAAGTTCTGATGCAAACCTGATCTCTGTGGAACTTTCCCCCTCTCCCGCAAAATGTTGTAGAACTATAGTGTTTGGCAAGATTTGTCCCTGGAAATGCAACCGTATCTATATCTAGTACCAATCCCTAAAACCTGAATTATTACTCAAAGTCCTCTGCCTTCATAACAGATTTGTTTTCTAATAAGCATCAGATGTTTTTCAAAATATGCACGCCTCAATTTTGGTTTAAAAGCTTCTAAGACCTTATAGAAGTATTTTGCTATTGCCAAGGAAGGCAATAAAGCATGACAAACTCTAGGACTGAATCTGCATTAGTCCCAAGTCCCAGTATCTGTTTAGCTGTGGGAAGCTCTCTTCCCTCACTACTAGATAACCTCTATCTCTACCTCTTCATACTGTTAGTAAAATGCACTCAACCTCATACAAAGCAATGCAAGAGTTTGCACTCCAGGATGGGAGATATTACTTTGCTTGTTTGAATCACGCTCTGTTTCTGGCTCTGGGATAGTTCATGTAGCTCCTATAGCATTAGAAGTAAAGACGTACCTTCTTCTCTCATTTGTACATACTTCTTCCTGGCCACGTATTTCCTCCATGCCTTCTGGATTGCCCGAGCATATCCATCATACTTCCTTTCTCTCATCTCTTCAAGCAAAAACAGCTACAGATAAAGAGGGAAAATGGGTCAAACACTTTAGGTGAGGAATAAGTGAGCTTGGAAAAAATCCACATTTCACTTTCAACCTCCATGGATGCCATCTCTTTGTTACACTCCAGAGCCAAGAGTGCTTTACAACTATTGCCAGTGGGCCCAGCATTAGACTAGGAAAGAAAGATCTTGCAGGGAAAGGAGGAAGTGTTCTCTGATGGTGATGTGGGCAATGACGGCTCATGTAGATTCTACCCCTGAGTCCTGCTGCCAAAGTCTGGAGGATGGCAAATAGGGACAATCTCTTCTCCTTGCAGTACTGCTGTCGCAATTTTAGGCTGTAGTTTTCTAGTGGGCCCTGCTCAGTCGTACTATGTGACCTGCCCTCCTTGCTGCTTCTTGGATGAATCTGGGCATGGCATTGCCAGAGTACAGGAGGGGGCTGGTGTTGCCTCAGACAACAAGTTATAATGGATGCATAACTTGATACTGCCCTCTCGTTTCACATAAAGGAGGCTTCAGAGGGTGGATAAATACTAGCTCCTGCCCTGTCCAAGTTTGAATTTCAAACTAATTGTGCCTCTGGGTTACGCTCTTCTTCAGTGGTGGAAGCCCCCTGGATGGTTCTGTGGGTCCAAGTTATTCGGGGCTCTAGGTTCCCTGCCAGACTTGGATCTGGATCAATGAATGTGTGCATGATATACTGTTCCTTGGCAAAGTCTTAGGAGGTCTCTGGGAAATTTCCCTGTATGCTATCAGCATTAGACTAGGTCCAGAAGTTCTATGTCCAGAAGTTCTTGAGGTTGCCCGTTGTTGTGTTCTGAAACACTATTTTCTTCGCAATCCATACATAAGAAATTATATGCCACTTACATAATTATAACTAAAGATTTCCCATTTACCACGTCAGAGCTCCGTTAGCCTTCAATTCAGAGCATGAGTTTGAGGAGTTAAGTTGTTAGGAATAGAAAGCAAAAACCTGGATTTATGGAATGGTGTCTTAAGTTCAGATAAGTATATGTTGACCTAGCTAAGTGGTAGGTATGCCTCTAGTGTTCACTAACTACTGCAGTGCTTTTTAGTTTTTTTAAAAATAAGTAATAGTGTACTATATGTTAGTTATAGCACATTGGAAGTTAGACCTTGATAAGGAAATGGGATTTTATAATATCCTAGGAATTCTTAACTATGTGTGTATATATACAAATCATAGAGGCAAAGATCTAGTTGGGTGGGAAGAATATATGGCATGAACATAGTGTCTACTTAAATGTTAAATGAACTTAAACGTTCATTTCTAGACTTCTCAGTTATTATCTATGGAAATGATAACATATTTTGGAGGCATTAGATAGACCCTAATGATGCTGACATTTTCAACCATAATTATTTCCTATTCAAGTTGTCTGTTGATAAATATTTCAGGGGCTGTTGCCAAACAGTATGCATGTTTTTCCCATGCAAAAATGCAAAATCCCAGAATATCCACAAGTGGGTCATGAACATCCTGTAGAAATCAGGGAAAGGTCCTTCATGCAGATATGTCTATTGTTTTCCACGGTCACAGAATACTACATGAGGTTGCTGGATTTTGGTTGAGACAGGCATGTCAATGTGTTATGTCAGGAATACAAACAGACCATAAACATTCACAACACATGCAAATACAAGTAGAGAACTTAAAAAAATAGTAGAAAAATGGTCTAATGTGACAGTGGAATGCGTGGACAAAACCATGCTTACAGCCAATTGTGGCACTAACTGGGCACTAAGCCAATTAAAAGTTATAATGTAGACACAGGCCTGGCTGCTTCAGAACATCCACGAGATTTATACAAATTAATCCAGCAAGGTGATGAATTCTGCTATGTACTCCATATGAAAAGGGAAGCTCCTAAAACTAGGTTATTTTCTTTTCATTTTTAAATCAGTTATGCCAGCCAGGGGCTCTTTGTTTTTATATCTTTGCAGGGTATTTCTTAGAAAAGGCTGCTGGAATTTCTCCAGACACTGTTGTTTTGTGAGATAGAAAACCAAAGACTCTAAATTTCCTCTTTGCTTCCCAACTTGAATTAGGAAATTTCATAAAAAATAATTAAAAATAGGAAAAACCTAAAAGGGGGCAAAAAGTTGCCAATCCCCAGTGCGCTGGTAGGCTGTTTTAATTCCATAAAATATATTATTTTAAAAAATTAGCTGGCCTGCGTGTATATCTTTTAAAGTCGTGGGGTTTGAAACCATGGACGCTACCAAAAGAAAAATGTCATGCCTATCCAGCGTAATCCAATGTGGGTTTTAAAGCAAACAGATCTTTTCTGCATGTTCAGCAAAGTAACTAGAGCTACCAAAGTGAAATCATATGGTAAACATAAAGCGTTTACACAAAACCTATGGTGGGAAATTGGTCTTAAAGGAAAATACACTGAGAATGGAGCAAGTTTTAAAATGATACCCGTCAAATAATTGGGAAGATTAATTATATTTGAGGAGGGGTTTTCAGCTCACTTGCCTCTGTTATAAGGGGCTTTTCTGCAAGAGACAATAGGCAGGTGTAAAAGCACCACTGCCACTCCTCTGAACACATAGTTGCCTGTCTGCAAGCTTCTTCCTCAGCAGCAGCACTGAGAGAAGTCCTCCCAGTCTCTAACTCAGAAGTGCAGGGGGATTCTGGGTGTTGAATAGTACATGGGAGTGATGTTGCCATGGTCAGGAAGTGGAACTGAGCATCAAGAAAACAGTAAAACTGCCTCTACACAAAATGTTGCCAAATGCATAAATGTAATCATTTGAAGGGCTACACGTAAAAACAGCAGCTCAAAAGTTTCACACTGAAGCATGGTTTTCAGTTTTGTTTCCCTCTAAAGCATAATATCTGAAAAAAAACAGGGTAGGTGCTTGTGATACCAATTGTGTTGCAAAGAAAACACACAATCCTGAGCTCTGGTTTAAACACCACTTGACACAGGAATTAATGGATGAAATTCTACAGCCTGTGCTACACAGAAGGTCATATTTAGATGCTCTTCACGTTTATTTGTAACATAAGCTTTGCAACTCATCTTATGGTTAAAATTAGATCTGGCCAGTCTAACAAGTTTTGGATCTGATTAAAAAAAACCAGAAGTGACCGATGTTAGCAGTGCATGTTTACTATCATCACTGTCAGAACCAATATTTGACTTCCTACCATTGCTGCTGACACAGAGCAAGTCCTGGGTTTGACTCCAAGCAGAAATTTGCACAATGGCCCACTTCCCAAGCTATAATACAATTGTGTAATCATGTATTGTGGATTAGACTAAAACCTGATAGAGATTTTGCATTTCGGACCATTGTGGACACACCAGGACAATGTCCAGAGGTTCCTGTGGTGGTGACAATCTCAGTGGTTAATGTTAGTGAAATGCTAAAGAAGCGTATTTAAAGTATTAAAATGCTATCTCTTCTCCAAAACTTCTGACATGTAACACAGGGAGTGCTGTTCTTGGAAAATACAAACACCAAATCCTTTTTAGAGAGTGCAGTCAATGTTTATTTTGTGGGTACTAAAATGATGAGGGCAGAAAAGAAAAATGTTCAATGTATATGTATAAATGAGGTAAGTTAATGTGGCACTTCAATAACAAAAAAAAGAAAAAAGAAAAAAAAATGTGTTTTACTTCTGGGCGCCTTAACTACTTAGTGCCTCAAAGCTGTGTGTGAAATAAAAAAATCCCCACTCAAACACTGAACTCGCACTAAAATGCATTAACCTGATAGTTTTAATAAAGAACAGACAGCCCCTGTAATTGATTATTCTGTATTGGATCACACCCATAAACATAAAAAAAATACCCTCCTCAATTCTATGTATATAGCTATAAATAGAATAGGATACAAAAGCTGACAGTGACTTTTACATTTTGATACATACTGTGAGGAATTAGTTTCTCCCCTTTTTTTCCTCTCTCCATGTATGATGTGTAGTTAACGTAATGTAGCCTCCTAAAGTACAGCTTTAAATATCAGTGCGATGTTGTGAACCATTCATGGTATAACAAAACAACACAAGAGGTAGTTTGGGGCAGTGGGAATAGCTGGTTTGAGCATTGGCCTGCTAAACCCAGGGTTGTGAGCTCAATCCGTGAGGGGGCCATTTAGGGATATGGGGCAAAAATCTGTTGGATGATTTAATTGGGGAGTGGTCCTGCTTTAAGCAGTAGGTTGGAGTAGATGATCTCCTGAGGTCCCTTTCTACTCTGATATTCTATGATCACAAAAAATAATTACAGATGATGTAGTAGTTGGTACCTGGGGAGCTATCCTGTCAGAAATGTATGTCCCCTTCTTAGGGTGATCAGATGTCCCAATATTATTGGAACTATCCTGACATTAGGGACTTTGTCTTATATAGGACTCTTTTACCTCTTGCCCCACCCCATTCCACTTTTTCACGTGTGATATCTGGTTATCCTAACCCTTATGCAAGTGCAAAACCTGGAAATAATCATGCACTAGTCACCCGCAAAATTGGATTCTTATGGCATATTCTAGATTGGCTAATCTAGGACCCAGAAGAATAAATGTAAGCATATGAGTGAAATGGACGTAAACCAAAATTCTTGGGATGGTTCCTTTTTCTCATAGGCTCAGAAATTTTTTTGTTTAACTAGTGAATGAGATACTGGATAATGATCATAAGAGGCTGAAAGAGTATTTGTTTAATCCAGCCAGATTTACAGACTTGACTTACTAGAATTGCTCAGTAGAGCAATTTTCATAATTGCCATGGTTTATAACATATTTCACTGCATCGATTTATGGCACTGTAAATTTTGTTGTAAGAAGGTTGCCTTTTTTATAGGAGAAGAATTCTCCTTCTTTGCTAGTGCTGGTTTTATCATCAGCACGACCACCCAACTAACTATAGCATGACTAAATCATAAAAATATTGTCCAGATTGGTGCTTACTGTCTCTTGCTGTTGTTTGTTAAACTGCCTTGAGCAGTTTGTTTCAAGCAGCCAATAACTGATCCCCGAAAAACAGTAAAAATCTTGAGATCAAACATCAGACTCAGACTTTTAAAAAACCCTTTGCTCAATTTAGCTCCTGAAATCTTGCAAAAATGTAAAATACTATAAAAATGGGGTGTCATACATATTAAACAAAGAAACCCACAATCTATTACAAACCATTTTTTCTGGGTCTCACTTTCCCTTGAAAATTAAGAGAGTTATTTATTCAGGTGTGTAATGGAAATGGCCTCCTGTCTACTATTCATAAAACCTTACTTCACAGTTAGCTGGCAACTCTCCATCTACAGAACACTTATAAAAGTCCCTTCACAATGATGCAAACACTGGATAGGATTTCGGCACACAGGCTCTAGGACTTCTGCCTATGTTAATAGCAAAACTTCAATTAACTTCAATGGGGGCATGGTCACACCCTTAATCAGTGTACTTTAGGTTATAACAACATTACTGATGTTGCATCCTGTCAGCACGTGCCTTTTTTTTTTTTTTTTTTTTTTTGCCAACAGTCATATTAAGTGCAGTAAAGCAAAGCAAAGCAGCCCAACAGCTGTAATTTAAGGCCATCAAAGTTGCACTTTCCCTCATCTAATAAAAACATTAAGATAAAAAAAGTGCTGTCACTGTAAGTTAAGTTGTGAAACAAAAATACAAGAGAAATTCTTTAATAAAATGTGTTCATTACATGGTTAGTTCCTTTCACACTCCCTCATAGCAAATCAAATGTTTTCCCCCTGTAACAATGCCTTTTATTCTGAGAGAGACAAAATATAAGCCTACATGAGATATCTAAAGCTTCACTTTTCTCAAAATTAATACAACCCTTTTAATAATTTGGATAATTTAATAAGACAATACTATAGTGCCAGTGATTGGGTACTTTTTTCTGGGAAGATATGTGATCTAAGAGCTGGCTAGAAAATGTGCATCTTCCTCCCTCTGTGGAAAATTTCAACTTTTCGTCATAGAAATTATTTTTTTTGGTTCTCAGCCAAAACCGGCCAAAATCCCTAAAAAGTCAGGTTTGGTTTTTCCAATGAAAAAAACTGAAAATTTGAGGAAAACAAATATTTCCTGTGAATATTTTAATTAAGTTAAAAATCCAATTCTCAGTAGAAATCAAGTTTTGACGTACATTTTTCCAATCAGCCTTCGTGGTATATTATGCTGTGTAATATTCTTTCAAGGGAAATCATGGAAACACCATCAGAAAAATGTACTGGAACGGGAATGGTCCTCCACTGACTCTGGCCCTGAAATATTGTCCACGGAAGTCCATAGAGAAAGACTTTTGTTGACTTCAATGGGTGTTGGATCGGGGTCTAAGTGAGCTAATATGTCTTTTTCCATCCCTAATTAATGTGACTCTCTGTTCCAAAAGTCAGATTGTCTCAAGACTGAAAAGGCCTACATAATGCTGAATGGGATATGTTTTCCCACTAAAAAGGATATTTTTTTAATAAAATGTAAAAAGAAGGGTTTTTTTTCAACAGAAGTTGTTGAACTTGATTTTTTTTTCAACCTGAGTTCAGTGAGTATTGGGACAAATAGTCCAGTTCCCTAACGCTCACATGGCATCATCTCTCAAATCTCGGTCATGCCAGAACATTTGATGCTGGCTTAGTAAATACAAAACAATTTCTTCTACATAATATTTTGGGCATTTTCTTTGCACTGACTCTACCTCCATTAGTTAAATTTGTGATTGATCAAATAATACTTGTTTTATTTCTTGTTCTAATAGTTACATATATGCTTTCATAGCTTGACTCTCCTGCATATTATAATTTATCATACAACCAACGAAGTGCAAGCCATGTTCCGTGTAACCCTCGTGTGCTGCGTAATGGAGCCTCCTTTCCAAAATATCCTTGCATCCTACCTTGCCTTCCTTAGGAAGACTTTCTTATGCTCACTGTGTTACGAGTAATCATACAGCAGCCTTATTGCAATATTGCATCCACTATAAAAGCATCTGTAAATCTTGCCTCCCTCCTCAAAACAGACCTGTGTGTGACCTGTCGAGCCCAGCTAGAATGATATTATTCCAGTCCTCTCAAGTCCTGCCCACGCAGGCCTCCTGCACAGAATGGAGAAGGCAGAGCTGTACCTATGCCAATCAATTGTGCCATGCGCAAAGACTCAGGATCAGTCATACTCACAGACTCTGGAGCTTTGATGAAGATCTTAGTTTTCCCAAGCTGGTATTGATCAGGGTCCATATTGACTGAGTGGAGCAGGTGGAGAATCCCCTTTTTCTCATCTCCTTTCCAGGAAGGCCAGGTTGCTTTGGTTAGAATGGCATATCTGAGATAGCAGTAAGAGAAAAGAAAAATATTAAGACTTGCATCACACACACAGCAGAAGAATGCCACTGGCTCTCAGCCAGTACTGCCCCTAGGGTTGGCCTCTCTGTTCTGTATTGTCACAGTGCTTATGAAAAGGATGTGGAAGGACACACAAATTTATGGGTTTTCACTTTAACCAAGGTGGTGCTGTCCGGTATGAATGTCCTTGGTCCCAACTTTTCCAGTCTCCCAAAACCAATAGTAGGTGACTCAAATACATACATCAAGCTTTGCTTCTTTAACCTTGGACAAATAGGTTCATCAGCAATATTTATATTGAGGTGATCAGTAACTCATCCTTGGCATCTCACTGATTATTCCCCAGACACATGGCCTATTTCCCATTCCAACTCTTCTCCATCCCCCTCTTCTAATCCTTGTTATGGCTATTTGTGATGCACCCCAAATTTCAAAGCTAGTTACCAGCCTCACTCTCCCAGTCCAGGTATTGTCAGCAGCTGGCCTGTTCTGTACCAGGAAGCCTCAGGCTTGGCTTTTCCTAAAGGAGGGTGCGGAGGGACTGTGATAAAGGCCACCTGCTCAAAATTGGGGTGCTTTGTAACTAGCCATAACATGAACATGATGTGTGGTGGTGGGGAAGTGCTGTAACAGGGAACAGACCAGGCATGTGCAGAACGATTTTCCTTGGATGAGTATCACAGTACCATCCCGCTGTTTCGTAGAATGAGGAGAACCTGGAATACAGTAACAGGGACTGGCAGCTCCTGCCTCAGAGAACCAGCCACAGGAGAAGTGGTAGTTCATGGAATGAAAGAGGCAGGACAGGGTGGGATTCACTGCTGGCCTCTCTTCCCCATGGCATGAAGACCCATAGCATCCTCCTTAAACCTTGGAAATTAGCTAGCTCCCAGTTTATAACAATGTGGGAACTGCCCAGTTTTCTGACTAACTAGATAGAAACATGGGGTTTGGAACTGACAGGGACACAGTCACAATGTTTCTTGTTTTACTGACCACCAATAGGCTAGGCCAGGGGTTCTCAAACTGGGGATTGGGACCCCTTAGTGGGTCGTGAGGTTATTACATGGGGCGGGGGGGTGGTGGTGGTCATGAGCTGTCAACCTCTACCTCAGCCCTGTTTTGTCTCCAGCATTTATAATGGTGTTAAATTAAAAATGCTTTTTTTATATATTTATAAGGGGGTTGCACTCAAAAACTTGCTTTGTGAAAGGAATCCCCGGTAAAAAAGTCTGAGAACCATGGAGCTAGGCTTTATATGTCTCAGCATACCTGTGGATAAGTAGCTTTTGAAGCACTTTTGGGCTGCTTTGTGAACTAGACTGGAAACAGAGCTGCAGAAAATTCCCCCTCAAAATCAATCTTATATTCATCTCCATTTTGGACAACCTTATCACAGCTTTGTTTTCCTGAGGCCTGCCAGGCACTGCAAATACTGTACATGTTTATTAGTGGAACTATTTGAATAGTGTGTGTGTGTGGCTGGGGGGGTGATCAATGATCAAATGTTGAGTTTGGTTCACTACGATTCCTTGAGGCACATTCTGGGTATTGGTGACAATGTTTCCAAACCCTGAAACTGCACAAATGATTATTTATTAGAAAAGCTCATTTTCCATTGTTCTTCTGTCTAAAACATTTCCCAGACAGGGATCAGATGTCATGCAATGTACATAACAAACCACACAACACAAATAACAGTGACAGGCAATAGACTGTGAACAACCCAAAGTATGCAAATTACTTGTCTGAACTTCAGAAAAAACTCATGAACAGCAAACATGCTAGAAGAAAACTGGGAGAATTTGTGAACAACAAAAGGAACTACATCTGTAATGACCAACTTGACCAGCTCTATTCATAAATGTTTAAGGGTCAAATGCTGAAGTAATATGCAAGATAGTGTAACTTGGACAATACTAGGTCCCTCTAAAACTCTCAGACCTAGGTATACGCATCCTGATGCAGCAGGGAGTCTAACAATAGTGTAATTTATGTGGAGGAGCAAGAAGAAGGAGCTGTAAGTTAGAGGTTCCTACCCTGCTTAATTTCCAGTTTCCTCTGGCTGTTCAGCATGTAGATTCATCAGTACAGTGGGTGTAAGGAATCTACAGGGGAGTCTAAGTCCATCTAAGAAAAAATAAGTTATACTAGCTTGCATATTCCCTCTGAATTTGTCTTATATGTGTTTCATATCACAAATTCTAGCCATTTTGGGGCGGGAGTGGTGGAGTGGAAATCAGAGAATAAAATACTTTTAATATAAATAGTAGTCTTCAAAGATATATAAAAATAAAAACTCTGCAACTCTTTTTTTCCTCCCAGTTATATCCACCATGATCACTTCATACAATGAATGCTATGGAGTGTAAGTTTCAGGACAGCCACACTATTCTATAATATGTAATAATATATGGTGATATTATATTGTGCATTGCCATGTGGCATATCACTCTCCTCAAACACATCTCTGTGTATTTTATAACGCTGTCCATTTCAATTAGTAGTATTAATGTCCCTCTATCTGGACTTTTCGAGCTCATGCAATATGAGGTGGAAGAGTGATTCAGGCACAAGTGCTGAGCCTGTGTTTAAAATGCCTTTGAAAAAATGCCAAATCATGACCGCCAAAAAAAAAAAAAATCCATTATAAATGCACAATAAGCAGTTAGGTCATATGTCTAAATATGGGAGTATGGGGTTTAGCTTTTGGATTGGTTATGCTTTAAAACACACAGGCCTTTTCAGTGACTTTGGCTTTTTGCATGCAAATGAAAATTTCAGACATAAAAGTCCATTCAGCCCAGAAATCTCCACTTACACAGAGCTGCCAAGGAGCTCCCAATGAAAACAACTACACAAACATGCATTTCCTGTCCATCCCATGCCTCGACCCACTTTTACTCACACTGACTCATGGTGTCAGAACAGAGCTTGTTCTGGATGTTAGGTAACTGTAAATGGAAAGGGTGCAGGAAGATTTTCACTCATAACAAGAAGTTAAACTTTACCAAACTGCACTGAAGCAAAGAGCTAAATCCTACTTCGGGGGGTTTCATGGACTAAGACTGCCTGTGGATCTCTGCCTGTATGAGCAGAAATCTATTTGCCTTCTTCCCTAAGTACTGTGTGGCTCTCACTGTGCAGATCTCTCACTCAGAGAAATTTTTGAATCTGCATGGGCCCAATATATGGTCAATGTTCAGCTATTATCTAGCTGACACTAGATTTAACATACATTATTGGTTGCTTATTCTATCTAGCAAGCAGAAAGTGCTTCATTCTCCCATTTGTATTTCTTCAGCATAACATTCTAAGGTGGGGCTAACACAATATGAAGTACATTTATATTTTACTGGAAAACTGGTAGCAGAATAAATCATGTGAAGGATTGTTACACGATGAATTATCCCAGAAAAGAGGCTAAATTAATCCTTGGAAATACTCTAATGACTTTTCTGGAGCTACATCACCAATTAATTTTGCCCCTCGTTTTCAAAAAAGAGGGGACACATGCTAAAAATCATGAGGTTTCTGGGCAGGACACTGCTTCATGCCAGGGGCACTGTCACTAAGAAGGTTGCTTCCAAAAACAAAGCAACGTTTTGTATGTTGGTGCATCATTCCTTGGATTTTCTTGACCCCAGAAAATCTGATTTTGCACCAGCGGATGGTACTGAGACTGAACAGTTCTTCTAGGCTGAGGTACTCATGATGATGGAGGAAAACAAGATGTCCATGCTCATTATTTTAAATCTATCCACTGTCTTGAGTGGTTCTGTTCCTTTCTCTGTGAGGAACACTGAGGGAAATGTTGGGTGATCTGCTTATTTTAGCCTTTGCAACAATAATTATTATTATTATAGAATTAAAGCTTAGATTCTCAAATACAAGATGGAAGTTTAAAAAAAAAAAGGACCAGCTTCCTGATCTATCTCAATTTGATCCTAGATAGCTGTGTGTCAATTATCCCACCAAAAGCTGGAATATATATTATTATTTGGTTGAAATTACTTTAGTTCAAGAGGAGTCTCATCCAGCAAAGAAACAGTTGTTAATGTACGAATACAGTGCTAGCCCCACAATAAGGCATTCAGAGGAGTGTGGGTTTCATAGACTGGAGCACATTCTGCTGAACACTTTGCTAGTTCTCCATTCCCATAGACTTTAACTCTTACCTCTGAGGGATCCATAGCAGTGCAGTAGGAATTGATACTTTAGGTAAATTGAGAGAAGAACATGATGATTCTCAATAGCAAAAGTTAGCTTTAAAAGCCTTTGTTCCTTTAAATCTCTATATAAACTGAATATTGCACAGTTAAAGCAAATGGGAGAAACTAGAAACTTTTTCAGGCTTGTGGCTTTTCTTTCCTGCTCTTTTCCCCACCCATGTAGCAAACCACTGTACAGCAATACTGCAATGCCTGTAATACTGTACCTCTGCAAAAACTTTTTGAATACCCGTCTGTATGCATAGCCTGCTCTCCTTACTCGAATATTTTCTTTCAGCCCTAGGTATTCCACTTGATGCTTTACCCTGTGGGGAAAAACACACTGAGATTTATAATCTCTTTCTTTTCAGCCTGTTTATGAATACAGATATCCTTACAATTCTATATTCTGTTTAAAGTCTCTAGTTCTGAATCACATGCATATGTGTGTGTGCGTGCTCACTCACACACAATATAGAGGAAATAATAGTCAAACTGTATGTCACTACATGGTGGGATGAAAATGTGGATCCCAACAAGACTGGGATGGCGTTATTGTAGATGTTCTGTCCCTTTGCCTTGTAAGTTTATCGCATTACAGTTTTTCCTAGTTTAGGAAAAGATGAGCACTCGATTAAGCCCGTTCTCATTTGTTTAGAGGTTCTATAACCAAAACATTAACTTTCCAATTTTACTTTGACATTCTTTTTCCTCTTTTGTTTAAAGTTCTAATGAATAATTCAGGACTTGATTAATCCACAGTTCTTGGCTCTAATACTTGGCCATAAAAAAAGCCAAGTAAATACTGATCTACACAAATGCCCCAAATACTGAGATGACATTGGAAGGAGGAATTGAAGACTAATCTGCTTTCTTTTATTGTAAATTTTTAATTTTCATCTGCACTTTACATAGCTCAGAATTAAACACAGTAACTTATATTTAGCTATTCAGACTCAATACTGTGCAAGACGGGCCAAGTTTGATGGTCAAAGTCCAAAATAACACATTTCTGGAGTATTAGGGGCTGGAAAGCAGAGGCTGAGCAGTATGTCCCTGGGTACCATGGCTCCTATCTCTGCCTTATTACAGAGGGAAGATTTGTGGTAGGCTGGAAGAGTGGCTGGAGCATGCTCAGCAATTTGCACACTGCATAGTTCTAATGGCCACAAGTCCTGTAAACTGGCACTGGTTCAAGAGGCTGAACTGACAGCTGTAGGCTGGCTGCGGAGATGCTCTGTATCTTGTATATGGGCTGAAGAGGAATACTCCATTCCTCTGACAGCTCCATAGTTCCTCTGAAAATTCCTTTTACGTCAGTTCTGCACAGGAGCTGAGGATTTCATCTTAAATCTCAAAGGGGGAAAAATAACATAAAAGAAAGGGCTTCCCTTTGGGACGTCCTTCTCCCTTCCTGGAACTTGGGAACATATTTTACATTTTTTACAATTTAAAAACAAAAGAATATACTGCTAGACTACTGTTTAAAGCTTATACATTAACTCAGAATAAGGGACTATCTTTCAAGGAACTTTTGTTGCTGTTGGTGAGTCCTGCTTTACTGCTGTGCATTTCCTTAATTTCCTGAATGTTTATAATTCACATCGGAGAGTTGTGTATTAAAATGGCTGATTATTTTTTTTAAGGGCCAAATCTCAATAGCTTGCAATAAGAAACAGGACTGCTAAAGTTTTTAAGTGAATTTAACAAATCACTGCATTAAAAAAATGCTGCTTTCAATTATGTATACAATTTTTAAAAATCTTTCGCTTACCATCTTTCCATTCTTTACAAAGACTCATTTCAAATTCTGGTACCTCTCAATCAGTGCTTAATTTGGAGTGAAAGAGGTACCGGGGCTCAAGCAATTTCTTTACATTCATAACTGATGCAACAATCCCAAAGGTGCCAGGCTATGAACTGCTGAGCCCAGAGGTGCCTGGGCTCAGCCCTGCACAAATTAAGCACTGCTCTCAATTGTTGCTTCACTGGAGTTATTTTCTAAGTTTAGCTTCATTCCAACCCTCTGAAGTACAGGATGTTTTGCCCATTTATCTTTTTAAATTGAGACATTCCTTTTCCATGACTCGCACTATAAAGGGGGATAATTTCTCATTTTTAAAATCCCACCTTGTCAATGACAAAACCCTCCAGTTATCTTTTTTTTAAACAAAAGTTTATAAAAATTGTTTTCTTCAGCAATGTAAGTTGCTCTTTGGACTTCAGACTCACAGTAAAAAGTGCTGCATATTTTAATCTTAGGGATCAAGGAACCAAAGATTTGTACCCATTCCAAGGCTTCTGGTGCAGTAACAGTAGAGGTATGAAGTTCAAAAATATATTTTCCTGTTTATAGCTTTCCCTCCTGTTCACATCTGGAATAATGCAGTGGAACAACAATACAATTCCCTTTTTCTTATTACTCTGCCAACACCAGTGTCCAGCAACACAACATTTCTGAAACATTTCTTTTTTGTCCTTTTTTTCCCCGGGAAAAAGACACTTAAAATCTCCCTTTAGGCATCAACCTCAAGCAGGGTTAAGATCTAGGAATTCTGCTACTACAGAAAAATTTCAGGCCAAGCAGCTGTACCAGAATCGAAACAAAAACACATTTTCAAGAAAACATCCCAAATTTTGGAATAAGCAACTGATCTTGCTAAATCTTAGATTTGATACAAGGCCTATCTTAAGCAGTGTGCTACAGTTTCTGAAACTACTTAAGCAGTGTGCTACAGTTTCTGAAACTGTATGACTGAAGTACAAACCTGGAGCAACATGGCTTTGTGTAGCACAGAGTAACACAGATTTTCCTGGGCAAAATTCTTTCTTTAGCAAGACAATATTTTTGAAGTACATTAACATGCTAACTGTAAGCAGTTCAGATACACAGCCACAACAATTTTTCAAATAAGTGTTCATCGGTGTGATGCATGAGACTAAGTGACCCCAGGAGATATTCCTTTCAAAAGCTAAACCAATATTATTCAGCAAAATATCACTGTGACTCTTTCACCCCAGTTAGATGTTGTATTTCCAATGTCACTGAACTTTCCCACAGCAATAAGATCACAAGACTATGTAAGGAAAACAGAAAATCAAAAACATCCATTTGATCAGTCCCATGAATCTTCACTATAAAAACGAACTGCAGACTACAGTTTTACTTAGGGATACGCATATGAGCAGATCTGCCTTTCTTTGGGGACATCAATAACAACTATGAAGAATTGCTGGGTCTTTGAGGCTTTACCACTACAGATAGAATATAAAAATAAAATCCAGTTTAATGAATGTGAGATCATTCCTTTTAAAAACTGTGGGGAAAGTACTCTTATAGTTATAAGACTAGATGATGGCAATTTACTTCTGGGGCTGGTATCACACAGTGTGTTGTACAGTACTCTATTTATCTGTACTTCATTGCCAATTAACTCAGCATTGACAAAAACAACACACATCTTTGGAAAATGGGGTCTAAGAGCCTGAACTCCAGCTGGAGCCCAAATGTCCACACTGAAATTTTATAGCCCTACACCCTGAGCCTATTGTACCATTCTGAATTACTAAAGGAGTTACTCAAATACATTCTGTAAATTGTGATTACCCACCACTGGCTAGGGATAAAGACTAACATTAACCATATTACTAATGCTAAATCAAACAAAACCAATGTTTTCCCTCAGAGTTTAGGAGAGGCCATAGAGTAAGTGGTTATATGCCAGGTCTGAAGGATTCTCTCGAGTACTGTGTCTAGAGTACTCAGTTCTGTTTGCTCGCATGCTATATGAATACAAATGCTCTGTTTCTGCCACTCAAAGTAAGCCTTGTTTGGTCTATTACTTTGGCTCTGTCCACCCCACACTTGGCTAACTCATACCTGCTCTCCTCCCAATCTCGAGGCTTCTTTGTTTCATTGGGTTTGATGCAGCGGATGTAGTGAGGTGTACATTTCATCAGGGTACCAACAAGATCATTTGCTTGTTTCTGTGAAATGAGAAACAAAAGTTAGATATGAGTGATTCAGGTAAGTTATATAGGACATTTCTTCAAAGTGTCAGTCATCTATTGCTCCACTGACCACCACAGTATCTTTGGATAACATACAGCAAGATTCAGCAAGTAGCCAAATGTGTGGTTGTCTAGAGAGAGACTCATTTTGACCTTGTAAAAGGGCTACATGGAAATAGTCACAAACATGGAAAAAAAGACACAATTCACAAAGAATTTCCATTAAAAATCTCAAAAATTGAAGGCCACCTGTCATTAACAAGGAAGCTATCAGTTATTTTAACATTATTGGACTTTTATCTTTCTATTTCTCGCTCTTGTGTTGTATAATTCATCTCTGCTCCATCAAAAAGGGAAACTCTTCCATCTTATTGATTTGATTTGTAAAATATACCCATTGTGATCTCTAGGCACATTGAATGCACAAATTAATACAACCAGTCTTACTTTACATCCACTGACAAAGTCAACTAACTCCCACGACAGGGAACCTCAATCCCCATGCCAAGCCATCTCCTAAGAAAAGGCTTTGGTAGATATACTGTCAGGGTAAGATGCCCTGAGGGTGGGGAGTGAGTTGAGAGTTGATGGCTTTTAAAAGAAATTACCCTGTCTCCAGCCTCTGACACTTAAATCTGCAGGCTGCTAACATGAATACTTCAGCTGACCTTGACAGTCAAGGTGAAATATGACAATTGGTGTCATTAGACTAATCTTTCTTTCTAGACAAAAGTGCTAAGATCTATTTGATGGAAGTGAGAATTCAAGTTATTAATAGCCTTCTTTTAGTAATACTACCAAGAGATTGCTAAATTCAGATTAGAATCCAAACTCTTTCAAACTGGGACTTTGGGATCTGGGGGGCTTAGGTTGAAGTCAATCTTCAAATAGTATGCTAGAAATCTGAGCACTGAGGCCTGACTCAATGTACACTGAAGTTAACAGGAGCCTTTTTATTGGTTACAGTGAGCAATGGATTAGTCCCTGCTGTCTTTCTGGGCTGTAAAGGGACAAATTATCTGTAGTTAATTGTAGAACACCAAGCAGCTGTTTGAAGGGGCTCATTCATTAGGCACATGCCAGTGCTGCTATCTCTGCCACCAATTGCCATTTTGGAAATTCAAACTAAAGCTCGGCAAAAAAAATCACATGAAGTGAAACTGGCAAAATACTATGTTGTGATGGTGAAACAAAATTACTTTACAACAGAGTCATATTTGGAGTTTTCTTCATAATCAAATTAGGAGTTTTGGACAATGAAAAACAGCGAAAGCCACTTTTTTCATTTAATACACACACCCAACCCACATATTATATATTGTATTGGGGGGGGGATGAATTATATATATGTAATTGGGGAAAAATGTATTTTCCAAATGCAATGTATAAGCATGTGTGGGTACGTATGTACAGTATTTACGAAAAAAGTGTTTTTCACTCTTTCACTGTCCAAAACTCCTATTTTGGTTATGAGGAAAATTATGAAGTTGGCCTGGTTGTAAAGTAATTTTGTATACAGTTGTATGTGTGTATATGTGAAGTTCCAGCACTCCTTCCCTATCCATTCACAAAATCCAGGAATGTTAATAATTTGAAGTTATTCCCTTGCTTGTTGTGCAGAATCTGCTGTGGTATTTTTGTTTTGTTTTTTGACATTTAATGAAATACTGAAGTTGACTGAATTTTCACTTTCGTTCTGAAATGGTTACAATCCGAAAACCTGTATATATTTCCCAAATGCAATATTCACCTTTATCCAAAACACTCGGGGCCTGATGCTTGGCTGGTGTAAAATGGTGTACCTCCACTGATGTCAATAAAGCTGTACCAATTTACCAGCTACGGAATCTGGCCTGTTATCTTTGAAGTACAGGCACATTTCTTACTTTGGATAGCTGGGCTTATTCTCACTAGATATTTTTATTATAAGTATTTAGTAAATTTATTCACCACTCATACAACTAATTTATTTTCCAGCACTATGCAAATATTAAGTATGAAGAGGTCATAAGGTCTAGCTCATCAATTCAGCTAAAACAGATGTCACATCAGTAGAAAGATGTTCAGCAACTGTTTGTATGGATGCCTATGAGATGGAACACTGGATTTTTTTATATTTTTATTTTTGGTCTTTCTATCTAGACTAGAACATCAGACCCATTTGAGCTGATTCTGTTACTTTAAAAGGAAAGTTTTCAAGGATAAAAATACTAACTCCAAGAAAAATTGTCTCCACCCTTTCCACCAGTTACATCCAAGAGGCATAAACTGAACATACCTTAATTTTACTGCCAGCAGTGGTTGGGCGGCCTTTCTTGTCTGCTTGGAGGTTTTCAGGAAATAGAGCCTTTATAAAAGGTCTGGAAAAGAATTAGCAAGACATGTTGGTGTATAAGGACAGGACAACAATGCATTGTACATACTACAGTATATCAAGGGATACATGGCAGAAATAGTGGTTTAGTAAACTATGCAGGATTATTTACAGTAATTTGTGAATGCAGCCATATCAAATCCATCTAAGATCAACATTTTCCAACAGCTTTATCGGCAGACGGTGCTTTTTCAGCGATCCATTTCATTCACATATGACTTTCCGAAGTCACAAAATCCCAGATTCAAAGGAATATTATGTGGCTAGCTTTAATTTTTTTAAAAAAAGAAAATTAACATAACATTATTAATTAAAATACACAATATTTAAAAATGCTACTTTGTATCTTTAATCATGAACCTTTCTTCTATTGATTTCAAAGCACTTTATAAATCAATGGTCTAGAAGCCCTTATTCAGGGCTAGATTCTGACCATATCCAGTCTCACCTTTGGCCTGATCCCCCCACTGCCCTTGCACAGTGTATAGCCATTCACACCTGTGCAAACTGGCAACAAAATGCCACCATTTTGATTCGGTCATGTTTTATACCCA
The DNA here is from genome assembly GCA_007922305.1 of Dermatemys mawii. NCBI lineage: Eukaryota > Metazoa > Chordata > Testudines > Dermatemydidae > Dermatemys > Dermatemys mawii. The sequence continues at coordinate 24,069,159 of ML677366.1, forward strand.
CTTTGTGCAGGTGTAAATGGCTACACATGGTGCAAGGCAGAGGAGAATCAGGCCCCCAGCATCTATTTGAGCCAATGTTCTAGTCACCAAAAGTGTAAGTGTTAAACAAGTTTTGTCTACGTACAGCTCACTGCTCTGCATGAGTTCAATCAAGTCCATGAAAAGAACATCCCGATTTCGCTCACAGAATCCATCCATATCATAGGATACCTGGGCCAAGGTGGAAATCAAATGTTGATGTTTAGTAGAGAACCTGATAATTAAACAATATTTTAAAACCCCCACGATTTTTCTGTTGATGTGATTCCTGGTAACCAATAAATCCCTGAATATAATTTGCCTCATGCATTTGTCATGTAAGACTCGTAAGATATAAGATATATATTTAGAATATAATGAAAAAAAATGCCGTGTAGTTGGTTAATGAGATGCAACAGCCTGGGAATCAATTTAATCTCATATAGGGAAAAACAACAACAATAGTTCTACATAATCAAGGTTTTGAGTAATTAAATAAGATCAATAAGTACTGCAGTATTAAAAAAAATGATAAATAGGAGAAATACAGCAGGACTTAGTACAAAATAATAAACAGCACACCTGTGTATATATACCAAATTTAAGGGGAACACCATCATTTGACAGCACTTCGTATGCTGTCAGTTTCACTGTTTCTCCTTTGTAATTCACTTCCTCTCTGGTTTCAGTGGGTATCTCACAGAGCCACAGATTTTGTCATTTGTAAAAACCACAAAACTTGGGGACAGATGCAATACCCAAAAGTGATTTTAACTTGTTTTTTTTTAAACTGACTAGAGTTCAAGTTGACTAAGTTCCTTTATTTCACGCTATAAAAAAAGAAAAAAAAGAACAAAAAACCTCCCTTGATGGTATCTTAGCACTGCAGTCCATAAAGGAAACAGTTGTTGCTGTCGGTAGGAGAAAGAAATAAGACAAGTGTTTCTGCATGTCAAAGTTCTGTTAGTTTTAGCACCATGTTAAGAGATATGTATGGTAGACTGATACTGAAATCCCTATAGTAATAACCTAGGTCAACCAGAATATACTAAATATTCTGCACCTCATTGTGGTCCACATGGTACTACAATAAGAAAATACTGGGTGAAATCTTGATTTCATTGAAGTCCATAGCTTCACTCAGAAGGTTATGTTGTGTTCTTTTCAACTGCCTTACTGCTGATGGTTGGTTTCTGATCTTTTAGCCAGTCACACATAGTGTGTCATAATAAATAGCTTGATTATAATTTATTAGAAATTGTCTTTAATTTAACTGTTAAGGGTTGTTGTGGTTTCTGTTGGAAACACCACTTTTCAAAGGCTTTTAATTCAGCTATTTTTATTCATATTGGTCTAAATTCTGGCAACGAACTGTGAGTCACATGTCAAACTTTTTCTTCTCTTCCAAGAAATATTTTAATACTTTTTGCCTTTTCTTCACACCTTCTAGTTTTGCAAACAGTTAGTCCTTAGACATAATTGCTTTTGCAATTAGGGAGGATATTCATATGTGAAAAGTATCTATGTACATACAGCTAGTTACTTTTCATAACACCTTTTCCTATATATCCATATTTCATACTCAGTTATGATTCTAATTCTAGTTCTCAATGAATTCTAAGGTTTCCAATGACATTCTCTTGGAAACGGAACAGGCACTGACCCAATGCTTTCTATGGTCCTTTTTTAAAATGTTCACATAAATGCTTTTGACTGATACTTATATGGGTTTCTTGGTTATTTTTATTTTGTATTTTCAATAACTGATCAAACGAAACTAATGCAAGGACCTAAATTTAATCAACAAATCAAGGAAATTCAGAACTATGGCTGCAAATCTGTTTGTAACTTACTCCTGCTGTTTGCACATTTGATATAGAAAATAACACACTTTCTGAAATCCCTGCAGTATGCTGCCACAGTACAAGTTCAGGACCAGAATCTGATACTCCTACTTTTGTTAAGGAGTATGTTCCTCCACAAGCAGTCCCACTGATTTCAACAGAACTTATTACAGTGTAAAGGTTCTACTCAGTGTGAGTAAGGGTGGCGTAGGGGAGAAATGACAACCTGGCAAGCTTCTTCCTTGTCTTCTCAATTAAAGTATGTCCTAAATCTCATTTTATTTTTTTAACTTAATCTCTCTCTGACATGCAACAAAATTTTTGACCTTGAATGATACTGCACATTTGTAAGTATACAAATTGATAACATCTTTAACTAGTGATTTTTTTTGTAACCATTTCATCACAGATGCAAATTGCTAATCTGACTCTAGGACTGTTGTCCCTAGTGGGAGATTAAACAAAAATTTTAAAAACTCAAATTCTGTAGAGAAGAAACACAGTTGATCCCCAGATGTAACCCAGTCAATACTAGAAAAAGCTTGCCAGGATAGCTATAAAAGTAAACCTTTCTAGTGTAGATGGAAAAAGAGTATTTTGCCATCATAATTTGATTTTTCCCAAATGAAATGAACAATACTAGCAAAAGCACTATTTGGCTAGTACAACTGCAGCTGCACTAGCGCTTTTGCCTATATAAAAATGTCATTAAAAAGTCCACAACCCTAACAGACATTACAACATTGGCAAAAATTTTACGTGTAGACCTGTTCTTTGAGAACATGAGGCCTGACACTCCTCTCACTTACACTTGCATAAAAGAAAAGTAATTCCTTTGAAGTTTGAAATTGGGGTTATATCAGTGGAAAACTGATGGTAATCAGAGGACAGTCAGACTCTCTAAATTTGATAGTTGTGCAACTGATAATTTAGTTTTAATCAAGGGTTAAATGTATTTCCCCTCCATTTGTTTATTGTGCTTTTATTTAAAATAAATTAGACAGCATTTAAAATAAAAGCTTTTTTTCTTTTAAAAAAATTGTTTTTGGTAGCACCTTTCCTGCATAATGGTGGATGATAAATCCCTGGTTCCAGCTGTTGAAATGTTCATGAGTCCCAATCTGCATCTGGAGTTTCTGGAGCAGTGTCTGGTCAGCTCCCTCTCCCACTGCATGCATTGTGGCACACACATCATCCAGAATGCTCATAATTCCTGGAGGATTCTGATAAGGCACAGGTAAATGGAGAAGATGGGGAAGAAGATAAAATAAATATGTGATATGGTTTTAAGGTTGATAGCGTAAAACACTAGAGCAGTGGTTCCCAAACTTTAACAACCTGTGAACCCCTTTCACTAAAATGTCAAGTCTCGCGAACCCCCTCCTAAAAATGAATATTTCCAGGGATTTCCTCCTTTACCTGAGTATAAATTATAAGAGCAGTGATCTTGGAAATATAAAATTTGTTTTTATGACATGCTTATTACACACTAATTATTATTAATTATTATTTATCACAACAGTATTTTTATTACATTATGAAAATAGCAACACTCTTCCAAGATCTCACTTTTGTAGCTTGTATTACTTTGAATAAACCTGTTATAAGACAAGGCTCCTATGTTTCATCAAGGAGCATCAGATGTGAAACAGCATGAAAGTATTTAAGAAGCCAACTCAAATTGTTCCTCCTACACAAGCATTCAGGTCTTGAGCAGTCCAGGCAAACAATGCACGTTATAACAAAGCTTAAACTTGTTCTTCATAATAATTTTAAAAACAATGCTAGCTGCTTATTTAATTTTAAAAACAGCAAAACATATCCACCTCCCTTTCCATTTCTTATAAGGAGTCTTGAAGTTTAAATCTCCTAAGTGTGATAGATATACTTGCTTTGATTTGCTTAGATCTTGGAAGTCCAGGGGCTCCGTGCTGCTGGCCCCGTGCTGCCCATGGTTGCTATGGACAACTTTGTCTGTCTTTAGGGAATTTTTTCCCCCTAGAATTCCCTGTAAAATTCTGCGAACCCCCATGGGTTCCCGAACCCCAGTTTCGGAACCACTGCACTAGAGCAAATTCATCCCAGCTGTAACTTTCCCACAGCCAGTGGAGTTATACTGGGGATTAATTTGTCCATTAGCATGAAAGCAAAGGTAAGGAAGAACTGGAAGTCCTAGGATTGACTAGAGAGCTCTAATGATAGGGAGAAAAGTCAATGTGCCCAGAAAATCTATTTCTTTTAGGTTAAAGCTGTCACAGATAGACAATTTTCTTCCCCCACCACCAAAAACTAATTCACATTTCAGATAAATATTATTATAGGCATATCGCGTCTTGCGCGAGGGTTCCATTTCGCGGTTACTGCGTAAACAGAAACCGCATATAGCCAGAACCCATTCACTTCAATGGCAGGTGAAATCGCGCCCCCTACAGGAAGTTTTTTAAAAAAACCATTTCCCCCCACCCCTTTTATTTTGCCGACCGCGTAAAGTGGAAATTGCGTATGTTAAATACGCCTAAGACGCGACATCCTGTAATCATTCTTCCTGCAATTTGACAAACTCTAGGTCAAATCTCTAAGATTGTAGCGACACACATATGACATTACCCTACCCATACGCCTCTTTATATACAGATAAGAGAGGCAACATGAGGAATTTTATGCATACGGCTCACCATTTCCTCTGAACCAAGACCAAAGTTTGGTACTTTGTGTGGGCTAAACAATAGAGCTGCTCAAACAAATCAGAATTTTTGTTCCATAGGAAATTCTGATATTTGGAGGTTTATTTTTATCCCAAATCAGGATGAAAAGTGTAAATACTAAAAGTTTTCATGGGAAAAAAGTTCTGAAAAAATTCTACCTGGAAATGTTAAAATGACTTATTTTGGGTCAACATTAATCTCTGCTTTTGCCTGAGCTGCGGCAGTAAATCATGGCAGTTGTAGTTTTCGCTCCCTCTTGTCCCATTCACCCCTAAGGGCCCACCCACCTCCTCAACTGGACTAGATTTCCCATGATTCAATGTGGTCTCCCCCTGTGACTGAGCCACCTTAGTGAAAAGTGAAGTTCATGGAAAATTAAGATTTTGATGAAACTTCATTTTCCAACAGGAAAATGTGATTTTTTTTTTCTTTTGACCAGCATTAGTATAGGGTTCTAATTTCAGTCCATCTCTAATACATGTTACCCATATGGGATTAGGGTGTCCCACTTGCTGCACAACCATGAGCTACTCTTGACAGCAGGCAGTCCTAACAAAAATGTTGTCTCAGTTTCATGTATCTGTATTTGTGACAAAAACTTACCACTTTATTCTCAATGAGGTCACATACTATTTTGTTGTTGAAATAATCTATGGGTGTCCACCTAATGCCTTCTTGCACATATTCTTCCTGTGAGATAGAAAGAAAGACCCAAATATTCATTCACATTGTAGGTTTAGTAGTGGATTTAGGATAGTCCATACATAGATAAATTCTATACCACTCAAACGGTTTTAAAAGACCTGTCTATACAGGTGATTGGGAGCTTCTTTTCGGTGATCTTGCCAAAAGCACTGACAATAATTTCTGCTGGATAATTTCTATGTGATCATGTGGATGATTCATGGAACTGTGTCCTAAATAAACAGTGGAATTCTGAGCAAATTCATCTCTTTGAGTCAACGGAGTTACCACAGGGATGAATCTGGCTCTTTGAACATAAGTTCAATACCTTAGTGGTAATATTGGTGACCAGAACACCAACTACAACAAACCTCTCCCCTGTTCTGATCTCATGTGTCTCCTAATCTCAGATTTACAGTTGCTTTGTGAAAAATACTACTGGGGTACAACCCAGCTCTGTATTACACAACACTGACACGGCAGAGGATAAAACCCTCCCTCTTCATCCAGTGCACTTTGTGCTGTTCAAATGCCTCAGAGTCCTTCCCCTCTCCTCACCCCTGACTCGAGCAGTTACTAATCAAAGCAGGATTTTCAATTAACATGTTTATCTTCAACCCACTTTACAAACATCAATAAAGCAAGCTTCACAATACCTGAGGTGCAGGTGATTATCAATATTCTCAAGGCTAATTTATAAATGGAGAAACTGAGACAGAGAGACTAAAGACCAGATCTCCACAATAGCAGGTTCAGAACTGCATATGCAAAAATGCAGGACCAGCTATGCTCCCTCTTTCTGTGCACAGTTCCTATAATTGTGAGTGCAACCAATGCTACAGCTGGTCAAAAACATGTGACATTAAAGAACAATTGATAGAAAAAAGTCACAAAAATGTGTTTTGATCAGCTCTAGTTGTATCAATTACATACATAAATGTCCAGCTAGATGCTTAACTAGTCATTTGTGTGCACTTTTGTGGAAGTACAATTGTGTATATACACTTCTGGAAATATTGACCCCAAGTAACTGACCTAAGAACACTTAGCTGCTGATTCTGGAGTCCTTGGGTGCCAGGTTTATACTTGCACTATTAGACCATACCTCTCTGGGCATACTGTATGTTATCATTGTTTTCCCAGGTAGAATTTGATGCTCATATAAGAAGAAACTTGGCAAAGACATTCCAGGGCAGAGAAAAGCACATGCTTTTAAGAGGGCAGAGAAGTGAGGAAATGGGTAGATGAAAAATGTACAGCCAAGTTAACTGCATTCTCTATTTCACTAAAAAATAGAGAAAAATGGGTGAGACAAACTGTTTTTGCATTTAACTTCTAGTGTCACTTCCCACAAAAATGGAGGGATGGAACCAAGCTGCAGTTCTCCACTTCTGACAGTGAGTCAGAGCACACAGCACGTGCAGTTAGAAAGTTATCTGACTTCATAAATACACTGTGCAAGAGACTCACCTTGTGTCATTGTATTGGAAGATAAATGTGTCTGCAACTGATGCTATTTACATTTTCAAGGTTAGCCAACCACAATGCCTTTTTTGGTCTTGCTTTACAAAAAGGCAAATTTTGTCATCACTAGCTGAAACCTCAATCCAGCACCAAACAAAAGGGCGACAGCTAACTCTGTGAATTTTTAACTCAGAGATTATCAATGTGTAGTTACCTGTTCTGCCTTTAGTGTCAGTTCAATAAAAATCTGCTGCAGTTTTTCATTAACAAAATTGATGCAGAACTGTTCAAAACCATTTTTCTATAATAAAACAAAGAAAAAAAATTAACAATGTTAGTCTCAGGCTCCACATTCAACAGCTTTTGATTTTTTTATAAGAAGCAACTTTAGGAGAGGTTTTAACGAACACTTCAATGATGGGCTGGCAGCTGACTTTACAGTTATTCTGTGTACTGTCAGCACCTTAGTGTAAAGATTAGTGACCTAGATTCTCTGAAGCTGTTTTCAGTACTTCATTTTTATTAAGCGAGTTATTGCCACTGGGTACTGCAGTTAGCATGAATGTCCAGGAAGCTGACATTTTCCTTTCATTCTTTTGAACAGAGTTTTTTTTAGAAAAATCCTCTCCCCATCAGGTCAATTCAGATCCTGAATTTTGCCCTCTTACCTGGAATATTTCAAAGCCATAAATGTCTAAGACACCAATGTTATACTCTTCATAGTCCTTCTCCATGGCCTTATTAATGGACTAATAAAAAAGAGAGAGAAAACCCATTTACACAAAACAAACTACAGTTTAAATCCTTAAGCAACCTTGAACTGAAAAAAGTTTGGTTGTACAAAAATAACCTCTATATTCAATGAAGAATGAACTCCCCTTTTCTCCCCCCAACGTGTATTTCACTTTATTTAAAAAGGTAAATTCTATTGCCAGCTAGCAAATGAGTAATTATATTATCCAAGCAAGTGAGCCTTCAGAGCTACTACCTGTAAATCTGTTTCTTGTTAGAAAGAGTTACTGGATCATTTAAAAATAGAAATAAACCAAACAAATAAGAAATAAAAGGAACTTTTATAAAAGCTCAAAAGTTAGAGTTCTGCTGATATGCAACTTGATTCTTCCCATTAAACTTTCTAAATTTCTGTTTTTCCATGTTTTGCTCTCAAACTGCTGGCACCAGTGACACCTCCTATAGGCAGTGGGAGCTACCATAGTGAGGCAGTTATAAGAAAATAGGAATGCCACCCTGGAACAAACCTTTGCTCCAGCTAGCCCAGTATCTTGTCTAATAGCTGATGTTTCTCCCTTCCCATTTCAGCCTAGAGTATCATCCCGAAAAAGGGACTACCTTGCATGTGAGAAAGGGAGAGGGAGTAGAATGGCATCTGGAAAGCAGCAAGAATGGGACAATGAAGGGAGGATGTGACACTCCTGCTGGGGGTTTCATTACTTGACTGTTCTTCCTTCCCGAGAGTGCCCCACAGTATAGGTCACATTAAGGCTCTGAAAGCATGAGCTGTATTTTGCGGATAGAGGGAGGGTGGGCAGGTGAGGAGAAGGTGGTACACCACATGGGCAGCAGTGACTGGAGGCTCGGAGGAGGCATAATGCCTCTAACAGTGCTGAAGATGGCGCACTCACCAACCAGTTAAACCTTTTGAAAAGATGTAGCAAGGACCTTCTAGCCACTGTCTCTAGTTCCATGGCCATGCCCTTGTTGTGCCATCCAATGGTGCCACTATCATTATAGGTTTCAGAGTGGTAGCTTTGTGTTAGTCTGTATCAGCAAAAATATTATAATGTCCTCAGCTAAATGCTCTAGGAATGCAAGCAAGTTAAAGATGCCTCCAGTGCAGGAGTACTTTATGGAAGAGCCTTCCTGCACCTCTTTCCCCTGCCTGCAGCATTTCTGCTCTAGGGTAGCCACCAGGGAGCCCTGCTTGTGTGTGTGTGGAGGGCAGGGGGTAGGGGGTAGGGGTGGAGAGGGCCATACAGCAGTGGGTTAGCAATTAACAGCTGTTTAAGGTTTGAGGAAATGTCCTGCAGTGGGGGAAGGATACAATGGCTAAAAGCAGAGAATTGTGAGGGAAAGCCCACATGGGATAATTTTTCCTTTCAATGTTTAACCCTAGTAACATAATAACATAATCAGAAAAAAATCAACTTACATCCACCAGGTAGTCAAAGATGCGGGCATGAAGGGCTTTGGCTAGAGCATCTCTTGTGTAGCAGGCCTGTTCCACATTAAGTGTCACATTAATGGACTCCGATTTGCCTCCCCACTTACTGTCCATCTGCCTGCTGGTCAGTTTCTCTTTCAGGCGGCTTTGATTAATTCCCAGGAGGAAAGAAGGGAAAGCCAAAACTGCAAGAACAATCAGGGTTATTTTTTAACTAAATCAAATGATAGTGATTTAAAGATTTAAAAAAAAACAACAAGAAAACACACAAGTATCTCAAGTAGCAGTCACCAGAAATAAACTTGGTGGGATGTGGTAAAAATGGGACTGATGGCTCAAAACCTTCTCTAAATCTTCCAAGAAATGATTCAAGTCTTCATACTTAGATGGATTTTAAATAAATTGCACCCCATCTCAAAAAAGGTCTTCAGCTGTTTACCTTAAACCTCAGAACATATAAGACAGTTTACACCAATGATTTGAATACAAGCAAAATAAACATGAAAATTAAGCAGTGAACTCAGACTGAAATATACTAAGTGAGATTAACACTTTAAACAGATTTTGGTAAAAAGCATCAAGGCTCAAAACACAGTAAGGAAGGGTTCATTTGCCCAGCTCCTAATATTTTTTACTCTCCTTCCTATGCTCACTCAGGGTTCTACAGTAAGCTACACTAGGGTTGCCTTGCCATTCATATGTTTTTAAAAGACAACAGGTGTTTTTATCTAATTCCTGATTAGGGTAGGAATATGGGCAATGCCTCAAGCATCTATGCTCTGGCTACCAAGGCCAACTCTGGTGGGACTTACTGCTCCACATCTCACTAATTAAGTCGATAAGATTGCCTGGAGTGTAACTAGGGACTATAGCCCCATATTGTTTTTGAAAGAGAAACTGAATTAGCAATCCCAGAGCATGAGAGATGATGTACTGTATTTGGATAAGCAGCTCACTACTCAGTTCACCTTACAACATATGGGCCTCAGCCTGTTGCATCATCATTAATCCTGTAATTGTTTCCAGAGCTACCTACACTCCTCACTCTCCACTGCAGCATAATTGCCAACTTCTTTAAAGCTGATGTTTCCCAAGTGCAGAACTCCAGCCACAATCTGTAGTACTAATGCCTGCTCCTCTGCAAAGATGCCAATCACATTCATTGCATGCTGGAAAAGAAAGACATCAAATTACTAACATTATTCACTCACCATATTTTTCACAAACTATGAATAGTTAATTGGAATAAAAAAATTAAGTCTGGGGGTTTCAAAAGAATTTAAAGCAATCAGGCATCCAAATCCCATTAAAGTTTCCACAGAATTTCATCAACAGGATGTGAGATCTAGCTGAGCTCATCATATATGCTAAAATGAAGCTGAGGCGCTAACAAAAGAGACACAAAAACTAAGACAATCTTGTATTACAAAAACATTATTCCTGTTACACAAATAGATGATTTAGACCTAACAAAAGTGAAAACTGCATACCGCATGATCCTAGAATAGTTACATTTTGGCTGTCTTAGGCTTGCACTTCAGCCATTCACAAAATAACTGAAGTGCAGAATAGTTTTTTTCACGAAGTGCAATCAATGGTTCTTTTACAAATCTGATGCCCAATCTGTAATTTTTGCCAAAGTCCCACATAGGCTGGTACAGTAATAATGATGATACTTGGCACTTAAATAATGTTTTGCATTGGAAGTGGCAGAGGTGTCCACATAGCTAGCAACAGGTCACACAGCAAGTTTAATATCAGAGCTGGATGCAGAGCCTTGGTCTCCGGATTCTCAGGCCAGGTCTCACTGCAAACTTACTTTGGTATAATTACGTTGTTCAGCAGTGTGAAAAATCCACATCCCTGAGTGATGCAGTTATACTGACCTAAACCCTGGTGTAGACAGCGCTCTGGCAACAGAAGAGCTTCTCCCATTGACACAATTACCGCCTCTTGCAGAGGTGGATTAACTATGACAACAGGAGAGGCATAGTAGCGTCTTTACTGAAGCGCTATACTGTGCTGTACATGTGGACTAGCCCTCAGTCCCTTCCTCTAACCTTCAGCCCATGCTACTATATACAGTAGAGAGACTTCTTGTTTTCAATTTTCACTTTTCAGTGGAAGCTAATCATTGTGCTGTGTTTTAATATTTTTCATAATGCACTTTCTCTGCTTCCTGCTCACTGGTTGATCTCCTTTTCTACTGAATCTGTACCTCTAAAATAAATTTCCAACAAATCCCTGACAAAAAAGTACTGTCTATAGTGTGGCTATCTTAGCAGAATTATCAGAGTGCTACTCAGAAAGAACACCCTTTCATGGGTGAATTTTTATGTACAAGAATTTGCACCATGTGATTTTTCTTCCCACATTTTCTTTGTCTGAAAATATGAAACATTAACCTGTTTGCTTTAAAAGGCATATCTGAATGAATACACATGCACGGAGCATTGATTTTAAAAACACACCAGAGTTTCCTGAAAATCAGATTTGTCATTTATGTCATCTACTTTGTAGGATCCAGAGAGACTCAGATAGTAATAGTAATCCATACTGGTAATGCCCAGGCTGTGTTTTTGCTCTGAGGAGGCACCTTCAATAAGCTGCAAAAGAAAAACACCAGAAATCAGCTGTCATTCCATTACATAGTTAACTCTCTCCAACTGGAGAGGGATAGCTCTTGAACAGACGAATGAGGCTGTAATGTCAGAGAAGACAGTCTTTTTATTTGCCAAGAGAATGAAGTGACAGCGGTGTACCTTTCTCAGGTTCCTCTGATCACTTTGCCTGGAAGAACAAACACTCATTCCCATTCTCAGAAATAATTTTTTGTTTTTTAATCTCTCTGTTCAATACTGGATCTTTGAACAAGACTCTCAGTTTGCAATGCCACATGCTGATATGTGCTCTCTCTCATTTAGAGGTGTGAGGAAAATGTGAACTGAATGCCAGGATAGGTCTGTCTTCAAGTTTGCAATACCAGAACTAAATCTCCAGGGAGTGTCTCCACTAATTTGTGACTCCCTGATCTAAAGGCCAGTTTTTCACTGTCCCCATCCTCAGTGTAGTTCAAAGCGGCTTTTGGCTGCTCTGAACAACACAGGCTTGTCATAGTCCCCAAGGACCTGTTATGTTTGCTGGGGATCACCCAAGTACAGTGTTGTTCAGCTATGCCTCCTCGCACCTCTTATGCCAAGCAGGGCTGAGAATGAGAGGCACAGGGCTGGGACAGGGCAATTAAAGAAGCTTCCTGACCAATTTGTATCACCAGACTCTTAGAGAAAGGTCCTATGGACTGTAATAGAGATGAAACTTTTAGGGTACTATAGAAATAATCCTCAAATCTCAGAATTTAAAAGAGAATGATGCCTGTTGTTTCTCTTTTTCAGAGAGACAACAGAATGCTAGGACAGAAGTGATCATTCTCTATTACGTTCTACAGGACAGTTTTAAAAAATCTGCAGGGAAATTAATTACTATTTTCTGTTAAATTCTTCCATGTGGGAGACAACAGTGAATTTTCAAGCTGGCCCTTAGAAATATATCATGTGATTACTTCACTGAGAGTCTACTGTTTTCAGATTTGGAAAGAGACTCAAACCACTGAATGGGTCTATTAGACAATGCATTAGTGTGCACTGAGGGTACCTAGCGATATTCAGACTGCCCTTTAAAACATACAATCAATAGCATGACTTCACTGAGAGATGTACCAATATAAAGGAAAAACTGGAAATGGAAGAACTATTTTAACGGCGAAAGGAACTGTACATTTCAGACCTGGTAAAAAATGTGAAAACTCCTCTCTCCAGGATTCCTCATTACGACCCGAGACTTTTCCAGGAGAAAGTTAGATATCTTTCCACCATCAGGCTCTCCACCTGGGCTAAACTGGATTTCAAAGTATTTCCCCTGTAATAAATATAGACGTTTTTGAATGATTAATAAAAACTAAGCTTAAAGCAAACGCCTGTTGCAGTATAACTCAAGGAAACTAACTAGAATATTTATTCTCCATTACTTCAGTCTTTCAAGGTTAAATTAGGCCTGGACTTTTACGAAACAATTACTTTTTTCCCCATTTTTCCATGTCCAGTTACCTAATTCTAAACCCAACTTAATAACTCTGTAGTGCATTAGAACAAAGATGTACACTAACGACTAACAGGGGAACTTCTTTCCTCAGCCTTACTTGCTTGGTGTAAATTAGGCAGACTGCAGAAATGAAACACTAATGGCTAAATTTATTACTGATGTACGTGGGACCTACTCAGGTGTAGTAGATTTACAATCCATAAACCAATGATTTACACAACATTCTGTTTCCAGGTGATGTATATCAATTATCTTTTTATCTTGGTGGACTGAAGAATTGCATTAGTAACCCACGTCAACTGCAAAATATACCCTTACTTCTGTTTTGTGAAGGGGATGACTAAGGGGAGCAAAAGGAAAGTTTGTCAAGCAAGGCTCACTGCTAATACAGGTAATCACAGCAGGGGAAATACATTTGAAAACAATAAGGATATCTGCAGTTTTGAATTTTTTTCCCCCTTGCAGGATGCTTCAGTAACCTAGTTGTATATATTCGTTCACTTTATATCTAAATGTCTGTCAAGACATTTATATTCTATTCTATCCAGTATGTTTTCAACAAGGGCCTAACATCTGAAAAGCACAGTTCAAATTTCATGCTGGTGTAAAAGGGTAAAACTCCATTTTAATTAAATAGAGCTGTGACCATTTACACAATCAGGGTATTTGGTCCCACATATGTACAGTAATTTTGCTCCCACTCTCTCTTCACTATATTTTATAAACAGATGGTGGTTCTTCCCAATTAAACGTTGTAAGGGTTAGGTTACTTAAAACTGAACGTAGGGTACAATATCAGGTCATTATTCTGCATATGTAGTTGTTAGTTCCCATTACTATGTTTAACACTTATAATCAAGTGCTGAAAACAATTCCTTATTGCTTTTTGGAAAGATGAATAATCTTTGTGCCCAGCAGTGAAACCTAGCAATTGTTCCATTCCCTTTTTAAAAAATCACAGCTAATTATTACATGGGCTGGAAAATAGATATGCTCATACCTTCCAGGTCAGTGCAGATTAGGCCTCAGTTAGGTTGGTAATTGTCTTGTTTACATATCAGACTGCTTACAAATAGCTTTGCCCAAATAGAATAGAAACTAACATTTGCAATAATATCTAGGAGACCTTGAAATGTGTGCCTTTCTGTTTATATGAAAACCAGCATTTTCCTTCACAAAGATTCCCAAATCAAACCCACAGATGTTAAGAGCAAAAGCAATTTTTTGCAGAGAGGAACTTACAAATCTGCTGGAGTTATTGTTCCGTACAGTCTTCGCATTCCCAAAGGCTTCCAGTAAAGGGTTTGACTGCAGAATAATGTCCTTCACATGCTGAAATGTTTTTCAACAACAAAATAAATATGCTTTGGGATCTTTATCAAGGTCTTGGAGCATTCATACGAAACCATGATTTGTAAACCTGATCTATATAAGGAACAACGATGCCTCTCTCTACAAACAGGCTTTAGAATATCCTCTTGGCCAGGTGAGGGGGAATCTACACTACCACGTCTGCAGAATATATATTGTTGTTTTTTTAATTCAGTTTCTAGTTCTATGATTGTGAAGAAAATCATCCAAACTTAAACAGAAGGTAAACTGATGCAGTCATCTTTCTGAATTTGCAGATAGCAGTTTCATTGCTGCTCACAGGGTTTGAAGCAGGTTTCAGAGCAGTAGCCATGTTAGTTTGCATCAGCAAAAACAACGAGGAGTCCTTGTGGCACCTTAGAGACTAACAAATTTATTTAGGAATAAGCTTTCGTGGGCTATAACCCATTTCATCAGATGCATGGAGTGAAAAAAAGTAGGCAGATATAAATATACAGCACATTAAAAGATGGGCGTTGCCTTACCAAGTGTGGGGTCAGTGCTAACGAAGCCAGTTCAAGTAGGATGGAAGTGGACTATTCCCAACAGTTGACAAGAAGGGGTGAGTACCAACAGAGGGAAAATTATTTTTTGCCATGACCCAACCACTCCCAGTCTTTATTCAAGCCTAATCTGAGGTGTCACATTTGCAAATTAATTCCAGTTAATTAACTCCAGTTCTGCAGTTTCTCGCTGAAGTCTGATTTTGAAGTTTTTTTTGTTGAAGAATGGGAACTTTTAAGTCTGTTATTGAGTGTCCTGGGAAATGAAGTGCTTTTCTACTGGCTTTTGAATGTTACAATTCTTGATGTCTGATTGTGTCCATCAGTTCTTTTGCATAGACTGCCATGTACATTGGCCAAACCGGACAGTCTCTATGCAAAAGAATAAATGGACACAAATCAGACATCAAGAATTGTAACATTTAAAAATAATTTTCCCAGTTGATACTCACACCTTCTTGTCAACTGCTGGGAATGGGCCACATCCACCATGATTTAACTGGTCTCATTAGCACTACAAAAAGTAATTTTCCTTCTGTTGATATTCACCCCTTCTTGTCAACTGTTGAGAATGGGACACATCCACCCTAAATGATTTGGCTTCGCTAGCAGTGACCCTCCCCACCCCCCCCCACTTGGTAAGGCAATTCCCATCTTTTCATGTGCTGTATAGTTATACCTTCCTACTTTTTTTCCACTCCATGCATCTGATGAAGTGGGTTATAGCCCATGAAAGCTTATGCCAGGCCTGCACAACATGCGGCCCACAAGGGCTCACTGTACAGCCTGCGGGGGGTGAGTAGGGGTGGGGCAAGCCAAGCGGTGGGGCGGGGGGAAGTGGATGGGGGCAGGGCAAGGGTGGGGCTTTTCAGCCCACAGCAGGTTTTTTTGCAGTAATATGGCCCTCGCTGCTTCCCGAGTTATGCAGGCCTGGCTTATGCCAAAATATATTTGTTAGTCTCTAGGGTTTGAAGCAGAGGCAGACTGCGGTCAGGGATAAAGTAACAGCGACTTTTTCTTTCACCCTCTTGCAACAGCCAGGAAGATGGGGGGATGGACAAGAATACAGGAGGTAGAAAAGCAAAGTGGTGCAGATCCACACCCCTTAGCACCAGTAAGCCACTACCAGTGGTCTTGCTGGTAGCAGTCCTCCTACCCGTAAACTGGTAGGGTTTCTCCCCTTGTTAGTAGGTGGCTTGCAATTTTTAAAACCCCATTTCTAGGGAACATTAAAACAATAACAAATATCCATGTAGAACAGTTCACAATTGGCTGAGTGATTTACTGCTGTGGAAGGGGGACCAGAGAGAAAGGGGTTAGTTTTGTGCTGGAGCACTGGGAGGAGGCTACCAGACTTGATGGACTAATGGTCTGGATCTTGTATGATGAATCTTATGTTCCTCTGTTTTACTAAGTGCATTTACCTGAGAAACTTTATTTTTCTGGATTATGGCTAAATTGAGTTGGACAAAAAATCTTGAGGATCATATTCTAATGTGAGCTACTGCGTATAAACCTACATTAAATCAACAGAGTTATTCCAGGTTTATACCATGTGTATCTGGAGAAACAATCTCCTCTGGCCACATTTTATCCTCTTTGCCTTTAACTTCCCTTCTAAATAAGGCCTACTATCCAAACAATAAGTATAATGAAACAAGTAGAGAAGGAAACTGGAATCTTGAGGACAATGACAAATAAAATAAAATGGAGGAAGGTAGAGAATTTGGAAAGAGTAGAGCTTCAAAAGCAGCTTCAGAATTCTGCTGAAGAATTAATACATACGATATGTTTGGATGGTGCAAAGCATCTGGCGATTAGGATTGGGAACAATAATTATTTTAACACTATACACATCATCACTCAGTTTCAAAGTATTTATGTCCTGTTTATGAAATAACTGCTTACTATTTCAACCTATAACCTTGGACCCCAATCTTGCAATTCCTTAAAATAAGCAAAACTCCAAGTCAGAGGGAGTTTTGCCTGCATAAGGAATGCTAGCTCAAGACCACAGATGGGCTAGCGGTTAGCTCTGTGAGAGCTTCGAATCAGACAGCAAGGAGAGAAGTGCTGGGAGCAGACTATAAAGAGGCCACTGGATTCTCACTTACTCAGATCCAATGATCAAAAACTCAGCCTAGCAGGTGCAGAGAGACATCAGCTCGTAGTCTGAAGCATTGGCTGTGGAAGGGCCATTGGCTGTGGAAGGGCCATTTAATGGGAGTAGGAGCAGGGTGTTAGTTTCTTGCCCAAAACTAGTGTATATTCAGATTTGCGTAGGGAGGGCTGAATTTCACACAAAAATAATACACTACCCAAGGAAACGTATCAGTTTAATCAGCTATGACTTGTAACTGCTGAGTTTATTTTGCATCTTGTAGGAAGAGCTGGGATTTACTTAAAATAACTACAACAATTATTTATAATGTGATTAAGTCCATTCCAGAAATAACACAATGCATATTTTCCCTTTGCTATTGAATGATTGTGCAACGTTCCCTGTATCATTGTCTCCCAAAACAAAACAGGAAGAACATAATCATCATCAGAGCTTGTACTAAGGCCAATCTATTATGGTAAGCAGAAAAAAAAAAGAAGCATACTGGTAAAACTGTTACGTATCTAGAATAGTTGTCTGTCAATTAGCTGATGATCTCATAGAACTCCATTAGTGGAATTTTATGGCTAATTTACTACATTAGCTTTAGTTAAAATGCTTGTGTAGATAGTGCAGGCAGAGGTTTCAGAATTAACAGGCAACTATTCACCACTCTAGTTAGCTCCCAGAAATTACATTTCCTACTAGATAATTTGTTTAAAATGATCATTAAAGTAAAAGTTCTTCTCTTTTCCCTCTAATGTGTGAACACAAATCCATGATTTAATGGGAGATATGAACCACTGAGACACAATTCAATTCTGTCTGGATCCGAAAGATGAATTTTTACTAGATATGTGACATTGTAGAAAAAGCAGATTTTCAGAGGTTTTGTTAAATAATATTTGGTTGCTATAAATTAAACTTCTCTCCCTATAGCCTGAGGTCACAAATTCCATTAAAAACATTTTTTCCCCAAAATCTTTAACCTTTAAATAATTCAGCATCAGCTCTGAAGCGGTTCCACAGGGGTCTGTTCAGATTAGTGGGTTTTCAGCTTATGGATTCCTCATCCACAGGTGGAGGACCAGCAGATCTGTGCAGCAGTGAATCCCTGGCCCCAATTCATCCATCCCCTACTACAGAGTACAATTCAGGGATACTTGAACTCTGGAAGACCCATTTGTGCAGTAGAGCCACACCAGTTTCTATGCTAGGGAATCTACATTGACTGTACACGTGTGCTCAGCCATTTACCTCATAAGCGTCATCTCTGGCACTGTGGCTATACAGTAAGATTTGACATGGTTTCTTTACAGCAACATTACACTATATTAACTCACCTGTACCTTGGGGCCACCTCCCGATATTTTAGAGATGTAACTCATGATATATTTAGCAGCTACAGTCTTTCCAGCACCGCTTTCACCGCTAGGAAGAAAGGAACACAAATACACATCTGTTAAGTGGTTCAGACCTGAAAACAACATGGAACTTGATAAAACAGTGTGACCTCACCATGCTCAGCAGCACTAAAACTATGTAGATAGAGACGTTACCCCAAAATAAAAGTCTAATGATAGTTAGACCTTCGTGATTTAGTTTTCTAAGGAAACACTGAGGAAAACATAACTGAAAGAAGAAAGATAAACTGTCACACCTACCAAAAGGTTTTCTAACACAGACCCAAATTCTACACTCTGATACACTAATCAGGAATAACTAGTGAAGAAAAGTATAAATACAGAGTAACTCAGGTTTCCACTGGAGTTTCTTGAATTTACCTTGTTTAACCAAGAACAGCTACCACAATAACAAATATGCCCCAAATTTAAATCAGGTGATTTAACAGCATATAGAATATGACATATAACATTCTAATATGATACTTCTGGGGTGTGTTTGTCACTGAATGACATAGAAATTTTTCAAGGGGCTAAGAACCCAATTCCCATTGGATTTTAGTGAGATTTGTGTGCCTAATTTCCTTAGCTTCCCCTGAAAATCCCAGCCTTATGTTTTAAGGCAAGCCTTCTGCCTAGATTCCACAGAAGTCTTTTTTTTTAAGCGTTCCTGAATGAAATCGTCATTCAGGATGTGATTAATAATGACTCACTAAGAACTATCTTCCTGGTCTTGTGCCTCTTGACACAGGCTACAAGAAGGCTTAATACTCCACTCTAACTTTTCACAATTCCTTCCTTCCTTCTTTTAAAATATTTCACTTCAGTGGTGACATTAGAATACATCTTGCAACAGAGTAGGAGTTCATTTCATCTACTGCTAGCTGTTGGACAAAGATCACTGGACCCATAGGCGCTGATTCCATTGGTGCTTCAGGGCTGGATTTCAATGGAATTAGTCCTAATTTACACTGGTGTTGGTGCAAGTCACATCAGTCCTCATATTCAGCGCAGTTAACTCGGCTTACACAACTTCTGATGAGACAAATCAGACTCCATCCAGATGGTGGTGAGAGAGCACAATGTTGTAATTTGAAATCTTTTGTCCTCATGCATTAAAGTCTGAGTGATCCTCAAGTCTCTGAACTAATTCAACACGTTTTGATACCATGGGACAGACTATGCTCAGTTGTGCCTGGGTGTGGACCAAATGCATGCCCTGCTCAAATCCTGCCCCTTTATTTCCCAGGATAACCTCCACCTCTGTTGGAAAAGGGAATGGATTTGCCAGTTGATGCCAATGTGTAGCTCCCCATTAGCTTCAACAAATTCCCATAGGTTGCAGTTCTAATAAGCACTCAAATTCAGATGCTTCTCCCAACCTCTTGGATCTGTAAAACCTGGCTGGAATTCTCACAAGATGGTTCATCCTTTTGGGCTTTCAGTCAATGTAAAAATATTGCGAGAAGAGCTATTAGAAATATCACCATGTTAGCTTCTCAATCTGATAACAACCAGGAAGCACAGATCAAATATTAAACAATTTTTAAAAAGTGGAATATTTTTTGAACTGCTCAACAATTTTTTTTCTGAATGCAGTTTGAGTTCTGGGTGAAGGCCTGGGTCAGTTATTTTATTATTTGAACCATTTCATTGAACCCTAATCAGCAGGAAAGAAGAGCATGCAGCCATTTGCCTTTATCCTCTGGAAAAATCTGAATTACAGCTACATTCACTACAGCAGGAAGGGTAATCTCTGCATTTAGAAGTTCACATCAACAGACAGTCTGAAAGCTAAAAATAGCAAAAGTGCAGTTCTTCACAGCAAAGTCTGGCCAGAGTGGATACTCAGTTTGAAAAGCAGGAAGGATAAGTCCATCCAACCTGAATCAGATACCTGAGCTAGTATCTAATATAAACCTCAAGCAAATACAAAAAAACCGTAAAAGTTAAAACTGAACTGAACAGCTCTGATTTATATTTTCCTTTTCCAATTTCCTATTAGAGACAGTAGTAACAGATTCTGTTAGGTTTCTACTAAATATTTCTACTGTTAAGCAAACTTTTGAGAGAACTGGTAAACAGAAACTCAATGCAACACACCAGTAAAATCTAGGAAGAAACTTCATGTCTATAAAATGGTATTCAAATCCTCACACCATTTCAAAGCACAGTCACAAGCAATCCAAATTACGCAGTTGCAGCGGCAGCTTTTTCTGGCCATTCCAATAAGAACTAAGCTGTGTATAGGCTCATATTGTATCTCACTCTTTAAAGAGAGTCAAATGAAACAGGAGAGAAAACAAAAAGCCTTTCTGAAGTGGCATTCCAAAATGAACCACCAATTACAGTTTCATTTTTAAAAGATGTCCTCCCTTAGGTAGAATTATGCCTTTAGCACTGTGACCTAGTAGAGATGATATTTACTTCCTGCTATGCTCCCCGGGATACTCTCATTGCAAGCACAGTTTGGCCCATTAGCAGCCAATCATTTTCAAGGACATTTCCTGAGTGATATAGTAAATAAAGGCCTATATCTAGGTTTGGCAGAATTTTTTTTTTTTTTTTTTTTTAATAACTGACACATCATCACTGTTTATTTTTAAGTATTTTTTAGATTTTCAGCTATTTAAGTTTTCAGCTACATGAAATTATGGGGAGTCAGAACTATTTACAGACAGTAGACAATGAAATTCAAAAAGTTAAAGCTTTAGAAACTGTTAAAACACAAATTGTCAATATCCCAAAATACATAAAATAAATATTTTTAAATCAACCAATCAGATCTGTTTTTACTATTCGTTCACTAGTCCATTTGTAACATGCCTCACTCAAAAGTCTAACTCATTGCATTTTGATGCTAGTAAGTTCTCAATCAGCACTTTTCTTTCTTTGCTTCTCTGTAAATGATGATTATTGATGGAAATATTTTCCATCATTTTATGCGCATGCAGTGAAATCAATGTTTATTGACATTTATCGACAGAACTCTAACCCTTCCAAACCTATCTGTATCTAACCTTAGCAGCTCAACATAACAGCTGGAACCTTCAAAAGGAACCACAGGGAGCTAGGTACACAACTCCAATTGAAAGTCTGTGGGATACAGGTGCATACCTCCCAGACAACATTAGCATGCTGTTTAGAACCATCATTATATGGGAAAGTGCATAAATGGATCCCTAAAGTCACCATTATATCTAAGTTATAGTTTCCAATTTGGGGCATAACTTGCAAGACCATGCTGTAGTAACCTTAAGGGCAAATTACAGAGAACAGGGGGAAAAGAAACGCTAAGACAAATAACACAGCCTTTAATAAATTTGAACCTATTTAAAACAGTGTTATAAACCACTTTAAACAAAAGATTTCTTCATTGTATAACTTATCTCCCTCCCCTTTGTTCAAATTATGTGTGGTTTGTATTATTCATTAAGTAGTGGAAACCATAAATACTAACATGGAGGAATTTAGTTCCATTTTATTTGTAGTCTCTGGATTTAAGTGATACTTTAATAATGAGACTTTAGTTTCAAGCCAGCCTTTTCACAGTTTACTTTAGATTTACACATGCACATACTTTTCCTGGTTTTTACAGTTTTATTGATCAGAGACCAGTAAACTGCCAAAATTAAACTAGAACAGCAATATGATGATGATGGTACATTATTTATAACCTGCAACAACTGTATCTGATGCACTTTGTTTGATAGTATCTTGCCTTCTCCTGAGTAAAGCACAAAATTAGTCAAATACCTCTAGAATTGTGGTGATTCCAGTAAATGATTCACCTAATGTAGTTTTCCACAGACACCTATCTGCTTTCTTACTTCTCCAATGATAATAAAATAATACAAGCTCCATATTTTATCTTAGTCTCTTTATATATCCTAGAAGTGCACGTTTCTTAAATTTAACAAAAAGTGGCTATAATGACTCAAGTCCCCATTAGAGAAACATAAAAATGACATTTCATTTGAAATAATCTCATGTTATAGTAGGAAATGTTTCCATATATAGCTATTATAAAAATTAGAAAATATGGTATAAATTCTAAAAGAAAAAGGAAGAAACTGAATTATGAAAGATAAACTCTTAGTGGCACTGACATAATTAATTTCCAACCTGGAGACTTCCCTTATTGGAAATCAAATTCACTTTCTTGATATCTTCCTAGTCATTAAAAAATGCTTTATAGGTTTTTACACAATTTTTTCCAGTAGTAGTTGCTACTCTGAAAGAGTCAAAATTTGCGCAACACAGACTCTTAAAACTTCACTGAATTCAGAATAAAACTAAAGAATTATATAGAAACTTATTTCCACTTCTTCATCGTTGAGAGGAAGGGTAATTTAGTGTTTAAAGAAGGGGATTAGGAGTCAAGACTTCTGACTACTATGTCCCCCTCTAATACTAATTTGTTGTGTGACGTAAGGAAGTCATTTAAAAATCTGTGCACCAATTTCCCCATCTGCAGTATGGGAGGGATAATACTTATCTACAGGATTGGGACATTGAGGAGTTTTATTAGTTAATGTACGCAAAGCGCCCTTAGATCTACCAGCCAAGGACACTGCAGATGTAAAATATTATTCTGCTGTGTTTGGAGAAGTCTACATTTAAAGTTTAATTCCTTTAGTTTTGCTCAGAACATCCCCATCAGCTTTGCCTATTGCCTTATACAAATGTTTCTCCCCCTCTATTACTGGTGGGTTTTGCCTCATTGTTCCTTAACATATTGAAGATTTGTGCGTGAGTGCCTTTTCCTGAATGGCTGCGAGCAGCAAGATTCAATCACGTCTCCAGCAGCATTCTCTGCTGCCAAAGTTTCCAAAAAATCAATTGTTTGAGGCTTGTATGGGCTTTGCAATGCAGCAGCAGGACTAGATTTTTTTAAATTGACTTTTGGCCTTAATCAATTTAAGATAAAGAGTTAGTCAGATTGTTTTACTGAAAGGGGTAAGATGGAAAGAAGTCTCTGTTAAAGTAAATTAATATCAGTAAAGTTGTTGTAGCATCCTAAGGTCATGACAGGTAGCCTTCTTGTAAGTAAACACTACTAGATGAAAACTAAGCTAATATTAAAAAGAGGAAGAGAGACTTGAACTGAGAAATTTCTTCATAGCACATTAAAATACCTCATGGAAGAAGTCACCCAAGCTGACAAAAAAAGGGGAATAAAGTTTCCACCTTTGCAGAAACATACCTCTTCAAGGATAATCTGAAGAAAATGTCTATTATCTCACACAAAACAGGAAATTACTAATAGTAACATCCACTGCCATGATTACAAGACAATGATGCTCTAGAGGGAATTAAAAACCACATCAAAACAAGTCTACAGACAACCCTTCATAGTTCAAATCTCAGCGAGTGAATCGTTTTATCTTGAGGTTTTTTGTTTTCTTGGCAGTTCTTAGGTAACCACTGAAGGGCAGACATTTTTTATTTGTGATGAGGGGAAGGGGAGAAACAGCTCAGCAGGCTATTAGAGTGAGTTACAGAAGCCAGATCCAATAATATACACTTAAATAAATCACCATGAATATGCCTTAGCAAAACTCAGTGAAATGAAATGAAATGTCAAACTGCTGCTGAAGCCTAAACCACTTAATGTGAATAACATTTTGGCTACTATGGCTACATAGCAAATCACTTCAAACCACACTCTCCTCCATATATGGGAACAAGTGCACAGACAGATATTCTGCCTCTTGTGAATTTCATATGCATGTACTGGTAACTAAAATTGTCAAATACCCAAGTTCTTTAACCACTCAATTGCCATGGACAAGCAGAGTAAAGAATTTGCCCATCATCTGCATGGCTCAGAAAATAGAGAACTGTCTCATGTTTGCAATGGAATATTAATTTATAAACATGTATTTGTGAATAGCTGGCTCAACATCACTCCTGCCTTTCATGGAGATGCAAACCATGTTTTTGTGATATTCGGCCCCTCCTGCTCTCTTTCCTCCAAAGAGCACTGCACAGCCCTGGGAAAAGAGGGATAGAGCAATCCCTGTTTCTCCTGATCACAGGGACTCTATGATTCTGCCTAGCACCTACAAGGGCCACACAAATGGTGCTAAGGAAGGCTCCTTGCACCCTTCCCCCTTCCACCTGGACACACACAGTGTGCACCTGCATCCAGTCCAGGAAGAATCCAACCCTTGAATAGCCTCATTGTTTACATTGTCCACAATCATTCATAATAGCTCAGTGTTCTACAGCTATAATTAGAAATGTGTACTGTTTTCTTAACACACATGGTAATTATTCCACAAATAAAACAGGTTTGTCTGTCCCTTGAAAGATATATGACAAAACTCGGCATTTTCTTATCAGATGAAACTGGCTCTCTCACCCAGTTATCAGCCAGAAAGGATAAAAAAGAGCGTATATCAATAAACAGGCACTAGAAGCAGAAACGGCATCAGTGAAAGGAGAGAGAAACCCTTTTTTTTCAAAATAGTAAATGAATAGCTTGAGATTTTAGCTGCAGAAGGGAAGATCAAATAACAGATAAACAAGGGAAAACCCTTAGTACCTTAGATGAATAAAAGGAAAAAAAAGCAGAGCAGAACATTTCCATGGCATTCTTAGTAGACTCTCATCAAAAATAGCATTTAACTTCAGTAATGTAGAGAAGACAGGAGAGCTTGATGTTTACTGTGAGGAAATTACTCTGGATGAATTTAAAGCAGCTACTAAAAAATTAAAGAACGATAAATTGCCAGGTAAAGATCAAATTGCAGAACTGCTTAAAGCAAGTGGAAGGGGCAGTATGAAAATCCTGCTATGCAAATTTTCAATTTGGTCTGGGAGAAAGAATACAGCACAGAAAAAGGGAAAAGAGGGATTACAATCAAACTCCCCCAAAGAGGATATTCGAGTTTTGTAAAAAATGGCATGGGATTATGCTGCTTTCAGTCCCAGAAGACAGTCTTCTATGCAATCAACTTAAGCAGATTTAGATAAAAACAAGCTGGTTTTTGCCAAATTGGTCTTCTATAGACCAACTCTTCATCCTGTGTAGTATTGTAGAGCAAAGCACTGAATGACAGCCTGAAATTTGTGGATTTCCAAAAGGTATTTGATAGTGTAGATAGAGTCCTGAAATTTGTGGATTTCCAAAAGGTATTTGATAGTGTAGATAGAGAATCACTGTAACAGACAATATAAAACAGCAAAACCATTCAAATTCATTCAAATTATTAAAAAATTGTATCAGAACATTCATTGTGCAGTAAAGATAAACCAAAGGCTAATGGACTGGTTTAATGTTAACAGTAGTGTCAGGTGAAGTTGCATCTTGTCTCCCATCTTGTTTGTCATTGCTATTGACTTTGTTGTGTGACAGATTGTCAGTACAGAAACAGACACTGCATGAATAGACAGAGAGCTTGGAGTTTTAGACTTTGCAGGCACCATCTGTTTTATGAATAAATTGGTTAAAGATATGCAGCAAAAGACAAATAATCTTGCAAATTCTGCCCAGTCACTAGATCTTATTAATAAATCAAAGATCAACATTTTGACAATTAATTTACCTACCAATGATTTTATCTACTTGAAAACCATTACTAATGTACTTAGGTGGGTGGCATTATTCACAATTCTGGTGATTCCATGTTTGATGTAAAGTCCAGAATAGGTAAAGCAACTGCTATATTTCTAAAACTCAACATAGTATGGAAGTCCAATGTGATTAACAAAACCACCAAACTTAAGATCTTTAGAAACACTGTCCTAAGTGTCCTCTTCTATGGAATCACCATATGGATGCAGAGTCCTGAAAAATAGTAAGTCCACCCAATGCAAATTGAACAGCTTTCATTCCAGGTGTCTGCAGAAAATGTTCAAAGTAAAATGGCCTGATATAATCAGTAATAAAGATGTCCTAGAATGGGCACAGCTACCTATAACAAATAGTATGGAAGAAGAGATGGACTTATTTTGGATATCTTTTAAGAATGCTCACTAAAAGGCTACCCATAGAAGCATTTCTTTGGCAATGCCAGAACAAGACGCTGGTGTGTTTTTACACCATTATAACTTTATCGACTTCAGTAGAGTCATTCCAAATTTAGACTGGTGAATGAAAGGTGGATCAGCTCTACATCTTATAACTATTAGGAGCTGTGATGTCATAATCTGAAGAATCTTTGAGTAATCCAAAGCAATGTACATGGAATTTGATCAAGAGGACAAAAATATAAAAATTAACTAACACGAACCGTACAATTGACTGAATTCTTCGATTTGACAAATCTAACAACCCAGCAGTGAACCATTCACAGTTGTCCCCAAAATCAAACACCAACATAAAAAGCATCTGGAGATCTAGTCTCCCACTTTTCCTGTGTTTATCTCACAAAAATAATCTTAGGAAAACTAAACATACATCAAGGAAGAGGAACATTTTTTTATATAATGTCAGGGAAAATTATTTTCTTTTTTCATTGTTGTTATACCCTTCAAATGTATCAAGCAGAACACAGGAAGAGCATGATGAGGCTGTGCACACGTCTCAGGGAACACACACCATACTTTATTTACAGTATGGGCCAGACGTTAAAAGACCTCATTATGCACAATCAGGGTCTGTGTTTTACAAAAGAACTCAGCTGTCACAATTCAGGTATCTAAATAACTGGCCACATTTTCCAAAGACCGTGACATTCTGAGTGCGAGGCATGTTTGAAGACCTCGCCCGTATGTAGGTCAAATCTAGAATTGTTTCTCTGAACCCTCAAATTTTGGGGATTCAGAAAAATTGGACCTGTATATGAACTACCCCAAGCTCTGGATTTGAAGTACCAAAGCTCAAAGCAAAACTAACCCCAAATTTACTTCTTTTTAACATCTATGAATTCAGAAATGAAACCAAATAACTCTAATATTGCTAAGGCAGAATACCGGGTGAAGGCTGAGCTGATGGTATCTTTGCACACATGTAATAAATTACTTCCAAGGAGCTACATTCTCTTGTTTTCCAGGACTAGGAGCACCCATACGCTTTTCTACTGTGGGATGTCACCCTTGGGAGGTTGGCCAGGACTATGAGTCACTGCTCAAAAAGAAGTTCCACAAGTATGAAGAATTTTCATACAGCTCCTCCTTGTAGGCTCTCAAGTGCAACTCATCTGTGACATTAAGATGATCTCTGCTTTCATACTATGGCATTCAATATGATGGCAGAAAACCTTGTATGAGGAACATCTTGAAATATAAAGACTCAGATCCTGGCCCTGCTCTGGCTCCTTTGCACGACTCCAGTGACACAAAGAGGCCAAAAAGTTCCCAGGGTACCCGTAAGTTTCCTTGATATGAGGAATTGCTGGCTGACACAGCTAGCTCTTTGCCACCTGTGAAGGCCCATGGCATAGGACGGGTGGCCAAAGTATACAGAACTCTCTGGTTATCCCCACAAGCAAGATGCCTCTTTGAGGGCTGTTACAAATTTACATACCTTTCTGCTGATCTGAACTAAGGTGGGGGACAGGAACAGTGGAAGATTTCCTGGGCATAGCTGAGGAGTCATTCCAAATACTTTTTTGGTTCAGACCAGAAGTTATAGATGCACTGTTTGATTTAATGATGACTTTATAACAAACTAAGTAAGGTTCAGGGCTGCTTTAAAAGGTGACACCAGAGTAACAACCTCACATACAGTGGAACTCATTAACAATGACCTCATATATAACAAAACCCCACTGGCAATGAAGTAGAAAGGAAGTTCTGAATAGAGCTGATTGGAAAATTATGAAAAGCCTGGTTTTAAACCTCCTGTCATGGTTTTATTTGTATTCTCCAAAGCCACTGCAGTTTTGTCAAGAGGATCCCTGACATGAGTCAGGCATTGAGGAGAGGAAGGGTTCTTTTTGTTAAGCTACAAGAAAATGCAACATAGTAAATAAAACGAAAATGAGGATCCAAAAAAAGTCTAGTTAGATTATAAAATCCTGAAATAGTCAATTTTCAGTGACACAAAAGTTTTTTATTAATACTACTAATATAAAATTGATGTAAGAGAAAAAGAAACATGGTAGTGCCCTCAAAGAGTTTACCAGACTCAACCTCCTTTACCAGAAGATGTGCTGGAAGGTTGCTTGTGTGCTTGCATGAAGTTGATTGCGAGTGTACAGTGTATTATAATTGTGCAGTAAGAAATGATGGGGGGGGGCTATTTGTGGGTGATTATAGTATGCCTTGGGGGTGTTACAAGGTACAAGGCCAAAGACCAAGTGACTTTAAACACATGAGAAATGCAAAAATTCCTTGCTTGAGTGTCTTGCTGTTTTTCTGAAATTTAATTTTTCTATATAAAAATAAGGGAAAGCATTCAGCCTGTACATTTACTGGGCATTATTAAACATAGTTATGATATCACTTGTGGCCAATTAGAAAGCTCCATAATGCTTCCAGTGCTCTAAAAGTCATTCCAAAATAAATAATACATCATCAAGATTATCTTAGATCCCCCCACAACACACCCACAAATGGATCATTCTACATAATTAAGGGAGTCTAGTAATAATGAGACCCTACTTCCTTCTTTAAAGCTAATGAAAGCTTTAAACTAGCAGCTATAATAGGTGTTTCTTACCTGATAATGACACACTGGTTTTCTCTGTCAATGATCATGTTTCTGTACATGTTGTCCGCTAGAGCATAGATATGTGGTGGGTTTTCATACTGAGCCTATGGGAAAGGGTTGGGGAATATAATGTAAATTTCAGACAGAACATTAAATACCACAGAAAAAATAATATAAGCATTCAGCATGGAAGAGTTTCTTGCTAGGACAGAAAATTCTGCATCTTAAATTGAGCATCAGATTTCAGAATTACATATTAAAATCAGCAGAGATTCTTTTTAAGGAGGCTTTTTCATGAAAGCAAACCAGCAATCATTGTCATTGTTCAGATTTATTATTGATCTCTCAACCATAATTTTTGTCCTTGCTGAGATATGTAATACCCTATTTAAAAAATGTAGAATACTTAAATACAGACTTTTCCAAGAGAAACTCACATAATTTTTGCCCCTTTCAGAAGTGGTCTTAAACTAACAAATAAACAGGCTATACCACTGCATAACGCCTCAGGCCCTCCCACTCTATTCAGACTGAATAGCAAATGCAGTTTTCAGTCTATGGACATGCCTGATTCCAGTGCAGCAGACTGAATTACCTATGTCCTAGTGCCCTCCTTATGCCCCATACTTACAGCCCAATTTTCAAAACTGGCCTCTAATTTTGTGTGCCTCTCTGTTTTGGTGTCCAGGTTTACAAATTTAAGGTGTAGAAAGCTGGTAAAAAAAAATCCTCTTGTATAGGGAAACTGTCTGCTGTGGGAAAACTGATTTTGGTCAAACTTAAATCAATAAATGAATCTGTTTTGCAAGCTTAACTCTGTCTCATTTATATACTGTCTCTGAATCCAGCATATAAATGGAGGGAAAAGCAGAAGCAGGACCTAATTACAATGAGATGCTGCATCCAGATTAAGTTCTTCTAGGCCAGTAAATTCCCCTACCACCAAAACCAGTCAACATATACTCACATTATTCCAAACAAAGAGAGAAGAACATTTACATACAATTGAATATCTGTAATATCTCATAGGAAACTTTACTTACAGCTCCCTGGTACATTTCAATTTCCTTTTCTCCAAAGTATGGCATCTGTTTGAAAGGATTCACAGAGATTAACACAGATCCAATATATGTCTGTATTCAAGAGCAGTTAAGGTTCATGAGGTTATAATTTCATAAAACATTACCTTATTACTGCTGTTGTATTATATAATGTTTTGAGCTATAAATATATATCAATAAAACAAAGCTTTACAAGAACAATTTGGTTTTCCCATCAATGCTGTTAATTAACTATAACTTTCAACAATCCTTACTAGTGAGAATGATATTACTGAGGCTTATAAATACAAACATATCATATATTCAGAAAATATTTATTATACATTTTTTAGCATACATTAAGCATGGAGCTCAGGATGTATCTGAGGACAAAAACAGACACTTTTACTGAAAGTACAAAAAAAGAAATTATATATTTGAACTGTTTAGAAACTTTTGGAGTGCCTTATTGACAGCTTGAGAAGGACTAGCTGTTGTGAACGTGACAAAAAGCAGCATTTTAAAGGGACCATCTAAACTCAGTGGTGTAAACTTCAGTGGAGCTACCTGATGTACAGATATTAAGTAGTGTACTCTCAGGTTGGGTCAGTTCTCTGATGAAACCTGCTAAGGGTGCTGCAGGGAGTGGTGTTTGTGATTCATTAGGTGGCATTACTCTAGGCAAGTTACTGTGAAAGCAGCACCACAGAGTGATGGTGTAAGGCAGTGGCTGTCAATCTTGCCAGACTATTGAACCCCTTTCAGGAGTCTGATTTGTCTTGAGTACCCCCAAGATTCACCTCATTTAAAAACCACTTGCTTACAAAATCAGACTTAAAAATACAAGTTTCACAGCACACTATCACTGAGAAATTGCTTACTTTCTCATTTTTACCATATAATTATAATATAAATCAAGTGGTATATAAATATTGTACTTCCATTTCAGTGTATAGTATATACAGCAGTATAAACAAGTCACTGTATGAAATTTTAGTTTGTATTGACTTCCCTAGTGCTTTTTATATAGCCAGTTGTAAATTCTACTTTGGGTAATTACATTCTGCTACCTGAAATCCTCTCAACTGTTATATAGTTGGTCTGTGCGCTCTTACATAGCTGAAGTGTTTTACTGAGGAGAATTTAAGAGATGGATGAAGTAATTCCTCTGTGTGTGTGTGTAATACATGTATAGATATATATTACACATGCATATATATGGTCTGTAAAACATTTTAGGATCCTTTTGAATGAAAGGTGTAATCTGCTCGTAGGAGGTCACTGATATTATTTTACAGTTCACCAGGACCTAGTTCACTGGTGCTTGGATTTAGCTGTGTGTCTATGTGCAAGAGACCAATATATTAAGGATTTCAGATTCTACTTAGCAATCTGGAAGTGTTCATGGGTAAACAATCTACTGTTTAAACACTCCATACCCCCAAATTATAGAATTAGCATTTAGTGCCCCACAGAAGATCTATTGTTATGGAATAATAGCTGCAAATGATGTCATGTTAGCCAGTGAGGAAATAAAAGCCACTGAACATAATTTCTGTATTGTGAATTTGCAATGCTCTCCTCATACATTTCTGGATTTGATTCAAAGAAGAATGACAACATCCAGGGCACCAATATGGTAAACCACACACTCATTACATCAGTATAAACATATGAAATGATTGTTTTCTGCTGACAATGTTAGCATTTAGTGGAAAGATTTAGTAATCTCTGCCCAAAGTGGCACAGACTAATGTTCATTCATGGATGGACACATTAACAACTGAAAATTCAGCAGCTGATCTCTAGATTACAAATAAATAAATAAAAGCCTGCACAAACTGGAGACGGATAAAAAAGGAATACAAATATTTTCAACAAGAATCAAAAATCTAATTTGGCTGATTTAACCATGAATTCTTCTGAAAAACACTTAAAAATACCACTTTGTTATACAGATAATTTTAAGACAAATGCCACATTTTATACGGAGAAAATGAAGTATCACACATGCTTTTATAAGTGCAAAACACAGGACTAAAAACTTTGCAAGTGTAACCCAAGAGAGACAAAGCTCCAAAGGAATAAAGGTGTTTTGTGCTACTAAATGGAAGAGTACTATCTCCTGGCCACAACTTTTTGCTCAGTGTATAAAGCATTTTGCTTAATCCCTTGTGAACTTTCATATAAAATGCTCAGCATCGTTCGGTGATCTGCTTTGATGGATGGAGGGAGATATATATAATATATTTGAGTTAGTCTTATAATCTGTAGCAGCAAGCCCACATTGCCCCAGTAAAAACATGTCCATAAAGGATACAAAGATGTAATCGTCCATGTATCGTTTCTTTAGATTCTCCACTATGGAATCCTCTGTGATTTTGGAGAGAAGGACCATATCATCCACTCCGCTGTGCTTGACATTGTGACTCTGCCAGTGATATCGGTAGTGCCCCTTGCTGCCCTGTAAAATAATTTAATATGTATTGAAGAGAGACAGATTTTTCATTAGCTTTAAAAACTTAAGTCACTTCGTTCATATATGCTGATCCCCAAAATATTTTACACACAAATAACGTTAACTTCAAAATGTTCAGTTAACAACTGAAGTATCAGTCACTCAATCAATCTATTTAGTTTATCAAAGAGAAGGTTAGAAGGTGATTTGAGCACAGTCTACAAGAACCTACATGGGGAGATATTTTCAATAATACACAGCTCTTTAATCTAGCAAAGAAAGGCACAGTGAGATCCAGTGATTGGAAACTGAACTCAAAAAAACCCCAGACTGTAAATAAAGTTCAACATTTAACAATTACAATAATTAAGCATTGGAATGACTAACTACGGATACGGTGGATTCTCTATTACTTGCAGTCTTTAAGTCAAGACTGAATTATAGTATATTCATTTGGAAAAATATCCAAACGGAAGTTATTAATTTGATGCAGAAATTATTTGGTGACATTTTATGGATTGCGTAATGCAGGTCATAATCAAAATGTTCCCTTCTCATCTTAAAATTATGAATTCTTGTATTTAGCTGACAATTCTCTCAGCAGGCTACAGAGTGCCAGAGAAACTCCTGTACTCTATGGTTATTACTGAAGTCTCAAAATATTACAAAGCGAACCACCTTAAACTAAAGCCAGTCTTCAAATCTGTTTACCTAAACCAGTGCAAACCCATATGTGGACACTCTTAAACATATGGCTTATATGTAGCTTAGATTGGTAAATAATCAATCAATTAAGCGACATCGATGTAAGCCAATTTTAAATCTCTTAAGAGTGTTCACACAAGGGTTTGCACCAATTTAACTAAAACATTTTTAAAAGCGCATCTTGAGGAAAATCAGTGAAACCTCTACAATATACAAGGCCTACGAGTCCAGTCTCAAAACCCAGAGAAATTAATGTAAATACTTCCAATGACTTTTAATAGGCACTGTATCAGCACTTTAGAGCGATAGTAGTATTTCACTTTAGAGCGATAGTAGTATTGTGAGTCCACTGTCCCTGAGTGACCCCAAGCCCACCCTTCTGTAGCCATGCAGATGGCATTCAGGGATTCCACAACCCAATGGAGCTGCAGAATGGACAAGTAACCAAAGTTTCTGCCTTTTTGTCAGATACTATCAATGTATTATTTCATATAGGAAAAGGAGAAGTATGCTTGACATGCCATGTCAGAAGAAGATTCATTCTTAAATGTGTATTTCTTGCTACAAATTATAAATGAAACTGCCAGTTTAGCATTTTATCACAGAAAACTCCAGCATCTTTAAAATAAAAAAAATTTGATCAGTCATAACAACAACAAGTGGTATTTGATTTAACTTAGATTTGTCAAGAAAGAGGCACAAGCAAGCCATAGGTCAACCATGTAAAAGTCTTCACATAATGTGAAAACTCTTCTGCATGAAACTGGAGGAGTTTGCTTTAATACAATTAAAACAATGATTTGGAAGCATTTTAAAAATTAAGGAACCAATTAATTTTTGGAAGATATAGGACTAAAAGATCAACTGCAGATCAGGATATTTGAAATTTGACGATTTTCTCAAAGAACAGTTGAAAAATTATCAGTATTCTGGCTCAGGGAAGACCAACTTTTTAACACACCAAACCTACAATGAATTCAGCACTATAATAGCAGAATGGCTCAGAAACCAATTCACTGATGAAGTAAAGGATGCCAGGTACTATTCCGTAATAGTTGATTTAACACCAGATTTGATTCATGTAGACTAATTAACATTAATTTTAAAATATGTGAGCAGCAATGGGGAAGTTGTAGAGTGATTTCTTTGTTTTGTCCTACTAAAATCCCACACTTCTGAATGTCTAGAGTCAATGGTTTTGGAAATCATTGCAAAATTAAATCTGGACATCAAAAATTGTCATGGGCCGAGCTTTGATAAAGCCTCAAATATGGCAGGAAAATATTCAGGTCCACAGCCAAGACTGAACAATGCAAGCCTCTCTGCTTTATTCATACCATGTTCCAGTCATTCCTTAAATTTAATCTGCAATGCTGCAGCCAAATCTTGTGAGGAAGCTACATGGTTTTTTTTACTTCATTCAAAACACGTATGTCTTTTTCTCCGTTTCCACGCATCAGTGGAGTATGGGACAATCACGCTTGGAGCAGGCAAATGAAAAACAGACATCAAAAGAATTTGTGACACCAGGTGGGCCGCTCATGCAGATGCTGTTTTGGCTTTGAAAATGAGCTATGATGACATGAAGAAAACCTTATCAGACATTGTCACTTCAAATTCTGAAAAATCTGTGTGCAAAAACTGAAGCAAAATCCTTAGCAGAAAAGTTTGAAAAATATGATATTGCTATTTTTATTCTTTTGTGGAACTGTTTACTTCAAAGAATTAATGCAGTTAAGAAATCGCTGCAAAAAGTTGACACAAATTTGTTGAATGATGCACAATTGCTAGCCTCAGTTAAGTTTTTAGCGCACAAAGCCCCACTAAATCCGAATCTGCCACTGGGTGGTATGTGAACCAATACAAGTTTGGGAGCAGCTGAGTTAAGCTAACCTCCCGCAAAACATAGGAAGACAAGGTACATCAGATTTACAGAGAGGTAAACTTGATAAGGTCAAGAACCATGATGTGGGTATGGGTATGACCTCACCTAGCTATCTTGCAGTAAACACTACAAATGCTTTGTCTCCCCTTAGGATTTTCCAGCAAGATAACATAGTCAAGGAAGACAAAGCCCAAGTAGCTGTAAAAAGAGGAGCATGGCAGATTTAAACAAACCTCAGCCTGGAAGAGAGCCACAGGGAGTCAGGCTGCAAGTGGTCCCTCAGCAACTCATTTGATGTTCTCTAAAACCAGTGCTTGGAGTAGATTTAGGCTATGTCTACACTGGCAATTGAATGACACAACTTTTGTCTTTCAGAGGTTTAAAACAACAACAACCACCACAACCCTGAAAGACAAAAGTTTTGCAGAGACAAGTGCCAGTGTGAAAAGCACGTTGTCATCAGGAGCACTGCTGACACTGCAAATGCCACTCATTGGGGGTAGAAGTTTTTTGTTGGTAGGAGAGCCAACAAACAGCAGCTACACTGGGCAACTTTTAGCAGCATGGCTATGGTGAGACAGCCATGCCGCTAAAAGCTGTGTAGTGTAGACATAGCCTTAGGAAATGAGGTTGGGCAAGGAAACAGGAATTAAGGTGTGTAGTGCATTGTTATCAGCTTTTATTTTTCATTTTGTTGCTGTTCCAGGCTTATGATCAGATCCACTTTGCATTCTGATGAGAATAATATTTGTGGGTCAGATGACTTTCTGTGAGCTGATGTTCTGCTGTTAGAGGTACCCCACTTGAGGAATGCCAATGCAATAGCACATTCAACTCAATTGTTAGATTGAAATCTGACAACTGATAACACCAGCAGATATTTATCACGATTATAGTCTTCTTCTCAGTTTTATTCTAACTCCTCTGTTACAAATGCTTTGAAACATTCCAAACTGTAAACAAGCTAAAAATTAAGATTAAGATGCAGTTTCCATTCTTCTGATCTCTCAAGTCTCAGCAACAGACAACAACATCATTCTACAGACACTTTGGACTAGACTGTGTACCCAGTGGTGTATCTCCCTTTTTGTTACTATCAACTGTTAATTAAAACAAACAGATACGGCTATTTGAATCTTGAAGATGACATAAGGATGGCAAAGATAGCAAAGCACCGAAGCCCAAAATTTTATAACTGTTGTCACTTGTACAGCATAATTGAAATGCTGAATATATAAGATAAATTCCATGGTTACATAATTCCACAAATTATGGAGTTACAAGCACATCATTATTGTTTTCTTCAGAATGTAAGCAGATGGATTAAACGCTGCAGCTGGATTATTATTTACAGAAGTTTGGATGTCAGACTCTACCTTGTGTTACAATGGCAACTGTCTGCGTTTTTATTTCTGTCCTTATTGTGAAAAAGAACAAGAAATGACAACATCCTACGCTACAAGTATTTGATGTAGCTATAAAAAGGTTGGGTCATGCTGGGACACACAACAGGGTTTTCTTTAACTGAAGAAAGCAAATATTTTGTAGTTCTTATCATTTTAAAGTCTAAAAATATAACACTTAAAACAAGAAATCTGAAGAGGCTGCACACTCAGTACCTGAGGAAGGGCTAGGCATGCCTAATGTCTCTCTGCAGCAACTCTCTAGCTATCTGAATGAACAGAATTTGTAAGAGCTTTTGCCAGAGGGATGGTCACCAGAGCCTTTGGCTGCATCTACAATAAAAGAAATGGACCTGTAATTCACCATCAGTGCAGCTCCAGATCATGGCAAACTTCTCTCCAGCAAAAGGTGATTCACAGCTCCCAAGAGGGCGCAAAATGTTTACTTCCTCCAGTTAAAGGTGTGACTCAACATTTTTATTTTCCTAGCCACAACAAATACTTCCAGGTGCAGCATCTGTGTTCCCCTCCCAACCAGAACAGAAATATGAGCTTAGAGCTGCCATGGTAACACAAGATGCCCTAGGGGTAAAAACACCTGCATCCCATCTACACTACAGTTTCCACCCCTGCTAACCCATCGGAGCAATACCAGTAGGGAATCTTGCATCTAATTTTTTCCCTTGGCATATATGGTATGCTTCTAGGGTGTGCTTTAGAGAGCAAAAGAGGAATAGAAAACACAGCATTCCCAAAAGATGCCTCAAAACTTTTATCTGCTTCCCCACAGTTAGACTCACAATTAAGATAATTAGCCTCAAAACCTAAACCAAAAAGAGTGTTTTGGTATCAGGGCTCCCTTCAACCCAATCTTTATTTAGAACAACTCTCTGTGAAATCCTCATTTTAAAGTATCTCTGTACGCTAAGCAATAATCC
The DNA here is from genome assembly GCA_007922305.1 of Dermatemys mawii. Lineage (NCBI taxonomy): Eukaryota > Metazoa > Chordata > Testudines > Dermatemydidae > Dermatemys > Dermatemys mawii. The sequence goes on from ML677366.1 coordinate 24,106,564, forward strand.
ATTGATCTATAAAAATGGGTTGTACTCACTTTTTCTATCCTTTTTAAAAAAGATCTAACCTTTTGTCTGCTCCAGACCTTTTTTTCTTTCTTTTTTTTAATCTAAAGAATTATCTTGGGACCAAAATAAACTTGCAGCAACTCAGCAGTGACATCAGCTATCAAAATACTTATAATTTACAATCCATTTACAGTAGTCTTTCACATATTTCTCCAGCATGAAAAGATATGTTATCAGTAGAAAAATACTCTGGAAACTTTAACATGAATTTCAATCCCAGATTGTCGTGATCAAAAATCAAAAGGCGACAACAACAAGAGAGAAAAGTGCTTAAAATAGCTGCTATATAGGAAGGTTAAGAAGAAAAATAGGAATACTGCTGCAACAGTCAGAGAATATTTGAAAGAGGAAATGAAAGGAAGGAGAGCAAAAGCAGCTAAAGAGACTGATCAAGATAAAAGGCAAATGCTTTAAATTAAACATGAGGGAAACATTAAGAAAGGAAGACAAAAAGCAGTGCTGAAGATCTGAGGAAATGACAAAGAAAAGGTATTCAGTTTTTAGTTGTAGGAAAGGCAACAGAGCTTGATGAACAAAGGAGGAAAATAAAAACACCATAAATGCATTGAAGAACAGAATAAGAAAAAGGAGGCCAGAAAACTCACACCCTGACAATCACAATTAGGGATATAAAATAGAAAAAAGGAAATTTCTGTGATGGGTAAAGTTATCTTCTTGCATTGAGACATCTGCTATTCTGAATAGCACTTCTACTTTGTGAATATTGTTTCCCCAGCCTTGATTTGTGAGTGTGAGGCATCCATAGATTGCATATGCTACACCCCACTTCAGCGAGTCAAGGAACAATACCAAAAACAGCAGGAATTCTTATCAGGTAAAATAAATAAATAAAATGTTACCAACATGAAAAAATGTACGTAAAAGCCAAAATAAATGGCTAAATCACTGTTTCTGCCTGGTGACTTTGCGAGTTACATATTGTATTATATGGAATATTTACCGGTTGTTATTTTTAGCTGAGACTATTTAGAAAGATTCCAAAGAATACTCTTCTCAAACGAGTGCAATATTGTAAGAATTTAATGTACTTGAAGTGTGAATTTCAATTTAATCTTGACTAAAGGGTTACTCTGATAATGCATTATAGGCTGGTTCCTGCTCCCAGCAAAATCAATCCATGGCAAAACTCCCACTGATTTCAGTGGGACAGGTGTAGGGCCCATAGGGGCCAAATTCAACCCTGGTATATGCAGGTACAACTCCACTGTTTTCAGTTAAGTGGCACCATTTACACCAAGGATCATTTTGGCTCTGTCTGTACAGTATATGTGTTTACTACACATTGTACAAGTTATGAACATACAGGAAACAACAACACTAAGTTCCTCATCCTCTTTTGCTGTATTGCTAAATAAATACCTTATCTACATACTGTGACCTTTCTCTGCCCTTTTGTATATGTGCCTTATAAAATAATTTTACATAACTGTACAAATATATCTATGCAACAATACAAAACACGTACGTAGTAGTAAAGGGATATAGTTTAAACACAACTCACCAACACAATTCCATATATCTGCAGTCTAACTGGGTGCACAGTATTAAAATTAATTTAGCATACATGCAGCATAGGTAAGTCTATGTTTACCAAGAAAGTACCAATATTTTCCATTAAATAGTGCATTATTTGCTGAACAGTGTGTCATTTTGTCCAGTGTTCGGTGATCATATAGTGAACGGACTCTATTGTAATACACACATACACAAATTCCTTGACTCGTGTAATTAAAAATTCAACCATAATGCTGCATTGCAAAAGGATGTATGTGCTTTGGGTCAGAGGGAAGTTACTGCAGTTCTGCAGGCAAAAGCAGCCTGCAAGTTGTAAAGGAAGGGGAGCCACAACTAGGGTGTGGGTGAATCAGATTATTCATTTATAGGGATCCATTTCTCAAATGTGAAAATTCCTAAATCTGATAATCAAAATATAACTTATTTTCAACCAGGCCTACTAAATCCATGAACTATTATTGGCTGACACAATATTGCATTTGTCCAGCAGCAAAGGTATCTCCCTGCATCCAGTGAGGTGTTACCTTCAAAGCCAGGCCTAGACCACTTAAAATGCTGCCATTATTAAGCCCAGCAGTCTAAGAAACATATGCTTAGAGGCAGTCCCTATGTTTTACACTGTCAAAGTCTGTGTACTTTCCTTCCTCTTCTTCTAAGGCAGGCTTAGTGAGTACTCATTTTTCAAAGCAAGACTTCCCTGTCACACTAGCTCAGCTGGTAGAATCTGAGATCTTTCTCTGCCCATTCATGCCTGCAATTTTCTTTTTTTCCTGTCTTCTACTCAGTAGCACTTACAGTAAACCCTCAGAATTACGAACACCTCGGTAATGAAGGTTGTTCATAATTCTGAAATATTCGTAACTCTGAACAAAATATTCTTTCAAAAGCTTTACAACTGAACATTGACTTATTACGCTTTGAAACTTTAACGTGAAGGGGAAAATGCTACTTTTTTTTTTTTTTGTAGTTTGTTTAACACAGTATTGTACTGTATTTGCATCTTTGGGGGATGAGGAGGAGTCTCTGCCGCTGTCTGATTGCACACTTCCAGTTTCAAATGAGATGTGTGGTTGACTGGTCAGTTTGTAACTCAGGTGTTCTTAACTCTGAGAGGATCTATGGATCTATGAAGGAGAGTACTGATTATTTTTTTCTTCCCTTTAAAATGAATGATCCAAGATTCTGTATGTATTAGCTGACAACTAGGTAATCTGAATACATGTTAAGGTAGCTCCGGAAAGCAGGAGATTTTTCCAAAGTTGGGCTGGATGATGCTCCAAAAACTGTATGAGTATGGTGCAAAGGAATTTTGCGTAACAGAAAGTTATTTGTAATTAGCTTGCCTTTGTTTATTCAACACAAACATTAAATGCTAAGTATTGACAATATTCAGTAGTTTTTAAAAGTTAATTCATAGTGTTTGTATTTCTGCTGTAATTTCACTGTCATATACAGATGTTTCCAAACCTTTCTCAGACACAGCATTAGTCATTCTACTCTCTTCTCTGACTGTTGGGAGTGGTTCCTTCCTTCTTGGATAATAGGGAGGAAAAGGGCTTTCCTTTACTCCCTCATAATCATCATATGGGTAGCTGGCAGCCTCTCTTTTCCCCTCCCAATCTTGGCCTGGTCTTCACTGCTAAAAAAGATGTGCCTTTTACCTCATGGCAACTAATGCAAATAAATGCCCATGAGCTATCCTAAGGAATATCACTGTGAAGACCAGGCACTTTCATTGAATCATAGAACCGTAGAGTTGGTAGGGACCACAGGGGTCATCTAGTCTAACCCCTGACAAGATGCAGGACTTTGGTGTTACCATGAGGTAACTGAGGTCACTGAGGTACCATGAGGTCACCTCCTGGAGGAAGTACAGGGCTGTGTACCTCGCAGTGTACCTCATAATAAAACTAAAGTGCTTGGTCTTCACTATATTTTTACCTGAGGATAGCTCATGAGCATATATGTTACCTGAGATAGAAAACACACTTCTTTTAGCAGTGAAGACAAGGCCTTGGTGTAACTTTATTTACAAGTATACAGCTGTCCTGGAAAACAGGTGGTCCAGGCAATTTCTTCTTTCCTCAGCCCAACATCAATAATTGATTGCCAGAGAGAAACTCTGCCTGAAGAATTGACTCTAATCAGAGATCAAGCGAGACAGCAAGTTACCCTCCTGCTGATCACACAGTTCCACTTAAGGAGCCTTGCACAGCAGAACTAAAAACACAGCAAGTCTTCTCACAACTGAATGTTTGTTCACTGAGAAGAACAACTCTGAAGACTGTAAAACAGCATCACTTGGTGATGCCTATTGTAACTGGTAGAAGAGGTCATATTGGTGGCTTTTTTTCTCCACCCTCAAGAGGAAGTCTATATAAACCTGGGAGAAAGATCTCCATTTCATCTTCAATCGCCAGTCTCCAGCCTCGCTCCTACTTCTAGATGGGACTTTGCTGCAAATGGGCGCTCTGGCCAAAGGATTGATGACCCGACTACGCCACTGTGATGGTGCTGTTCCTGGTGTGACCCACTGAGAGTGTCAGATCAGGACAAATCGCTTCCAAAAGGGCAACTAGAGCCCAAGGCTGGGGTTTCTCTGCCCTAAAGGCAAACCAATCCAGCCAAACAGGAAAGACTTTGGTTTCGCCCCACTGGCTAGCCACAAGTCACTCAAGCAATTCCCTTAGACACTCCAGCTTCCCAGTATCACCACCAGTAGCCACCTGTCCTGGGGACAAATGGTTATGAAAACCAATACCCCAAATAAAGAAAACGGTTCTTCCCAATTCCAAAGAATCAGGCCCCAGACCCAGGTCAATATACAAATCAGATCTTACCCACAAATCACGCTGTTGCCAATCCTTTAGAATCTAAAATCTAAAGGTTTATTATACAAGGGAAGAGATATAGGTGAGGGTTAGAAATGGTTAAAGGAAATCAAATACATGCAGTAATGGCTTGCATCAGTTGTAGAATAACTGCAGGTTCAAATCAGAGTCTCTAGAATACATTCCCAGGAGGAATGGGTCATCAATCCTTTGGCCAGAGCACCCATTTGCAGCAAAGTCCCATCCAGAAGTAGGAGCAAGGCTGGAGACTGGAGATTGAAGACGAAATGGAGATCTTTCTCCCAGGTTTATATAGATTTCCTCTTGAGGGTGGAGACCGCCTCCTTCTTGCTAATCAGAGTCAAGTTGTAAAATGGAGTTTCAGAGCCATGTGGTCCAGTTACATGACTCTTCAAGATTCAGCACCTGAGCAGCCAGGCCACATTCCTGGGGAAGCTCGGGTGTGGACAGGCATCTACAAAGATCATTGTTAGCTTGATTGAAACTTGATGGGCCATCAGGAAGGCCAGGCCAACAGTAACTTTGTTTGGGATTTCACCCAAAAGCAAGCATAAGTTTGAAATACAGACACTATACAGCCAATCTTCATAACTCTAGCTACAAACAAGATATACACATACAGATAGCATAATCATAATCAGCAGACCATAACCTGGTCATAGACACCTTATATGACCCCCTTTACCTAAGATTTGGTGCCCCTACAGGACCTTAGTTGCACCAATGATCTATATGATTCCAGATAATTTTAGTAAAGTGACATAAGGTTAGCTGTCAGGTGGTAAAAATGCCCTACCCCTGTCTACACTACATCTTCCACTGTTAGTTCTGGGGACTCTGCACTGATTGAGTATGTCTTGACAATTTCTCCTATTTATATGCATCCAATATGTGTGTGTTGCAAAAGTTAAATTCTTCTAAAATATCCAGAAATATTACTATTTCTCCTGCCACTTCCTGCAGTCATTAGAGTGATTACAGAGGATGAATTTATTCCGCACAGCTACTGTATGTCAAGGTTACAAAAAGTTCATAATATGGCTTCATTTTAAATGGATTCCATTCCATTTGAAAATTTAATTCATATACTAGTATAAGCTTCCACTTGACTGCCTCAGCATTAGTCATGGTGCCTGAATTCTTTTTCTCTTGGTCGCTCTAAAACCAAATAAGGAACAAAACTGAGTTCTAACCTGCCATATGGCTTATATGAGGTACAGTGGACCAGTGTCTCTCTCATATACTGTCAGAAGACAACATTTTGATGCTGTGCAGCACATGTTGTATATTGGTGCCAGCTGAAAGAAAAGCCAGTGAAACATTATAATAATTAAGTATATAGCCATTTCCTATTCTAATTGACTTCCCTCTCCATTCCCTGCCCCTATCTTTCAGGGCTTTGGAATCTCAGGAATTTTTACACCAAACCATTTTCACAGGCCTAAATTTACCCTAGTAAATTCCTTTCTATTCAGACATTGCCCTGTTTGCATTGCTGGAAATAACCCACAACTGGAAGTTGTTCTTTTTGCCAACTTACATTAATCTTTTCTTTGATGAAACCAAGGTAATTGTTTTCTCACAAGACTGGCGCTCACAGCGGTTGAGATGTAATATCACAAAAAACTGAGGACAAATTCTTTTTCTAGTACCCACCCCTAACAGACAACTATATGCTTGAAGACTTTCCCCGGGATAGAATTCCTCTCTGTAAGCTGCCTCCAGGCTATTACTGCAGTCCCAGAAGCTCTGTTTGCTGACCCCTCTTTGAGGGTTTGGCTGGAGGTTCTTCATAGCAGCAGACCCACCCTTGGATAAGGGCATCTTTATAGTGAAGTGCGGATCAATGGCAGTAGTCTGGAGATGGCTATTTAAGGGATATATTGAATCAGCTCATCCTGGGGCTACTCTGTCCATACCTCCTCCCTGGTCAGTGCTACCTTATTTTATAGCAGTGCACCTGGCTGCAGACCTTCTCTTGGAGAGGGGGTTATGGATGCCTACAGCATCCTCCTGAACCAACTGCAACCCTCTGGCCACCTATTTGTGTTTAGTAGCATGATCAGTGGGTGTCTGCCAAGTGTTACGGCTGATTCTTCTGAATCTCTGGTACAGACTTGACTATCAAGATAGGGGTGCGCACACAACTCTTTATGTCTGCTTTTCTGACTCCAGTCATGCGGCTAATACTGCTCTGTAAAGATCAATTCTCAATGGTTACAACTTGATTTATATTAGCCAGTCATTCTGCTGTTGCCTGCAAACAGGACCAGTCCTTTGGCCAGTGGGTGGCCACTGTTGCCTGGACAGCAGCATGTTAAGGGCATGACCTCTGGCTGGACCCAGTGCTAACAATTTTTTGAGTTTCTTTTTACCACTTTCTTCCTTTGCTACAGGTGTGTAATAAAAAGTTAACGGAAATTATGTGCAGCAGCATGCTCCAAAAGGAGAATGTGCATCCAGTGGCTTTTTAGTTAAAGCCTGATTTCAGCTGCAGGTCCTGCTTCCTTTTACTCACACAGAATGCAGCATGCGAGCAGAAGATGGAAAGATTTCTATAAGAATTGATTATAAATGAGATTTAAATTGTTAGATCAGCAAAATGAGACCTAAGCATCAGGGGATAAATCCAAGGCATCTTCATCCGTGTTAAAACATTAATATTTTGCTTTTCATTTTACTACTCCCAGGGAACAAAAATGTTCCCATTATAGAAATGCCTGACAGCTTTATTATAGTTGAAGAACATCAGTCTGTCTACATTTACACTATAGATCCAGTACTTCAGGTTTTATGTCTCTGCTGTTTCAAACCGTATTAAGATAAAAGTTAGCGCTATTTCATTCCAAATCGATTTTTTTTTACAAAATTATTTTAATCAGATCAGCTTTCTTATTTTTTTAACAGAAAGGCACGAGGTCCCAAAAGAGAGTTCTTGCAGATTCATAAACTATCTTAGTTAACTCACAATGGAAGGTGCCTTAAGTTTGAAAAATAAAAATATACAAGGAGTTAGTCTTTGAAGTGCACAACAGTGTCCCCACCGATGGTCTTTAGAGGGGAGGAAAGAAAGTTTTGTTTTTTAAATTGCCTAACCATTTAAATTTTGATAATTAGCATCTGTGCATTTATTAATTAGCATCTGTGCATTTAATATTAATAATTATGAATGATCCTTTTAACATTAAATATTTACTTTTTACCAGGTATTTTAATTAAAGCAAATTTCACCTCAAATTCACTACTGCTTTCGAAGAGATTTTACATAATAAAATCAATGCATGGAAGGTTTTTTGGAGTAAGTATTCGTTCTATCAGTAGCAGCTTTGCTTTGATTTTGCAATAAGGCTGCATTATTTTTCTACATAATGGCATATATATATACTACAGGGCATATACACTGACTCTTTTAATGGGACTCAGCATAATGAGTGAAATTTGACCCTTAGGTCCAGTGTGGGCCATGTACTGGGATGAATTTTACCCCATCCAGAATAACAGTAAGATAGGCTACGCAATTACGTTATACTGCCAGCTTCATCTATATCAGAGGGGCCAAAACAGGGGGACAGGGCAAAGGGCCATGGCACCACCACTTTTTACTGGCCACAAGGACGAGCGATGGGGAAAAGGGGCAGGGTTTTGAGGGGAGGAGGTGGTGTGGGAGAGTGGGGCCATGTTTTGGGCACCAATGTCCCCCCCGCACACACACACACACACACACACAGACATGTTAGGAAATTTCTAACGCCTCTGTAGCCTATACTTAATGTTGCCAGATATTTCCATTATAAGATCCAATTTTCATTTGCTTACAACTTTGCCTAATTTTCACCATTTGGGCTGAAATTTTCCATGCTAGGTGTCTGTCTCAGGCTGTGGGTTTTTGTTCTTTATTTATTTACAAAATAAGTAAAATAAAAAGTTAAAAAATGATCTTTTTAAAAAGTATTAGTTCTTGCACTTACGTGGGGCCCAATTTGGTAGACCACCCATGCTCCAGCAGCTTACACGCACATCATCAGTACTGCCTACACCAAAAGCTCAAAAAACATGAGTCAGGATGCAAAAAATCATGATTGATTAAAAAATACATTTGGGGTTGTTTTATTTTTGCCTTCTGGTTTTTGAATCTTCGGGGTACACTATAGTCACACTTTCATATTTTTCTCCACAACCACGAGAATAGAAACTTACTTTAAAAATTAAAACTGAAATTTGCATGTACTCACATGTCTCCAGGAACTGGAGCTTTTGAAAAAAACCACCAAATCAAACAATTCATGAGAACTTAACATTGGGCAGCAGTTGTGGCCAAGATTACTTTTCTCATCTGTGACTTGGATAGTCACTTTAAAAATAAGGCTAATGAAGATTTCTCTCTGATTAAAGTAGTCAGGTCTCTCGTTAACTCAATACAGCAGCACTGGAGTGACTAAGGCATTACGAGGCTGCAACTGCAAGCAGAGAAGTAAAATGCAAACTGTAGCTTTTTTTCTTTAAGTGTCAGACAGGAGATTTCTTAAAAGTCAGCATTCGATATCTACAAAGAGACTCCATGACTAATAGGGTGATTGATGTTTCTCCATTATTCATTCAGGAGGGTGGGGGAAGTTCTAGCTTAGTGGGGGACGTTTTAATGTACAGTTTGTTTAATTTCACAAAATGCTGAACAAATGCTCTATAAATTCTTCAGGACTACAGATGCTTCCTGTTTACCTCTCCAATACTGAATAAGCATGCTGGGTTAAGGATTCTGGGGATTGATTCTGATCTCACCTATGCTGCAAATCAGAAATGATTCCCCTGAAGTTAATGGAGCTGCCACACCAGTTTATAATGATGTGAGATACAGGATCGGGCTTTTGGAGTGAGGCATCTAAATACCTTTGAGGATCTGGGCCCTAGTAAATGAGTTCATATTTTTCCTCTCTCATTAGCTTTATGGAATATTGTCCTCCAGACTAAAGAATCATAGCTGAATCTGGGGATTATGATGGTCCACTGTGCATTTTGTATCAAAATTCTCTTTAAAAGAGTATTTTTTTTAACATATACACAAATGCACGTGCGGTCTTGTTTCAGCAGCATATAGTATTATACAAAATAAAACTGTAGCCCTTTGCAAATACCTTCCACTTCAAAGATTAAATGTTTACTGTATACATACATATTTCTTAAGGGCCAAATCCTGAGCGGGCATGTATACAACCTTGTAAATCTGTGGATAGCTAATTTATATCTGTGGGCTGTGTTTGTGGATGGTGGATTGGATGCGGATACAAAATTTAGTATCTGCACAGGGCTCTAGTCATGTAAAGACTGCCCCAAAATGTAGCTGATATGTAGTGTTTCTCCTTTAGTAGCAGGGCCAGACAATGGAGAGTTGGTGAAAGAGAGGCCCACACCTTCTGCAGGCTGAACCTGTTCCACAATGCCTCTGCACAATGTAACACATGCATAACCATAAGGATGAAAACCAATATAGAGTGGGTGACATGCTCTTTTAGACATCCAGAACTGTGAGCCACTGTTACTCTTGCTGAGGTACAGACATGAGCTTTGCTGAAGTACAGACATGAGCTGGGTACTAGACTGTGCATCAGCTCCCTGCCACACCAGTCTGTTCCTCACCAGCAAGAATCAAGAATCAGCCAGTCTTAGCCAAGCCTTGCAGGTAACAATCAGTAACCTCCATCTCTCAAGATCCTCAAAAATGTCTCTCTGCAAAGCACAGCCCCAAACATTGAACAGTCACAGAAGATATTAAATTTGCTGCTTATCTAGAGCGACAGAAACAACATTTTTGGGGGTTGGTTTAGCTAAAAAGTAAAATAAGTTTAATAAAAAAGAGAGAGGTTTTAAATGAATTCAAGTATAAGGGATAAAGACAGAAACAGTTACCAATAAAAGTGAAAATATGCTTTCTAATGGCTAAGACCTAACTCAACAAGCTACAGTTTTAGTTTCCAACCAATCTTCCTTTTCCAGCAATGAATGATCAGCTCTTAGTCAGGTCCACACAGAGCCCAAGGAGCTAGTTTTCCTTGTCTCCTCAAGTGGAGGATAACTTGGGGCTTCTCTGTTCCTCTCCACATAGTCCAGTAAACCTTAGAAAAAAAAATTCTCTCTCAAAGTTCATAGACTTCCAAAAGGCAGGAAGGCTTCTTGGGAATGCAATTTCCATTCTCTGCTTAGATTGTCACATGATTACTTTTTCCCTACTTGCTCTCCTGGCGGTTTTGTTTTCCTGGCATGCAAATGTGCTGTTTTCTCTCTGGTTACAAGCTGCTCAATTTACATTGGAGACACATTCAAGCAGGCAGAACTGCCTTCCCTGTATGGAAAAAACTGTTTATCAACTCCCCAACATGCCTGACTGAACACATTTTAGACATATTTCCAGCACATATAATCCTTTGTAGGGTGACCCATCTATATGTAACCCAGTGGGTGTGGTGCTCTGTCCCCCTCTAGTGGCACCAAGACCACTTAAGAGATTGATGAGTTTGCTATAGCCGCAGCAACGAACCATGCGGCTTTTAGCTCATGCAGTAGAGACTCATACACTAAGCTTCAGAGATCCCAGTTTTGAGCCCACCTGCTGATGACTGGGGTCCTTCGGCATTACACATACATCACATAGGAATATAAACATAATCAGTTAATTGTTGGTTTTCTAATTATACATTACATGCCACCTTTTGGGTATATACCATGACACAGAGTGCTAAGGGGGAAGCAGCAAGCCACTGTCTCCCCTCTTTCCAAAGCTCTGCTCTGGAAAAGAATTCCTTCCTTCCTTTATCTCTACAATTTATATACTTTTGTTTTTAATCCATTTTACTTAAGCTGTGACCAGCATTTACGGAGCCGGTCCTAAATAATAATGACTAATATGGAAAGACTAGTTCAAATGTATTCTGTGAAAAATTGGATCTAAAAATTCCACGTCAAGTTCCCCTGGTTTCTGCAGCAGTCCTTGATGGTAGATAGGAAATTCTGCAGCAACTCCAGGTATTATTGAATTAATTGTGAAAATACTTAATACAACCCACTACAGAATCCTTTGTGAAAATTAAACTTATTTTTACAGTTCACTTTCCTTCTGTCCCTACATCTTAAGTTTTCAATGTGTCATAAAATTTTACCTTAACACACAATTTATGCTTCATTTTGGCAGTAAGGCAGGGCACAGTTGGTGCTTTTGGAATCTAGAAAGGTTCAGAAGATATTTTGGAATTGTGGGACAAGCACGTCAGCTGGAAGGTTTTTGTTAAACTGATTGGAATTGAAATAGTTACAAATATTCACATTTAAACTGATATGGTTAGGTTTCAGAGTTAACACTCACAGATGAATGAGGCTATTCTCCTCCCTAGGAGCTATTTTTCATGCTATCTGCATACACAGAAAATCAATTCTGTGTCATTTTCACTCAGTTAACATTGAAACATTATGTTACAGGGTAGGTTCTGGAGTACAACTCTGTAGCAAGGATAGTGTTAGAAGCAAATCCTACAGCAGTAGAATTGCAGAATACAAGAGGATTTTATTTTTTACAGAAGTATTTGCTGGTATGGTTTATATGTGTGTTTGACAGAATGGAATGAGGGCATGTTTTACTTCACCGGTTAGTATTACAGTACCTCATATTTACAATGGTATGCAATTCCGTGAACACCTTTGCACCATAGCTCATGTAGCTCGAAAGCTTGTCTCTCTCACCAACAGAAGTTCCAATACAAGATATTACTTCATCCACCTTGTCCCTCTGATATCCAGGGATCAACATGGCTACAACAACACTACAAACTATAGGGAGACAGGTTTTTTATGGTTGTGATTATATTTATGTGGGCTCCGGGCCTAAGTTACATATCTATCAGACCAGTAATTGCAGTGGGCTTGCATAACTGATTGTGAGCAGAATTTCAGCTAAAGTTTTAAAGTGATTGATAGTTTATGTTAGTCTGGAAAAGCAGACTTTAAGCACAATAGCAACATCAGTATTTTCCTCTACATTGTTTTTAGAATTATTTTAGAATGTTTAGTGTACGTATTACAATGTGCAAATTGAGTGTTATTGGAGAAAGAAAACTAACTGAAAACCAGATGTCTGACTTAGCTATCTTTATAGCTGAAAGCTTTTTTACCAGATGTGCCAACAACAGATTTTATTTGTAAATGTGCCGTCTTCACACTACCGCTATAAGAAATGGATACTATCAGAACATACATTGGTAGCAATTTTGAAAATGTTGTATTATACAACTGTGTCTCTGGCAGAGATGCCAGCTAAATAAGATATCTGTACCCAAAGATTTTTAAAAGGCTATATGCAATGTGTTGCTTCACACAGCCAATAATTTTATTGTTAATATCTTAGATTCGATATCAATCTGAATGCTTGTTATGCCTTAACATTTACTGTTAGTATCATAAATATACACAGACTTCAAACAGTATTTTGGATAAAGGGAAACTGCAAGTGGAAGGCTGAATATTGACTTAGAAGGAAAATAAAAATTATCCATTCTTATACACAACTGCAGGTAAAAGATTTAAAGCTTCGTATTTAAAATAAATCTCTGAACTGGAGCAATATGATGTGCTTTTTTTCCTCCTCCTTCCAGCTTTCCAGCAGTGTGTGAGATGTTGGCTTCTTACCAACACAGCCTCCAGGACTATTAACATTTTGTTGAAGACAGCTCATTTATGTAAAAGTTAATCCTTATTTAATACATGGGTCTGGTACAAAAATTTAAAAGTAGTATCTAAAAACAATAAAACCCGACCTAAACAACCTTTAAAAAAGTGTATATTTGTCATGCGATAAGGTCTCATCCATTGTTGTGTCTGTATGCCTCATAAAGAACTTGATCCTAAGTAGCCAGAAACTTTTTCTGTGTTGTCTGCCTTTATGCAGTGAATAACCATAAGCTTCTTCATTTTCCTTTATTGCAAATATGGTTATGTGTGTTAACTATCAGAAATCACATCAACCATCTTTTACCTTGCTAAATGAGTGCAAAACTTTCATAATGAAAACTCACAAGAGGTGAAACCTCAAATGATTTGGAGTTTTATTATAAACCCAAATTCAGACTAGGTTCATGGATATTTGGTCATATCAGTTCAGTTTATAGTACCAGGTGTAAATTGTGGCTGAAGCCTGTGTTTTATAGGGTTTTAATGTGAAACCAAGTAAAACTTATCTGGCTCAGCTGAATATTGCTTTCAGCTTTTGGGTTCATTCAAGCCCAAAAATGAGAGTGAAAGTTAGGGGCCTGCAAACCAAAACCAGATGAATTTCACACAGCATTATAAACTTTACTGTAAAACTCCCAGGTAAGGTAACCCACTTTTCATGTAGGATTTGCATTCTGCATTTAGAAAAAAAAAGGGCGAGCTGCTGTTGGGAGCGTAATTCTGCTTTCCTTGCCCCCACCAACAAACACACCAGAAACAAGGCAGGTGCTTGGTTTTATTGGCATCTGTTTTTTATTTTTAGCTGCAACATTACATTGCCCTGTGCTAAAGTACTCAGGTTCAGATTTTTGTTGTGGGTTCAGCCTATCATAGAGCATACCCCTTACATCCCCATTATAATCACAGAGTTGGCTCAGGTTTTCCAAGCGTGCCCTAAATGTTGCCATTGACTCCATTTGTTGTTGAAAACAACCAGTACATTTAAAATGTGTAAATCCTCCTTGAGGATTTGTCCCAAAGGCAGAAACGGAAGCTGCCGCAAAATACCCACCAGCTAAAAAGATGAGTTGTGTGAGTGACCAAACAGCTGCCCCAAATTATGAAGAGCTGGGGGTTGCAACTCTCCTGAACCCACTTTTCAAACATACATACATCTGAGGAGTAAATAGGTGCCAGGGTGGGAAGGGCAGAGTAGAGCCAGCCCTACAGCAGAACTAAAATACCATAGGTCCTACAGGACCCACTGCCTGATAGCAGGAGCAGGTAAAATGTACTTGGTGGTGGGTGGAATTGGGTGGGCAAAGAAAAAGGCTTTAGGAATTTGCGGAAAAACACTAACTCCCTTATGATAAAGAGAATTTCAGCAACATAGAGCAAATTTTTCTTTTTCTTTTTTTAAATAAAGGTTTTAATATGTAAATTTAAGCGAGGGATTGAAAGTTTGATGTCTATTACAATAGGAGTTAAAGTATTGTTTACATGGTTTAAGCAAGATTTGTTTTATTATTTTAGTGGTAAAAATTGTCTTAATTCCATTTCTATATATAATATACTAACCAACTCTTTTTTTTTTTTTTTAAAGTAGCATGGGGGAATTTGTCTCTTGCAGGATTTCCGGGATCAGGATTTTGTGGGTGGGAGCAGGATAAAAATGCAAGAAAGAATGCAGGAGTGGAAAGGGACAGGAGCAGAATTAAAAATATACTCCCACAGAGGTCTTTAGGGCAGAGTAGATGCTTCATCTTCAGTTTATCCACTTTAGAACTATAAATACTTAGATGAAACTTTCTCTTTATTTACCCTGTACAGTGCTGTCAATAACTATGAAAATGCAATTCAGTGGACTTTGTTACTCTTCTCTTTCTACACTAATCCCTCTGCCTTCCTTCATACCTGAGCTTGCAACATTTACCAGACATCTAACTAGCCAGAGGCAAAGATGAAAGACAACAGTTGGGGAGGGGTGCCTCAACCTGCAGGCTCATAAGCAACTGCATCGTGAGATGCTCAACACTGTAACATTGGCTGCCAACTCCAGTAATAAACAAAATAAAAAGTTAATAGCTCATGTTAGTGACACATAAAACCTTCAGGAAACAGATCAAAATTCATGATGTCTGTTTTATTCTATTTTTTTAAAAAATAATTCTATGTCTTGTTGTCGTTCTAGAATCAAAAAAATCTCTCCACTGCCTTCTGTTCTGTAAAGTAATCAACTCTCGAGAAAACCTGAAAGTCACCAAATGCTGCTAGCTCATCTGTTTTGCCAGTGATCTAGTTTAGCTTGTTTTCATACTTAAAAAAAAATTGTAGGCAAGCTGACCTGCATCACTTCTGTCTGCAACAATCATATGATGTTTTTTACAGATTCCTTATTATTCAAGAAAAATGGCAGAGTAATAAAACTATAGTATTGTTTCAGCAGAATACTAGGTCACAGAATAATCCTTAAAAGGTCCTTAAACAGTAGCTTAAAATCACATTCTTCACTAGACAGATATTTTGCTAGTCACTTCTATTTTTGAAGCAAAACTAAGCCAGAACTACAATACAGCATTAGATCGACATAAGGCAGCGTATGTTGACCTAACTATGTCAGTGCTACAATGCTACAGACTTGCTCCCTCCGATCTAAGTGCCCTACTACACCAACACAACCCCCCCTCCACAAGAGGCATACGGCTTCTGTTGGTGTAGTTAGGTCTACGTAGTGCCCCTGTAAACTGCATAAATCTTGCAAGTAGTTTCCAAACAGTAGAGATACTCCATGTTTTGCTGAATCAGCATTGCTTCTTAGATGTATATATGGAGTCAGTCACTTTTGTGTTTAGTTTAATGTCTGTTTGCGTGTTTTCTTCTGTGACTCTTGCTACGGCACTTTAGGAAAGATGTGGCTCTGCTCACTCCCAAATCCAGTTGCACAAACCATAAAGAACCATAAAGCTGTCCCAATGGGATAGCAAAGGATTCTGCCGATGTAAGGGAATCCCCAAGTGGCCTTGTCATCTTCATACCACCAATTTCTAACAGCAGGGGTGACAGATTAAATTATATAGGTGTGGTCACACTATTGTGTGCTTCAGAGACTGTCAGCAGGTGAGAGAGCAGCCCTGGGACTGCTTTAACTTAATAAGCTGGAACTGAAGCTATACCTGCAGACCCAGGAATCAGGAGAGCACAAAAGTGGCATACAGTCACATTTGTGTTTTCTCATTTCCAGGTCTTCAACAGAGCAAAGTGTAGCCCCCTATATTAACATAACCCCTACTATGCCGCCTTTCATGTTTTCTTGATCTGGATAGGTTGTGATCCTCAGAGATATATTTCACCTTCTCTTATATAAGAAGTAGTGCTGTTGTAATGTTCACAACATGTGTGGCATGAACTTCTAGTGTATGTGTTTATAATTAAGTCATCCGAACTGATGGGCAGTGGAGATATTTTTCTACATGCACAATTCTATGGTAACTTTTATTTTTTTCATTAGTATAGCTATGCTATTGCCTATGGAGAGTCCCACATGAGGGCACGGACAACCTTGTCTGAAGATCCAGGATTCCCAGAGGGCATTTGGACATTACTCCTGTTGTGGGGCACTTGCTGTGCCAAAATGTTTTGGGAATTTTGGAATTTCAGAGAATACTGAACAATAATTATAACAATTGCCTCTTTGTTCAATTAATAAAGGCACAGCCTCTGTATAGTGAACTGCTCTCTTATAAATTAAACTTTATCTGTACAGTAAACTGATCTCTACACTTTTAATAATTAAGACTATGGGTGAAATCAAGGCTCCACGGATGTCAGTCTCTTGCCCTCATGTCCCTTACTCCCTCCCTAGTGGAACCAATGAGGCTATGTGGAGATGTGATGTCAGTGTTAATGTAATTAACACCTTTCATTACATTTCAGATTAAAATAGAATCCTCAATTTAAATTTTCACTAGTCTGTCTAGGACACATGTTCAAAGAGATAAATGCATGATTCGTGCACTGTGACGATATTTTCTAGACAGAACACTTAATCTTTAAAATAGAAAGGCTAACTGAAAACTTGTAT
This sequence comes from Dermatemys mawii, assembly GCA_007922305.1. NCBI lineage: Eukaryota > Metazoa > Chordata > Testudines > Dermatemydidae > Dermatemys > Dermatemys mawii. The sequence goes on from ML677366.1 coordinate 24,123,784, forward strand.
CACAGGGGTAGTAGCCGTGTTAGTCTGGATCTGCAAAAGCGACAAAGAGTCTTCTAGCACCTTATAGACCAGGCCTGCACAACTCAGAAAGCAGCGAGGGCCATATTACTGCAAAAAACCAGCTGCGGGCCGAAAAGCCCCCCGCTCAACCCTCCCCCATCCACTTCCCCCCACCCCACTGCTTGGCTTGCCCCACCCCTCCTTGCCCCCCGCGGGCCACACAGTGAGCCCGCCCGGGCCACATGTTGTGCAGGCCTGTTATAGACTAACAGATCTTAGGGATCATGAGCTTTCATGGGCTAAGACCCACTTCATCAGATGAATGTTGTGGAAATCTCCAGAGGCAGGTATAAATACACAGGCAAGAGAGCAAGGTAAATTCAATCAGGGAGGGTGAGGCCCATTTCTAGCAGCTGATCTGGAGGTGTGAACTGAAAACTGTTTGCTCCTCCAGTCACACCCCTAATCAGCCACATTCTTTTGAAAAGAGTGAAGGGGAAGACTTGGTTTTCAGTGAAACCTAATGAGGCATACATAAAAGGAGCAAAAAATGTTGACATGTTGTTTCAAATGTCTGGACATCTCATGGTATTGATATTCTTTTCTGATTATTTCCTCATAATTAAAATAATAGTTAAAAATCAGAGTCCAAATGTTCTAGCCATTGCATTATTCACATTCAGGTTTATTTATTTATTGCTTATGCCACTAAAGAACTTTAAATGAATGTTAAAAAGGAGACTTTTAGACCATATTCCTTTATTGACAGCTTCTACTGTTCGTTAATAACTAGGATTAGCCACAAATGCCTTCTGGGCAAAATCTTTCCTACATTTACTTGAGGACTGGCACTATGCCCAGTGTTAATATTGTGTTTCAAGGGCCCCCTGAACTTCTCTCTCTTTTCTTGTATTACTCCCTTCTACATTCCATGAAAAATAAATGTTCCAAACTGATTTTTTTTTTAAAGTTTGCTTCCGATCTGGGTCTTGGTTTTTACTAAGGTGCCCTTCTTTGGTTTCAGTTTGGTGTGAACATTATTGCCAAGTACAAACAAGACAAAATGAGCTGTGTTTAACTGGAACACAGAATAAGTTTACTCACAAAGGTGGCAGTGATGACAGAGGTAAACAAATTTTCCCATAAGTCTTCAAACATCATTAGTTTTTTAATGTTAATATTATGTGCCATTTATTTTTTGAAAACTTTTTATATGGCATTATCTAACAAATTTAGAATAATTTTTAAAAATGGTCTGAAGATCATCCAGTCTTTTGATTAGCCAGTTGGAGCAAAGAATGTTCATAGCTCCGCTGTGAGTTCTCAAATAATTATGGTAGTGACATTACAGATGCAACAAATTTCTGATATCTTCATTCAACAAGGCCAGATTTTCAGATGTGTTTTATTTAATAGGTGATTGTATATTACCTGTTTAGCTTTTTGAGAGCATTCATAGCCTTGTCCTCTGTAGGTTGTATGGGGATAATGGTTCCTGTTGTACTTGGTAAGCTAGTGGAAGCTCTTGTTTATACAAGTTTCAGTGAAATAATTGATGTGCTTAGTGCCAGTGAAATATGGATGCATTTTGGTCTGAGAGAATGACATTGATTAAGCCAGGTGTCGGGGAAAAAAAAAAATCACCAGAAGTTAATAGGACATTTTTCCAAGTGAGTCTGAGGGATTTATCCATCAACTACCACAGAATCTAACTTTTCATTTTTAGTGAGTTTTCTGAGCAGGAAAACTTCATTGTGAGCCCCAGGATAGCTCATGCTTGTTAGCTACCTCAAGGTACCATGAGGGGAAACAGCCATAGGAGAGTGAGAGGTTATGCAAAAGAGTCAAGGAGGGGATAAGAGTGGGTGTGAGGGAGATCAGAAAATGGGATGGGCTCATTAGAGTAAGTGGAGGGGTTAGAGGAGAGCAGATGAGAAATTTCTGTGTCTGTGACAGGGGAGGAGGAGGAGGAGGAGAGAGTTGAAGGAAGGGAAAGGAAAGTTGACTAGACTGTGGAGACAGAGGCCATGGTTACACTGGCACTTTATAGCGCTATAAAGCCCCCACGAGCGCTATAACCTACTCCCCGTCCACACTGGCAAGGCACTAATAGCGCTATAACTGCTGAGTTATAGCGCTATTATAAATCCACCTCCTCATGGGGAATAAGGGCTGTAGCGCAGCTGCTGTAGCGCTACAGCAAGAATGTGGACACCCACTGCGCTACAAGTAATCTCTGGAGATGCCTAGAGCCATTTAAGGCAATTGACGTCTCTTCCCTTTGTTTTGAACTCGGCTGGAGGAATGCGGAAGTACCTCTTTAGAGTTTCTTTCTTAACTCGGCAGATAAGCAATGCAAATGTTTAAGGAGGGAGCCTGTGTGAAAACAAAGCCCTCTGTGAACAGAGGCTCACTGACAGGCTTTCAGAAAAACGGAAAAACCACTGTCTCTCTCCCTCCGCATACACACAACGCATCCCCCCTCACCCCCCTCGTTTAAAAAGCACGTTGCACCCAGCTGAATGCTGGGATACCTGCCCTAATGCGCTGCTCTTAATGCCGCATTAAGTGCCCCAAATGTGGCCATGCTATACCGCAGGAGCATCTGAGTGTGGACATACAATAGCGCTATACATATTACTGTATAAGGGGACCGCTATAACCTATAGCGCTATAATCTTGTAAGTGTAACCATACCCAGAATCTTCTTTCAACACTTCACCACCACAGGACGGCTCTAATGAATTTGGTGGAGTCACATTAGAAAAGAGAAGAAACATAAGGTAATGCTGAGGCCAGAGTCACACTATGCTCAAATGCCATTTTAGCGCCTTTTGTGCTCCACACGCCTGATATAAAGGCCACTTAAGTCAACAGGAATCTTTTCTGTTCATTTCAATGGCCCTTGAATCAACCCCCACCTCTACTAATGCAACTCATTCTTTTCTACCTTGTTCTAATACCATTCTACACCTTATTTTACTACTAAAATTCATTAAACAAACAAAAGCGTTTCTCTAACATGCAATGTTCTATCTATAATTGCATATAATCTAGTTATTGCATCTAATGAGATGTGGTGGGGAAAATATCATTCCCTGAGCACTTCATTTTTAAAATTCCACCCATCTGGTCATGTGTTATTACTTTTCCTGTAAAGCACGTACATGCAAAGAACCATGTATATGAAAATCTGTTATGTTGCTGTTTGCACCTCATCTGGTTAATCGGCGACTCTAAAATATGTATTTTAATTAATTAGAGCAGGGTGCAGGTGTGTTTGGCACACTCCTTGTGCAATCTCTGAATGCCACGACCACTTAGCTTCATTTCATTCACACCGAGAAGGGATAAGAAACAACTTAATAACCATTATGTGAAGCCATTCCACTTCAGGCTCTGTTCTTGTCTGATCTCACAGAAGTGAGCGGGACTGTATCTGGTCAGAGTGTGCATGGGAGAGCATCTAGAAAAACCTAGGATTCTGCAGGAAGTGATGTTGATAAGTTAATAATTGGTGCTCTTTCCTTTGAATCAGTACTGAGCCAATGCCACAACTATGTATCACTGAAAGGTACAGTCTTTCAAATGAACTGTAACACAGGTCCGGACCACTTGTGATCACTCATGATCCCACCAAATGTTTTGCAGGAGTAGGGTTTTAACCCTAGAGTCAAATGCTAGAGTGACTATATTCTTCTGAACTAAAACAGTCTGTGTAGTTTCAAAAAATAGTCTTTATCCAGATTGAGACTGCCTTCCGTGCAGGTGTGGTGGAGAGAAAAGGGTTTCCTGTGGCCTCTCTTTTGGTAGACCCACATAGGACCAGCGACTATCTGACCCATTTTATGACTATTCCAGTTTTGTTCTTGCAATACTCCTATATGCAACTTACAGTGTATCTAATTTGCAAGAGTCATTAATGGTGCATGTTGCTGATTATGTGAAGATGCACTGCTCTAGCAGGACATTATTCTTTACTGCAATTCTTGAAATTCTTGCTCCATTAGCCAATGCAACTAAGTATTGCAAAAGTAAAATCTCTTATACTCTATTGGAAGGCTGCTGAACCAAGTAATATTACAGGTGTCTCCTGCTCAAGCACGCAGACATCCCAAAGATTAACATGACTCGCATGATTCCTTGTTGGGTAAAGTAATAGAGAGTGAATGTGACTGTTCATGTGACTTCTGTCCCTCTCACCTCACGGCAGTTTTATGTATGTCTAAGAGTCAAGGGAATTACTGTAAATTATTCAGCACTTACACATTACACTCAGGTGTAGTGTTAACATGTTGCTAGGCAAGGTAAAACCTAGGTTGCTGCATAGGGTTGACGTTTACCTTATACCCTGCCTACACTAGGGTTTTTAACATGTATTAGTGAACACGTAGTAACAAACACCTTCTTTCTAGTGAAACAAGGCCTAAGAGTCTTGCCCAAGGTCACACAGAACGTGTGGGAGGAACAGGGAACTGAATGCAAGTCTCAGGCTAGCACCCTAACCACTAGACCAGCCTTCCATTCTGACCCTAACGTCCAGTCGAGGCTATTTGACCTTTGTTTCTTATGAAAACAGTTACTTAATCCTTGTTGCCCTTTCTGTCTGAGAGAGAGACACACATACAGTGTCATTTAGTCCAAGCAACACTGACTATATCAAGGATTTGGACTTTAGTCTCCAATCTCCCACACCTGCAGGAGCAGTGGGCCCTGACAAAGCAGAAGTGCTACAGTTCAGATATGCCAGAGGGATGATGGTGTGTAGAAAGTTGCCAGAATGGACAGAAGATCCCACCCACCTTCACACTATAGAGCTCAGCTTAGAAAGGCTCTTAGTACAGCTCCACAACTGGGGACAGGGGCTGTGGCAGGTTCAGAGGATCTGTTGCTATGCGTATCGCCCAACCCTTCCTCCTGTAGGAGAGCACTGGGCACTGCAAGAGCTGTGGTGGAGTAGTGGTCACAGAGGATATATCTACACAGCAGTGCAAGCCTAAGGTTAGTGGCACTCGAGTCAGCTGACCTGTGAAAGGGAACTCTGAGCTTGAGCATCTACATTGCAATTTAACCCTAGGTTAAGAATTTTCTGACCCCCCATGCTCAAACCTAGGGCTCTTGTATCCAACTGCAGTGCACAGACCTTAGTCAAAGTAACCCTATCCCAGAGTATCCCCTCTCCACCCCCATATTGACACTCTAGCCCAGTGGTTCTCAACCAGAGGTACACGGAGGTCTTCTGGGGGTACATAAACTCATCTAGATATTTGCTTAGTTTTACAACAGACTACATAAAAAGCACTAGTGCAGCCACTGTAAACTAAAATTTCATACAATGACTTGTTCATACTGCTCTATATAAATGCACTGAAATGTAAATATTTTATAATTACAGGGTAAAAATGAGCAAGTAAGCAATGTATCAGTAACAGTGTGCTGTGACACTTTTGTATTTTTATCTCTGATTTTGTAAGCAAGTAGTTTTTAAGTGAGGTGAAACTTGGGGGTATGCAAGACTAATCATACTGCTGAAAGTAGTCTGGAAAGGTTGAGAACCACTGTAGTAGCCCTAGGAATGTGGTGCACTGTGGAAAGATTCTACTGCCCACTCTGTTTCCTACCTGTGCCAGTGCTGTTGATAGGACTCGTGCCCATAAGCAGCGGGTGAGTACATAAACTGCAGAATCAGCTCCTTTGGTCTCAGAAGAATGACTGCATTTGGAGAAGGCTTTATGCTGAACTGCCATCTAATCTGAGAACTGGGCTCTCCAGCTCTAGGTGGAGTCACGTTGGCAGGAAAATGCCCATGTGCACCTGTTTTGAGAATAATTAGGACACCAGTCTCCAGGTGTCCAATCTCCAATTACTAAACTGAAACTCTGCAATTCTTAATATTTAAGATGGGATATTCAGTGAAGGTGTGTATTTATTTCTGTCTATTTTGAAGTTTGATATAAAGCGACGGTATCAGAAGAAAAACACACCCACCCTGTGCATTCCCATGGCTTGGGGTGCAGTGTGCTCCAGACCTGCCCAGGGATCCCTTTTCCCTGCCCCTGCCACAGCGCACTGAGGCTGGGATAACAGATCCCCAGGAGTCTACAGTGAATTTTGGGGACTGGCTCCCACTCACCACTTCGAAGTGCATGCTGCCAGGTGCCTCTGTACATGTGTCTCCAGGGAGGGGAGCAAGGGCCAGAGAGTGGAGTGGGACCAAGAGGCGGTCCTGCAGGAAGGGGGATTGGAAGGGTGACTGGCTCAACACGGCCCGGGAAGGGATAGCCCTCATCATCCTGGCAGCTGAGAGCCACCTTCCGTCTGTCAGCTTTGCTCCCTGCAGGCTGTGGCAAGGTGGAGCCGTAGCCACCATCACTGCCGCGAGAGGAGCAGGAAGAGGGAGTGTCTACTCAGCCAGACAGTAATGACACCTCCAGCTGCTGAGCTGGCCACCTGCATCACTGCCCCTCTATTGCCAGAAAGTTTGGGATACATCCTGAGGACTTCCAGGACTTGAGTCAAGCTGAGGCTGCATGCACATAGGAAACCAATAGGGCTTGGTCCCAAAGTTCCAGCTTAATATGGGCTTGGACCCTCCAGCCCTGCAGGGTTCTGGGACCCTGGGTCTCCCCTAGGTTAGCACATTTGTAGTACAGATGCAAGGAGGGTTGGCTTGAGCCCAGGCTTAAACTGCTGTTTAGACATACCCAGAGTGGCTCTGCGGCTACTCCACAGCCTGGGCATAAGATCATTCCTTGACTCTTGCCACAGTAGTTTTTCAGTTCTTAGTCAAGTTACTCAGACAGGAAAAGAGGGGCAGGATTTGGGGAAAAAATTAGATTTGGGTAGTGTTACAGCTATAGTAAATGGATTAGAAGAAAAATAAAAAAATACCCCCTACTAGTGTAGTTATGATCCTGACTTCCCCTTACTAGACCAAATGAAATCACTCCCTCACTTTTAATCTTTGAGAAAGGTGTGGAAGTGTTAGGACTGAGAAATTACTTTAATTGTTACAAGATTCCCATGGTGAAGTCCTGCCAAAGTTTTTAGCCCATAAAATCTCATGGCTCCATTATAATGAGATAGAACTTCCTTTTCTCAGAGAATTTCAATTGGCCTATTATAAGCCACAATGAGACCCTTAAAGACACATTCATCTAAATACTTAACATGTTTGCAATATCCTGTTAACAGCATGAATGTAACATTTCTTTAGCTACTGATTTTATTCTTTTTTGCTTGGCAAATGCACTAAGCTGATGTTAACTTCCCTTTTCTTCCTTATTTGTGCACCTGCATTCTCTATGACAAGAGAACTCTAGGAATAGTGTTTATTAGTTTATGGACTATCATAAATCCAAAAAGAGGAGGAGGATGATAAAAGAAGAGAGCATTGTGTTGATTGGTTGTTTTTTTAAAGCCCCATGGAAGCAGCAGTTGCTTTTTTTAACACATTATTTTTTTCCCCAGTGACGGGACTGTGGATTTCTCCTCCTCATCTGTATTTCTCATATCGAAATCAAATCTGGAGGATATTTTAGTAGCAGATAATGGTCATTTCAAAGGTAAAATAAATGTTGGGACCTTACTTGACAGCATCACTTTTAAATACTCTGATTACTGCTGATTCAATCTATCTCCAGCTATGTTTGAAAAAGAAACAAAGAGACTGGGAAAAAAAGTTCTTCTTACATTTGCACAGAATTCTAAAAGTAGGAAGTTACGCTGGGTATTTTTGGCTGAAGACTTTCTGTATCATACTAAATTACAACTGACTTAATTGTTCCTGCATACTAGAAATCCAGTAGAAACTATAATAGCAGGGTTACACCCAGGCTGACTGGAACACTCTAACTTGCTTTGTCCCTTGTAGTCATTCAGACTGGACTCTAACCAGCTAAAAACCTGCTCTACAAACATTAGGAAGAGAGGCTTTTGTCTGACATATGCTGGGGCTCGAGGAATTACACATTCTCTGGGGAGCTTTCTATGCTTTGCCCCTTTCCCACTTGGGCCTCTGAAAGCAGGGCTCCTTTTATATTTGTTTGTGCCTGCCAGGGGGAAGGGAAGCCCAACTGGAGTATGCAGGAAAGCTGGATAATGAAACTGGTAAATTGGGAACTATGGGTGCCAAAAGCTCTAGAAAAGAACTGAAGAGACAGAAGACCCCAGATGCAAATTGCCTCAAATCCCAGGTTGGCTGGAGTCTCTGCTCAGATTCAGACCACTAGAGAGGTAAATCTGAGCTGCAGACTCAGGCCTTGACCCACATCTGGAGTTTGGATCAACAGTTTTGGTTCAGGCTCATCTCTAGTTTCAGCATTTAATTGACTGGATCCCAGGTAACTTGCTGAGCTGCTGGATGCAGTACTGGAAAGAATACTGTATACTTGCCTTTTTGGCCTTGATTTTTCAGGCAACCCTCCTGTTCTGAGAAGAACTTTGGAGCAAGGACTTTAACTGTCTGTAAATCCCTTATTTCAAAAGATCTTCAAGCATAGTACTCTGACTTAATGTTATGCCTCTGACATTTTAATCTGATATCTTGTTTCATGTAAAGTGCCTAGAACATTTATTGACAGGTGATAAAAACTAAATATTGACATACAACTTTAGTACATATCACCTTTGTACAAAGCACATGAGGTCCTCAGACTTATTGAAAATGAAAACACTAGGTGAATCATCAAAAAACCAACTCTCCTTCATAGTTAGTTACCCAATATTAGCAGGGTGTAAATAACACCTTCAGCCAGCTGTTTGTTGCTAATGTTTTAACAGGAGGGAGGCTCACTGATTGTATTTGGTTTGCCTTACGGCATTTCTTTGGCAGCACTTAAAGGTGGTTGTGTAGTAGCAGCAACAGCCCTGGGAGAGAGCTCTCCCAATACTCTTCAAACAAAAAGAACAAACACCCCACCACACCTCCACAAGGGGAGTAGCTCAGAGGGCTGCTACCAGCATTGGTGCATGGTCTACACCAGGGGTCTTCAAACTTCCCCCCCGTAGCCCCTTTCCATGGACGGAAAAGTCTGGCGGCCCCCGGGAGGTATGTCCGCCAAAATGCTGCTGCAGAAAGCAGAAACTTCTGCTTTCTATGGCAGCATTTCAGCGGGATTAAAATAGCCCGCCCAGGAGTTCGGAGGTCTCCCGGGCGGGTTCGGTAGCAGCGCCGGGGTCTCGTGCATCCCCTGGGCTGGGCTCATGCACCCCGAGGGGTGCACGTACCCCAGTTTGAAGACCACTGGTCTACACAGCCACTTTACAGCAGTGTTTTTTCACATCCCTGAGCGAGAAAGTTGCAGCACTGTAAAGTGGCAGTGTAGACAAGGCCCTAGTGTCTCAGCCTATGCCCCAGCTGAAAAACAAAAATTTCATCATGCGTTAATGGCATTTGTGGGACAGCCTCTTGCTCACAGCTTTTAAAATACACCCCGTGCTCATTACAAACCAATGTACTGAAAGAGTGAATATGACAAAGTGATGAGCTGAATAATGGACTGATATGAGAAGCACTGTGTGTTTCTTCCATTAACAAATTTAACTATATAAAGGAAATACAAACTGATTTCAGCCACAGGGGAACACCCTAAAGGTGTGTCAGAGTAAATAGTTTTTCTGTGATCACCGAGGTCAGTTCTAAAAACACCACGCTTCTCTGTATTACATTTAAGATACTGC